>CM060115.1:27734437-27766937 GCA_030522415.1 Channallabes apus | reverse complement strand
GCAGCGAGAGAGAGAGGACAAAGCTGGTAACTAATTCATAAAGTCCGGACGGAGATGCCAAAGCGAGCGCCGTCTCCGGGGACGTCTCAGAGCCAATCACGCCACACATCCTCCTGTCCATTGTACTCCATGAGATGTGACAGAGGTGCTACAAAGCATGTCATTCTCGAGATGGACAATTGATGCATGCAAACTCACACACACACATCCCTTTTTTTTTTTGGGTTTTATTTTTTGATTTCTCCGTCATCTCCATTTTCCTGCCTGCTTGCTGTTTGTGTTTTGTTTGTTTTTTTCCCTTCAGAAAGTTTCTCTCGGAGTAATCATAAAAAATAATAAGCCTGGGTGTAGGCTGAGAAATATCCAGAAATCCATGGCGATTTTACAGCCAATCAAAGCTGGATGTAATTAAACGGAGGGCTCTTTGCGTGAGCCGTGTTATTGTTGTGCGCGTTTCTTTCTTTTCTTTATTATTATTGTTTTATTGTTTTTTTTTTTTACTTGAAGGAAATGTCAAAGGCCTAGCACTTACAGCTTGATATATAATAGCACTTCTGCTACAATTCAATTCAATTCCGTTTTATTTGTATAGCGCTTTTAATAACGGACATCGCCACCAAAGCAGCTTTATATAAATATATCAGTTCCGGATATAAATTTTAGATTTGTACGTAATGAGTAACGCAGAACTTGGAAGCGACGGTACTGTGAGGAACCAGACTGAGACGGGAACAATGTGAATAATGCCCTCCTGTGAGCATGTGCTGTACAGCCAGGGAAGACGTGAAGGAAATTCATTCTAGTTTTAACACGACGTACGTTTGAATTTCGGCTTTCAAGCTATCGAACGTGATAGTGACGAAAGTGTTCAGAGAGAACCTCGTGGTGTATCTTCTGAGCTGAGCGTATCTTCAGGATGTCCGTGTGACGGCGTCCTCCTCAGGAGCAGCAGGTGGTTCCCGAGCGCTGAGAGCTCCAGGATACGAGTGTCGAGCAATTAGTTGTGTAAAGTGCATGCGGTCGTTTGAAAAGCACGTAAAACACACCAGGGTTCTGTGAGTGTGTGACATTTCCACATTTAATTTATTATAATAAAATTTATTATAATTCAATTTATATGTTTGCAGTACAGGTTATAATCCTACAGGTGGCGAGCTCTAAACTATTCCCTGAAGCAAACTAAGAAATGATATTGAATCAAATTATTAAAATCGTTATACTTACAGGAGAACGTAATACAAATCAAATCGGCACCCAAGTATCGTTATAATATCATATCAGGTGATCCGTGGTGTTCACATCCCTGATAGATCGATAGATAGATAGATAGATTATTGATCGCAAAGGAAATTCCAGGTGGATGAATCAATTGAACAACTTTAAGGAAAAAAACGATTCAGTCTCATGAGTAAGATATTTTTTATTAGTTTAATTTATAATTTAATATCTTATTATTTCATTTATACGTTTGCAGTAACGATTATAATGTAAAATGTTGCAGTTCCTCTATAATCCCACAGGTGGTGAGCTTTAAACTATTTCCACAACACAGCTATGTGAATTATTTGCTAAAAATGTAAAATAAATAAACGAAGAAATTATACCAAATAAAATGTATAAAATTGTCATACTTAACCGGATGGCAAAACCAATACGAATCGGTGCCTAAATATCGTGATAGTATCGTATATAGTATCGTGATAGTATCGGGTGATCCCTGGTGATTCCCATCCCTCATAGATACAAACAGTTCATACCTACATACCAAAGATACCTGTAGACTGATTTATTCATGTTTTTTTTCTTTATTAATACCATACTTTATCAAACATTTTGTGAGAATGATCCTGACATGTCTGGGTTCGATTCCCCGGCCAGGCTCGATTCCCGACTCTGTGTGCATGGAGTTTGCATGTTCTCCCCGTGCTTGGTGGGTTTCCTCCGGGTACTCCGGTTTCCTCCCACAGTCCAAAGATATGCAGGTTAGGCTAATTGGCGTTCCTAAATTGCCCGTAGTGTGTGATTGGGTGTGTGAGTGTGTGTATGTGTGTGTGCCCTGCGATGGATTGGCACCCTGTCCAGGGTGTACCCCGCCTAGTGCCCGAAGTCTCCTGGGATAGGCTCCAGGTCCCCCGCGACCCTGTATATAAGGATAAAGCGGTATAGAATGAATGAATGATCCTGACATTTAGTTTTTCTAATATCAAACTCTTACACTGGATTTGCAAATTAAAACGTGTAAAATTCATATTCAGGTATTTTCTATAATCGACACATGTGGTGAGATTGATTGATTGATTAATTAATTAATTAATTAATTAGACACATAAGTTAAGCACCCTGTAGACTGTGTGATAGTTCTCTGTGTTAGAGTTATCGTATCTGTTTTGGGAGTGTACCGTAGTCACAAATGACCTTATAAGGGAATAAAAGGAGTTTCTCGCATTTTTGTAGAGGCAGATTCACAATGAAGTGCAAATGAAGATGACGAGGAATAAGAAATGATATTGAATCAAATTATTAAAATCGTTATACTTACAGGAGATGGTAATACAAATCAAATCGGCACCCAAGTATCGTTATAATATCATATCAGGTGATCCGTGGTGATTCACATCCCTGATAGATCAATAGATAGATAGATTATTGATCGCAAAGGAAATTCCAGGTGGATGAATCAATTGAACAACTTTAAGGAAAAAAACGATTCAGTCTCATGAGTAAGATATTTTTGTATTAGTTTAATTTATAATTTAATATCTTATTATTTCATTTATACGTTTGCAGTAACGATTATAATGTAAAATGTGGCAGTTCCTCTATAATCCCACAGGTGGTGAGCTTTAAACTATAAACCACAACACACTTTAAACCACAACACAGCTATGTGAATTATTTGCTAAAAATATAAAATAAATAAACAAAGAAATTATATCAAATAAAATGTATAAATATAATGTATATATTCAGGTATTTTCTAAATGTTTTATGTTGACTAAAAAATTGTAATGAAATTGTACGACACTTAATGATAGGTGGAGAAATTTGTCCAGTTGTTATGCTAGTGAGGAGCGTCAGAACTAATATATTGATGAAATCAGACTAAATTAACCTCCGTTATCATTAATCATCCATGATGTTTATTTGTAAAAGAAAATAAGCCTTCTAATAATCATTGTTTAGGGATCACGGACTATCTTGTTTTGCTTTTTTAATAATTTTTCCTGAGGATCATCTTCACACGCAGACACACACACATTATACTGTATATATATATATATATATTAGGTATGATTGTGGATTATTTTAATCTCGGTCCAATATGTAATCCTGCATATAAACCACTTCATGATTCAAACCTCAAAATTACAAAAGTTCCATTAATAAGTATTATTATTACTATTACTATAATTACATAAGGATTTATAAATGTGGTTCTTTTTAATGCGTCTGCGATTGTGTAATGAAATGGCACGTGGAGTGTTAACATACACTCGCAGCTTCAAAGCCCCGGCGCTGGTGTTGATGGAGCCAAGCGAGAAGTGGCCAGTTTGTTCATTTATTCTGGCGCGGAGATGAAACACGTCGTCACGTCTTTCATTCTGCCACAAAATGTATTTTTATTATTTTCTTCTTAAATTGTATACCTCACCTAGTCTACCCTGAGAACTGTCTGTTCGTCGTACTGTTTAATCTTTTCTTGGGGCTTTCTTTTGAATACTAAAAATGCGTATGAAGCAAAATTATTGGCACCATGAGGAATTATTTTATGTGCCTTTTAAACTGGATTTGGTTTTCTCCATATGCGCGTATAAATCTAAATATATGCATATACGTCTATAAAGCACAAGGCCTATGTGTGATCCCAGAATTTTCAATAATAATAATAATAATAATAATAATGAATCAGATGAAAAGCTGGTTAAGAAGCTTCGCCTCCGGTAGGCCTGCTATCTCTCCGGATAGTGAAACCCTGGACAATGGAGGTCTTAAAATGAGAGGGCTGGATCAAAGAGGACTAAAAGGCCATCGCAATCCAATTGAAATATTTTCTAGGGATCTTAGGGAGGTAATGGATATGTGAGAGAAGAGAGACGTGCGCGCTGGGCATTTTGAATGCAACCTTAAATTACTTGTGGTGCAGGAAAAAGATGGAAAATGCACGTGACACTCACGTGACGAGAGGCTTGATGCTGCCGAATCGGTAATAAACCTGCACCATAGGGAGGATTTATAATGAGAACGGTGACAACGGACGCGATTCGAGGTCGTGAAGGTGGAATGTTTAGTTTAGTTTAGTTAGTTTGAACTTTATTTTCATCAGACTTCAAAATATTACATTATATAATCAGAAGACACCTGTTCTGTCCATTCAACTTTTATCATCTACAGTATTTAGTCACGAACACTTAACAGATCCAGAGTCTCTCCCGGAAGGGATGCTGATTCACCACACACACACACACACACACACACACACACACACACACACACACACACTCAGCACCCTGTAAACCCACCAGCACGGCTTTGAGAGCTGGGAAGAACCCCAGAAGAAGAAACACAAAGTAAAAGATGTCAGTCGTTGGACCTCAGTCACAGTTTTCCGGTCCAGTGTTTTCATTTTCCCACCGCTGAGCGATCAGTCCGATTATTAACGCATTATTAAACTCCATAGAAACGTAGATCACGTTATATTTCTGAGTCACGACGTGTAACGATGATGGACGCAGCAGGAAACAAGCGCTGCTGTCAAACTTTATAAACTGAACCCTGTAATGGAGTGTGTGTGTGTGTGTGTGGAAATGGAAATAACTACCTGTTTTATACATTTAATAAATACTTATGGAGATATTATAGAATAATTTTTAATGTTATGAGCAGACTAAAGTGTGAGGTTCAGTTTAAATCTTTACACACACACAAAAGGAAAGCGAGAGATGATAGTATGTGTTTATGCTGCATAGATATACATGTATGGTCGCTGTGTTTGTGTGTGTGCGTGTGTCCATCATGCACCTCAGGCATGTCTCACACACTCCTGTCCGACATTCTTTTCTACACACAGATGGCGTGTCAGTCACATGACCCCATCAGCCAGGTAGCACAGGTGCTTTTATGACATGTGTCTGAGAAGAGTGTGTGTCTGACCTCTGTTCACCACACACACACACACACGCAGAACAATTTCAGATGTTGAAGTAGCTTATATCACAGCACTCTTGAATTCTGGATTCTGATTGGTCAGCAGGTTTTATATATATATATACACACTGTATGCTTATACAAAGTCAGCCAAAAAATTTATACACACTTCAGGAATAGAAAAATAGTATAATGTATATTATGTTAATATAATATTAATAATATTATCATAATATTATAATATATATCTATATATAATGTATAGCGATAAATTTAGTATTAAAATATTTATACTCGTTTTTCTCTTCCTGAAGTGAGTACACATTTTTTTTTTGCCGGCTCTGTAGATGGATGGATGGATGGATAGATAGATAGATAGATAGATAATTAAATTTATGATGTCATTCTGATCTATCGTTTCCATAGCAATGATGCACACAGGTTACTACTCTATCTATCCATCTATTTATTTATTTATTTATTGCATATTTAACAAAAATTTTCATATGGTGCGTTTTTAGTTTTTTTTTTTTTTTCATTAAAATGTGTTTATGGAATATTAATGGCAGGAGTTACGGTTTCTGGTTTCTGAGTAATCTTCCTTTTTTTGGGGGGGGATTCACTTTAAGAGACGGATTAAAACACTTTACATTTATCACGAAGCCTGAGAGAGAGAGAGAGAGAGAGAGAGAGACATGCTAGAGTTACTCCTCCTGTTAAATCCCAGCTTGGCTACATTGATTTTACTCAAGTTTGGCATTACTAGCAGTAAATAATGTGTGTGTGTGTGTGTGTGTGTGTGTGTGGTCTTTGGCCTTTCTGCATTCATTCCGAGTGGCTGTTTGAACACAGAGCAGCGCACGCACTCATCTTTCCTCCATCATCACCGTCGCCTCTTATATCCAAATATTGATACCGGTCACTTTTTATCAGCGCCGAACTGCTCACGAGTCTCGATTTCCTGCCATCGATCGTCTCCTTTCAGGCAGCAGGTAGTCGTCCCGTCCTCGTCCGTTCCTCCTAACGGAATCGCTTCCAAGCGCCTTTATATGCACAATTTACACGCTCGCTCACGTTCCAAAGAGAACATTATCCTCGGTTCAGATCTCATCTCGACAAAAAACTAAACACGACCGCTCCAGTCGCCCGGTGCTTTTGTTCATTTCTCCGTCCCTCCTTCAGTCCCAGGTGAATCCATCATTTTCTGCTGCAGTCTCAGGAAGGCTATAACGCTGTAAGAAATCGTCTCGCCGAATGGTTTCGATTAGGATCAATCAGGAAGCAGGCAACAAAGAACCTTATTCTTATTTTAGGAATATGAAGTGAAAATGAGAAGCAGGAAAAGAAGAAGAAGAAAAAAAAAAAAGAGCCGGACCGTTTCAAGGTCTAGAGTACAGAATGTGGCATCTTGGGTTTTTCCTCGCAGTTCAAGGACTTTTTTTTTCTTTTCCCCTTTCTCTCTCTTCACAAAAGGTCAGGAGTGTAACATAATTACCCTGCGTATGCACACTATAGAAAACATATGCTTCGAACCCTTGTGGAGTCGCAACCCTGTTACGGGAGGGGCGGGGCCTTCGGGGGTAAACGAACATGCAGAAAAACGCAAGTGCGTTCCGTTTATTCCATTTGTGGTTAATTAGTGAATGAAGGAGAGGGTGAGGAACCTGTGTAGTGCACCTTACACACACACACCTCTGTCGTTTTTCAATCATTTTAGAAATCATGCTGGATGACATAGATAACGAGAGCAGACCCACACACACACACATGCCTGCGTGATGAGCGCTTTACACTCCTTCCTGTTGAAAAAATATTTGCTTTCCACTCATAAACAAGTTTTTCTTTCCCTCTTTTTATCTATCTATCTGTCTATTGTTTTTTTTTTTTGGCTTTTGCTCTCCCTGAGCTGAAATGTAGCTTGTCACAAAAGGTGCATTCATGAGGGGGAAAAAAAAAAAGCCCCTCACCCGGATCCTTGGTGGCAGAAGATGAGCTGCTTCAGCTCCAGAATTAAATTATTTTTAAATGCAGCTTATGCATTTTACATGACCTGTGCTGCTTCCTCTAGCCTCTTCTATCCTTACCTCCTCACTTCTCTCTCTCATTTTTTTTTTAAAGAGGTGGTGGAGGTAGAGGTGGAAGTGGAGGAGGAGGAGGAGGAGGCCAGGATGTCGAACCCCAGGAATCAGAGACTTGCTGAAAGTTAACGGTTCTGCCCTATTTTTTCTTTTAGTTTTTTAGTTTTTTTTTCTTCTCCCGAAGCCTACCCGAACCCCTCGAGCTTGTCGGTGTTATCCGGAGCAATCCGCCGGAACGCACGAGGACACGAGAGTCACAAGAGGAAGTGAAGACAGAAGACGCAGAAACACAGATGCGGTATGAGAGAGAGAGACAGAGAGAGAAAGACACCTTTTCCTGCGTACTGGGTTGATTTTCCTGTGTGTGTGTTTTAGCTGCGGGTGTGTTCATGTGTGTATGTGCCCTTTCCTTTCCTCTTTTTGAGTGTGTGTGTGTGTGTGTGTGTGTGTGTGTGTGGGTCTGGGGTTTTTAATGCCAGCGGGATAAAAAGGAGGCTTTGCAGGAGAAGGTTTGATGTGCTGTTTGTCTTGGTTTTGCCTCTCAGCCAGCGTTCCCTGACTTCTCCTTTCGGATTTATCCGCCTCTCCCGGCGTTCCCCCTCCTGCAGCTCCGCCATCCCAGGATGTTTCATTTTCTTTGGGGAATTTCATGGCAGTTAGTCCTTGTCATCAGTGAAACTTGGTGAACACTCACAACTCCCTGCACACAGAGACGGGAATCGAGCCCGGACCCTGGAGGTGCAGGGCGACAGTGTTAACCACTACACCACCGTAATAATAAAATACCACCGTAATAATAAAGTACCATCGCCATTTTTATGTTGTTGTTTTTTGGCAAAAAAAAAAATAATAATCCAAGGCCAGAGTCCATCCTGTCGCTGTTTCTTTCCTGTAGTCGTGGCTGTAAGTGCGAGTGTGAGTGTGTTATCTCACACACATAATGATAATAATAATAATAATATATATATTTAAAAAAAGAAAGAAAAAATACATATACTGTATATAACTGTGTCTCCTGTGTGAGATGGAGGATTTTCAGCCTAGTGTGTTTTCTTTTCTTTCTTTTTTTTTTGGACACGTTTTCGAGTCGTGTTTGAGTTTGAGTCGTGTTTGCCTCAACACGAATGTGTGTTTTCAGTTTTACGCCTGGCCATAAGTGTGTGTGTGTGTGTGTGTGTTTGCACATATGACTTTATTTCGTGTGTGAGCATGGGATTTGGAGTTTTATAGAGATTCCTTTCAGTTTGCGTTATAAAAAAAAAAAAAAAAAAAAAAAAAAAAAATATATATATATATATATATATATATATATATATATATATATATATTTTAAAACATCCAGTCAGCCAGGTTTCATCTCTCTCTCTCTCTCTCTCTCTCTCTCTCTGTGTGTGTGTGTGTGTGTGTGTGTGTGTGTGTTTGCCCAAAAGCACACCTGTCTTCTTCTCCGTCACTAAAATACATCTTTGCTCCAAACGTCCTCCAGTCTAAACACACACACACACGCACCCCCCCTCCCCCTCCCCCTCCCCCTTCCCTTCTTACTCTGATGTTGTATCACGTTAAGGCTGAACGATTTATCGTTTCATAATCAATGTCACGATTCTACACTTCGTAATACCGATATCACACACAACGAACAATGAATTCATCTATAAAACACATTATTATTATTTAATTATTTCACATTATTTTGATCTACATATATAACGATATAACAACATGAGGATGAGGATGATGATGATATGACATGTTCCTGCCCCCTGGGATATTTTTGGTCCACGTTTAAAAGAGCTCCTGGGACGACATGTGAGCGCATGACATCATTGGGATTTAAAAAGAGAAAAAGTGCATACTGGATATAATTCTAAAATCTGTCCTGCATCAAAATATTGCATAAAAATAAAGAAATAATAATTTAACAAAAATAAATGTAAACAAGACCAAGAAGAAACAAAAATCCCGGTTACGCGGAATCGTCCCCTCCCCTCAGACCCCACCCTCCGTCTCTTCATAACATATTAGTCCTGTGAGTATTTAGACAGCTCGGTCCGATCTGATGTTGTTGTTTTTTGTTTTTTTTGAGGACATTAAATATGGCAGGCTGTCTGCTCTCCAGATTTCTCTCCAGAAGAGACAAAAGAAAGAAATGTTTTTTTTTCTCCTCCTTGTTTTATATGACCCACTTTCCTTTTGTTCCAAACATGAGTATAACCTCAGACATATGTAACCTCTGCTGATTTGTAGACCGACGTCAATTAGGATTAGCCTGCGCCTGAGTCATGCCAGAGGAGCGCTACCACTCGTTTATGTCACGCACACAGAACAGGCCGTCTCTGAGCTTCGAGCCGGCTGCGTGATTACCGCTTGATTGTTTTAATTTAGGGAATGATGCTGTTCATCCATAAAAGGACAAAGTGCTTTCTGTCTTTCTTTCTTTCTTTTTCTTTTGATGTCAGGAAGAAAATCCAAGCGAAAGCTTGTATTCTGATCAAAACGTGTGGTTAATAATAATAATAATAATCATAATAATAATAATAATTCTCATTTAATTTGTCCTTTCAAGCATTACTGTTCTCGACACAAATGCGAACCCACTTCACCTCTTCGTTTCACCGAAGCCTGAGCAGTGTATAATTCTGACCAGGTGTGATCCAGAGATTGTAAAGTGTATTTTTCTTTTCTTTCTTTCCTTCTTTCTTTCTTTCTCTTTCTTTTTTTTCTCTCCCTCCTCCTTTTCCTCTTTACCAGACACACTCGGTTCACACAATAAGCTTTCCCTCCTCCCTGCGTCAGAAATGCAATCTGTTCCACGAGCAGGTTGCTGTCAGTTTAAAAATGACTATAATAAAAGTGACCATGAAGATGGATTCTGTGATTTTGCGTTTCTAATCAGTCATCTGTGAAGAGCACTTTTTGCTTTTGATTCAGCGTGGTCCTGACAGGCCAGACGGATAGCGTGCAGGGGTGTGGGGTGGAAAAAGAAATGAAGAAGAAGAAGGAGAAGAAGAAGGAGAAGAGGGGAGGATTATTAACTGTCTTCCTATTAAAGTTGGGGAGATGGTCTGCAGTGGCTGGAGAATGGCGGTGATTTAAGCTGAAAGCTTTCTACAGTGAAGAGAGAGAGAGTGTGAGTGTGAGAGAGAGAGACAGATTTCTCCTCATCATCCAATAATCTCAGCTCTCACACTCACAGGAGGCTGACTCAACCCTGGTGTTGTGTGTGTGTGTGTGTGTGTGTGTGTGTGCATGTATGCATGTAGAGAAATGGCATGCAAAACACACGGAAATGAAACGACACATGATACAGTGATCTGTCCTGTTCCTATCGATACGCGTCTCTTTTTTTTTTTGCTGTATGTCTTCTCAGACTTTAAATGCATGCTGGGATGGAACAAAATGATTAAATTAAAAAATATTATTGTAATAAATATAATAATAATAATCATATAAATATTAAAAACAAGACTAGAAAAATCAGGTACAGGTAGTAGTTACAGGTTCTGGCCGAATCCAAGTGCTCAGAAGGCGAACGCTGTCAGGCTTCAAACGAAGCGGGCGCTTACCTTACTCACGCCGATCCTCTGTCTCTTCAGTCATCGCCCCGGTCCTCAGTCACGCTTTCGCACCTCGACGTGCACCTCTGAACCACGCAGATTTGATTTCCTGATTTCCCTGATTTTCTCCTCCTGCTCTCTCTCTCTCTCTCTCTCTCTCTTTCGCTTTTTTCCTCCTGCTTCTTCTGCAAATGTCCTCAATGCTGGCACTGTTGAAATATCTGTGCAAACAGTCTCCAGATTTTTTTTTTTTTTTGGAGGCACTACGGGGCTGTTCTCAGCTATTTGGCCCCTGGGTGCATTTCAAACGTGGAGAGAGGGGAGAACAGAAGGAAAAAAAGAGAGAGAGAGAGAAGCTGGAGCTGCTTTCTCCATAGGGTTCGAGACTCCAGCCCAGTGGCTGTGCATGAGCACACTTAGAGTCAACCATGTTACACTAACCACCCATCAGAGAGCTGAGCTGTGAAAGAAACAAACACACGCACCGCTGAGAGCTTTGGCCGCGCTACACGTGTTTGTTGTAGGCCTCGGTCTTCCACGGCTTCACCAGGTCTTCCACAGCTACAGCCATAAAATATAATCACGTCCGATAATCTGAGATTTCCGTCATCTTTTTTTCTTTTCTTTCTTTCTTTCTTTCTTTCTTTCTTTCTTTCTTCTACATTCGAATCATCGCCCCGGCCTCTCACGTTTTCTGTTGGAATAAGCCTCTCCAATGTTTTTTTTCATTTTTTTATTTTGTCGACCCGTAAACATTTAAATATGTTTGTGATTCACAGGTTTGAATGTATAACTGTAAAAAAAAATTTAAATAGGGCTGTCTGAGTAAACAGTAAGTGGCCATTAAATGGCGGGATAAAAACAAATATCTAAAATGCTTAATTGATTTATTAATTAATTCCAGTAATTAGTGTCACATTAATTTTTTATGCATCTGTACACAGACTTATTGAAATGTGTACACACACACACACACACACACACACAAACATGCACTCAGATATGCACATGCATGTCCAGAATACATGCATAATATACCTGAAGACACGCACACACACACACACACACACAAATGCATTCATCATTGTATCTAACATTTTATCCTTATCTCATGTTTCATATCTGTCCTTTAATATAAAAAACTGTGAGTGTGTGTATATATATATACACACACACACACACAATTTTTTTCTAATATTAACGGACAGATATGGAACATGAGATAAGGATTTTGTATATACAGTATACACACACACACACACCTCAGGATAGTATTACAATATCATTATCATATATTAACATAAGCATAACACATATTGAAAACTATAACAAAGAAATATAGCTTTAACCGTAACATCTTAATATTAGTTATAAAAATCACCATATACACATCAACACACTTCACACTGCCTGCATACATAAGGGTTCTGTGACTGTTCTTCTGAGGAAGTCCATCAATGTTCTAATGTAGAAAGCAGTTTCAGGTGAAGTCCAAACCCCTTAAAGAACCCCGTGAGGAACGTCTCTGTCACTGACCACCTCTGGCCTCTGATTACATCCTAATGAATTTAGTGCTAAATACGAGCGAGTGCATTACAGAGTCGGAGCAAAAAGCCCCCAAAGAGACAGATGTGACTCATGTAGCTGTCGTAAACCCTCATCTCGGCTGGAAGAGGATGTGGAAATGCGATTTTTTTTCCCTTTGTAACACAAAGAGAGCAATAATTCAATAACATTTCAAAAGCATGAATTCTCCTCAGCTCTGTAGTGCATTAGAGAAAACAGGGCTCGTACACGTTTCTCAGTCAGTACTACAGTCATGTGTGTGTGTGTGAACCCGTTGGTCCAGTTTCTGAGCTTCTATTTTTGCGTGTTCTCGTCTATCTTTGGGATTTCTCATGGGGTTATAAAGCAACCGGGGCCTGTCACTGGGGAGAGACACATCGCCGTCACTGCTGCTCACATACACACACACACACACACACACACAGCGAGCAAACACTCGGGTGGATGATGGATCAGCTGATTATTGATTAGGTACAGGATTGGGGCATTCAGACAGGGCCTGGCTGAAATCCTGAAATATTGGTAGAATATGAATATGATTGTATTATGCATTTCGAATAATGTATTACATAACATTACATTTACATAATAATAATAATCACCACCATCATCACCATAATGAGAATAAATAATGGAATAATTTCTAATTATATGCATATACCGTATATATAATATGATGGTGATGGTTATTATTATTATTATTATTATATGTTATTATAACGTTATTAATAATAATAATACGCCTGTGTATGTTAATTGTTTATTTCTTTTCATTTATTTGCTTTACATTATATTTAATAAACAGTTTGGTATATGGCATAATAAATGGCATAATAGTAATAATAGTAATAATAACAAGAAGAGTGAATTAAGTGTATTTATTTGTATATAAAAATGTACATAGTTTACTTTGCACAATCATATCATATTATAAATAAAAATACTGCTAATAGTAACATTTATTAATTTATTTTATTTAATGATGATGACAAACAATTTTATAATAATAATAATCATAATAATAATAATAATAATAATAGTTTCTGTGAAGATCTTTTTTCTAGTACCAATATTAACTAGTATCACTAATGCTCGTTAAAGGTAGTAAGGTACTAGTTCAGTGAGATTGCAATATGAAATCCCAAGATTCCATAATATTAGTAGTGCTGGATCTACAACAACAACAATATAATAATAATAATTGTTTCTGGAAGATCCGCTGTAAAGATGGTAAGGTACTAGTTAAAGGTTCAGACAGTCAGTGAGTTTTCAATATGAAATCCAAAGGTTCCAGATTTCGTAATGCATAACAAGCATAATAATAATAATAATAAAGGTGGGTTATATTATGATGTTATAAATCAGTGACAGACAGCGTGTCGTTCGGTGATAAATGATCAGAAATAGAAAAAAGGCCCCCAAGTCGTGAGTTTTATTGTTATCCGGGGAACAAAGAGTGCAGGTGCAGCCCAGCTCCATGCGCCTTTCATATAGACCCGGGGTAATAAAGCAAAGCATCTCCGCTTTCCTAAATGCCACCAGGCTACACCGAGAATCCCAGGCAGCCATATTCAGCCCTATAGGAGGCACCTTTGTCTATTAAAGAGGCATCAAGGGCCAAGGGAGCAAGGGCCAAGTGTAGGGAGGGCACAGGGGTGATGGAGATGGGCGGAGGCGCGCGGCTGTTTAGTGCTGGACACCGGACACACACACACACACACACACACACATATACACACATACACACACTCGGCTCACTTTACCACATTTTATTGCTTTCAAGTTTTTTTTTAAATCCTGTCCCACTAAATCATGCGCGCGCATGCACTTATTGATCACCCAAACTGGTCACCTGTGTGCGCTCGTGCGCGTTAAATCACCACCACCATCATCTCGTGTATGGAGGATTCACTTTAAACAGCACTGAAAGATCCAGAGATCTGAGACTTTTTCTAATGGTCGCGTGAGTAGAGATCAGACTCTGCTTTAACACACCTCTCCTCGGAAGAAATTAATGCAACTTAATCGTTCAGTGTTGGTTGGTCTGTTTTTTTTGTTGTTTTTTTTAAATCATCATCCTCATCATCATCACCCTTTGCTTCTCCTTTCCCACCCGGTCTCATTACTGCTGCGTCTCTGGTGCACGCGCTCCCGGTGTCGCGCATCGATTTCCGCTTATATCATCGATCCAAACGTCCCGATACATCGATTTCAGCTCCAGTGTTTTACAAACAAGCATTTGTGACTCTCGATTTTTACAGCTGCATCACGGATCGGCCTTGTATGTGTGAGAAAACGTGTCTGTGTGTGTGTGTGTGTGTGTGTGTGAGACAGACAGAGAGAGAGAGCGCGTGTGCGTTCTCAGTCCTTAATGCGCAGCCTATATTTCCTGGCAGGACGCAAATGTTGCGAAATATTTAAATGAATAAAATATTACTATAATGGCACAAAATATACAATAGGAGTCAATGTGTTATTGTCCTGTTCCGGGGTGGGTGGGGGGCGCCAAATAAATAAATAAATAAACAAACAAAAACAAACCCCCATGTGCGTCCTGGTTGCTCATTAAGTACAGCACGCAGGAATTACGCGCACTCTCAGGATGATTGTGGCGTATTAAATTAAAGTTGGATAAGTCGGCAGGGGAGGGAGGCAGAGCCCGATCACCCCCCTCAACTTATCGGCCCTTTTTTTCCTGCTGTAACGGCATCGCGCCGCTCCTCTCTTTGCAATGACAATGTGCCAAATGTAGGCATTTTTCTAAAGAGTTTCCATATGCTGAGCCGCGGAGAGCCAGGACAGCGGCGTCTCCTCCTCCTCCGCCACCACCACCACCACAGGTAGCCCTGCTTTAAGCTTTTCTTCTCATTTCTGCTGCGGGTGCACTTTAAACAAAGTGAGAATAATAATAATTAATATTATGACTTGTTGTTGTTGTTGATGATGGTGTTTAATAAGTGCCCGGTGCGGGCTGGCGTTTTTACGCACGCGTTTCTTTTTTTTTTTTTTGGAGAAGATTTTGCACTGATGCTGGATATTTTTGCTCAGATTGGGGTTTTTTTGTGAGTGAAATGTAATGATTGGGAGATTTCATGGGACATTTTATTATCGGAACAATTTGCCACGGTGGTTTTGTTGTTTTAGTGAAATCTTTAAAAAAAAATTATATGTATTTGTTAGGATTCATTTACACATTTATTGCAGGTAAACAAATCGATAGTGTTTATTTGTTAAAGATGCTTTCATCTGTGAAATATTTTACTTTTAATTAATTTGTGTTTAGGAAATGCTAGATATTTGCATTTTAATATCTATTTACGATTAGGTTATTGTTTTTTATTTTTTAATAGAAATGTTGTTCCCCGATCGCTTTTCCCCTCTCCAGTCTTTAAGCTTTAAGAATAGCTCCCTGAGGTTGTGCATGTGTGCAAGGCTTTCTTTCATTTTTTTTTTACTGCTGACTTTATTCGCTATGTTGTTCTAGTGTTTTTGTTTCGGATTGTTTCTGTAGTACAGAAGGGTCAGAAAGTGTCCAAACCTGACCTCTCCCACCCCAGAGGGCGCCAGGCACTTAGAACCCACCCAGAAACTTTACTCACAGAACCCGACTGAACCATCAGGTTACTGAACAAACACACGATACCGGTGTGCAATGTGGTGTAATGTAGAACCAAATCAGATCTCGGCTTTTATCATGTCTGCACAATCATCATAACAATAAGCATCCTCACAGCACTGTTTGGCGTTGTGTGCTTTTTAAACATAATCAGCAAATTTAATAAAAACACTGAGATTCGTTTTTCCCTTGTAATTGTGAATGATAATGCATAAATTATTTAAAATAATCTTTAATAATAATAATAATAATAATAATAATACAAATAATAAGCAGCTGTCATGACACATCGTACAGTTTCACTGCATTAAATGTGTATTTTCTTTAAAAGAATAAAGACAACCATTTGAATAATTGCACATGCTTTGAACACATCATTAAAGTGTTAATTTAAGATCAGGACAATAAATTACAATAAAGCATTACATTTAGACAGTGTTTGATTAAGAGCAGCTCCGTGGAACAGAGCAGGAGAGCAGCAGCAGGGAAGGAAAGTCGGTAACGGTGCAGGCTTGGATGTGGAGGGTGCACAGGATATCAGAGCGTTCAGGCTTTTAAATTCGACTTACTTTCTGCATTTCATCGTGGAAAAAAAAAGAATTAAAATGCGTGTGAGGTGCAGAGCCACGTGCACCGCATCATCCGTCAAAAAAAAAAAAAGCATGCAACGATACAATGTATCGACATGCAAAAGAAGTGAGTCCTTAAAATCGGTAAGTTTTTTTAAGTCCTTCGCGGAAATGCAAACCTTTTTGCGTCGTCGCGTTTGTGCTTCAAAGAAGGTGAAAATTAAATGAAATAAAATACAAGTCGAGCGGAAGCAGGCTCGCGCTAAACACGTCGTGCCGGTGTGGAGGCAATGCTCGGCTCGGCTGCCCCCCGGGTGTTTAAAAAAAAAAAAAACCGTGGATCTTTTGGGGCCAAACGAGTTCACGCCTCCGCTGACCAAAAGACCCGTAAAAAAGTCCAGATATGGCAGTCCGAGGGCGCACAGCTTTTCCCCAGCACAGCTCACAGCATCCTTATCACCGACATGATCGCTCGTTTCTCCTGACCATCAGATCCCGAGCTCAGCTCAAACCGCCTTCGATTTTTCCCCCCACAAACCTGAGCCGATCTCTCTCTCACTCTCTCTGTGCTTTCTGCAGCATTTGGAGACCAAAAGTACTCCGAGAACCCGAGTCATGAGTCCTGGCATGATCTAAAACTTTAAGGATGTGAATACAGAGCTGTTTTTTTGGTGTAGTTTATTTTTGGAGGCCTGTTTGTGTGTGTGTTGTGTTGTGTGTGCAAAGCTGCATGTCTGAAGTTTGCCATGAAACTCACTTGGGTTATTGATCCTTTCAGTATTAGCATTTATGGATTAAGTCTCAAGCCTGTAGCCTGGTTTATGTAACATAAACAGAAAGGTAACAATAAACGGAATTGTATTTTGTGTCATTGATCTGTTTTGCTGCACTATTTTCAGCCGCATTAGATATAAAACAGGAATAGGTGTACACTCGTCTAATTTTTTTAGATGGATTAGGAGATGAACATGCTTTTTGATTGCATTATTCTTGCATTACAATATTTAACGTACAATGCAGAATTATTATTTAAAAAACAGTCTATAATTGATCAGATCAGATCTCACCTAATCGTTTTTCCACCAAAAACCTTATTTGACAAAGAAGAAAAAACTCCAAACTAATAAAGCATCAGGCCTGCTTATATTTATATTTCGACTATTTTGTCCATGATTTTTCTTTCTGAGTATTTACTGTCTTCTCTTTCTCTCCCTCTATCTCTCACACACATACACACACACGCAAACGTCATTAACACCAATATATCTTTGTTGTTGTTGTGTTTACGAGTATTTGATCAGAAAGTGCACTATGTTCCTGTTTAGTCTATCCAGAGCTTGAGATATTTTGCGTGTTTAACTGAAACCCGACAATATGCTGATTTTTCTTTTCTCTCATTATAAAAAAAAACATCTGTTTTTTTTTAAAGCAGTAATGACTTCTAAAAGTGCTCTCATTGTTGTAGAGGACGTTCATCAGCTTGCTGTTGCTGTTTGCCCACCACCAGTATCTCCATGGCCCCCCCTTTAGACCGGACGTAGGTATCGCGATAGTCTGATTTCTCCTTCACCAAGTTGCACCAGCGCGTCGTTTGCAATGCGGAGACTGTTGATCACCTCACTAATTACGCCTCTCTCTCCCTCACTCTCTCTCTCTTCCTCCCTCCCTCTCCCTCTCTCTCTTTCTCTCTCTCATTACCAGAGTGCATATCGGGAATAGACACACACAGACATGCGCACTCAACTTAATCAGCCATTTTTTTCCTTTAAAAAAAAACAGGACTTAAACCGTAATAATTAGCCGAATAAAGACATATCGGATTTTCATTTCCGACCCTCCTTTTTACCCTGAGACCCCCCTCTCTGTCGCCACACAACCGAAAGCGCGAGGCGGCCGTGCGGCGCGGCTTTTACCGAGCGGACCCAGAGGATCGACTCGCTCTCGCTGTCTCTCTTCTCTTCTCTCTCTCTATCTATCTCTATTACTCTGTCTATTTATCTATCCGTCTTTTATTCTCTTTTTATTCTCTTTTTATCCGGCTGCATATTTTTGATCCTTTTTATCTATATACATTTTTTCCCAAGATACTTGGAGGATTATTTGAGTTTTTTTTTCTTCTCTCTTTTTTTGTTTCAACTTTCGGTCGCATTGGATGTGATTTTCTTCGAAAACGCAGAACATTTCGCGAAAAGGAGAAGGAGAAGGAGGAAGCTGCAGGGGGGGACGAGTAAGTTTTTTCTTTTCTTTTTCCTTTTTTCCCTCTAACTTTAATGATCAATCACTTTCTTTTCTTTTTAAGTGTATCGTTAATGTATCGTCGCCTTTGTAGGCTGTGCCTTGTTTAAAGGCTGCCACGGATCAGATCGCATGTAGCCGACGGAACTTGTATTATTATTATTATTATTATTGTTGTTAGTATTTACATCCTTAAATATCCGATCTACACGCTGACATTCTCACCCGCTCGGACTTCGCTTAGTCTTTCCATGAACGCGAAACGGAACAGGACAGACAAACAGTGCGCTTTTGGTTTGGTTCCTATGATCTGATCAGATCTCATCTAATCTAATCTAACCTATCCATGTCTATCCATGTCGCTTGTTCATCAGTAACACACTTGCACCATGTGGAAGAAACCAAAACCCTTAGACCAGACTGAACTGAAAGCAGCACTCCGGACCGCTTTGCGTTCTCCTAATGGTTCCCGGTGTGTTTCTGCGTCCTGAAAAATGTAGTTCCATGCCATTGTTCGAGTCTACCTGGTGCTCCTGTGAGCCTGTGGAAAAAACAAACAAACATCATGATAAAAACGGGGGAAAAAACACGGAAGAATTCGGATAAATCCCAAATCGGAGCGTGACGTTTCTCTCTTTCTGTCTGTTTCCCTCTCTCTCTCTCTCTCTCTCTCTCTCACACACACACACACACACACACACTGAGCCGCTTCCGTGTTTTTAGGATATGCTTCCATTCCTTTTCTTTCGTGTCCTGAGTTCCATCCCCCGGTTCCCAGCAGGTTTTCCGCTCTGTTCCGCGTCTCCGTTTTAAGCTTTAAGTTTACAGCGGCTTCATGCTTTACGAGACCAAGAGCCAAGGATGGAGTCAGTGTGTGTATGAGTGTGTGTGTGTGTGAGTGTGTGTGCCGTTGCTTGCGGGCCAGTTTGAGGTTCTCGGCTCCGATTGGAAACCGGGCAGCGGTGACACACCGGGATCGATCACCAGAGCGCAGGATAAAAACCCGCCAGAGAGCCGAGATTCAGCCTGTGTCTAAGTGTGTGTGTGTGTGTGTGTGTGGAGAAGATAGAGAGACAGAGAAAGAGAGAACATCGGTGTGGTTGTGTGTTTTTTTTCGCTGTTTACATGATAAAAAAAAACATTCCTGCTTTTTATGGACTCCACGGATCTAATCTTTCATTTTATTTATCTTTATATCTTTTTAATTCTGCATCTGAACTCTGCACATCTTCTTCAGATTTGCTTGCATAGCTTTGTCTTTATTTACAAATCATTTTGTTTGTATTATTATTATTATTAAATCTTGCATCACACTGAATGACTTTTGTTTTATTCTGCATGATTATATTTCTTTATCTCTCAGCTTTCAGGATTATTCAAAGGTTCCTTTGCTTTGCGTCATTGGCTCGACCCACAGTGATCTTTGGTTTGTGTACTAGCAACAACAACATTCAGCTTCCACAGAGCTAATTATGTAAATTTACATAGTCACATCAGATTGTATTTCCATAAACCTTCATAGCACGTATGCAAAATGTTTGTCAGTCAGAGAAGACGTTCATATTTGCTAAAATGTTAGTCTTATTCCGAGGGCTTTTGCCCGAAATAAATGTAGGCTGTGTGTGTGAGTGTGAGTGTGTGGCACTGGTGTAGCCTGTGGAATTGCTCAGAGTGTTGCTTTCTTGTTCGAAAAAATGTGCACGTTTGGTGTAGACGAGGACCTCGCATAGCATTTCTGATTAAAACCCGTAGAGCTACCCGGGCCTGGCCTGTAACGACTCTGTGATATTCAGACGTGTTCCTGAGGTACGATTGGCTCAGGGGTTGGGAAAAAAAGTGTCATTTCCATGAATCCAGATTGCCCTCTGCCTATACCATATTAATGTGCAAATCAATATTTTAAGGATTAAATTTCCCTTCCTCATATTTTATGGTTTCCACCTCAGTAAGTCTCGAGTCTAATGGAAGAGGCCGAATGATTTAAAATCCCCCACAGCAGCGACGGTTGCTACAATCCTGTTCAACACTGAAAATCCCATGGCAGTGCACAGGGCTCGACAGCCTCTGCCTTTCTGACATTAACACACATCGGCTCGACCGTAGCTCTAGTTGCACGCTAAAACATCGCTCTAATAATTAAGCAGGAGCTTTGCACACACACACACACACACACACACACACGGATGTAATGTATGCACATATTTCGGAAAGCTCCATGAATAAACAAAAGATGTCCATTCCCTACTGATATTTTTTTCCCCTTTTTCCTTCGGGAAATGTGTGTAGTGTATATTTTCCTTAAAAGGCCTTTTAAGAAGCACTCAGCAAAAAAGTACAGGTTTTTGCTTCAGCATGACATTAAGCATTTAGCAATGGCTTAAAAACCTCAGGCTCCGAAAACACAAAAACGGTGTGTTATTCCATTTGCGTCTGCGGAAATTCATTACGCTCTGTCCTGTACAGTGGAGCAGTTGAAAGGTTTATTTCTGTTTTCTTTAACCCCAGCGTTATCGTGATCCTCTAAGCTTTCGCTGTCCGTCATCAGGTGTTTGTTTTTTCTCCATTCCTCCTGCACCATCTGGACTACATTCTGCACAGCTGCATGAATTTCAGATGCGATAGAACATTTTCTTTTTTTTTTCCCTCCCATTTGGCTCATCTTACACCTTTTGAAGAGACTCGCTTAATTTAGCTCGCTAAAAGAAACGCAGACAGATGAGGACAAAGGCCCCTTTTAATCTGACCACGACTGTTTGATTTCCTTAAAGATTCCTTTACCGTCTCGAAATCCGCACATCGTCACACATCTGGGTGTGATGTTATGAGGATCTTTTTCTTGTCTGTTTTTCTAAGGAAATGTTTGTCAGTGCGTGCGAGACATGTTTAAGTTAGACCTGTCAAATCGAACATCAAACATGACTTATTTTTAATTTTAAGGGCGGAAAAATGGTGGCACTCATCACCGAGTGCTGGCTCGTCAAGAAACACGGGTAGTGAGTGATTTGTTTGTGCTTGATGTGGATTCGCCCCGCGCTCCATGTTTAATAAAGACCACCGCTGTCTCTCTCTCTCTCTCTCGGGTTTGTGTGTCTGCGGTCCTGATGATTCCATGGACAGCGCTGAGAAAATTATCACATTGTTGGTCGAGGAACTGTGGGGCTTTTGTTGCAGGCCCAATTGAATTTGGTCTGGTTAGGAGGCTGCAGAGCACACTCCGCTCTGGAGAAAGCTGAGAAGTCAGGAGCTGGCTTAATGTATTAAGCGGGGGCCGTTTGGTGTCAGCCCCGAGGCCATTACGGACAAGGCCGAGTCACCCCCCCCCCCCCCCCTCTCCTCTCCACCCCTCCACCCCTACTATCCCTTCCTCTTCCTCGCTCAGATGCTGTCTGAAGGGTTAAACGCTCGGATTAGGTTCGAGCTCCGTGGCGCCTGCGGAAAGTGTGAGCGAATGCGTGCAAGTTTCGTGTAATTAGCGCTTAATTATATTAACATATGCAAATTGTCAGCTCAGAGGGTTTGTTCAGCTGGCACAGATCAGCCGAGCACAAACGCCTCATTGTTCCCGGGGCAAATAATGGATTCGGAGTCGGATTGTGGAAACGCATAACCAGCTATCTAATTTAAGTCATACCATAGCGAAATTTCATTAGTCTCTACGGAGACAGGGTTAATTGTGCTGACTAATGGCCCTGTATACAGCCACCCCTCCTGTTAAAAAAAAAAAAAAAAAAAGAAGTAATAAATAAATAAATAAAACACACATCCCAGGGTAATCCGCCTGACAATGACACTTGTTTATACACGATTCCCTTGTGTGGGAATTTGCATATGCAAAACTCAGCTCAGGGGGGGCGGGCGATTATAAAAAAAAAAAAAAAAAGGGTGGTCTTCCTTTTCCTCGTCTTGTTTGTCATGGCGTCTGACGTACGAGCGCGGAGACAACGAGGCTGCAGATGGGATCGTCCAACCTGGCAGCATTCTTCCATAATTTGTTTCTGATTAAAAGGCCAGACTGGATCTCATTCTGCTCGGGCCTTGGCAAGGAGAAGGTCGGGTCAGCGAAGAGTTTCCACAGCAACTAAAACTCTCTCCTTTTCCCTTCGGCTAATTAAATAACATTCTTAGAGCCTCTCCACTTGTTTTTTTTTTTTTTTTTTTTCGTCGAGGTGGAGGAAAGAGAATGGCGTCTTGAATAATCTCTAGTTTCCGTTAGCTTGCGTGCATGTGTGTGTGCGTGTGTGTGGTAAAAGGGGGGGGGGGGGTTGCAGAGAGATACCCTCCACATTGCTAGTACTCCTGCATTAATCCTGTTTTTTGACAGAAATGTAAACTGATATAATTGCTTTTCACTGGGGGGAATGGGGGTTTGTACAAGTGTGAAAGCATCGGAAAAGGATTAGCATTTTTTTGCATAATGCACGGTGGCTCTGAATGGCCCACTGAATGGATGACTGAGTGACTGAGATGAAAGGCGAGCGAAAACGCTGCCTGCCTCTCTCTTTATTTCTGGGCCAGCTCTCCCTAAAGATGCGTTTGTCGAGGACTCGAGACAACAAGCACGCGGCTTCATATTCCAGGAGCCTCCCGAGATGCCTGCAGATTTTGTCATTACGTGAAGTAATATGTATGGTAATGGCCCCCTCTCTCCGCTAGTAAATAGAGGCTCCGGCTGCTTTATACAGCAGCGTTTAGACACAATGGGAAGGCCAGGCACTCAATATTGCAGGTATTAAACCTCACCGAGGTGTTTTTATTGATGAAATACGAAGACGTACAGTATGTGTGATTAGTATTATTTGTTTTTTAAAAAACTATAAAAACTATATTTAAATAGCAGCGCAGTCTGACTGATTTATTAACGCGTGTGTTTGATTCGTGAATCTTAAGCACATCAAATCAGCTAAAAAGAAACGACAGAGAGCGATTTCTTCTTCATCTCAGCAGCGTTAATATTTCCATCAGAGAGACGGAAGTGTCCCCCCTCCCGCTGGTTTAACCCCTGTGAAAGGGGAACGCGTGGCCACGCAGGAAGGACCCCGTCTGCGTTTCTTCGGAGAGGCCCTTCTCACCCAGAGACAGGTCATGCTTTAACGTCTTGCCTGGACGATCCAGACACGCTTTACCAGATGTTGAACGTCGTACGAGCAGGACAGTCCTGCCTGTCTTTGCCCCCCCCGCAGCACGGATGCTGTTAAAAAACGCCTCTGCCTTCGTAAAAAAAGAGGAAGCTAATAGAATTACCAACACCCCTATATACCCCCCCCCCCTCCCTACGGACATGCGAGCGCACATGAGTGATGAGGACACGGGCGTTTCGGACGTTTTTGCGAGCCTTGTTATGGGAAGGCCTTATTATCGTGAGGAAATGTAATTTCTGTCCTCACTGAAAACTTTCATTATTGAACACAGTTATCTAAATGTTTTTGTTGCTCTTGGTCCTCGGCCAGTAGGGATCGCATTACTTTTTCTGTCGGCCCCCACGTCTCGTCTAGGAGCTGGGGATTTTTTTCTTCTTCTTCTTCTTCTGCTGCTTCTTCTTGTTCTACTTGTTCTTCTTCTTATGCTTTTCTCCTGCTTCGGAATGAAGCATCTTGTTCAGGATATTAAAATAAATTTATAATAATACAGTAATAATAATAATAATAGTAAAAAAAAAAAAAAACAGAAAGAAAAAAAGAAAAAGGTGGTGGTGGTGGGGAGGGCTGTTGTAGCGCATGCAACATTCATGCCTTTATTCCGGCTGAAAAGGGAATTATGCGCAGAGATCAACATGATGGACCGCGTATGTTAATCATTTGGCCCAGAGCTGTGTATGAAATCCTGCGAGGTTAAGGAAAGCGAGAGAGAGATGCTGCACTCGTTTAATCGGAGAACACCGCCCTGCCTGCTGCCATGGCAGAGAGCGCGCCGGGCCTGCTTCAACCAATCAGGGTTGACAAACCAAGCATGGCCTGGATGGCGGGGTTTTCTTTCATTAGCAAAGCCTCCTGACAGCGAAGGATGCTAGCAGCTCAGGGGCTACTTGGGGCTACACACGTGTGTGTATGTGTGTGTTTGGAGCATGTGGATGGTACAAGGGCTGAGAAAATCGTTGTCGTTTCTCCAAAACCCGAGGCTTAAAAACAACAACGATATAACAATGTGTGTGTGTGTGTGAGTGTGTGTGTGAGTATTGTCTTGGTTTATTATCTATAGATAGATCATTGGATGGGAGTTTTGCTGAAGCACTGGAATTTTAAATCAAGTTCCTGCGCTTTCGCTCTCTCTCTCTCTCTCTCTCTCTCTCGCTCTCGCTGTCCTCGACAAGTTCGTGTCACTGTTTGTTTTATGGATACGGTCATACTCTAAATAAGTTCAAAGCCCTTTGCCCCTCGTCTGAAGAGGTGCAGTTCAGATCAGTGACCTGCGGGGCAGATGGCATTTCCCAGAGACGTGAAATATTCAAACGTGTTCATGCACCTTCTTCTGCGAATCCCATCTGCATGGCGCGTTGATCATTCCCTCTGAGAAGAAGCGACCAGAGCGTAATTGAATATGGATGACCAGTCGTGCCTTATGTAAACAAATAGGTGAGAGTTCTGCCCCCATTAATATTCATGGTGCTTAGTTAGCTCAGGACAATGAGCTGGGGATATTAGCCTGACCATGCCATGTGTGTGTGTGTGTGTGTGTGTGTGTGTGTTTATGGAGAAACAAGCAGCTTTCCAGACACGATCCCTGCACGCTGTTTGTGTTTCAGGCCTGAGGTCAGGAGAAGCAGCTGCCGTCTCCACAGAAGTATTTATTTAATGCTAGACTTCTCATATCCTGTCTCGCTGCAGCGGGCTGCCATGTGTGCCAGAATCATCTCTAATTATTCGCTTTAAAGATGGACGCTCTGTGGCGGAGGTGTTTCAGGTGGCACCGTAGGTCACCTCGTCAGCGAGGTATAATGACGGGGCAAGCGGTGGAGAAAATGAGCGGTTGGTGCAGCAGTTTGCGTCAAAGGAAAAAAAAAAAGAAAAGAATAAATAAACCCACAACCATTGAGGATCGTCCTGCATGATGGAGCATCTTTCTCGATTTTGGACTTTTTTGGGGGGAGAGTTTCATTGCCCTGTGGATAATCGCTGAACGTTTAGAAGCGTAGCAGGAAAAGATGGTCAGAAATGTAGTATGAAAAAACCATTAGGGGAAATTGAGGTCACTCTGGGTGGGTTTAAAAAAAATCAAATCAAGGATCAAGTGAGATGTAAAAATCATGTAGCAGAGGGATGTTAAAATTAGAGGAAGAGGTCAAGGGAGAGGAGTACGGTATATTCCTCATGCCTCCTTAATGATGCTATACCATATATATATACACACACACACACACACACACACACACAGATATTTGATTTTCAGGTCAGGTTTCTTCTGCTTATTATTACCGCGTGGCATTTCACGACAAAACAAATCCCGCGTATTAACTTCCCAGACTTTAGAAATAATATGTTTTCTTCGCTTTAATTAACCGCCGCTTATGCTGACGCAGGGCTTCGCTCTTCTCATCCAACTTCTCATTGACCTTAAAATCCCCCACGAATGTCTCATCCACGAGCCGAGATGTATGAAGCTAAAGCTAAAGCGCACCGTTCTCTGATCGCGTTCCAGGATCGTGTTGACCGGACCTTCAAATGGCACAGATGGTGAAAATATATATATAAAAATCAGCGTCGCTTTTAATGTTTCTCTTCATTACCGCGACTCAGATAGTTTTCTTGCCCTTTTCATCTAACAGACAAATCTTTTTTTCCTCCCTCCTTTCTTAAGCAAACCATTAAATTACAAATTAAATCTTAGTGAAAGATGTACGAAAAGAAAGAAAGGAAAAAAAAAACAATTATATTTCCGTGAGTCGTTTATTTCTGGCTCTTTTAGGAAGCGAATGGGAGAGAGTATGACCGATTTGTTGGAGTCGACTGGTCCTGAGCCAGTTGGGTTGGAACGCTGCGTGACATTCATGTTGATTTGATAATGGAATATTGCGGTCCTAATCTAAGCCCACGCTAATTACATGTGACAGTTGTTTGTTTGGAGTGGAATCCAATTAAAATGTACAATTTTCAAACGGAACACTCGAGAGCTCTCGCCAAACGAAGCATCGACCCCTCGACGGCACCGAAAAAAACTTTTCTTTTTTTTTTCTTCTTCTTCTTCGTCTTCTTTTTTCACAAAGGGTACAAACTCGCAACAGCTGTCAGTACGACGTTTGTTTAAAAAAGCAAATGCCTTTGGTCTAAAGTTCATTTGGAGCGCTCGCTAATTAAATATAAGCCCAGACTTTAAGTTAATTAGTAATTCTCTGGCTCCAGAAATATGGAGAGATATCACCGGGTCGGCTCACGTCCATCTCCATCGTGTCACGTCTGTACGGGGCGACATTTTATTTTATTTTGTGTGTGTGTTTGATTTATGTGTTTTGAAATATTTTGGTTGAGATTTGCGTTTAGTGTCTAACAGGTCTGGAATGTGTGCAGGGATACCTGGCCTGTGATTATGTTTATAATAGCGGATAATTACAGGACCGGGAGGCGGAGAGCGCCGTCTTTACCGAAGGGCCTTGAACTTTAAACCTTTATTGTTTCTTGTGGAGAAACGACAGTGCAGAAAGGTCAGAATCAGAGAATTAATAAACGGTGCTCGTCTTCGCAAGAGAGATGACATGCGAGCCGGGCCGGGCCCTGAACGCTCGCGTCTAGGAAGAAGGAGCGAAACAAATTGTTGTTAAATCAAAAGGATAATAGACAGAGAGAGAGACAGTGTTTGTGTGTCTCTCTCTCAATTTTTCTCTCTCTCTCTGGCAGGCATATGGTCCATGTTTACTCAGTTATCTGCGCGTCCTGTCCAACAGCAGCATGACTGGCACGTCTGTAGCCTACGTACAGACCTGGTGAAATCCACAAACGCTTCTCTTCATCACCGTTCGCTCGCTCGGAAGAAAAAAAACAACCAACAACAACAAAAAAACAAAAACGATCAGCTTTTATCTAAAGTTTAGGGTTAGGGTTAGGGTTAGTATAATAATAATCCTGCTTTGTTAATTCCACTTAAATAACAACACTCACACACACACACACACACACACACACACACACACACACACACACACACACACACACACACACACACACAAACCTGCACGGCTCATGTAAAAAAAGAAATGATTTCCATAACCGGTACGAGCACCTTCATTTTCTATACACTGTACCTCCTGCTTTACAAAGCCTCGATTGACCAGTAGATTAATATTTATTTAGCACAGGGAAATCAAGGGATTAGTCAGTCATCATTTTAATTCTAATCCTGCTTTGCAAGGGCTAGACAAAGAGCGGGTGATTACCGAGCATGAGACTGGCAAAGCTGCAGTTAGATTCTTTCTTGTTGAGTATGGAACAAAAAAAAACACACACACACACACTCATACACATATACACACTAAAACGAGAGAGAGAGAGAGAGAGAAAAAAGAAAAAGCTGCGGTATTTTTTTCCCCGTGTCAGAGCGAACATACTGTACGTGAGGACATCACGAGTCCGGCTTCAGCACCGAGACGATGAATAAGAGAGTAACCAGGGCTAATTTTCCTCAGCGCCTCCTCTGAGAATAAGCATGTGTATTCATTCTCACATGAGCCTCCATGGTGCACTGTGTGTGTGTGTGTGTGTGTGTGTGTGTGTGTGTTCACATGTGGATGTGTCATTAAAGTGCTGTACTCTCCAAATAACATATCCTCTCAGCTAATTAAGCTCAAATCCTCACAGGCGGTAGGAGGACACACACACACACACACACACACAAAAAGTAGGATAATGCACTGATTTGCATTCCAGCCATTTTTTTTCTCCATTGCAAAATATACAGTACAGAGTGCTGATGTGTCTCAGGTGGGAGGTCGAGCAGATGCATGCTTTTTTATTATATAAATTATATATATATATATATATATATATATATATATATATATATATATATATATATATATATATAATTTTTTTTATATATACCAGATCCCTATGCGTAATTAAAGTGAAAAAAATGCAAAGTGTTGGAGTTCACTTTGCGAATCTGAGCATTAGAGAGAGAGAGAGAGAGATGAGGAGGAGGAGGAGGAGGAGGATGTGGAGGTGGGCCATAAGTGATGATTTGCCATCACATGGGCACCAGAAAGAAAAGACATGAAACCAGATGTGGGGTGAAATAAAAGGCTAAAAGAGGAAGACCGGTGGAGAACCTGCTCAGAAAAAAAAAAAAAACAGTGTTCCCCTTTTCGCCCCTGATCTCTCTCTCTCTCTCTCTCTCTCTCTTCCCCTCACGGTTCCTGTGAATGTTAATGATTTTTCTTCTTCTTTTTTCTTTTTCTCTCTTTTTTTCACCCCTCCCTCTCTCTCTCTCTCTCTCTCTCCCTCCCTCCCTTTCCACCTCCCTCCCTTGCTCTTCCAGAGACACAGCACCATTGTTTGTTGCGAGGGCTCTTTTCTTTCAAACTTAATTACCTTCTCCCCTTTGTGGCGACTCGGGCTGAAAGTTTGCGCCGTGTCACGAGAGGTCGTCACACATTCTTGTGCGCCGGCCCTCGTTAATGGCGGCCGCGCAGGCGAGGCAGAAGAACCCGGGCAACATCAGCAGGAAGCTCTAAGCCGGTTAATGCAGTATAATTGTCTGGACATAGACTGGCCTTTGTTTGTGCGGTTCATTTCGAATCAGTCGTAATTAACTCCAGAGTGTTTCCAGATTGCCGGGCAAAGAAAAATTGCAGCTTTGAATT
Organism: Channallabes apus; assembly: GCA_030522415.1. Lineage (NCBI taxonomy): Eukaryota > Metazoa > Chordata > Actinopteri > Siluriformes > Clariidae > Channallabes > Channallabes apus. The sequence continues at coordinate 27,737,385 of CM060115.1, read as the reverse complement.
TGGTGTGGGGGGGAGAAGAGAGAGAGAGAGAGACATTAGCTATGTAGATTATGTTTCTCTTTGATACCAGGCCCTCATGCTAAAAGTTTGCAAATGGGTGAGGGGGTCGTCGAACGGAGCACAACTCCGAGCCTTTCTCTTTTCTTGGGCAGAATTAACAAGTAACACATGTCATATATACATACATATATATGTATATATAGCTAATGCTTGGAGGCGCTTGAGCGTGTTTATACAGGTACAGAGTTTGCATTTTGGACATGGACTACAGATTTGTCTTCGTGTCACCGACGTTTGAATTTATTTCCTAAAGGCTGTTTTGCGGACAGGTAATTTGTACAGGAAGATTCCTGAGCTACACGTCTGCCACCACAGAATCGCGCCACACCCGGCGCTAATGATACGGTGTCTATTGAAAATGAGGGCCTTAAACGTATCTGTGACACCAGGGAGTCCCGCTGCTTCTCCTGTTACACCTCACGGCACAGGCAGACCGAGCATAAAAGGCAAAAAGTGAAAAAAAGAATACACAAATATATCCTTTTATTGTTTTTTTTTTTTTTAAATTCTTCCCATGGATCCTTTAAACAAGAAAGCATTAACCCCTCCCTCATCCCTCCCTCCATCCCTCCGGCGTGTCCTAAGAACCCAGAAAAAAGAAAAGTCCTGTTGATGTCCAGATAATACCACTTTGATGGATTTCTCATCAGCTTGGCAACAAATAAACAGGTATAATTACTCTGGCGAAGGCCTATTCACGGCCACCGAGCGCGCTCCACTCACACCGTGACTCCCTATTGTCTTTGTCCAACTCACTATGACATTTTGATAGAGGATTTAGCGAAAGGGGGAGAAAAAAAAAGCCGGAGACGACTCAGGGGGGGTGACCTTTACTAAACCTGATATAGTTCAAAGATATTCCTGTTTCTTCTTCTTCTTCTTCTTCTTTCCCGCATGTTAGCGCTCTAACTTTTTAACCTGTGTTTTACCCAAAGACAGAACGAATCAAAAGTAATGTCTTAGAGGGGAGAAAAAGAGCAAGTGAAATCCTTAGCTTAGAAGTGCAACAAAAAAAAACAAGAAAGAAAGAAAAGAAAAAGAAAGAAATGCCTGCTGTCTTTCGTTCTCAGTGCGCTCCTTTAAAAAAAAAAAAAAAGAAAGAGTAAAGGGTGACTGAGGGGGAGGCAGCGGAGAAAAACAATAGCCGAAAGAGTCCCTCAGCCCTCTTTTCCCAAGAACTTAGCGCTGCGACGAAGCGAGCATTCCTGCCCCATTATTCCTCTCTCTTGATCAGATCACATTCTTTTTAATCACTTCACAGGGCCGAGTCTCCACGGACCGTGGCGAGAAGGGGGCCGGGACAGTCTTAATTAAAAATCTGAGGTAGAAACACTGTTTGCCGTTGCTTTGTTCCAATGGGAAAACCGGGAACTGTTTCTCCACGCAGGCAGACCTGTCCTCATTGTTGTGAGTCCTTTCTGTTCCGAGGGAAAGGTCTTTGTATTCAGGAGCGCTTTTTTCCTCTCTCTCTCTCTCTCTCTCTCTCTCTCCCAAGCCATTTCTTTGTAGGTTTAGAAAGAAAAAAAAAACATGGAGGAAAAACAGTTTCACACTAAAGTCAGCTGGTGTGGGATTGGGAATCTGTGACGGGTGAAACGAAAGGAGGAAGTTATTTGATATAGTAACTGTTTGTCTCGTGCATCTCTACTGTAGGTTTCAGGTTTGTCATAGTGGTGTAGAAAATTATTAGCTCGATCGAACAGACGGTGAGAATGTCCAGAGAGTGACTGCGCAACAACGCCAAAGTTCAAGCATCGTCATTTGTGTTCCTGAACTCCTGCGACCATATAGGAGGAAAATCCACTAATACATCCTCAAACCTCTTCCTGCTTTTTTTTGAAAGCTCGAATTAGCGAATATAAAAGGATTAAACAGATTAAGCGCAGACACCTGCGAATGGAAACATGTGAAAAGCTCAGCGCCGCGGTTACATCTGCTAACGATTCCGTACAAACGTAAAGACGTGTACTACAACTGATACACGTCACGTCCTGACAGGGAGTCCGTGTCCATCACGTGAAGGTCGTCCTTTAATGACATGCACCCGAGACAGAATGTGGCAGGAATGTGCTGCTGTCTACGGCACACACACACACATTCGCACGCACTCACACACTCACACGCACTCGCATGCAGACGCACACGCTGTTGCCGTGCACCCACAGGCTCTGAAGACGCAGCTGCTGGCTCTGTGATGGTGCCTTGTGATCTTGCAGGGGAGATGCACAAATGATCACAGGAGAGCGCCGTAATCTGGGCCCGGCCTCGCCGCCAAACGTGCTTTTAGACACACATTCCTGCAGGATTGCATAAACGCTGGCCCACCTACTCCCGTCTGTTTTTTTGGGCGGGAGGAAGCTTGTTTTCGGGGTTGCTAATTTTGCACTCGGATAAGACAAAGACAGATTTTTTTCACAGGTTGTTATTTATTTATTTATTTTTCCCTCCCACAATTCTTTTTACTTGCCTAAGCTATCTTCATATACAGTGTTTTTTGTTTTTTTTTGTCTTCACTTCTACTAGCATGCTGAGCCAGGGGTTGTTTTAAATTATTCTGAAAATGCTTCATGAGAAAAAAATGAAATTAAATAAAAAACAGACACTTATCATCATAACTATTATTATTATTATTATTTGCAAATATTTCCAGTTACACTCATTTTAGTGTTATCTGTCTTTAAGTTATTATTTGAAATGAACGCACCAGCCTGGAATTGTAGCAAAGCTATCATTAGCCTTTTTTTGGAAACCATGCAACATGACAGAGATTCGTTTCCCGACGTGCCCAGGGCACAGCGGTCGATATTCAGGCTTCACATCTGCATTCCGAACCTGAAGACCAAATCATCCATGAGCCATGAGAAAGAGAAAGAGAGAGAGAAATAGAG
>CM060115.1:27679437-27731937 GCA_030522415.1 Channallabes apus | reverse complement strand
GCGGCATCGAGTGCCCAAAGTGCGATACTGTGCTCGGGTCTTCCCGCTCTCTGGGCGGCCACATGACCATGATGCACTCGCGGAATTCCTGCAAAACGCTCAAGTGCCCCAAGTGCAACTGGCACTATAAGTACCAGCAGACGCTGGACGCCCATATGAAGGAGAAGCACCCGGAGTCGGGCGGCTCCTGCGCGTACTGTCGCACTGGACAGGCTCACCCGCGCCTAGCCCGGGGAGAGAGTTACACATGCGGGTACAAGCCTTTCCGCTGCGAGGTGTGCAACTACTCCACCACCACCAAAGGCAACCTTAGCATCCATATGCAGTCGGACAAGCATCTTAATAATGTGCAAAACCTGCAGAATGGCACCTCGGAGCCCACCTACAACCACGCTGCCCCTGTCACCAGTGGCGCCCTCAGTGGGTGCAGTGCACCCTCGCCGTCCAAGCCAAAGCAGAAGCCCACTTGGCGCTGTGAGGTGTGCGATTACGAAACCAACGTCGCACGAAATCTACGCATTCACATGACTAGCGAGAAGCACATGCACAACATGATGCTCTTGCAGCAGAACATGAAGCAGATCCAGCACAACCTTCACCTGGGCCTGGCGCCGGCAGAAGCCGAGCTCTATCAGTACTATCTGGCTCAGAACATCGGCCTGACTGGCATGAAGCTGGACAACCATTCAGATCCGCAAATGATGATCAACCCTTTCCAAATGGATCCCAGTGCTACCACAGCTCTGGCTCCTGGGCTGGGTGAGTAGATTTTTTGTTCATCTCTGTGTTTGTTTGTCTTTGTCTCTTTGTCTCGCCCTCTCTCCCTCCTTCCCTCCCTCCCTCATGCCCTCCCTCCCTTCCTGTCACTCTTTCTCCCTTTTATCACGCCACCCATTATTGTATCCTTCTCTTAACCTAGTCCTTGATTAAAAAAATGAGTATGAACTGCCTCATGGGAATTATTCTTAATCTTTCGTTCTTAATTTTCTTAAGTCAGGTTAATCCATCTCCATCTCCCACCCCTACCCCGGAAGACCTTATCTAAAAACCAACAGTATGGAGTAGATTTCCCCCTGGAACTTTCACAATGACCTGACAGCAGCTTTCTCACTCTTTTTATCCCCACTCCGGAGCTGCAGGTCATGACCGAGCAGATGCAGCCTCCGAATTCTCAGTGCTGAAAACAAATGCCTCTCTGCATGTCTTCACCTTAACTCTTAGCACGAGCTGGCACATATATTAGCCCGTCACGGTCCATTGTTTCTGTGAATTCAATGTCCTTCATTCAAAAAGGAGCCACGCACACTCGTAGTTTAAGCCGAGCAGATTGCTACATATGGTCTACAAAAAGGTCCAGATATTGTTCTGTTGAAAATTATTGAATTTTCTTTGTAGCACGTTAAGAAACGAGGTGCTCGACTTATAAAACAGGGAAAGGATCAAAGAAACGTAGCGATCAGCCGCGTGTAAGATAATCTGCTTCATGTTCAGGGTTTATATTATAGCAGATTCTTTCTTTTATTTCTTTTTTTTTATTGATCAACTTTCATGTCTACGGTGAAAGAAGAAGAAGAAGAAGAAAAAAAAAAAACAGTACATACTCAGAAACGACATGCCCAGTAGGAGTAATTAAAGCTATCTGATGAGGAGGGGTGGGGTTTAGAAGTTGAAAGGGATGATTGTAATTGATCCTGATTCAATCCTATTACGGCTTTTTATAGTTAAGGCTTTATACAGTCCACTACTCCTCACCACGGTTTTATTTTAGCAAATCCTTTTGTGTGGGTGCCCTACTCCAGTTTCTCTTAAAAACATCTACCTTTGTCCACATCTACCTCTCTTGTCCTTCCCTGCAGTAAATAATGAGCTGCCGTCAGAGCTGCGTCTCACGAGTGGTCAGCTAATGGCCGAGGATTTGTCCATCCTCTCCGCCGGAGAGCTGTCGCCTTGCATCAACGACCCGCTGCTGAAACTTTTCCAGTGCGCCGTGTGCAACAAGTTCACCACGGACAACCTGGAGACTCTGAACGCCCACGTGGTGGCCGAGCGCCTGCTCCCGGAAGACGAGTGGAGGGCCGTGATGGGCGACGTCTACCAGTGCAAGCTGTGCAACTACAACACGCAACTCAAGGCCAATTTCCAGCTCCACTGCAAGACTGATAAGCACATGCAGAAGTACCAGCTGGTGGCCCACATCAAAGAAGGAGGCAAGGCCAACCAGTGGCGTCTCAAGTGCATCGCCATCGGCAACCCCGTGCACCTGAAGTGCAACGCCTGCGACTACTACAGCAACAGTGTGGAGAAGCTGCGGCTACACACCACCAACCAGAGGCACGAGGCAGCGCTCAAGCTTTACAAGGTCAGGGCCTTTTCACCCCAAGCTTTACTGATCTGATATCTTTCTAATCTGTGTGTGTGTCTGAGCGAGTTCCTGTGTGAGCATGAGCTGGTGTGTAAGCGTGTGTGTGTGTCTATGTGCGCATGCCCTACCAAACCCACACTCTCTACGCCGTAGGCTGATTTGCTAAATGTAAACCAGAGTATGTACATTATCCTTCTCCATTACACCTCATAATGTAGCTGAGGTAAATGGACAGCGGCTAGCGCAGTGGCCTGAGACAGAGCGCTGATTCAGTGCCTGTGGTCGCGCGCAGGTAAATACAGCCTATTTGTTTTCCAGCACCTTTGTTTTTATGATGTCAAATGTCATTAAGCGAGCTGTAAATTTGATTTACCCCTTCTACCGTCACTCTTTCCCAGTCTTCCCTCTCCCGTTTCCTGTAAAGACGCCCCAGGCCAGGGACATACTGTACCAGTCAGGCTGTTCATGTGATGCCTTTCGAAAATCAAACTTAATTGAGTTTCGTGTCAGAAATATCGATATTTGCGCAGCGAGCCAGGGGTGATATTTGGTTCCGTGAATGTGTATTCTTCACCGAAAAAAAAAACAAAAGGAGGGGGAAAAAAAAAATCTTGCTTTGTCACCTTGGAGTGAGGGACGCTCTCCAGAAGTGACTTAAGAAGATGACTAGTTGTGTGCACTGAAAAGTCTCTCTGTTTTTTTTTTCTTTTTTAATCACTGGATGCTGGTCGCGTTTGGAAAAGGCGCTTGAATCATTTGGACATTGGAGTTTTGGCAAAATATAGGACAGACGATCCACAGAACGGTTAGAGGGTGGTAGGGATTTAAAACCGAAGCCATTGTAGTATCATCCTGTGCTTAAGTGCTTTTGGGTGTTGACTTACTGGCCTGGTGTGATTGCCTGAAACAATAATACTGATATCCTGAAATCATAGACCTACCCTACATCCCAGACTCATTAGCGGACTTCTCTGGATAAACCATATTAAGGTAATGAGGATCTATCGACCAGCCTTAGTCACTTTTGGCAAAAGCGCATACGCATGAGCCGAACCCTCTCCGGCTGTATATTTAGAAAAAAGTTAATTTAGCGACTGACAATGGCTAGACTGCGCGCGGAATTGGCAGGTCTGTAATCGTAATAATGAAATACGATTTTATTACCCCGCCGCAGAACGAAAGCGTCTCAGAGGGGCCTTTTAACAGGGTACACCGAAAAAGAGAAATACACAAAGAGGCCTTTCCAAGAATATTCATTTAACCATAAGACCAGGAAAAAAAAAAGAGCGAGAGAGAGAGAGAGAGAGAAAGAGAAGACTCACTTTCTTCATGCATTCACTCAGTGTTAGTGATGTGGCGTTAGTAACTGAGCAACAAAGAACAAATCCTCTGACGAGTGAAGTCAGCGTGAGCCAAATGAAGCCCTGAAAGACTCGCATGTGGAATTTTTCAAGCCTGGCATTAAAAACCCTGTCCATGGGAATGTTTTGAAATCCTTAGCAGTTTAAAACTTTTTTACACCCCCCACCCTCTCTCTCTCACTTTTTTTTTTTCATAAGGGCTGCACTAATTCTCTAAGCAAACAAAAAAAGGATTCCATGGCAACAAAGATCATGTAGGAAGACAAGTAGTTTGAAGATTAGGAGGTGAGAAAGGCCTAGCTAGCTTAGGCATGAGCTCAAAAGCACGCGGTTGTTGCTGCATGCATGGACATGGCTGCGGCTGCAGGTTGTTTGCACGCTCGTGTACACGGGTGCGGGTCACTGCCACGTTTTTTAAATCGTCCGCATTACTGTAGATATCATTTGAATCGGGTCGTCACGTGGCACCGATCCCACCGATCTCGAATTACGCTAAAACACTTAACACGTGCTGTCTGGCGGTGAGATGATGGCTATGACTTGGTCCTTTTTTTGTTTTGTTTTGTTGTTTTTTTTTAACCCATTCCTTTCTCCTGATGTGGAATGAAAATAGCAGGTGGCTGTTGTGGGGATTAAAACCGTACCATTGTTTTGCGTTCACGTGTCGGTAAATCCAGGAGCAGCATGACAAAGCCAAGTTTTTCTTTGCCATTCGAAAGTCCTAAACGAGGAAAAAGAATTTAAATGTAAAAAGTAACCTAATCAAAGCTTTATTTCAAAGAGAGATGTTTCAGTACAGAGGCCTCGCACAAAAAGACATGAAAGTGATTTCTAAGTATTTATTCAGCCTTTTTTATATAAATACACAGAGCACTGAGCGAGAGAGTAGTGTCCCTCCGTCTGTCCGTCCTGCACTCTTGCCTGTCTCTCTCTGTCTCTCTCTCTCTCTCTCTTTAGTACTTTCTTTTTTTCCTTTAATGCCAGCAGAGGGAAATCTGTTTTACAGATGCCGGCTTTAATGTGTTTGGCAGAAATGAGAATATTTCACTCATAGACATATGGTTGTAAAGCTTAAAAAAATAGAGACTTCTTTATTTGACCAGAAAAACACCTCTCTTTTTATGTTTAAAGGTGAAAGGCACATGGGATCGGGGTAGTTTGGCCGGGCGCACGAAAAAAGAACAAAGCGCTGACGACGTTTCCATATGGACCTGGAAATACTAAATATCTTTATGGCCAAGGAACGACTGCATATACACACGAAAAAAAGTTTTCTTTCTGCGTATTTTTCCACAAAGAATCAGCGACGCTCCTGCATCCAGTGGTACAATTTTATTTGCAGAAGATTACCAGGTTTTTTTTTTCTCCCCCTAAATAAATACTTACTATAACAAACTTTGGAACCTCGTAGGCTGTTCCACGCCGCCATTAGTCCGTGTGACTGTTTGGATTTCGCCTGTAATAATGATCTATGGTCACGATATAATTATTAATAATAAACACTCAAATAAATGCAGATGTGGGACGGAATAAATCTGTCATGACCATTCAAAGGCGGCGTAACGCTCGGTTAGGAAATGGCAGGAAATGTGTGTTTCAATAAAGAGAGGATTTGCGCTGGGCATTTGGGTCATTTAGAGGCAAGAATGTTCATGGTCAGTGTGTCGGAGTCGGAGTGTGAGGAAACTCAAATACCAAACCGCACCTGTTCATCAGCTGGGCCTCCCTCTCCTTCTCTCTCTCTCTCTCTCTCTCTCTGTCTCTGTCTTTCCCTTTGGACCTGGATGTCCAGCATCCCACTGCACTGTCCAGGAGTTATAACGTTCCCGATTGCCGCAGCCGATCCGTATCTGTCTGGAAGCTGCCACATGATTTCCATATTTGTATTTGTCTTCTCCCTCATCTCCTCCTCCATCTCCTCTCCCTCCACACTTCCCTCCCTCCCTCTCACTCTCTCTCTCTCTCTCTCTCTCTCTCTCTCTCACTTTCATTTCCACCAAGACCACCGGGACCCTGGCACATACACTGCTCATCTCTTCTGGTGGAGAGGGACACCGGCTCTCCACAGTCCTGTCCCCGGGGAGCAGCAGATAGCCCATCTCATTATCCATGATACGGATGGCAACATCATTGGACGGGGCAGGGAAATGAGAGGGGAAATTAAAAGAGGAGAGCACGAGAGAGAGAGAGAGAGAGAGGGCGAGCGAGAAGGAGGGGTGCCGAGGGGTGGTGGAGGGGAAAAAAACAGATAGAGAAATAGGAGACATTTTAGATTTATCCGTTTATTAATTTTTTTTCATTCCAAGTCATCTCTTTGTAAAGAAAAATAAATAAATAAATAATCTCATCTACAAGGGCAGTGTATCCTTTGCTGGTTTTGTACCTGAGAAGAGAAATCAAGATGGCCACCAATTGATAGGCACGTTATTAAGTCCACGCCGTTATACCACACTCATTACTGAAGGTCAAGCCCACGTCCCTCTCATTTGAAAATCAAATGTCCCATATATATGCGGCTATAATTATTGGACTGTCATTCCAGCCCGCACGATTCCATAAACCGGGAGGAGATGGAGTCGGATCCATTTGCATTCAAAAAGGAAAAGAAAAAAAAAGTAGTGTATAGCGTGAGCATGGAGGACCTGTGCCGCATCATCGCGCATCACCTTCCTCACTTCTTCTTCTTCTTCGTTTTTTTATCCGTTCTTTTTTAAAAAAAAATTAATTTTTTTTTCCACACTAGTCTGGTTTTTCCAGGGGAAAAAAAATCGGAGACGCTAAAGCATGAAAGGACACATGCGTATGTCCGTGTAGACTTGGATCAAGGCGTGATTATTTCTGCATGCATAAACACACACATACGCACATGCACACGTGTGTCCTCCCTCACTCCCTCCCTCCCTCCTTCTTCTGCCTGCTGGAGCGACCAGATTATTCAAACGCTCTCATCTTTCACCTGCGCCGGGATTACAATGGGAATCTGTCAGAGGGAGGGTGCGCGGAGAGGGGGAGGAGGTTATAATTAAAGCATAAAGACAGACGAGTGCGGCTGCGAAAAAAACACAAAGCCCAGGGCTTTGACCAGGCCTCTGTTAATAATCCTCATAGATATTAACAGGAAAAGGAATTTTTTTCTGCTTTCTGTTTCTCGTCTCTTTTCAACCTACGGAAGCAGACGATCGTGTGTACGCTCGAGCCCCAGGTGACGCGCGACACAACACGCTAGCGACGTAGCCGATTCCCCACCACCACCACCACCACCACCACTACCTCTCTCTCTCTTATCGTCTCTTGTAACGTGTTTCCCCCCGTTTGAGAATCCTCTGATATTAATAACCAGACGTGATCTTCCTGCTGGCCCGGGGGTCATCCAGGCTGGCCAGGTCAGTCCATTTGTCTGTGTGCAGCCACTGTGAAGGCTATTGAGGCTGACAGGTATGGGAGCAGCAGCAGGGGGTGGAGGGACGGAGGATGAGTGTGGAGCGGTGCAGAGTGGGGGCACAACCAAAAAAAGGAGCGTCATCCTGCCGGAAAACAAAGAGTGGCAGAAGTTTGTCATTTTTTCCCTCCTCTTTCATTCCCTTTTTTTCAATCCTTCCCCCACCCTGTTCAGTTCTCCTGGGATTTTCGAGCCAGCTTAACAAAGGATGACTCATCAAGCGCTGATAAGGCCGGCGCTGAAAGGAGTTGAATTGCAATAATATGATACTCTTGGTTAAAAAGGGAAAAAAGAAGAAAGAAGAAAAAAAAATAGAGAAGGTAATTAGCTTTGTTTTAAGTCTCCAGACACAGAGGTGGGCGCAAATGTAAGGACTCCTGCCTGGAAAGGATTATTGGACGATAAACGTATGTCTGCACATCACCGATTCCCACGAGCTTTCTCATTCTTCTGCTTCTTCTTTTTCTTCTGGTTCAGTTCAATGTGTGTGTGTGCGTGAGTGGAAAAACTCAAAGCATGATGAAGCCGTTCACTTATTGAATGGAACCGAAAGGCTGCGAATGCGATCGATATCCAGCTCGATATTTATTGATAATATTTAATAACTCCGCGGCCTGGGACAGTAAAGTCAAAGCAGAACAACAGTCACGGGTGACAGTTTTTTGCATACATTACCGCGCCCAAACGCCAGACAGCATACCTCCGGTAATTGGTTTTAAACATTAGGTGCTCGCTGAATAGATGAGTGGTGTGTGATATTCGATTACAGAGCAAAGAACCCATTTAGCCTCCTGTTCTTCCTCAGCCAGGATTTCCAACACAATACGATTTACCTCCCTTAGGTTCAGCAGGATTAGACCGCTACTAGTAATCCTCCATGCTTTGAAATAGACCTGATAGAAGTCCCGCTCAATTGTTTGGGATTACATTCATGAGTTGGTTAAATGAACCTGTTGAAATATTTGTGTTTTTTTTTTTCTTTTCTTCTTCTTTTTTTTTGGAGGCGATAGGAGTTCAGGACGCCCAGTGAAACTTTACAATTACATTTAATCTTCATCGGGAGGTTTAATTAGTCAGATACCGGACGGCTTTAAACTGAAACAAACGTTCGTGATCGTATTTTGCGTTCAGACTTTCCGTAAATCTCAAGCAAAGCGCATCTAATAAACGATGATATTAATACGTATGATACAGTATATTTATCTTCCCCTCCACTGATAATCTGTCTAAAATAAAAAAACGAAAGCAAGCTAGCTAACCGCTTAGCTGCGACACCGCCGAGTCACTTATCAGTCACTAATAGGATCGGTCCGAGTCTTTCATTTATTATAATTTTTTTTTCATTATGAGGAATTTCCAAGACTTGATGAGGAACAAAAGGAAAACATTTCAGTAATCTTCAAAGTGGTCTGAGGTATGCTGAGTGGACTTTGGTATGTGGGTTAAAACTAAAGCTTCTCAATGAAAAACACACACACACACACACACACACACACACACACACACACACACACACACACACACACACAACACACACACAACACACACACACACACACACGCATGCAACAAGCTTCCGGTTGTATCTGCCTACTTTGTCACTTTCCTAGATCCTACTTTCTGCCTTCCCTGAGTGTATATTCATGAGCATGTGTGTGTGTGTGTGTGTGTGTGCGCGTTCTTGTTGGTCTGTGTGCTATTTGCCTAGGCTCTCTTGAGAAAGCCAGGGTTAAAAGCAGTTGCCCTCAAAGGCTTGTCTCCTGTAGCTTTCTTAGCGCAATATGCAAAGCTCTGCCTTAAGAGCTGCTCTCGTCGAGGGCTGAGAGGAGTAGAGGAGGAAAAAGAGCTCTTTAAATGTGTTCCCCCTCCTGATCCCGGTGCCACTCTTTTACCCCCACCACCACCACAAAACCACCACCACCACCTTTCCAAACGCTTCACCCCTTCAACACACCCCCCCCTTTCTGCTTGCTCTAATAGGTTGCAAATCAGGGAGCCACCTCCGTGCTGTTGTTGAAGGCAGATGGGATATGAAAGGATTCAGTGTTTAAAAGCATGAATAGGAAGAAGTGCACAGTCCTGGGCGGGGCCTCGGTCACAAGCTTATCAGATATACAGTACAAGGCGGAGGAAAGTCAGCGTGTATAAAGACTCGGGGTTAGACACGGACACGGACAAGATATATATGTAGATTATATAGATTTAGATGGTTTATTGATCCCGAAGGAAATTCCGAAGCTTATTCTCTTGAACAAATTACTGCGCAGAAGACAAATCAAGAGATATGTAAAGAAATGTAGAAATAAATGACGGAGCTGACGCCCCAGACATGTCTTTTTTTTTTTGTTGTTGTTATTTTTACATAGAAAAGTTGTAGAACGCAACAACACTACTGTACCTGTTTCCACATCGAGATTTAAACCAGAAGGTCAACACACTGATGGTTCATCAACCTCAGCTACATCACTCCAGTCACTCCAGTTCAGTTCACTGCTCACACACCTATTTCTACCTTCTCACATCAGTTTAGAACTAAACTCACAGCCTGGATTAAAGCATCAGGTTTAATTGAGTTAAATATTATTCGTCCTGGAAATTGAAACCCTTTAAAACACTCTGTGAACATTTTCAGAAAGAAAGTTTGCACTTCCCGTTCGTATCCGTTTGTGTATCTCTTAGGACCGCATGATCGGTTCATATCATCTGTATTCATAATGAGTAATATTTCTATTAACACAAAAATAACAGCTTTACCGTACCATAACGCAGCATCATCACTGTAGTTCCATGTCTGTCCGGTCAATTATATAACTTAAGCCCAATCGTTAGCCCTCTTCAAATCAACCCCGAGCTAGCCGCGGAGGTCGGGTCCGTGCTAAGCCGAGCCGACTGAACTCGATGATGAATTAAATCATGGAAAAGAAGAAGAGGCTGAAGTGCACAGGCGCTGGAGCCTCTGGACTTCTTCACTTCCTGCCGAAGACAAGCAAAGCTTTTAAGGGTAATGGTGAGGTCAGTGGATTTAATGGGAAATAAGTGTCCAGGCGACAGATTTTAAATCACGGCAATATAAATACACCTCCATTTCCATCGCCAGTTTGCTTTCTTTTAAGGCAATTTGAAGAGAGGACGAGCGCCCGTGTCTGCGTCCGCGCTAGGAAGGATTAGCGAGCGAAGATTAAGCACCCGCTCCTTAATCTTCCATATCAACTATCGAAGGCAGGAGGTGATATGCAGATGCAATTCCCGAACGCTCGTGCTTACATTGAAAGGGGATTCCAGTACATTAGTCTTAGCGGTGTAATTTGAATTCGATTTCTATAATATGTAGCTTTTGGGATCGTAACTTAAAATTAGAAACGCACAGACAAGCATTATGTAAAAAGAGGAGGAACAAAAAAAAAAGATTCTTAAGAACATCCTGAGATACGGTCAGAACGCCCTTCTTTTTCTTTTTTTTCCCCGTCCTGTTCCTGTTCATGCTAATCCAGAACTGACCTCCTGACCTGGAGACTTTTTTTCGACTCCCGCGGTCATGTGACCAGAGAATGCCGCTTGCATGCCAGTCTTTCAGTCCTCGCACACAGAAGGCCAGTGTGCGACAGCTGTAATAATGGCTCGGTTTGACTTTTCAGACTTCTTACCGTGTCCACGGTGCGAGACATCCTGCTCCAGCGCTTCATCACTATCTCAGACCTAATGACACATACCAGATCAACAACATTAGCTCCCTGTGAAAACATGTTCCCTCTCCGTCTCTCTCTCTCTCTCTCTCTCTCTCTGTGCACTATTACTGCCGGTGAGGTTTGTGTGAAGTCGCCGGATGCACCGTTCCCAGAGCTCGCAGCTGTATTTACTGCGCTAACAGCAATTGATGAAATATCTCGCCGCGGATCAATCGGCGTTTTAAAATCGTTTAAAGACAGCCGGATCTCCTGGCAGCTGAGAGAGTAGAACACATGTACAGTGCACACACGTACTGTATGTGCACATGGATGGACGCGTAGTGTAATAAATAGATTCTGCAATATAATATAATATAATATAATATAATGGAGTTATAATATAATATACAGTAGAATGCATGAGTGAGGAGAAAGAATCAGCTGTTGGTCATGATGTCACCGTGTTGTCCATCTCTATTCCGGATTAGCCTCGCACCTTAGCTCATACCCATCCCAAAAACACGGGCTGCTCAAATAACACATTGTGGATGGACATAGTTATAGACTGGTCATCTTATTTGAACCAGTGGCTACGTCCTCGTGCTGTGGTCCTCTTTCGCTCCTTTTGCCACAGAGAGCCTCGTTGTGCTAATTCGCTTACTTTTCTCACCGGCCTCCGTTTGCGAGCATGATTATTATTGTTACATGACCTCTAAGCTGCTCACCAATAAGGCCCTCTGCCTTGGCCTGAATACCCAAAGCCACAATTACATGTGACATCTCTGATGGATTTTGCGAAAGGAAAACAAACAAAAAAAAAAACAAAACAAATAGCTCAGGCAATTTGGAGCCCTTTGATACATTCCTTGGGATTTGTATAGGCGAGAGCAAGGGGGCCTGGACGAGGCGCTTTTTTTCCCCCCTTTTTTTTTTCAAAGCCGTCGCATGCTTTTTTTTTTTTCGAAAGAGAAGACAGCGGCCTTGTGAAAGAGCTCGGAAATGGAATGCAGGGGCAGGCATACCTCTCGCGCAAGAATCCCGCTCAGGTTGCCAACAGCGTCTATGATATAGCATTTCATTTATTTCTTCAGGCGCTTACTGGTAACATGTGTTTGCTGGGTGTCAGTATTGATGGAATGGTATATCTGGCCAGCATCCAAGTGAGGCTGGTATGTGTTTAAAATGCTTTGAGGAACAAAACCAGCTTTTGTTGCTTGTCCTTTTTCTTTTTTTCTTTTTTTTTTCTCTCCCCCCCACTGACTCGCAGGGTCGTGGAGTAACACCCGCTCCTTCTCGTTCTCGAAAGGGGATCTTTAGGGGATAAAGGAAAGAAGGCAGAAAAACGCTGATGCATTTAGATACAGATACAGTTTTCAATTCACCGCACCATGTTATTAGGAAATAGTTGTGGTGGTTACGTGGCTCCGGGGCAATTATGCCACAGCTTATTTTAGGTACATGTTCATTAGGCGTGTTTTTTATGGTTAATGACAGGAAAAAAAAAAGAGGCATGTTTGCACAGAATGCTCTAATTTGTCCTCGGTCAGGGATGAAGCGATTCTCTTTCGCTCTCTCTTTCTCTCTCTCTTTCTTCCACAGCGTTCTGTGCGAGCGACTCAGAACTGGCTGAATTAACACAGACGCAAAGCTCACCTTGTTTCTGAACGCTGCTAATGAGTCTGGTTTGTCACAGCGGAAACTCCTACTGTCGTCAGGAGACAGGATGAACACGGAGGGGCGAGAGGAGGTGTTTTGTAATCATTGAAGTCAGCATAAATAAATAAGTCCCCTTGTCAGGTTGCAGGGGGAGTGAATAAACACGCTCCATGGGAATTGGGGCTCCGTTTGACAGGTGAAGAGGGGTCCCCGGTGCCTTGATTTGCATTGTTTTGGCAGCCTGGCACCGCGCCGCGTTCCCCCTCCGCGCTGTCAGACGGATGCCTGATTAGGCCGAGGGAGAGGGGTACGCCCCTCGGACCACCCGCTTTGGGAATCCCCGCGTCTGTGCCCCTGGCACGCTGGCATGATGAGGGATGCCCAGAGACGAGGTGTTAGTGAAAATGATTGGTCCCCGATGAATTCCCGCTCTTGGTTGTTTGCCAAACGCTAATCCGGAACAATTATCCATCAAAGACACAAGTGCACCCCATATTGTCCTTGATGAGCCTTTTTGCCACCAACAACACTTGGACTCGTTTCAGAGTTCTGCTGATTTCCCGAGCACTCGAAAAAAAAAAAAAAAAAAAAGGGGGAAAAAAAAAAAGAAGAAAGATTTATCTCCTATCCGTTTTCTCGCTTTTGTTCCTCTGGCACTTTTAACACACCTCCTCAATAAGGTTCGGCTGAATTCTTTTATAAATAGGACTCTCGCTTTTTCGCCAGCGGTTTCCTGACATTTAGGGAGTGTGCTGGATGTTGGTTCGAGGTGCGGGTGTGTGGGGTGTGCGTGTGGGGGGACAGAATATGTTACACGATGCCACAAACATTTAGATTTTTTGCAGGCTGCGTATAAGCGTTCCCCAAACCTGGTAAGTTTAAACATCATAAATCAGAAATCTCCGGGCTTGAGGTTCAGATCACTTTGGGCGCGTGCCAAGGGCTTCTATAAATGGGGGAAAGAAAAATACCATATTTTAATACAGGCCTTGGGAAAACAAGCTGGAATCTGCTGATTTAGGATCTACTCGAATATATTAATGTTTTCTAAAATTGTAGACAGTTTGTTTCTGTGTGATATTTAAGCCGTCCGACAAGTCCGGTTGTATTGTGTTTTATTAGGGCCATGAAAACGGATACTCAGCAATAAGCGCGTGCGAGAATAATTTAAGATCCGCGGTCGACCCCGTTCACATGCGATGCAAATCTACTTTATATTACCCAGTAATTGAGGCTGCTAAAGTGGGGTAAAATACGGCGACAGGAGGATGAGTGTACCTCCTACTACAGCCAGCTAACAAACCCCTAGCTAATGGTGGTTCATCAGCCATGGTTATTAATCGTAATACGGTTTATCCGGTCCTGCAGACGGAAATAATTTTTCGCTGTTGCTCAGAAATGATTTTAATAGACCTGAGCTGGAATGTTTCAGTCTGTGCTCATTTTCGCTATTGCTATTGAAAATCAATTAATCATTCAAAGGTTGTCCAGAAAACATGGAGAGAAGTCTGAATTGCTTGGATTTTTTTTTGTTTGTTTCTTTCCGCGAACATTAGGACCGAAATCGGACATTTCGTATGATCGCGCGTTTCTTCATACACGATAGAAGATCGTCTGCGGATTTGTGAAGCGTGGGGCTCGTAATGTTAACCGAGAGGCTGTATTTTTGCAAGTTTTATGTGTCTGTTTTAGGGTTCGACACACACACACACACACACACACACACACATATATATACAGGGAGGCCGAAACGAGTAACCTCCGGGGTTAGGCGCCCGGGGAGGGGTGCAGGCTTTAAGAAAAGAAACAAAGATAGGCGTAATTAATGATCCTGAATCCAGGCCAAAAAAGCTTTCTTGTGGCAACTTCAACTTAATTAAAACTTAGGACATTTCAATGGCTGTGTGTGGAGCCCCCGTACGGAGAGCCGTCCAGCAGACCCGTGAGAAAATACTAGCAAGTTTAAAAAAGAAAAAGAAAAAAAAAAACCCAGAGAGAGAGAGAGAGAAAAGATGTGTGTTACCACTGGTGCCATGACTCTAATCTCTGACAGTCAAAGAATCTATTTAGTCAAAGGCTTTTCTTACAGGGAGCTCACACCTGCAGGTTGGCTGGCACTTCCTCCCAGTTTGAGAGAAGGCCCGTTTTGTGTTCCAGCGGAAGATCAGATAATGGAGGCCTCACTCTCGCTTTTGTTTTTGTGCATTGTTCATTAGCCTGCGAGTACTGTAGGCACACTTGATATGCTTGGCTTGCCTGGGGAATAGCGCTGGGGGATGGGCTTCTGTTCGGGTGGGGGGTGAGTAAGGGTGTGTTTTGTATATACATGTGTGTGAGAGTGTGTGTGTGTGCATGTCATGCTGTAGGTGGGTGGCAGGGTTCACCATTCTGCGTGAAAGCTTCAGCCTTGCATGGTGCAACTCTGCACAATTTTAATGCAAAACTTCAGCCTAAATTAAAGGCCCACAATTGGCAGGCAGTCGTGAATGCAGGAACCCCGCGGCTCGCCACACATCGGGCCTGCGAAGAACAATACGCGACGCCGGACAGTTCGGATTGTGCACACAAAGCTGTGGTTTTAAATACTCCTACGCTTTTCCCCTTCTTTTTCCGCAACCTCTCTCTCTCTCTCTCTCTCTCTCTCTCTCTCTCTCTCTCTCTGTGCTCAGTCTCCCATTTGAGACCCTTGTCTAAATTAACAAGCTTAGGAAGGTCTAGCTACCTGTGTGTGTGTGTGTGTGTTGACGCTTAAAGAGAAGAATCCCATTAGTCTTGTACGAGAGGCTGAGTGAGGAGGGAGGCCGTTCCGTTTACTTTAACCAGATGACCCAGTCGACGCCATAATGGAGAGAGAAATGAGGCGCTGAGCTGCAGGCTAATAGCCGTAAACAGTAGCTGAATTAGCATGAGAAAGTGGCACAGGATTTCCTCTTAGCTTTTATCAAACCCAAGTGCACATTGTTGCTGTGTGAGTGTTGCTCTTGGTGTGTGAGTGAGTGTGAGTGTGTGTGTGTGCGCACGCGTGGCTTGCCCCTGTAAGCCCGGTCCTTAAACGTCAGCAATATGGCGGTGATGACTGAGGTCTAGTGGGTTAGTGTACACAAACACTCATACACACACACACACACACACACACACACACACACACACACACACACACACACATAGCAGGGCCTGAGGGAGCACGGGCTTTGTGTAAGGAGAGTGAAAGAGAATGAACAAGAGAGAGAGAGAGAGAGTCCACTCAGGTTTAGCAGCCTGCTAATACGATAGCACGAGCTAGCACATAGACTTCAACTATATGTATTTATTTATACACTAATGCTAATTTGGCTGTAGGTTGTGATGTCATAAAGGGTGATCCTTCGATTCGGACCAATCACATCATATACGCAAATGATCTGAGTATTTACTACAAATCCCGTCCTGAAATCTGACGTGTGCTGAGTTTGCTAGCAGATACCGTAGCACGTTAGCTTCATATCCGTAACCTGACATGGTTGATGTGGATGTTCACAGGATGATGCGAACACTGAATCTAAGATAAAGGAGACAGTTTAACTGTTAAAGTATTGTGTTTTTTTTTTTAAACACAGAATTAGCAAATACACAAACGGGGATTAACTAGCATGCTAACATGCATGCTAATGTAACGAGGGCGTCGGCCCCGTAACAGACATGACGTATATAGATAAGGATGTTGTGGGAGTTTGTTTGATTCAAACTTCAATGCAAAACGATTTTTTATAGTGCTGTAATTTACATTACCGACCCCAGACGAATGTCCAGGCCGCTTCGGCTAAAACCAAGAAACAAACGACTTTTGGCACGTTCGATGTTCCTCGGACATATTTGTATATTTGTGTTCTAGTCAAAGCGTTCCCTTTCGCGGCGCTCGACAAGGCCGGTCTGTCGTAGTTTCACGGACTGGCTGTGTTGATTTGTTTTTCATCTCTTTATCTCTCTCTCTCTCTGTCTCAGATAGTAAATTACCCCCAGCAGATCGTGTCTCCTTTCATCCCCCGCCCAAAGTTGCACAGGCCAGACTTAAAAGTTAAGCTGGACTTTTTTCCCCCCCTCCTTCTGAGTTACCCCTGCGTCCTGGATTATGTGATGTCAGACAGATACACCGACCTCGTTTTCTTTCGTCTTTTTTTTTTCCCCTTCCTCCCCCTTACCCCCCCCCCCACCCCCCCTCACTTTCTGGTTCTCGCTTTGCTAACTGTCGGTCTGTCTTCCTTCATCAGACAGGCTGTGTGAAGCTCAAAGGGAGGGGGGAGGGTGGTGGTGGGGTATTTCTCTCTGACAATCTCTCTTTGTTATCAGTATTTATGTTTGCATAAAGATGGAAGGAATGCGTTTCATTTCATGTCAGGGAGATTATTAAGGGGAAAGGGAAGTATCTGGTTTGTGTAGGTGCTCCTCCAACCGGCGAGACAAACAACTTCTGTAATTCCATGCGATTCCGTGCACCGTTTTAACTCTGTCCTTCTCTCTCTCTCTCTCTATATATATATATTTTCTTTTTATTTTTTATTTTCCCCTCCCCGCTTGCAGCACTTGCAAAAACAGGAGAGCGCATGCAGCTCGGACTCGTGCTCCTTCTACTGCGCACTGTGTGACTACTCGAGCAAAGCCAAGCTGAACCTGGTGCAACACCAACGCTCGCTCAAGCACCAGCAGAACGAAGGACTCAGGAAGCTGCAGCTGCACCAGCAGGGTCTGCCCCTGGAGGAGGAGAACCTCGCCGAAATCTTCTTCATCAAGGACTGCCCTCAAGCCGAGACCGGTGAGCGCCGCCGTTTCTGTTTCTCCACGCCCACACTCCTGCTGTGACTTTCCTTTCCTTTCCTCCTCCTCCTCCTTCACCTCATCCTCTTCTACTTCATCTTCTTCTTCTTCCTCTGCTCTCCGTCAGACCCGGAGCGCTCCTGCTCCACCTAATCTCAGCCGAAATGAACATGCTGTTCCCATTAGAGGCTTTCTTTTTATATCAGTAACACGCACCGTCCTGCATGCGGTGACATCCTTAGCAGGCACGCAGGAGGTTATGAAACTCTACCTTGGGAGGATCTCTGAGTGAAATCCTTCCCCCTAGAGTGAGCTTTAATTTCCTTTCTCATGACCAAAGCAATTTGGCTTTCATTTAAAAGTTTCAAGACTGCCAGCAGCTAATAAGTGTAACAGGACTGTAAAATGTTTGGAGGAGAGAGAGAGAGAGAAAGAGAAAAAGAAAGATTAATAGTTTTATTCGAGGTGGAGGGGATTTATAATTTAAAACATAAGAGCGAGTCAGGCCTCATTATATAACAATTCCTATGTTAATGATCCTCCTGTGAAATGAGAAAAGCGCTCACCTTGTTTTTGCTTTGCTTGACCTGACTGGGGAGAAAGAAAAAAAAAAAACCCAGCTAACACATTTTGAATGGCATTCCAAAGCTGAATTAATCTCTGTTCTCCGAAGTGTCCTGTTTATATACGAACTCCAGATCCAGATGGTCCCGAACCGAGAACCACATGTGGAACTACACTTTTATAACCAGGCCGTATTGGAAATAAATGAGACTTGTACGTTTGGTTTTAATTAGAGTCGGATCAAAGGTGCACCGAGGTTTTGGGTGCAGCAGTAAAGTCCAGTTAGATAAATCATTATTGTGAATTTAGCAAGACAAGTCTACTTTTTGTGCAAACACACACACACCCACACACACACTCGTGTGCTTTCACTCGCTCTCTCTCTCACTTTCCTATACTTCTAACCTTAACCTCTTCTTACACTATTAAAAAGTTCCACCATTAAATAATTTTTTTAAATCTATATTTTCTCATAAATTTCCACTAATTTCTACTTTTTTGGACCAACAGCATTCTTATATTTTCTTATTATTATTATACTGTACATCCTTAACCATTATTATTATTATAATTATTATTTTTTTTTAATTTGAGTTATATTTGTGCTCCAAGTCCGGGACGGCTGTTAACGTCAATAAACTTTGTGTAGAATTTATGCCTTGAACTCCGTAGAACGAACCAGAAATGTTAGGACTTCCTGACGTGTTGCTTCAAGACAGACGCCGAGCGGCTACCGCTGTTACCGTGATTCATGTTTTGATTCCACACAAATGTTCCCAAAGGTTCAAGCCAAGTGTGAGAGAGAGAGAGAGAGAGATCAGCGCTAATCAGCACAAAACTCTCTCTCTCTGTTTTTTTTTATTTTTTTTATTATTGCTCCAGCTCGTGTAGTAGGAGAGAGATGTTTCAGGTAGTTTAACCCCATAATCCAGATGTTTGAAGTGGTTCCAAAGCAAACGAAACTAGCCAGCGGTTTTAATCCTACACTATAACATACACAGAGTAGATTACCCAGTTTCTGTCTTCCTGCCAAATTAATAAACGTGAACGTAAAAATGTATTAATCACTAATAAGCTACCTCGAAGTGTCTGGTGGGGAAAGATGCGTCTAGCACCCGCGCTGTTCGACGGCCGGCCGGCTGCCCGTGGCTGATGGCGGTAATTTGTGGCTGAGCTCCAGCACAAGGTCCTGGAGTAAGCAAGATTTTGACCTGTGCAGAATTACAGCTGGGTGTTAAAGGCGTTTGTAGGACCCATGTGTGTGCATGCGCATAACTCCTGAGTTTAGCACTTTCTCATCATTATATATATACATACATTTATGTCTCCTTAAAGCAGCTCGGTGGTTCTGTACCAGCTCATTATAACGTCATTGTGGAATAAACGTTACTGTGCCGTCTACTTTATACAGATATATAACGTGGACGTGGACGTAAATCCGTTTACCGGTTTTTAATATTATTTTACAGCATAATTAAGGTAGGACGATATTATATTGCGCGCTCGAGCCTACAGAGAAACACGTCTTTATTTTATTGCGCTAAATACGATCCGTTCTTTAAATTCTTTATACCTAGAGCATAAATTCCATTAGAGAGATAGACGCAGATAAAGGGACCTTTGTTACGACTTGAAAAGGAGTCACGAAATCCCTTCACGTTGAAGAACTTGAGCTCATCTTCCTCTTTGTCTTCTCCTGATCATCGGATACCCGGTCCAGACAGTCTTCTAATTTCGGACTACGGCAGAGAGTGTGATAATGAATGTGATGTCTCCAGTCTCCCGTCTGCTAAATTAGCCAAACGAGAACAACTAGGCCAGAGCGTCGGCTCGGCTCGCCGGGTGTGCGGTAATACCCTCGTCCTAAAGAGCGACCGCGAGCGCAGGAGTCTCCCTCCGAAACCGACCTCGGCAGATCTCTCCCAGAGCGAGCGTGATTCCGCCCGGCCCGTGACCCACAAGACTCATCATTTACACAGGGTAAACATCATGAAGCTGAGAATTTGGGAAGGAGAGGCGGGGGCGATGTGGTTAAACATGTTTTTTTGAAGTGGAGTTCCCCATTTGTAAATCACAGTAATCTAAGCTCGGTGCATGTGGCCCCCGCGCACACACTTTGTAACACAGATGTGCTATATAAAGTCTCGTCCATTAAAGAAAGTAAGAAGAAGAAAAAAAAACGTGTAAAACCAGAGCGTGCTGTTCCAAAAATGGCTTCGTTCTGACGCCTGGTGTGTCTGAGACCTCCTGACCCTTATAGTGGAGGTGTAATGTGTCTAATAAATATATATATATATATAAAAAGGTCTTGAGTACATAATTAGAATAAAGAATTAAAACGTGTGATGAAGCAGAGTTGATGATTTTCCTGTAACAGCGTGCCTCGGAGTGTTTGGTTCCTCTTAGACCACAATGATTTATTGCATTTCTCATCGCAGACTTACATTTAATGTTGTTCCTGTTCTCACTTACGTTACAGCAGCTATAAACACTCGTTCCTCTTCCCATTCTCTCTTTTTATTCATTTTTTTCTTTGAAAGAGATCACAGTATGAAAAGAAAAAAAAGCAGGAGAAACAATAAAGGCAGAACAACAACAACCCACTGACACTGGAGGCTCCTTCCATAGGTTACAGAAACCGGATTGAAACCGGATGATGAGACCAGACGACATGTGACTGAATTTGTTTCCATACCGGATAACAGCGACATCACCGCATGTCCGATCAGAATCGAACAGAGTAATGACCCTTAAAGTTGAAATGCTTTCATCTGATTTACCGGGAACGTTCTGTACTCGACTGTTCCTGTATAAATATTTCATCTGCTCGCTCATGTTTGTTGAGAGGGTTTGGCGTGTTATCCTAAAAGACAGAGGAGAAGAATACGAGATGTGTAATTGCACGGTGCGCGGAGGAACACAGCCATTTCTCTGGGCCTCCAGCTCAACTGTAAATTGCCCGATGGCTCAGCGAAGGGCTTTTTGCATCCCTCGGTCGCGTCTCCATTTTGCCATGTCTGTGCAAGTGGAGAGGAGATCTTATGGAGGTAATTATTTCTGAGAGCCCCTTACAATTCCACTCCCCCCCCCCCAACACACACACACCCTCCCATCCTCAGCTATCAGTGCCCCCCCCTACACCCCCCCACCTCTTACTCCCATATTAGAACAGTAGAAAGAAGAGGATGCCTTTGTTTGGCTCACGCTTATGCTTATAGACAAAGGGCCGGGGCTGACTTCGGAGATGAACGAGTCTTTAAATGCTGCAGCTCTGAAAGCCTTTCATTTCTGAGTGATAATGCTTCAGGAGCTTTCCAAAACCGGGCCAATTTAGCAGCACTGGACTGAGGACTATTTACATAGCAGCTGTAGGGCAACAACACACATTAGAGGGGCAACGCGATGTGTTTCTCATCCGTGGGTCTGAGCAAGAGCGTGCATGGAGCGAATAGAGACTTCAAGAGAAGGAAAAAGGAAAAACCGAGTTTTATTTACACTAACAACAACAACAACAAAAAAAAAAAACGATAATAAATGCACAGAGATGTATGTCGATATTTTTATGAGCATACTGTATTGTTACACTTTTACCAACACCAAAAACCACAAATAATTTGACTTCACCGAAGAAATAGTGAAACTCCACTCCATTCGAGCCGCTTTGTGACTTTGGTTTCCATAGCAACCGCATGAACGCTGATCTTCCCTACTCAGTCGCTGTAAACGTCCCCTCAGCCAGTGTCGCTAAAAGTCCCTAATTTGCGTCTTCTTCTTCTTGGGCTGATTCCTTATTCGCCCGTTTTTCTTTCTTGCATTTCAATCCAGTGCCACGGATGTCATTTTAATGGCTTGGATTTCTTTTTTTTTCTTTCTTTTTTTTTTTTTTAAACCGAGGGGCCACACAGGCAATTACAGCAGTTACTTTTCAAGATTTCAAGTTCATCTCCCCAGACGGTGTTTTCCAGGGTTTGTAACTATAATTTGTGGCCATTACATATCCCGAAATGGGCATGCAGCCGAGTGTGAGATATGACATGCGGCCAAATCGGTCTCATCATTCCGTTAGCCATGGGTGATGTACTAATGCAAGGGCATCCATTCTCCTTTGATTCCTCATACAAAGCGGGAGCAACGGTGACCGCTGTGATTAGAGGACGGCGCAGGGTTTCTGACTTTCTTCCCCAGCCCTATACGTCCCCACTGTTTTTACCTGAGGGCATTTTGTGCCGAGCCACAAGCTACAAACACTCCGGCGAACGCTTTACTCGCTCATCCGGGCGTCTCGAGAGGATGGCGTGTTCGGGAACAGGAACGCAGACTATGTATTCCAGTCGGCCTCCAGCCATTAATAATGTCCTCCTCACAGGCCTAAACAAGTTTCTCGCTCTCTTTTTCTAGAAATAGGGCCATGGGAAAGTGGAAACGATTGGCATGAGCTCCGTGTGCCAAGACAGGCTTTGATTCCAGGGACGTAAGATGTCCCGGGAGAGCCGTCTCCGGCCAACAGTTTATATTACTGTATCATTAAATGGAGACAATACCCAATAGTTGAATCATTTTTCATATCATAAGGTCAATTTTTTATTATTATTATTTTTTTTTTAGCACAAGAAGTCTGAGATGGCTCGGATTCAAGATTGAGTCATTTCTGAATAATCCTCCTGCTCAACTGTATTATAATTACTCTGTGGTTTTTGTGTGCAGAAAGTCCAAAATTATTTTTGAAAATGGCCAGCCTTAAACTATTTTTAAGGAAAAAAAAAAGAGAGAGAGAGAGGCATGTTTCAGGGCTGAGTCTTTGCTTTTTAGCCTGTTTTGCTTTTCAGCGAGATCCCACTTTTGGAGACGGCGCAAAAGCACAAAAGCTAAATTGTTACCTCATGTTTTCATAGTCTGTTTGTGCCCACTGACAGTTATAATTTGCAGAAATTGCAATGATTATCCACATTAACATACCTGACTGCAGCCATTTATGCTTATTTGTGATACAAAGCCCTCCTTTGGATCCTCAGGATGCTTTCCTTTGCATACTAATGCGTATTAATTCCACCCATGAAAAAGGTATTTGAGTATTTTTTTTCCCTTTTTCTCTCCCCTCCTCCCTCCCCTTCCGTCCGTGCCTTTGTAGTTGTTGAAGAGCAGGTAGCGAATTTCTAAAGCGGCTCTTTCAGACATGTGGGAACGTGATACCTTTAGAAGCGACTGCAGCTGCAGTGCAATGGCAGCCTCTATTTACGCATATTTAAAAAAAAAAAAAAAAAAGAAGAGGAAAAAAAAGGTATATCCTTTTTTTGTTCTGGGGGCGAACAATAATAATAAGCCGAGCTTAGCGAGTGAATAGTGGGCTGGTGACAAAAGGAGGATAGATGGTTTAAGGCGCAGATCACATGACCCGGGGAAGGTGTAAGCGATTAATGGTGACGATTCGAAGCGGGTCGAGTGTTAAGAGTTGAGGAATTAGCAATAGCAGCAGCACTGATCTGGAACTTAATTCAGACGAGCCGGAGTTTTAATTGTGCAGCGCCACCGGTGACACTAAACACGGCAGATAGTGAGTACAATGCTGACTGCCAGAGGACATTAAAAGAGACAAGATGTTGTCAAAGTGCGTCAGACACAAAGGCGGCGACAATTAAGCGATCGCCTGAAGCGCTACAAGTCCGGTGTTAATACGGACGTGTGACGATGCGGATGGATTTCCGCTCGGACACCACCGACCGCTAGCGTGACGCTTGTATCCAACACCCCTGTCATTAGCTATCATCTCTCCCGGAGTGCAGAGCCCGAGTCCTATCACTGCCGATTAGGCTCGGGGCCGCTGACGGCTGTGGCGTTCAGGTGTCAGGCTAAAGTTAGTGACCCCCTCTTCCACTGCTGTGCCTGCGAGTAATTAGTCCTGACTCTGGCCATCACACCAGCCTTTCTTCATACCTCCCTCCCTCGCTCCCTCCCTCCCTCCTTCTCACCGAGGTTCACTCCACTGACCTTGCACTCGATGCACAGGGCCTCAGGAAGCATTATATATTTATTTCTTTACCTGCGTGTTTATTTTCTCCGCAAATGCACCAGGTTAAATTGCTCCTTCACCAATTTTTTTTGTTTTTCATTTCGCGTCGCTCCGTATTTTCCGCTTATCCTCGTGTCCATCAGAACAAAGTGTAGGATTGATAGCTGGTATTGATTATGCCTAGCCTCGCCTTATTGTTGCTAACCATTCGGAGCTTTTCAGCTTAACCCGGGTTCAGAGTTAATACAGCTGGGAATTCCGACTTAATACAGTCGTCATGTTCAGTTAGTGCGCCTGTTTAAAGCGGTATAAAAAAAGAAACTGAAAAAAAATCCCTTATCCTAAAATCCATCGCGTTTCCTTATTCCTCGCGCGATTTGCATGCGACGTTAAGGTTTGTTGTGCTACGCTAGATCTTTTTCCTAGCAACCGTTTGGAACCTAAACACCCCAGTGTTGTTTTTAGATCATAATTTCAAATTCCGATTAGTATACTAGACAGTCACGTGATAAAATTTTACACCCCCATGAAAGAATGAGTCCTAGACGCGAGGCTAGTCAGGAGTCATGAAAGCCCCAGTGAAATGAACAGCGGCTAACGCTAGCAACTGTAATAATTTAAATGGGTTTTAAAAGGGAAAAAAAAAATAGCGAAACTCATTCACCGTCTCCAGCTCTTGCTTTCGCGCCGCGCGTTGTCGGGTGCCATTATGCAGACGTATTCGGAAGTTATCAGGGGAACTCGCCCGTGGCTAGTGACGCATTTGAACTCTGCTAATGCATGCAAATGAAAAGAAGTCGGTCCTGTGCTGTTTTAAATAAAAGGCGAGCGCGATCAAGGCGGCGTGGTGGTATCAGAGACGTTCCCCGAGTAGGAGCTGATGATTCCTGCACGATTCCGGCGTCTCAGGCTGCATTAAAAAGTCCTTCCTCTGCGAGCCTCCATCTGGCCAGGAGTGGTTTTACTCGAGTGTGTTATTACGTCTGATCCGAATTAAGCGTGTCTCACACATACACATGGCAGACACTCGGGCGAGCTGACAACACGCCGTGTTAAACTCGGCGATTAGCGAAAGGGCTTGCCGATTATTATCCTGCTGTGTCTAGGTGCGCAGGAGGCATTTGCATAATGTATAGTGTAAAGAAACATCCTCACTCAACACACACACACACACACACACACACACACACTCGGCAGCGTTACAGCACCATCAAGAGCTCGTTTCTCATTCGTCTTTATTTCCCCGAGACCCACTTTAGCTCTCGACATCTTAACCAAGCCTATCTGAAACGAGGGTCTCCCTCAGGGGTCTGCAGCGTTCATCTGTGAATAAGAGCGAGGTTAGAAAACACTGACATCATGTGTCTTTTAGCTTTATTATCCTTTACAGAGGGAGGAAAAAAAAGAAGAAAAAACACACAAAATGCTTTGCACTTCTACTCCAACAACAAGGTGCTGGATTATATTCTCGTGCTCGACCTGCCCACTTTTAATAATCCACTGAAACATCATGGTGGTGTTTTATCAAACCGCGTTTTTAACTTTTAGCTTTAGCTTAAACTTTCCGCTTATTGTTTATTCAGTAACACAAGCGCAGTTTATAAAGGACAGTTTTATTACCTGGCATTTTTATAAAATTAAAATAAAAAAATTCTTAATTTATTTTTGGACTATTTTTAGCTATTTAGTTTCTTGCTGCAGCACACGAGCGACACTTCTCAGGCTAGCGTCTGTTTTAGCGAAACCGTACAGCGTTACAAGCCTCGTTATAAAATGTCTAATCTTGAAGGATTCCTCTGTTCTTCTTCTTCGACAGAGTTTGAAATCAGATACACCTGAGAAGAAGAGGATCTAAGTCTAACCTGTTTTTATTTTTTCCGAGGTCTGTGTAAAGCTTAGCCGAGTCTACAGTTTTTCCATTTGGTTACAGTTTTAAGATCTACAACCTTCAATCATCCAGTTACGTTTTCCCCCAAATATCATCAACTGTCAACAATTTCTTCATTGTTATTTTAAGAAAATTCAACGGAAACCTAGTAGAGGTGGAAATATCAGAGAAAGCAATTTCACATAAAAAAAAGATTGTTTGTTAAAAATTTATCTCTAATCAAGAGTCTGGGATTTATGTTTTATTTTTTCCAGCCCTTTTTCTTTTTCCAAGAGTGAATATTTCAGAGAGTCAGATTGTTAATGTTACAGCTTCTCTCTCGTCCTGATGAAGGATGATCACTCACTCCAGACCATCTCCTGCTGGTGGACGAGCTGCTGTATCTCAGTGGGTTCGAGAACTTGATGTGGGTTTAATTTCTTTGGACATTGAAGCGTTTTTTTCCCCCACACAGCTCCATTGCTTGGTGTATTTATAACACATTGTTCATGAGTGTGGATCGTGTCCTTAGATAAACTTTATAAGGACGGTTAAAGACCAATGTTCTTACCCAGAAGGTTCTCAGTCAGGTCACTGTTGGTATTAAGTTAAACACAGATCGTGTCAAATCTGGTCCCGCCCTGATTGCGTTACAATATCCAGTATATATCGTACACATTTACACAAATCGACAGATTCTTCCTTTCCTGCCTGAATGCTGGGACTTCCTGTGTGTGTGTCCTCCAGCTCTCGTGTCCCTGCCCGTGCAGAAGGCTATTACCGCGGTGTCTGTAGCTTGTCAGATCACAAGCTGGTGTGGCAGAGGAGGAAATATTCCATCTGAGAACTTCACCGTCTCCAAGTGCCGCAATTAGGAGTGTCAGCTTAGGTGTTCTGGGCTGGACGTCAAACACCGGCGGCACCGCATGCACTCTCTCTCTCTCTCTCTCTCTCTCGCCCGATGTCGGAATCGTGCCCGGTTCGATAAAAGAAAACAGACGTTTTTATGTGCAGGAAGCCTGTGAGCTTACAGCCCAGCGCGACTCTCTCATGGGTCAAGTGCATTTGCATTTTGATGGGATGTTACCGAGTAATTAATGCACCAGTCAGAATGCATTACCCTGGGACGGAATTGAAAGGTTCATTACCAGATCGCCTCACACTTCAGAAATAGGTATTTCTCTGGGATTTCTGTCCCTCTCTCTTTTTTTTGGTCCATGACCTGTTGTTATTTGCACTCCAAGTAGCCGTAGATGAATTACGGAATACAGAGAGACGGCGTTTAATAGCTCGTGTTAATAAACGTACATCTCCGTCCTGTCAGTTTAATCACCTCGCTGGTTTCTTAACAAGCCAATCTTCATCATCACGCGCTTAATAAAAAAAAGCAAGTTTTTACGCAGGACCTGAACGAGCAAACGGAGACGGCTGAATGTGTTTTCCTAAAGCTCTGGGGTTTACGGGGTCTGCTCGGTCGGGTCGGGTCGGGCCGGTGCCGGCCCAGCATGGCACAGAAGAAAATCTGAGAGCTCCAGGAGATTAAAGCCAGGAGAAATCAGGGGCCGTGTGAGCAATCATCATTTCACAAGAACATTCTTTCATCTTGCCTCTTTCCAGCCCAATGCTAACAGGGACTCATGTCACAACACCGCTGTTGCTTTTATCTTCCTATAATAACTCTGTACAAAAAAAGAACCAGAAAGAGAGAGGAGGGAGGGGGGGGATCCGAGAGACGCCTGTTCTTTCTCTGCCATCACTGTAAATTTACACAAGGCCTCAGTCCAATGTTATTGGAGTGGCCTCTTTCTATATCATCGCCTTGTCACTGGAAGAAGTGTGGAAAAAAAAAACATGTATGTAGTGAGTTTCACTTTTTCACGTAATCTGGAAATGGATTTCTAAAGGTGCGTTTATTAATATTATTGCTATTATTCATCTGGTTTAAAGTCAAAGCTGGTAAATGGTTCTATACCAGGATGCACACATTTACATTTACAGTACAAGTCACATGACAACCCAGGATGCGACACCAGGATTGTATTCTTCACTAAGAACATTTGAAATATTCCACCATTTAAAAAATTTTTTTCAACAGAAAAATGATAATGACACAAAGGAATATGAGGAGCTTTTTAAAAAAATAAATAAATAAAAATTATTTAGACATTCAGGAAGTTAATCAAAAACAAGACCAGGGCGGAGACACTGCCGAAGCCAAAACTAAAGCACACGCGGCGCTTGCGCGATTATTATCAGCACTTTTTCTCCTGTCATTCTCAAAGTCTGCTGAAGACTTCAACTGATGGATCGAGCAATAGATAAACACGTCAGCCCAGACTTCTCGTGTTCGGCGATTAAATTCCCACTTAAAAAAGTTCCCAGGGACAAACCGTTAGCTGTCTAATGGTCGAAATGATGGCCGGTAGTCCGTCTGCGAATGAGCCGGCAGTACCAGCGAGAACAGGAAGCAACCTCTTGTCCTGGTCCATCAGCGGCTCATCAGCCGGTCTCACACACCAACAGGCCGCTGCTTTTTTGTTCTCCGGCAGGTTAATAGAAATGGAGGAGATGGGCCGGGGAAAAGCAATGCAATTTTCTGCTATTTAAGCTTGGCGAGATGGCACTCTTCAGGAAGCACTGGAGAAGTGAGAGGGTGTAATAGGCGTTCGGAAAGAAGGCAGAGCGCACCGACTTGGAGCTGGAGAAGATTCTCAAGATTTTAAGCATGCATGAGGAAAGAAAGATGGTGAAATAATCAGCGACCTGAAATTGAATCGTCTCGCAGTCTGTCTCCCACATAAACACGCAGACAAGATAGACCCTGAATTGTGGCTTTAATCTTTCTCGATACAGACGAACACGCTATCTTCACAGGCTTCAGCCAAGAGAAAGCCGACGCACACCAGCGACACGGCGAACACACTTCAAACCGCTCGCACGCTGATAAGAACTGATGTTACTTTAATTGCCTCAAAAAACAATGGCAAAGTTAATTACCTCGAAAAACGAGCCGGCTCCAACAGACGGGCTTTGTACGCGTGCCATGTCTCCTCTAAGACAGACCAAGACTGGAGCTGTCTCTATAAAGTACGTCAAGTTGCATTATTTTAATTATCGCCTAATTCTGTTTGTGTCGAATTCTTTGTTTTTTTAATCTCGGGTTGTAAAACGCCGTACATCGATTT
The DNA here is from genome assembly GCA_030522415.1 of Channallabes apus. Lineage (NCBI taxonomy): Eukaryota > Metazoa > Chordata > Actinopteri > Siluriformes > Clariidae > Channallabes > Channallabes apus. The sequence continues at coordinate 27,703,041 of CM060115.1, read as the reverse complement.
AATTCGTTAGCTTGTGACGGCTGCCGCGCGACATCTCAATTCCGGCTCCCGTGACGATTTCAGACAATAAGCTCCCTTTTAATAGTTAATCACACTCTTTTTTTTGCTTTTTAATTAGCGTAAAAAGGAAGGTGCAGGAGATACAGTAGAGCAGGCTTCGTCCCGGGCATCTCTAGACAAGCTCCTGATGAGACGCTAGATTAAGAGAGCTTATCGCTCCGGTTTGCGTCCGTTAAACACGTGCTCTAGTTTTCATTTTCCTAGAGCTGGTAAAGTGAGCAAGCCGCTCGGCATTATTCACCCGGGCCGGCTGATCGAAACCCGGCTCAATAGCACTAAACCAGCTCGTGCTCCGAAGATTTGTCTTACAAAACCTTGAAAACTGCTCTGAACGTCCATACATTGATTTTTGTTGGCAGGGATCTCCAGGGCTTTCATGTGGAGGCAGACTCCACGCAGAGGTGAGCAGAGGAGAGTAGAGGAGAGGACTTCCCCCATCAGAGTGGATGCTGGGGGGAAAAAAAAAGGAAAAAAAAATGAGACGGGGGTTCCCTTTATCAGCGTCGCCACGGACAAAAGAATATTAAAAGCGTTCGCGAGGCCACTGAAGCTCGGCCGTGTCTTCGATTACGGATGCCTGCTGTCCTGGAATTGATGTTAGGACATGGACAAACCGCGCCGCGCTCTCCGATACCTATGCATCATCTTCTATCAGACCCCCTTTATTTCCCGCCTTGGTGCTTATTTAAACCTAGAGGCGTTCAAGTTCCCCGCTATTTCTCCAACAAAACTAATTAAGTCGGAAAAAGCGAAGTGAGCGCGTTTGAAACCGAGCCTCTCCGTCGCTGCTGTCTGTGTAAAGCAGACGGTGTAATTGCAGTCGCAGGTAGTGATGAACATCAATGAACACCTTACACACACACACACACACACACACTCAGATGCAGGTGCGTTTTATGTGCCTCTCTCTTTTTTTTTTGTAAAGCAGCCACCAGTACTGTATCAGCATCTGGACAGAAACGTGCCGCACTCCTCTGCTCGTTGTGTTTCTCTGAAGTCTTCAGGAGTTTCAGAATCTGAGTGAAGACTAATTACATATCTTGGGACTGGCTGGATTTATGTGTTCATATTGTTAGGTGGGCCGAGGAAGGGAGTGTGTAAAGGGAGTGTGTGTGTATGAGAGAGCGAGAGAGAGAGAGAGAGAGAGAGAGAGCAGGAAGCCAGACAGGCTGGCAGCTGCCAGTGTGTGTGTGCCACCTGCCATACATCTCTCTATTAGCATAATCATCTCTCCAGCAAATGGCAATAATGGTGTCACACACCTTTGTGTAATTGCTACTGTCATAATATATGCCAAATGATTGTATTGTGTGATTAGATGTTGGGGGGGGGGGTGTCTCTGGCGTCACATTCACACTCGAGTGCCTTTATTTGGAGGTGCAGGGACAAACCAACCCCAGGACGAGGACACGTCTCTCTCTGTCTCTCTCTCTCTCTCTCTCAGTACCAGTGCCATCATCTCTCCGTAATTGTTCCGAATGCAAATCAGAATGACGGTTTTTTTTTGCGATAGAGGTCACCCGGTGTCATGTGCGCTTATTCGCTTTTCACACCTCCGCAGTTGAACCTGAAGGGCTGATCTGATCTGTCGCTACTTTCAGACATGTCTGTCCATCATTTCGGGAAGGAGTCTCCAGTGTCGGCGCGCTCGGTAAATGCCGGCTTTCTTCTTTTTGTTCTTCGATAACATGACCAGCTGCGTCCCGAAAAAGAAACGCGAAAACAAATGAAAGAGTTAAAGGCGTAGAGCAATAAATAATAAAATGGTGTTGTGTGTGTATAGTGTTGGCAAATTGCTGCGGTATAAGAGGAGTAAAGCTGTTCCAGATGTGCCGCTCCAGGAAAGTAATCAACTCCGGGGTGTCCTGTTTGAAGAAAGCTTAAGGAATTAGAAAACTAACTATAGGAAATAAGTGATATAATGAAAGAACGACAGCGCTTGGCCGTGATGCAGCTTCATTTAGGACGTGGAATGTTTGTCCCATTAAAGCCATGACTGAATGTCGGAGAAGAAGAGACGAAGAGATGGGAAATTGCCGGCTTTGGCTTTGCTAATGTTTTACATAATTAGCCCCACTCGCGTTTCCCTCAGAGGAACGGCTTAGGCAAGCAAATGAATAGGTAATGATTGTAGCGGCCGGAGGCGCTGCGGTCTGAGCGTGAGTGGCAGCCGCCGCGGCCGCTGTGACGAACACCGGGTTTAATTGGGTTGGGCCGAGAGAGAGGGAAATGAAAGGGAGAGAAAGAGGGGATGAGAGAGAGGGGCATAAACAACGGACAGGAGTCTAATGGATTGCACGCTCAGAGCGACACATGAATCTGGCCTGCATGTGCATGACACACACGCGCATGTCGGACATGACAACATAGCGCTTAACAACCACGATTTAAATACATCAATTTTGCAACATGTAAATTTCTTTTTTTAGTTTGCATTAGCTCTGCATTTTTTTTCTTTTTTCTTTTGCTCCGCATCCAGGTATTTAGACGTATCGACACGCCCGCTTTAAAAGGCCACTGGCCTCTGCTGGTCTCCGTGCACCGGAGGTGGCTGATCCATTCGGAGCAAATCCTCTCTAATCGCTGCGAGCAGGAGGAAAACACACTGCCTTTTTAAAAGCGCCCGTGTCTTAAGATGTCATTGATTAAATGTTAACTGATATACTCTAGTTGGCAATCTCGTTAGAGATTCCAGTAGCTAAGATAGACAGTTTAGAGACCTGGCTGATCAATAATACAGATAAAGATTTCATCCATCAATGAGCTCCCCAAAACAAAAGGTGTGTGTGTGTGTGTGTGCGTGTTACCTGATTAGGCCAACAGGGAGCTCGTTCTCACCTGCCGACGCAGCACGAGACTTACTTTCTTTTTTTTTTTTTTTTTATGTTTTTAAAATGTCTTTTTTTTATTTTAGGTCGATTTCCTACAAACTCAGACGACGCGTGATTACCGCGCCGGACCGCTGTGCAGATAACGCGTCTTTGACTATCTCAGCTCGGATAAAGGTTAATCTCCTCGTCTCCGTCCTGCGAGATGGATCCCGGCCTTATATATTTATTTAAGGCAGAGACAGAGAGACCGTTAGCGAGGAAGAGTTAGACCCCGCTGCATACCAATGCCAGCGCAAATGACCGAATCGATGGCGGAATGGCCACCGCTGTTTAAAAGTATCAATAAAACCTCGCCTTATTTTACACTCAGTGGATAAGTGTTGCAGTTAAAAGTCCGCCGGATGTCTTAATTGAAAGTTAATTTTAAATCAATGAAGGGAGTCATTTAAATATCGATCCAGTCAAATGGCGGAGACGTCCCCCCCACCCCTTTACAACCCCCACCCCCCACCCCAACCCTCCTTCCATTACTCCTCTCTTTCTTTTTCTTTCTTTCTTTTTTTTTTCGTCACAACTTTGTTAAAACGCAATCAATAAGCCACAATTGGTGTGTTGCAAATGGAAATAATTGACAGTCAGTGCCAAAGTGCCCATGAGGGGATTTCATTGTTTTGTTTTGTTGTTTTTTTTCTTCTCCTAAGACGTATATCTTTTAAAACAAGCCATGCAGTAGATGTTAATGGCGTTTCGTGTCCCAGCACTCGATGGAGAAATGTGATATTGATGCGCTTTAATAGGTAATAATCGATATATAACACGAGTACTACAGGTCTCATTAATCCCTCATAAGTCCCTTTCTGTTTTTTTTTGTCCGAGTTGAGCCGGCGCTTTATATATCTTTAGGCAGCTGGATGCCGTCCATCCGCACTTATTTCTGCTCCTCCATCCATGTTAGACAAATGAGGAGAAGACAAAGAGCGAGAGAAAGGCGGAGTGAGAACAGCGAGCGTTGTCCGTGGCCTCTGCCTATCAGCTTAATCTTATTTATTTAAAGCATATGTCTGCTTGTACTCCTTTGTCAGGGTCTATTAGAGCCACGGAGAGCCATATGACATTGTTTACGCCGTAATGAAATAGACGTTTTTTTTTTTTTTTTGATTGAGGTTGAAGCGCGTTTGCGTTCGTACACAGATGCCACTTCCCTGCTTTGAGTCGTGTCCTCCTAACCCCTCCGTGTTCCTCCTCTCCTCCTGAAACTCTCCCAGACGTTATAAACTCCGCGTTCGTGAATTTGGTTTGATTCCGAGCCCAAGCGGTCTAATTACTTCTGGCTTGTAACTTTTTTTTCTTCTTTTCTTTTCACCCTCGTGTAAATTCAAATCAAAGCTGGGCTCAACTTAGACTGCATGAACTCGGCGAACTTTAGAGTGTGTGTGTGTGTGTGTGTGTGTAAGTTTCTCAGAGTAGCGGTTATGACCAAAACCGCATCTACTGTCATGGCAGCTGTTGAAGTAGCTGTTATAACCGCTGCAATGACCTGCAGGATTTCTGCAAAACAAAACAAAAAAAATACTTATAACATTACATGAAATAATTCTTATTATATTATTTGTTTCTTTGTTTTTGTTTGTACAGTTGAGTTTCTTACTATGAACTGAAATTAGAAGTTAATATGTGCTGAAAATAATCATGTGTGAGTCACCGTTCACGTCATAAAGTTGATTATTTTCTAATAACATGGTGCCTTTCAAGTGTTTTAATCTTATTGTATCAAAACAATAACAACAACAACAACAACTTTTGTCCCTTAATTTTTTTGAGAATGAGACTGGAGACTCCTTCCATAAAACTCTCGCTACAACCTTAATATAAGACCTTCTGACCAATCAGAACCAAGGATTCGACATCTACATGTTACACAAATTCAGGAAACTATTTAAGCAAATATCACAAGCTGGGAACGGCTTTGCTATCGGAATAAATCACACATTATTGTTAAAAATATTTGAACTCAATGTCCTGGAGTAATATAAAATGCATTTAGCCGAGGATTCTTATACGAAATATATAAAATGATGCAAGCGTCGTGTAACTTCCCCGACTTCAAACTGTTCGAGAAAGCTGTAAAAACAAAAACAAAAAAAACAGAAGTATGAAATATTAGACATGTCTAGAGTGATGTACAACACTGTACGCTGGTTCAGGATGACTGACGAGACCGAGCAGCAATGACGATATGATGAAACAAATATACAGAATGCCTCGATATATATAAATATAAGTATATATAAATATAAGTATATATAAATATAAGTATATGTATATATATACTGTACTGTATATGGTTATATTCAGAAAGCGGTGATTAGAATAGAAGAGTCTTAAAATGACTATACTGAGATAATTACAGTATGATTTAATAACACATTGCTTTTTTGCGTTCGCTTTAAGATACACCATATAAAACAAACCGCACGTTTCAGCATGTGGTCTGTATTAGTCAGGTTTACATCATATCGCTGGAGGGAAAAGGAAATGTTTAGGGTTTTTTACATTTAAAACAAAATATGAAGAAGAAAAGGAACTTTAAGTGTAATAAACATACTTATAATATAATATAATATAATATAATATAATATAATATAATATAATATAATATAATATAATATACAGTTATGTTTATTGGTTTAATAAAGATATAATAGATAAATAGATACGTTATTGATCCTGAAGGAATTGTCAAACGTCCATTAGAATAGTAAAAGAAGTAGTAATTAAAATGACATTATGATAACAAATAATTTTTTTACAATGGAACAACTTTATATAAAAAATAAGGCAGCACTTCAGTTTAGTCCAAACTTCTGGAATGTCATGAAGAGGAAGACGGAGGATCACAAACCATCATGTAAAAAAATAATAATAATAATAAAAAATGGTATAAAGTTAACCAACAGCAATGTGACAAACTGGTGGAAACTGCAAAACTACAAATCGGGTTATTATTCCACCAAACACTGATTTCTTAATGTTATTTGGCCAAAGCATTAACACAATTTGTTTACAAATTATTTGCATTTTATTTATTTGTTTTATTCGGGTTATTAAAGCTCTGCAGATACTGCATGATGTTGGGTTATGTCGATGTGTTGTGATGATGTCATTTCCTTTATTAAATATACATTGTAAATAACAATAGTTATTAATAGTTGAATTTGGGAGAAATATTGTCAGCAGTTCAGAAAAAAATGAAACGAAACCAGTACAGTACACGCACCTGTAAGAAGAAAACAAAAACAAGATTATTTTGCAATGCTTTCGTTTTTTTTTTTCCTGGAGTGGTATATAAATAAATAATAAATATTCTTATATGAGAATAAAACAGTCCACATGGTTCAGTAGCCGGCAGGTATGTGTACTTGTGTGCAGTATTACATTATAATTATTATATATATATATATATACGAAACCTCCTGCTCTTAGAGTAAAGGTAAGTTTCTGCCAGCTGTGTATAGCTCACGTGTGTGTGTGTGTGTGTGTGTGTGTGTGTGTGTGTGCGTGTGTCCACACCGGGCTGCTGGGTTCCCAGTGCAGGTCTACAGATGGGTGACAGATAGGTCTTATTTGTCTGATAGAGCCGAGCAGGGAAATGGAGCTACAGCTGGTTACTTCATTAGGTCGTCCCATTGATTGAACCCTCGGCTGAAGTGATGCTGCAGCCTCCTCCGATAACTGCTGGTAATAGAACGAAATGAATTCTTATCACAGAGATTGGAAAGGCCATTAACCCTGGCCTCCAGTGCTTTTTAGAAGTCACAGACAGGAAGCCGAGCAGTGAGACGGAGTAAGGGGGAAAAAAATAGAAACAGGGAGGAGAGAAGGATAAAAAAAGAAAGAGAGAGAGATAGAAAGAAGGAAGGAACGAAAGAAAGAAAGCCATGTGCTCTGCTGGAGCCGGGGTCACGTTAGCGGCCGTGTGTGAAATTTCCAGGCCTTTTGGCTCCTGTGCAGATGAAACAGCTACCCAGGGCAGATGTTTATAATCATGTCTTGAATAAATATTGGACGGAGAATAATAAAAGACGAGGAATGGAGGGAGGAAAGGAAGGGAGGAGGGAGCAGGAATCTGTTTAAATTATTTTCAAATAGTGCAGCGAGTCTGCCTGCACCGCCACTGCTCGACAAAACACAACGCTGTCTGACATCCGGGGGTGTGTGTGTGTGTCTGTGTGTGTGTGTGTGTGTGTGTGTGTGAAACGCTTTAAAGATACAGGATCGTTATGTCGTGATAACGTTCAGTTTTAAACACACTTTCTTCGTCCACGTTTCAGATTAAGAAATATACATATATATTGGTTTAAACATAAAAGATCCAGGACTCGCTGGAACTAAACTCACCTTGGAAAATAATTACATCGCATTTTTTTTTTCCGCCTTCATGTGTTAATCCATTTAATACAGTATCTTATGTTAGAAAGAGTCGTCGTCCACATCTCTCAGTCGAGAGAATGAAAAACAGGCGCTCGGTGTGTCTTACCTGAACGTATCATCGTTTAATATCATCATTCCACAAGGTTCACGAAGAACAGAAAAATAAAGGCAAAGAAAATCAACGCTCTTGTCTTTCTTTTCCTTTTTCGTTTTAAACACACACATATATATATATATATATATATATATATATATATATATATATAAGATCACTTTACAATTACCTCTACATATTACATGCTGTATACAGTATGTTAGATAATAGAGTTATGAACAATATAGAAATATGTGTGAATATATGGGGTAAGTTAGATTACCTTTAATGCCTTAAAGTCTCACTCATTCCATGAGACCATGTTCTTTATGTACTGATAAAAAAAAATCTCTCATTCAGGTTATTAATTTATAAAAGCAGCAGTAAAATGTTTATATTATACCAGAGACGATGGAAACGTTTTTAAGGATGAAATTGATGTTTTTGTTTTCAGAGTTTATATTAAAAAAATAAAAATAAATAATGATATAGTCATTTTTAAAACGCAGCACGGTGATGACTTTTAAAGAATGTGTAACGTGGGCGAGGACGAGCTGCGCCGGCTCTCAGTTCTGAGGAACGGATGGCTTTAATCTTTATTATATGTGCTCATAAATGACAGGTGGAAAATGAAATAATAGTTCCAGATGCATCATCTTTTTTGATGATGAGAGGACAGTGAGTGTGTGTGTGTGTGTGTGTGTGTGTGTGTGTGTGTGTGAGAGAGAGAGAGAGAGACCTCACATGGCAATAATTGCCGATTCGTGCGAGTGCTGATCCGAACGTTTTGCTCATAAGTTTGTTTTGACGTGATTCTTTAATAAGTTTTTAAAAAATGTTTTAAACTATTGACAGCAACAAAATGGCATCTGCATCTTTTTTTTTGTGCTTCTCTTCTCAGTAAGACATCTTCATAACAGTTATTATTCTAAACCTCTAGCTGAGCGCGTCCTCGTAACCTTCGGTAGTTCAGTCTTTAAAGTCGGAGCCAGATGGGCTCAATATGTGTCCCAGAGCGCCATGACGTCATGCGTCCTCTCAGCGTGCGAGGAAGACTCCGGCTTTGTACTCACGCTGATTCACCCCAAACCCCCGACCCAGAGGGCTGGTAATTCTGCCGTGTGTTTGTCTAGGCCAGACTACAGAGGACTTATGACCACTTGAACTCTACAATAAGATACCATCATTATACTTTCACTTTTGTTTAAGTGTGGCACTCCGGATTTCTCCAGACGAGCTCTGGAGAGCGCTTATTATCGCTGCTTCCATGCTATAAGGCTGAGTAATGTTTTTACAAGTGGCTTGTTTGTAATAAAATTGAACAAAGAACAAGAAATTCTTCTTCTTCTTTGTCTTTTTTTTTTACTTCCTGGAATCAGGGTTTGATTCGGTTTCAGAGAAACGTCTCATCATTACGCTTTTCTGCAAAAGCCATGTAATGTAGGATAACGCACAGCTGCTTGGACACCTCCTTAGTAATTCCTGCTGCTTCTGATAATGTGTGTGTTAGTGTGTGCGTGTGTGTGTGTGTGTGTGTGTGTGCGCGTCCACTCCCAGGATTTAGTAGCAGCAGCAGTAACACGAAGACCGAGCCCGCTCTCCGCGTTGATGTTTAGTATTTTAGACATGGTACATTAACGGCATCTGGTTAAGATCTAAATGCTTGTTAAATACGGCGAAATTTGGAAAAAGAGAAGGAGGAGAAGGGGGGGGGAGGCATTTGGGAGTGGGGAGGGGGGGTAGGTGGAGTGGTGCAGCAACAAGTCAGTAGAGGTTATTATCCTGAAAGTATTACAACTGGCCCCTGACGAAGTGGTGTGCGGTGTAGGGTTTCAAAGATTCCTTTAAAACACAGGGGCCAAATGAAAACCACGAGGGGAAAGAATGTGACATCACAAGGGGCCACAGGGGCGCAGGCCTGACAGAAGTGTGGGCCGAAAATTAGTCTCCGCGCCTCGGCGGGACGGGGACATTCGAGAAATTATACCTCGTAAACACGCTGGAAAACAAACGCCTTCGCCTTCACTTTCACTTATTTTTTGCATAGAATGAACATACTGTAAATATGCAAACTTGCTTGCATGCGAGTTATTTTAGTGTGTTTTCATCGCAACTTATGGTAGTGAAACTGAAAAGAATATGAGGGTTGATACTGTACAATAATAATAATAATAATAATAATAATAATAATAAAGAACATGAAGATAAATAATAAGGAACAGACAATAAAGTAGAAGAAGAATCTGTTATTGTTAGATTATTATTATTATTATTATTATCTGTAATAATAATAATAATGTGATTATATTTGAATACAGACTAAGCAGACGCGCTTCTGTCAGTAATCCTGAAGGAGAACAGGCCGCACCGCACCGCGCCACTCAGCCGAGGTCGTACATTAACAAAGCTGATCGGTTTGAAAGCCGCCGTGTTGTGTTTCCACCGCTGTTTTCGCCCTGTTGTCTCCTTTACCAGTCGGATAATGACCAGAGTAAGGCGTTATGGCACCCATGGGGAGGGAGAGAGGGAACAGCGTGGCCTCCCCAGCCGTCATTAAGCTCTCACAGCACGGAAAAAAACAGCGCGCTTTAATGATATGAAAAGTCAGCAGGCTCGCACCGAGGACGCTCTACATACTGTACATGCGTACATCTATAAATCTATAACCTTTACCTTATATATACATAATAAAGAGCAGCTGAGAGAGAGAGAGAGTGAGAGCGAGTGAGATGTGGACGTTTGGTGTGAGAGGTGTTTATGGTGTCCAATGGGTTGAAGCAAGGAGGCGGTAAAATTGTCCATAGCTCTAATGTTTGACAGGTAAAAGACCTTGCTGCAGGCAAACACACACACACACACATACACACACACACACACACACCTCTGTAACACATGCAGATTACTCAAACTATCGCCAGGGTCACGCACAGGGCAGACACACACCGCCATGATGTATAGGAGAGCATGTCTGGGAATTTTCTCTCGCCCTCGAACGCCAGCATACCAGAGACGCTGCAGAAGTGCAGAACACCCGTGTGTACGGAACGAGGGGGAAAAGATGGACAGACAGAGAGAGAGAGACAGAGAGAAAAAACTCATCTGATGAGACCCAGATGATGGTCTTTTCTCTTTGCTTTTTTTGTCTTTCCTTTTCATAATTTTCTCCTTTACTTTAATGCATTCTAAAATTGTGACGCCCCCTCGAGGCAGAGACACGAGCACTTTGACACTTCATTTTCCAGCCTGAGGAGGAACGGGTCAGTAAATCCGAGAACGTCACAGACCAGCCAGGAGAGGGGGGGACGGGGGGGACGGAGAGATAAGCAAAAGGAGGACAAGGAGGAGGAGGAGGAGGAGAGGCGGCGGACAAAGGGGTGGGGTCAGGAGGAGGAGGCGCTTTAAACATGCTGCTTGGCCTTGAGTGTCCATTATTGTGTTTTTTTAACCAATTATTTATTTACCGTGGTCATGGTCGGAGGTCTGTCCGGACGTCCTGTCGTCTCTGTCCCGCTGAAGTGAATAAAACCGAGACCAGTGTGAGGAGTATTTTTAGCACTATAGTAACAATTTTTATTCCCCCCCCCCAGAATATCTTTATTACTGATTATTATCTGTAGTGTATTTTATTTTATTTTTCTATTTTAATTATTTATGACATGCTTTTGGTTTTAATGGCAGATTCACATTTTTTTGTGACATCGTTACATTTAATTTGTAATGACTACAAATCTGTACATACATCTAAACACACACACACACACACACACACACACACACACACACACACACACACATAAGTCTACACCTATTCATCCTAAACGATCACACATTGCTTTTATTTTTGTTCGAATTAGAATACACATTCGCCAAAATAGCGTTCTTTGTTGTTTTTTTTTTTGTTGTTGTTTTTTTTGCCTTCTTTTTTTTTTTTTTAAGCCAGCTGCCACCAGTGACAGGAGATATTTCATCCTGTTGTCAGAATATTATTAATAAAACATTAGGACTAGAGTGCGGCACAATTTCTCCTTTCAATCACTCTCAGCATCTGCCATGAAAATTTCATGCTGTATATAATTTCCACTTAATGCGTTGCACTTAAAATGTCGGCGCCAGCGCTGCGTGGGGGATTCGAAAGGGTTAATTATATCACGTATCCACCGAATCCCCGGGCCGCTGTGGCTGCTTCCCAAACAATGACTCGAGTGCTAGTATGCAAATGCACTTCTGACCTATTAGCCTCATCGTGATTAATTCATACAGTTACAGATTAATTTATAGGGTTTTTTTTGTGTTTGTTTAAAAACTCATTTATTTTTTGCTCTATTTTTTTCTATATATATATTTTCTATAATACATTTCTGTCTCTTGACGTGCGGTATGAGCAGAAGAGACGGAGGAGCGAGCCTGGTTATCTGGCAATACTCAGCCTGCTAAAAATTCATTAAAATGTGACATCAGTGCCGTGAGAGACAAATGATCTCTGGATGAAAGGGAACAGTGGGCCTTTCAGGGATTAGAGGTGCGCGGCTTCAACCTAGCAGCTAACAGCATAAACAGATTAATCCACTGGCAGCATAGCGGCGATCCGCAGAATTATTAAACACGAGCAGGGAGGGAAGGAGGGAAGCCAAGCCGAGGACTGGTGTAATCTGCCTAGTGCTAACAGTCTGGAGGTGTGTGTGTGTGTGTGTGTGTGTGTGTGTGTGTGTGTGTGTGATGTCTGGATGTGTGTATGTGTGTGTGTGTGTGTGTGTGTGTGTGTGTAAGAGAGCAACAGAGAGAAAAATTCAGCCCTGGTACATTGAAACACACCGGTATGTTTTGACGGTAATGTGGGTAACCCGTCCACTTCCTGTCTGCTCACTTATAGAGGAACCAGGTGAGGACACCGAGGGACCGAGACGCGCTTCCTCAGTGGCTGCGGCCGAGGACAAAGAGACAAGCGAGAGAGAGAGCCAGGAGGGCAAGAGGACGGAGAAAGACTCCAGTAAGACCTGTAGTTTTGGTCTTTTGTCTCTGGCACCCTCCCTTCCTCCTCCTCCTCCTCCTCCTCCTCTTCCCTCCCTCACTCACTCACTCCGTTACTAACCCTCCCTGTTAACACACACACACACACACACACACACACACGCTCATAGTGTGCCTGGGTTTTCTGCCTCTTTCATCTCCACCGTGGGGCTTTTCCTGCTAATAATGGCTGCATGTGTGGACTGCATGTGAATGCTATCACAAGCCTCCCATTGACCCATTTTAATCATAACCATGTGACAGCAGAGACTCGGAGACGAGGACGAATATTACGGAATGACCTGTCAGATTATTATTATTATTATTGTTATTTATTTATTATAATTTTTTATTTTTTTATCAAATCAGTTGCTTGTAATTTTTTAAGCTCCTTTCATTAATCTTCAGCGCACTCGCCGGTCCTCTGATGACATATTAATTTTGCGCGCGGATTAGATCGCACTCGTCTTACTTATGTACTTACTTACACGTTGCACCCGCGTAACCCTTTATTTATTTAATTTTTCATCTCTCTCTCTCTCTCTCTCTCTCTCTCTCTCTCTCCCCCTCCACCATCTCCTTTTAAATCAAGGCAGTACTCCACCCGTCATTGTCCCGACTTCAAAATCTACAAATCTTTTTCCGTGTAACCGGTAGGACATTAACAAGGACAACAATTCATACAAAACAGCATTGTGTCGCGATCAGGGAACAGCCCCTGGAGCTAGCATCTGGCACTGTTACCTCGGGCTTTGTTATATTTGCTTTGCTAAATAAGAATTCATACACGCCTTGTTTTTTTTTTCTTTCTTTCTTTTTTTTTTATGTATGTATGTATGAGATGGAAATCTGTGGTCACCATGAATATTACATTGGATGTCTTTTCATGCACGCTATACCTAGAGCTACATAATGTTGGGTTCAATGGTGCAGAAGAAACGCTGAAACAGGGCCGAGCCTATTAGTTTAGCTAGTCATCTATCTTTGAGTCATATATATATGTGTGTGTGTGTGTGTGTGTGACAGGCCTGTCGGAGACAGCGGGCGAGATTTTGCACTTTGCATTATACGCGGCATCGTTTAACATCTCCGATCCCGGGCGAGGTCAGACGTGTGTTTTTTTGTTTTTTTTCCGTTTCGAGCCTGTTTGTGCTAAATAGTGAATTTTGCAATGCAAACGTTTTGATTTATCGAGACGTTAATCCATTGCTGGTGGATGAAAACAGGTTTAACCGTAACATGTTTAAGAGGTTTATAATGTTGAACTTGTACTTGATGCTAAGTATTTTGTTGTTGTTGTTTTTTCGCTCCAGTGTATCAAACATCACGTCGGCATGTAGTACAGTATCTTTACAATACTGTATGTGCACCACGTGCAAAGTCTCCCCTCATTTTAATCTAGTGCCACCACAGATTATACTTTTCATGCAGATATTTCCATATTTCCTAATCTGGATCAACTTTGTTTTTTTTTGTTGTTGTTGTTTTTTTTTTTTTTAGCTAAGATGTTAATAATAATATGTGAAACAGCTCCAGGCTACAAAAATAAACCCGCACCCATTAGGAGGGATAAAAATGAGCTGTCATTAATGCTAGCGCACCTCCTTTAAATTACTAAGGAAATTAATCATTGTTCATAACACCATTTAAAAATAATAGCAATAATAATAATATCTTATGCAACGCTAAGTAAAAAAAGCACGCAATACACAGCAGCGGATATTTAACCGTAATTTAAAAGTATAATTTGGATTTGAGGCATCGCACGCTGGAACGAGCATTACGGTGCATTATTATATTAAAATGTATTAATCGTTTATTAGCATATTCAACCGAACAGCCCTACAGCTACATGTTCTCTAAATAAATCCAACATGGCCGCCGAGGTCGAGCAGGATGCGCTCAGGATTAGGAGTAAAACTGGAGCGGTGTGGCGTCTGACCTCGAGGTTTCAAAATGTGACAGTCAGATGTTATCAAGTGAAGCTTAATTCGTGACCTTAAAACCCTGGATCTACGTAAATCACTGAAGGTACACTAGAGGCCCAGACCCAGGCTTATTTATAGCGCTGTAGACCGTTGGGTCCGAGGTCCAGGAAATTGAATAGTAAATTCATCCTGCCTTCATCAAGGAGGTCCCATATAATTGACATTTTCTGGTTGAATAAAAAATAAATAAATAAAATGCACGTAGAGATGTATTATTTATCTGTACGTTTCTGTACTAGTGTTTTATATCTTTGGGGAAAAAAATAAATAAAAGGTAGAGGTTCTCTAAGGAGCGGTGAGATTCTCTCTTTTTTTTTTTTTGTAGGACAATCCGAGGCCCTGTAGAGATCTCTGACAGTTGTAAATAAAGATGGGTGGCCAGCCGGCTGCCCTGTTTCTTATAATGCATACAGCTTGAATGTCATAAATCACTTTTTGATTTATCTAATCAAGCAAGGTCCTGCTTCTCAAATGCATTTGTCACTGGGGGATGGGAACAATGTCACCGTTATTTTATCTCCTGCTTCATTGCTTTGAAGACAAAGAAAAAAAAAAAAAAGAAAAAAAGCTATTTCAATTAGTGGGAGGTATAAAAAAAAGAATACGAAAGTCAAGGATGACCTGAAATGCATTAGCCACCCACAGCATACAAAAGCATTTTATTTTATTTTTTATAGATAAGATGAAGCCTGTAATGGTCACGGTTTATAATTCATTCTCATTTTATCTCGTTTCATTTGTGCGTCAGGGTTTTTTTTTTTTTTTTTCGTATGATACAACTCACTCTTCCTGCGTATTCATATAGACAGTATCAAGTTGTTTTTTTTCTCTCTCTCTTCTTCTTACACGGTATCCATTTTGTTTTGAAGTGCTTATGAAAGCAGTACGCTGATTAAGAAAATAAATCATAGCGATGGATCCTCATGTAGCTCAAAATCCGATTACTCCCCTACGAACCAACCGCCCCCCCCCTTTTCTCCCCCCCCCCTTCTCAGACTATACATTTACATTCAGTATGATGGCAATCAATGGAAAAGACTCATCGCGCGCATCGTGAAACACGTTTGCACCCAGTTGTCCGGCAATCGGCTCCTCACCCTGGAAATAATTTAGTTGCAAATTGACTGGAAGATGGTGAAAATTGAAAGTTAAAATTAGAAATACTCATAATAAACAGAGAAGAGAGAGAGAGAAAAAAAAAAAAAGGTCAGGAGATGTGGTACGGCAATGAGATTGGCTCGTCTGGCAAATGAGGTTTTCTGTTTGTCATGAAATGTATGTGACATGCCTCCTCAACGCTGCAGGGATATCAAAAAAAAAAAAGAAAAAGATTACCTAGCAATTTAAGGCTGTAGAAAATTCTCTGATGCTCTTGGAAATTTGTATTGTGTCCTTGTGGGGTTGTTTTTTTTTATTATTTTCTTTCCCCCTCCTGTGTCACTTTTCTTGACAGGCTAATATGTCAGGCTCCTGATATGTAGGATTACAATAAAATAAGTAGAATGCAAAGAATGAAATTGCATGCACATGCAATGGAAATTCAAATAAAGTGAAGACTAATATACCCTTTAAAAATCAGTGCATTTTTTTTTTTGCATCCATGCCCCACAAGTATTTAGCTCAGAGTGACCAGATTAGAAAGAGGTAGAGAAAGAGAGAGAGAGAGAGAGAGAGAGAGAGAGAGAGGAAAAACGAGTGAGAGAGAGAGATGGCAGGCAGGGGTTTCTTTGTGTTCTGCATACTCGGGGAGGGGATAAATTGCGTAGAGCGAGATGGCTGGGACGCTGTCTGCGTCTGGAGATGAGGGTAATGAAAGATTTATCACTCTGTGCAGCATTCTCTAAATACAACTGGGGGGCTGATTTCCTGAATTGAGCTCGGCTGAAATGGTAATAACATTTTTTGCCTCCTCCAGTGCTCTGTGTCGGGCACGGATATTTAGGGTAATGCTAGGGAAGGTGATTTGATAATCTATACACCCAAATAGCCTGGATAATGGTACCGTGACGTACAGCACAGTGATAATGCATTTGTGACTCTCCATTTATTTTGAATATCTTCATGACTGGAATTGCTTGGCCTGTTTTTATGGTCTTTTGTTTTTTTGATATTGCAGCGCCGGCAATAAAGTAGATTAGTATGAGTCAGGGTTCATTCTGTTCTTTTTATATTTATGGTGCAGTGTTTGTTTGGGTTTCACTTCTCTAAGACCTTTACTCAATTTTTTCCCCCCCTTCTAAACAGCCACCATGAGCTATGCTTAATATCATCGCCTCATGTTTGATGATGAGGTTGTTATTTTTTGTGAGGAGTAACTTAAGATGTGCTTTTTCTCAAATTTGTTTTGTAGGAGGTAATACACTGGCTAAAGAAACTCTGGAGAATGCCGCAGTGGGCAAACGTGCACTTCAACAGGAGAAAGAAAACGACGCTCCACCCAAGAGGCCCAAATCCGTTGAGGAGAAGACGCTTACCAATGAGCAAGTGAGTTACTGCTTCCCACGTTTAAATCGATGGGTCTGTCTTTATGTTCACGCTGAGGCTTATGAGCCTTTATATCACATTAAATTATACGTGTTACTAATTAAAATCATAATGCATTAGCGTAACGCTTTCCCATTAAGACCGCAGCACTTGAAACTCTTCACTGTAATCAGAGTCAGTCAAAGTTCCAAAGGATACACATCACTTTTTATTTCTAATCTTACACTTAGAATTTCTGACCTGATTAAAGACACGAATATCTAGAAATTTCCAGATATTCTGTCCACCTTCATGGCCAAATATCGACCTTGACCTGATGGACTGCTTTTTTTCAGGTGCAGCAGTGTCCGTACTGTAATTACAGCAGCAAGGATGCAAACCGTCTCCAACTGCATATCATGTCCCAGCATTCCATGCAGCCTGTCATCTCCTGTCCCCTGTGTCAGGATGTCCTCAGCAACAAAATCCACCTGCAGCTGCATCTCACACACCTCCACAGCGTGGCTCCAGACTGTGTGGAGAAGCTGCTTATGACAGTACGTACTGTGAATCATTTCAATCTGTCGATTTCAAGGCTGTCGGGTTTGCCGTGACTGCGCAGGACATTTTCTATGCTCCATATACTCTAGTAATTAATACGAATAAAACAAATCCACCCGTAAGAGCCGTAGTTAATGTTCATTTGTTCAGTTATCTTGAGTCTCTTTTATGGTGCTTTGTTGTGGTTTCACTGACAGTGCATGTACCTGATATTTATTCCAGGTGGGGGGTCCGGATGTTACAATTCCAAATAATGCATTGATACCCTTACAAGACAAAGCCCCGTCTGTAATGAACCCTTCAGCCGAGGCATCTGAAAAGCCCATAGGTAAGATCCATACAGCCTTTTAATAATTAAACAGACTACACTGCAAAGATAAAAAAAAAAACATTCTGTGAAAGTCAAAGCAATAATTTTCAACAAGCTGTGTAATATATTCCTATATCCTCTTTTTTTATTTATAAAAGGAAACAACTCAAAGGATTCGAAAAATAGCACAGGCACGGACAAAAGTGACCTTGAGCTTGCCAATGAGGAAGTCCAGCCACCAAAAGAGGCTGCTGAAGCTCCAGATTGGAAAAAAGCCCCTGGCCAAGACAGGAAGAGCCCAGATTCCCTTCAGGAACACCTGAGCGACCTGCAAAAACGCCAGCAGCTCTCCGTCTCCGATCGTCATGTCTATAAATATCGCTGCAACCACTGCAGCTTGGCATTTAAGACATTGCAGAAGCTTCAGATACATTCACAATACCATGCAATTCGGGCAGCCACAATGTGTAGTCTGTGCCAGCGCAGCTTCAGGACATTCCTCGCCCTCAAAAAGCACCTGGAGACCGGTCACCCTGAGCTTAGTGAAGCTGAAGTGCAGCAGCTGTGTGGAAGTCTACCGCTCAATGGTGATATCACAGAGAGTGAAGCAAGAGCACTGGAAGAGGCACAAGCCTTAGAACAGGAATTGGACAAAGATGACGAGCTGGACCAGGAAGGAAAGGCCAGTCCTACAGGAAGTGACAGTAGCTCCTTGCTTGATGAGATGGGCTCTGAACCAAAGCGGACACTGCCTTTCAGAAAAGGTCCGAATTTCACAATGGAGAAGTTTCTAGACCCGTCTCGTCCATACAAATGCACTGTGTGTAAGGAGTCTTTTACTCAAAAGAACATTCTGCTCGTTCATTACAATTCTGTCTCACATTTGCATAAGCTAAAGAAAGTTCTCCAAGAAGCCTCAAGTCCAGTTCCCCAGGAAACCAGCAACAATGTCGACAACAAACCATACAAATGTAATATATGTAACGTTGCTTATAGCCAAAGCTCAACTCTGGAGATTCACATGAGATCTGTCCTTCATCAGACTAAAGCAAGAACTGCCAAACTGGAAACAAGCAGCAGTTCCAGTAGTGGAAGTGGAAATGGATCTTTAACATCCAACAGCCCTGTTCCAGTCAGTCAGGGAAACACAGAGTCTGTGAGTTTACCAGTATCATCAAACAAAGAGAACAATGTAGATGCCAAAGAAGTCAACATAAAGCAAACTACTGATCATGTCAATGTTCAGCAAACTCATCAGTCCACACCGTCACCAGCGCAGCTTCAAATGCAACTGCAGCATGAACTTCAGCAGCAGGCTGCCTTCTTCCAACCACAGTTTCTGAATCCAGCATTCTTCCCCCATTTTCCGATGACACCAGAGGCTTTGTTACAATTCCAACAACCCCAGTTCCTTTTCCCGTTCTATGTTCCTGGCACTGAGTTTAATATCAGCCCTGAGCTAGCATTGCATTCAGCTGCATTCGGGATGCCAGGCATGACTGGATCATTCCTTGAGGATCTAAAGCAACAGATGCAGCAACAGCACCAACTGGGCCAACAGCAGCTACAGCTTTCTCAGCAACAAGCTCAACAGCAAGCCTCTCAGATGCAACAGCAACAACAAAAAGCCCAGCAACAGAGTCACAAGCCTAAGCTGGAGCCCAATCCTGTTTCTGTGTCTGAGATTCAGATGTCCAGAGAGGTGGAAGAGCAAATGGAAAAGCAAGACAACAAAGCGAAGCATGAGACTGTCAATGATCCTGATAACAATAAAGAGAAAAAAGATTCCAAAAAGCCTAAATTTTCTGAACCTTTAATTCCTCCACCACGCATCATTTCTGGGGCCAGAGGTAATGCTGCAAAAGCCTTACTAGAAAACTTTGGTTTTGAGCTAGTAATTCAGTACAATGAGAACAGACAAAAATGCCAGAAAAAGAACAGAGAGGAAGAAATAAGTGACAAATTAGAATGTGGTATGTGTGGGAAATTATTCTCCAATATGTTAATCTTAAAGAGCCACCAGGAGCATGTGCATGGTCAGTTCTTTCCCTATGTGGAGCTGGAAAAGTTTGCACAGCAGTACAGAGAGGCATATGATAAGCTCTATCCGATAAATCCACCTTCTCCAGAGACCCCTCCGCCACCGCCGCCACCACCGCCACCTCCACCACCCCCAGCACCCTCAACTCCAGCAACCATCCTTCCTACCCCTACTGCAGTAGGAAAGGCACCCACACCATCTCCAGCACCCCTACAAGCTCCACCTCCTCCACCACCACCCCCTCCTCCACCACCTCCGCCACCTAGTGCTCCTCCACAAGTACAGCTTCCTGTCTCTCTTGACTTGCCAATTTTCCCACCATTGATGATGCAGTCCGTGCAACATCCTGGGTTACCCCCACAGCTTGCGCTACAGCTTCCAACAATGGACTCTTTATCCTCTGACCTCACACAGTTATGTCAACAGCAACTGGGACTGGATCCAAACTTCTTGCGGCAATCCCAGTTCAAGCGTCCTCGCACCAGAATCACAGATGACCAGCTGAAAATCCTTCGCGCTTACTTCGATATCAACAACTCTCCTAATGAGGATCAAATACAAGAAATGGCAGAGAAGTCTGGCCTTCCACAAAAAGTCATCAAGCACTGGTTCCGCAACACACTCTTCAAAGAGAGGCAGAGAAGCAAAGACTCGCCCTACAATTTTAACATTCCGCCCTTGACCACACTGGAGGATATCAGAGTGGAATCTCAAATAAGTGCACTAGAATATAAGACTGACTTGGCCATGAACAAGAGATCTTCAAGAACTCGATTTACAGACTACCAACTCAGAGTCCTGCAAGACTTTTTTGATACAAATGCTTACCCAAAAGATGATGAGATTGAGCAGCTTTCTACGGTTCTCAGTCTGCCGACACGTGTGATCGTGGTATGGTTCCAAAATGCCCGCCAAAAGGCAAGAAAGAGTTATGAAAACCAGGCCGATCCCAAGGACACTGAAAAGAAAGAACTTACCAATGAGCGTTATATCCGAACCAGCAACATGCAGTACCAATGTAAGAAATGTAATGTGACCTATCCCCGGATATTTGACCTGATAACCCATCAAAAGAAGCAGTGCTACAAAGATGAAGATGATGATGCTTCAGATGAAATCCACTTTGAGGACATGATTGACAACTACGAGCTGATCACATTGAAGCAGGTGGAGTCATGTAAACAACCAACTGCCACAGCGAGCAGCTCTGGCTCCAGCTCCCCGCTGATGCCCTCACCTCGACCTGAAATAGGAAAAACTTCACCCAAACCTGAGATCCCCAGTGAGAAATCAAAGCAGACCGAGAATACACCTTCACAAGCAGCAAAACTAGTAGCTGATCCACGACCATCTAAAGCTTCTACGCCTCAGCCTCCTCCACAGAAAATGTCTCAGTCACAAATGACAAGGCCGCACTCCCAACCTCAGTCTGCAGCTGTCCCATCCAGTCCTCTCTCCATTGCACTCTCATCACTTACCAACAGCATCCCCCCTCAAATGTTACAATATCAGTGTGAGCAGTGCAAGATAGCTTTCCCGACTGTCGAACTGTGGCAGGAACATCAGCATATGCATTTCCTTGCAGCTCAAAACCAGTTCTTGCATTCGCAGTTCTTGGAAAGGCCACTGGATATGCCCTACATGATATTCGACCCAAATAACCCTCTAATGACAAGTCAGCTTTTGTCCGGAGCCCTTTCCCAGATGCCATCACAGAGCAGTTCCGGGCTGGCCTCTGCCACTGGCTCTGGTTCCTTAAAACGTAAGTTAGATGATAAAGAGGATGGTTCAAATGATAAAGAAGGAGGAAATGGTAGTGAAGACCAACACAGAGACAAACGCCTCAGAACTACCATAACACCAGAGCAACTTGAGATCCTTTATGACAAGTATCTACTTGATTCTAACCCGACAAGAAAAATGTTAGATCATATTGCCCATGAAGTGGGTCTGAAGAAAAGAGTAGTTCAAGTCTGGTTTCAAAATACCCGTGCCAGAGAAAGAAAAGGTCAATTTAGAGCTGTTGGGCCTTCCCAAACTCATAAAAAGTGCCCTTTTTGTAGGGCGCTCTTCAAGGCTAAGTCAGCCCTTGACAGCCACATACGCTCGCGGCACTGGCACGAGGCTAAACAAGCAGGTTTTAGTTTGCCTCCAAGTCCAATGATGCTTCAAGATGAGGGTGCTGAAAGCCCACATAAATACAGTTTCATGGAGTGTTTATCACTGCCACCAAAGACTGAGGTAAATGATTGTGAACTTCCAGCTGCATGCTCTACCCCTGTCAAATCATCTGAGGCACAGCTAAAAAACTTCTTGAGCCCTTCATCCTTAAAAGCAGAAAACAGTGATGAGATCGAGGGGCTTAACATGAATTCTGCAGACATTTCATATGATATGAACAAAATAGATTTTGATGAGACTTCATCAATTAACACAGCTATAAGTGATGTAACAACAGGAGATGAGACCAATAATGAGGTTGAGAACCTCACGTTTAACGGTGGGGATAAAATGGGCGAGAATAAAATGAATACAGCACAAATCTTAACTGACTTAACTGAAGATAGATTCCCCTTCAATATGGTGAGCCCAGCTCTAAGTTTCTCTGGCAAAGACAGCGAGCAGTATTTCAGTTCCAGAGATGACGACCTAGATGAAAATGCTGATAGAAGTGAAACTTCGAGTTTGGCTGATCCAAGCTCGCCTAGTCCATTTGGAAATGCTAATTCCTTCAAGGCTATAAAAGGTGGTGCAGAAAGACCAGGGCACAAACGGTTTAGGACCCAGATGAGCAACCTACAGCTTAAAGTTCTCAAGGCTTGCTTCAGCGATTACCGCACTCCCACGATGCAGGAGTGTGAAATGCTGGGCAACGAAATTGGACTTCCAAAACGTGTGGTGCAGGTTTGGTTTCAGAATGCCCGTGCAAAAGAAAAGAAGTTCAAAATAAACATTGGAAAGCCATTTATGATAAGCCAAGGGTCTCCTGATGGACCGAGGCCCGAGTGTACTTTATGTGGTGTGAAGTATACAGCTAGACTTTCTATTCGTGATCACATCTTCTCTAAGCAGCACATTGCGAAGGTGCAAGAAACCCTGGGGAATCAGGTGGACAGAGAAAAGGATTATCTCGCACCTACCACTGTCCGCCAGCTTATGGCTCAACAAGAGCTTGATCGTCTGAAGAAGGCAACCGACGTCCTAAGCTTGCCAGCCCAGCAGCAACCTGCAGTGGACAATAATGCACTTCATGGCCTTAGCCTGCCAACTGGCTACCCAGGAATACCAGGACTCCCACCAGTTCTCCTTCCTGGTGTCAATGGGCCATCATCGCTTCCAGGTTTTCCACCAAATACACCTGGTGAGTTAGTACTGTATAACAGACAATAGATCTGCTAATTTTAAGAACAGTTTCTGCATTATATTCATACATGACTACAAGCTATCATGCTGTTAACGAGGGACTGATAAACTGAAGTTAGGACTCATAAGGACATTTAATGCATGTTTTTAGTGCAAAAGTCTGGACCAATTTTCATTATCAATGTTTTGTGTTTTGTACCTGATGATAACTGCTTTTTGTTTCACTCGTTTCTAATTGAACATTGTTTACCTCTATATTCATTGTGGTATTTAAAGCCCATGCCACAGTTTTGATCCATAACAGAACCAAAAGCATTTGTTCTTGCAAATTTATGAAGTGAATTTGCAGTGATAAATTCAAATATTATCTATCTATACCACTGTATTTCAGCTTTAGCGTCTCCTGGTGCTGGCATGCTTGGGTTCCCTACTCCAGCCACTCCTTCTCCTGCCAT
>CM060115.1:27529437-27676937 GCA_030522415.1 Channallabes apus | reverse complement strand
ATCCAGAGACCTATTTATCAATTGGTGCATCCATGAAAGTAGTACTGTATACTTGAAACTGTAAAAGTGCAAGTTGGACAAAATATTAAAACAAAAAAGAATTAAAAAAAAAAAAAAACATAAAAAAAAAAGGTATGAACATTTTGCTTCTTGTAAGCAAGAAAGCTGCTTAATAAAAAACAAACAAACACAAAGGGTTTTTTCTTTGGATGAAGCGTCTGTTTTGTATGAGGAAAACTTTTCCCTGTAGGACTGAGTACAGTGTTAGCCCTATACACTGCCGTTTGGTGCATAGGTCACGTGACTTCCATTTTACTCTGGGCACTTCTGTTGTTCTGTCATACTGAGCAGTTGTTTTTATTTTTATTATTATTATTTTTTATTTCCTGTCACGTTTTAGTCATATATGCATTACGAAGTATTATCTTATAACACCGTTTTGCTGCTAACGTTATTTTGCTTGCCATAAATCCTCTGCTTACCACACACGGCTTCCTACCATGCAGAAATCATAAACTGCTTCGCTTTGTTGGGTTTCTTTTTCTTCTTCTTCTTTTTTTTACTTTTCTTTTTTTTGTGTAACTTAAAGAATGTGAAAGGGTGTTTTTTTTTAACGAATCACTTTTCCTAGTTTGATTTAAAAAAAAAAAAAAAGATAATAATAAGTAAGTAGGATAATGTGATTCATTCCAAAGTAACAGAAGGCTGTTTGTATGAAAGTAAAAGGCTTGTGAACAAAGAAAGCTAAGCTGTTGTACATATTCGTAGTTGGCTGTGCATGGTAAAAAAAAATATTATTAATATGAAGAAATGCAAAAATGTATTGCTTTTTTTGGTATTCCTATTCTGAGATGAACAAGTAGCATGTAATGCAACTGTTTGACAGGTTAAATCAAATCATGCTTAAAATTGTTTCAAACGATGAAATCACGTAACATTTCGTTTTTATTTTCCTGTTTATTATTATTGTACAGGTGTTCAGTTTTTTTTCGTTTGTTTTTTAAAGTTGAAACACAAAGGTCACGGTTTTTAATTCTCTCTCTATTACGTGAACTTTTTAAATGTTCTTATTTAGATTTTTTTTTTTTTTTTTTTGTATTTTAACATTTTATTTTAATCCTGAAGACACTTTTTGATTGTGTTTCATAAGAGACATCTTGGCCTCCTAAGGTGCAATCCTGCCTCTGTCCAAATCCTAAACGACTGTCCTGATTCCAAAGGCTTTACAAACCTGCTTTAGCCTTTCCCTGAATGTGGAGCAGCGTTACAAAGACTGAGCTGTCGGCTGGCGCCGCGTGCTAACGGTGTTCAGCCTGGACTAGAAATGCTTCCCACACAAGGACTGGTAAAGCAAATAAACATAAACTTAAGGATGGTCCAACAATATAACTGTACATAAATGTTGCAACTGCACAGCAGCCAAAAAGAAATAAAAAAGGAAAAAAAAAAAAAAAAACTTTTTATGGATCGATAGCGTGGAGCAAAAGAGGACACCTTCTAAAGGTTGAAATTAGGATTGTTTCTTCTGGATATCAAAGGGATCATCACACGGCGCAATCATATTCTTCACAATATGTACTCTACAACGCCTGGGTAACACAGGAAATGCACCCTGAGGTTTTAATAAAAAAGAAGCCCCTATGGCTAAAACTTTAAATAAACTAAACCAAAAATGTTATTGATGTTTTATATATAGAGAGTAGTCTCATTAGTTTTTGTTACTGTAATGTTTGAGGTCTCAGCTGTACCGTATTACGGTAAAATAACATGGTTTTGGAACTTTTTTTATTTTGTCACAGACCTGTTGTCATAGTTGAAATGACGTTTATTGTAGATGGTATTTGAACAACTTCTTCTGGAAATAGTTCATCAAGTATGTTTGTTGCTCATTGTTGTGATACATTAAAAACTGTATCTGCAAACCATTTCTGGGTGTCTTTAAAACACACACATCTCTCTATAATGCGGCGTTCTGTAAGAAGACGTGTTGGTGTGTACAGGGTACATTTACGCCGTGGTGTTTGTGATGTCTTACAGTAAAACAAGAATAAAATCCAAACTAGAGTTTGAGGCACATTCCTGAAAAACAGACGATGTGAAATATAAGGATTAAAAAATAATAATAATTTGGAAATTTAGTGGGCGGGCCTGGTGCCAATCATCAATACCCACTCAAGGCCGGATTTCTTACTGTCGTTTAAAAACATAAACAGAAAAAAAAAAAGATTTTTATCCAGAGCTAGGGTTTTTTTTTATCAAATTCTGTCTTGTTTGTTTTTTTATTTCTTAATCTCTTTACCTTTACCTGAGTTTAGAAGACATCACTCTGTTAATTTCCCCCAGTTCATACCTGATCCTAATTTACAGTAAATGTTATTACGATGTTTTTTCATGGTGATCCATACGCTCTGGATTATCCCTAGACGTGTCAAATAACTGTAAATGGACAGGTGCTATATTAAGCTCCGCCTCCAAAGATAATTATGTATTATATATATATATATATATATAAATAATACATTACAGTATAATGGATTGTGTAGAAAAAAATTATGCTTTCAGGATCAAGGTGCTAGGGATACATTTATTAAAAACTATTATTAAAGTATCAGTTAGCAAAATGCTGCATTCTGGATTCTGATTGGTCGGAAGATGCTGATTAATTTTCTATAACAGCTGAGGTTCACAGATGTATTTATTGTTAACACACCCTGTGGACTCGCACCTCCAGGGTTCGATTCCCACCTCGGGTCTGTGTGTGATGGTGGGTTTCCTCCAGGTGCTCTGGTTTCCTCCCGCAGCCCAAAGACATGCAGGTTAGGCTGATTAGCGTTCCCAGATTCTCTGTAGTGTGTGCTTGTGTGCCCTGCGGTGGATTGGCACATTCGGGGTTTACCCCGCCTCGTGCCCTGAGTCCCCTGGGACAGACTCCAGAACTCACATGACCCTGAACAGAATGAGGCGCTATAAGAGAGTGAGTGAGTGAGGGAGTGTTTCTATAATACTTAATAATTATAGTTCTAGAGTAACTTAAACAAATTACCTCTCACAGTGGTGTATTACTGTGTGTTTGTATTTCTTACTCATACACTATATAGACAGATTTACTATAGTTTCAGACAAATGTGGAAATACTCTGTCTTTCTTCTTCTTCTTCACACGGCCCATTTTTTTTTTTTTTTTTTTTTTTTTTTTATACTGATTTCAGGAAAATTTAACGCCGTTGTACGTCTGTTATTTTTCCCACAAACCGGCCTACGTTTCCGCTGTCCAGTGCAAAATTCCACAGCGTTCTGTGACTAGATCGGATTTGACCTTTTGCGAGAACAATAGCACCAGGCATTCGGGTTCTGTCTTCTCCCGATGATGTGAAACGGCCTTCCTGTCCTTCCACAGTTGTTTGCTGACATTTTATACCCGGCGTCTCATCCTGCTAGCCCCGTATGCATCCTGTGCAGAAACTCGCGTGATTGTTCTGTGGTGAGAAAAGAGCAGATGAAGTTAATTCCCAGCGCAGCACTAAAGAGGCCTCGGCTCTGTGCGTCTGAGCTGCGAGAAATATTTGCACATCTGTGCTTATAAACTCGCTCGGCATCTCAGTGAGGAGACGGTTTTATCAGAGAGCTACAGATGATGAGGTCGGGTTTCGGGGGCAGACGGAGGTGAACTGGGTTCTGCTTTAATGCCGTGTGTTTCACTATGAAACCTATAGTACACTGTTAAGGCTTCGATTAGGACATGATTTTATCCGGGTAAAAAAAAAAAAGGCTTCTTTTAATTCTAATTCTAATTTTATTTGTCACACACACAGTTACACAGTATGATATAAAGTGAAAAGCTTGTGCAACCGCCCATGAGCTAAAAATAAATAATAGAATAATAGAGTATAAAAAAAAGGAAAATAAACAAAGATATAAAATCTGAAATAAGAATATATAATTAAGTATAATTAATAATTAGGTATTTACACCTGACAAGTCGACCACAAATCTAACAATTTGCATCAAGAATTTCATACATATAGAGTAGAATTTTTTTTTTTTTTAAAGAGGTTTTGTGTTTTGCGTATATACAGTGGTGTGAAAAACTATTTGCCCCCCTCCTGATTTCTTATTCTTTTGCATGTTTGTCACACAAAATGTTTCTGATCATCAAACACATTTAACTATTAGTCAAAGATAACACAAGTAAACACAAAATGCAGTTTTTAAATGAGGGGTTTTATTATTTAGGGAGAAAAAAAATCCAAACCTACATGGCCCTGTGTGAAAAAGTAATTGCCCCCAGAACCTAATAACTGGTTGGGCCACCCTTAGCAGCAATAACTGCAATCAAGCGTTTGCGATAACTTGCAACGAGTCTTTTACAGCGCTCTGGAGGAATTTTGGCCCACTCATCTTTGCAGAATTGTTGTAATTCAGCTTTATTTGAGAGTTTTCTAGCATGAACCGCCTTTTTAAGGTCATGCCACAACATCTCAATAGGATTCAGGTCAGGACTTTGACTAGGCCACTCCAAAGTCTTCATTTTGTTTTTCTTCAGCCATTCAGAGGTGGATTTGCTGGTGTGTTTTGGGTCATTGTCCTACTGCAGCACCCAAGATCGCTTCAGCTTGAGTTGACGAACAGATAGCCGGACATTCTCCTTCAGGATTTTTTGGTAGACAGTAGAATTCATGGTTCCATCTATCACAGCAAGCCTTCCAGGTCCTGAAGCAGCAAAACAACCCCAGACCATCACACTACCACCACCATATTTTACTGGTGGTATGATGTTCTTTTTCTGAAATGCTGTGTTACTTTTACGCCAGATGTAACGGGACACGCACCTTCCAAAAAGTTAAACTTTTGTCTCGTCGGTCCACAAGGTATTTTACTAAAAGTCTTGGCAATCATTGAGATGTTTTTTAGCAAAATTGTGACGAGCCTTAATGTTCTTTTTGCTTAAAAGTGGTTTGTGCCTTGGAAATCTGCCATGCAGGCCGTTTTTGCCCAGTCTCTTTCTTATGGTGGAGTCGTGAACACTGACCTTAATTGAGGCAAGTGAGGCCTGCAGTTCTTTAGATGTTGTCCTGGGGTCTTTTGTGGCCTCTCGGATGAGTTGTCTCTGCGCTCTTGGGGTAATTTTGGTCGGCCGGCCACTCCTGGGAAGGTTCGCCACTGTTCCATGTTTTTGCCATTTGTGGATAATGGCTCTCACTGTGGTTCGCTGGAGTCCCAAAGCTTTAGAAATGGCTTTATAACCTTTACCAGACTGATAGAGCTCAATTACTTTTGTTCTCATTTGTTCCTGAATTTCTTTAGATCTTGGCATGATGTCTAGCTTTTGAGGTGCTTTTGGTCTACTTCTCTGTGTCAGGTAGCTCCTATTTAAGTGATTTCTTGATTGAAACAGGTGTGGCAGTAATCAGGCCTGGGGGTGACTACAGAAATTGAACTCAGGTGTGATAAACCACAGTTAGGTTATTTTTTAACAAGGGGGGCAATAACTTTTTCACACAGGACCATGTAGATTTGGAGTTTTTTTCTCCCTTAATAACGTAAACCTTCATTTAAAAACTGCATTTTGTGTTCAATTATGTTATCTTTGACTAATAGTTAACGGTTATTGATGAGCAGAAACATTTAAGTGTGACAAACATGCAAAAGAATAAGAAATCAGGAAGGGGGCAAATAGTTTTTCACACCACTGTATATATATATATATATATATATATGGCTTGTTGGTTATCTTGTCATCTCACTCCTCAAGGGTCTAGGGTTCGAATCTCGCCTCCAGTCTGTGTGTGTGTGTGTGTGTGTGTGTGTGTGTGTGAAGTCTGCATGTTCTCTCTGTTCTTGTTGGGTTTTCTCCTACAGTACAGTGTGTGTGTGTGTGTGTGTGTGTGTGTGTGTGTGTGTTTGGGTTGAGGTCCCCAAATGTAAATTGAAGAGAAACCACAGAAGCAATATCCAAAAACATCAAAAGAAAAAAAACACAAAAATTAAGTCTCGGAAAAGAAAAGTAAAATTTTCCCCTTTACACCTAAATCTTTTAAAGAGCCGACACTGGAGACTCCTTCCATAAATGATAAAAAAAAAAAACATCTCTTTAAAGCAACGTTAAACGACATCAACGTTCATGTGAAGCCGATCAGTTGCAGGATTTCATGTCCATCAGCTGTAACTATGCGAACGGTAACGTAGCAGAACAAACGCACTCGTGTGATTTGCGGCTGCACTTCTGTCAGAGCTGCTGTTATTTACCGTTCGTTGACAAATATCACAGTAAACACATTCTTCAGAAACATATGACACTTTTACAATTGAACATCCATCAAACGGGCCAAAAACGCCAGACTACACAACAAATTTCTGCTGAGAAATTCACTTTATTCAAAAACATTTAAGGACGAATGATTGACGCGTCCACGTTATTTCATCCTGCTTTGTCTCATCTGAAGTTGAAATTTGATTCCGACCGTTTCTTCCTGTTGCATTGCGACCGAAGGCGTGATCATATCGCGGCGATGCGGCGTTTAATCATGCGCAGTGTGTTTTTCTTTAAATTGATCCATCAATAAAGCAGCTCAGGCTGAGAAACAGATAACTCGCTTGTGCATACTAAAAGTTCATTACAGCCTTATGATGGCACTTATACAGTCCTATAACTGCAGAACTCTACCTCCGTGACATCGATCTTAACACTTATCGACGTGTTGGTGGTATTTTTTATTTATTTATTTATTTATTTATTTATTCCGCCAGATCCGCGGGTTGTAAACTAAATGAAACGTGATTGCTTTGGAGATTTTTTGTTTTTTTCCCTTTCTCTTGGCATTGAATTCCCATGTGTAGAATACTAATTCTTGCATTTAGCTCCCTGAACCCGGGTCTTTCATTTACACAGATCCAGCTCTAATTAAATTCCGCACATGGGAATGTATCATTCCTGCTTAATCCCTCATTCACTGGTCCAAACATTGTATTATCCCGAGAAAATCCATCAGCTGCAGGCTACGGCAGAAAAAAAATAATAAAATAACAAAAAGAAAGAAAAAAAGCATGCACATTTCTTCTCTGGTCTTGCGTGACTCAGTGAGATACACCACATGCTGTCAGTCAGCAATTACGCTCATTTTCTAAAACTAACCTCGGAAAGAGGACGAGTGGAAGAACAAACATGCTAAGAAGCAAATTAAGGCGTAATCACTGAGTAACATGTCTCGAACATCTTCACAGCGTTATAAAAGTAACAACAACAATAATAATAATAATAATAATAATAATAACACCCACAATAATACGGTTTTCTAATGTCTTAATTATTTCGGCCTGAAACGGCAACACCAGCTGTGAAATGCACTTTACAAGTCCGCCGTTATTTCTGCAACTTTTTAATCTTGTTCCTCTGCGTTTCTGAACCACTTTGTCCTGAGAGCTATTTTAGATTCCAGGCCTGGATTCATAAACTTCTGCCGCTCCAAACACCTGTGTTTCATTTAGCACGATGCACCTGAGCGCAAAATAACTACTCGTTATTTATGACCGTGTCTATTTAGAACGCTTTCTTTATTTATTTGATGGTAGCGGTTAAGGATTTTGTAAGAGCCAAATCCGCGTTAAGGAAAAGTGTACGCTGCCTGAGCTTGATGTTCTTTGCTCCTTTAATGCATTTGATAAGGAAATTGATACGTACAACAGAACCTCTAAGCGTTCCTTAGTCCACACAGTTTGGGTCGGGCTGTAAAACAATCTTCCCTAAAATATTTAAGGTACAGCACATTAACCCTGTTTTCTCTTTAAAATCTTCAACAGCGATCAACTTTAACATTTTAACAAAGTAATAGATGAAGCCCAGTAGAGTGTACTGTAGGTTCCCGTTGTGCCAGTGGTGCAGCTCCACAGGCGTTCCGGCTCCGCAAGATGTCTGTGGTTGTGGCTGTGGTGTCTGGCATCAGATCCTTTGGGCGCTCTGAGTTGTGGGTGGGGCCTCCATGGATCAGACATGTTTTGTCCAGTGCATCCCAGGGGTCTCGATCAGATCCTGATCTGGAGAGTTTGGAGACTGGGTTGCTGCACTTGGGCTCTTCGCCTGCGGGGTCCACTGTGCAGCAGGCTGTGGTGCACTGGATGTTCTGGTGCCTCTCTATTGAGCCAGCATTAACGTTTATGTGGAATTGGATTGGACAGACTGGTGTTTGGTGACCCTGGTTGCCCAAGATCCTGTCACCAGCTCACTGGTATATAATTGATAATCAATGTTAATGTTATGGTTGATCAGTGTATAAGAGAAATACTTTCCAAGGCACGGACACTAAATTCACTTTCAGGTGAGTTCACGTCAATAAGATCCAGCTTCTCTTTCGGAAATGTGGCCTACATCACATCTACACACACACACACACACACACACACACACACACACACACACACACACACACACACACCCTGTACCAGAAAACCAAATCCTTCACATAATAATCTGGAAAGTCAGATGTTGCCTCCATTTCACCCCTGGCTGACCGAAAACCTCAGAGTCAATTTGTAGAGCGACTCTGAACATGACTCACTTTTCTTCTCTTATGCCTGTTCTGATCTTTAAAAAAGACGCAATGCACAATTTAATTGTACTGAGTTTTATCCAGCGGTGGCCGAGTGGTTAAGTTGTTGGACAGTGGTCAAAAGGTGCCAAGTTTAAACCCCAGCACCACCAAGTCGCCACTGTAGGTCCTTTGCACAAAACCTTAAACAGACGAGATAAAATTTAAGACGCTCTGCTGTCTGCCAAATGCTGTAAATGTTATTTACTTTGTGAGTGTTAATTATTTGTCACATATACCTTACAGCACAATGAATTTTTTTTGTCCCTTATCTCATCTTATGAATTGTCTTTCAATATGCATATCTGAGATCCTGAAGCTCATCTGAAGCTCATCCAGCACAACTTCATTCTTTCAGTTCAATAGGTTTTAACAAATCAGGGGTTCATGGTGATCAGGTCTCAGACTCACTGAGGAAGATGAGCTCCTCTTGAAAAAGAACACAAAGGTCTCCTTGGCCTTGATCAAAACGTAACAAGTCTTATTCCTTTTATGCCTCAACAAATGGCCAATGAAAACATCTATTTTTTTATTTATTCATTAAAAATGAAGTCATACTTTTGATCTGTTTATGGTTCCAATTAATGATCTGGCTCATGATCCTGTTCCTGTTCTCACGTAGGTCACAGCAGCTATAAACACTCGTCCTCTTATAAATTTATTAAATACATTTTATTTTTTTTATTTTTATCTCTCTATGGAAGACCAAAGCGTCATCAAGAAACCACAAAGTGAGAAGTGAGTTGTGTCCTGAGGATAGAGTTGAGTAGCTTTGGACAATATCAGTAGAGGTTGTCATGTAGTTCGTTCCTCCAACCACGTGGAGCGCCATCTCGATAAAAACAATATAAAAATTAAATATCATTCAATTATACAGTATATAAATATTTGAAAAATAGCTGTTTTGAAAATTTCACATAATATGAATATTGAAATTTTAATGTTTAAACTTCAACTAAAATATCACCGTAAATGTACGAATTAATACATTTCACAGGTTGTTTTATTCTGGTTGGTTGGTTGAAATTTTTTTACGAGTCTTGCTTGTATTCAAAAATGTTTCAAATTGATATAAAAAAATATTTTTATTTACTTCTTATGTAACTCCTAACAATATTGTTAATCCTTTTCCTGCTTTGTAGACGTTCTGAATTAACACACTAACAACGCATCCTCCTTATAGATTCATTATTGTTAATAATAATAATAATAATAATAATAATAATAATAACAAGCTTCAGGGTGAAATGTATTCATGCCGCGTACAGGAGAGCGAGAGAGGAGTAAAAGAGAGCAGATAAAGATATACATACGGTAGCTGAGAAATTATTGCATTTTCAATGCGAGTCACTCGTAATATTGGCAATATTCACCACCGAGCAGATTGTCAACAAAGCTGCGAGTGTGTGAGAAATGAAAGCTGGAGGCGGAGGAGGAGGATGAGGAGGAAGACGAGGAGGAGGAGGAGGAGGATTGGTTGGGGGGGGGGGTAGATCCGTCGAGCGACATGGAGGAAACACACGCACAGGGAACAAAGGAAGCTGTTTTTCTTCCTACTGGGACTTTTCCAGCCAGATTGCTCGGTTGTGTTTTCCACGTCCCAAATGATTCAGGATGAAGGTTAAGCCGATGCTATTGCTTAAGACAGATAGATACACTTTTATCCTGCCATCGCTCTCTCCTTCTCTCTCACACACATACAGAAAGACACAGAAACATCTTATTTCTTCCACGTGAAGAAAAGAGATGCTTCTTCTTCTTCTTTTTTTTTTTAAATATATTTTTTGCTGTGACGTTCGAGGCACTTTCACTGAAGCCATGCATCTAAATACAAACAGCGAAGCCTCTGAACGCCTGCAGTGTCAGCTACATTTAGGCAGTACTTTGTTTTGTAGATTTTAAATTGCACTCCCTGCTTTGTATCTCTATGTACAGATCATATTTTTATTATTTATTTATTTTGGGAATGCATCACGAGCATGCAGCTCAGCCTGGCGCATCTGATTTCCTCTTACAGAAGGAGGTTTATTGTATTTATTTATTTTTACATGCACTCCTTGGAATAATTTAGGTGTGAGGAGCGTCAGGAGTGTGTGTGTGTGTGCATTATAGTTTGCATATGTGCATTACTTAATATAGCGTGTGATCTATAGGAAGCAATCTCGCGTCAGAAGATGAAATGCTCGGCTTTGTGTCGCAGCATCTGTGTGAGATGTGTTTGATATACAGAGATTATTTTAATTTCATTTCTGTAGTTTTTTTCTTCCCAGGGAACAGGGACACATCTGCTAGATTCCACCCCAATAAACCAATGTTATTTCAGTAATCTGGCCAATTTGTAGAAATAGATTTCCAAAGAACAGAAGGAAAAAAAAAAAAAAAAAACCCAGAGTGTAAAGAAAATAAACACAGCGCGCAGAACGCTAACCTGATCAGACAAAACAGTCTATATGATGCGATTTTAATCTAATTATATTGTTTTATTTTAATTATTATATATTCTTATTCCTTTATTCTGTAAATGGCGATATCCATTACTTTTGATTTGCTGTCTCCACAAAAGTTTGTGCACCCTCTGCACAAAATGCAGTGTGTGTCAGGTTTCATAGATGGGCTTCATTATTAGAGGTGACATCACTGTTAAAATGGTGTGTGTGTGTGTGTGTGTGTGTGTGTGTGTGTGTGTGTTACAAACAAAATGATATCATTCACCGGGATGAAATAGCGTCCCAGGCAAGGGTGCATTCCTACTTCACACCACGACAAGGTTTCTGACTCCATTACAGTGAAATGTTACTGGTTTAGCGACATGTGGCAGAATTTTTTCAAATTTGCATTATTTAAAGCCGTTATTCATTCTTGATGTCTGGGCACTGGTGGCTCAGTGGTAGGTGTTTCGCCTGCCATGCGGACGGCCCGGGTTCGATTCCAGCCAGTGCCCACACCCCAGCCACTGGATACAGTGCCGGTCCCAAGCCCGGATAAAATGGGAGGGTTGCGTCAGGAAGGGCATCCGGCATAAAACCTGTGCCAAGTTGTAGTGCGGACTGGATAGTCCGCTGTGGCGACCCCTTGCCGGGAGCAGCCGAAAGACCAACAACAACAATTCATTCTTGATGTCTCCGATTTCTTGTTTTTGTTGAATAAAAATTGGAGAAATTCTGAAAACTTTCAACAACAACCTCGATATTGATCTGCTTAAAATCTTATTATTTTTGACCCGTGTTGATGTAATATTTAGGATTTTAACAAATTTAAACACAAACATTTAAAGTAAAAACACGAGTTGTGGTTTCACTTTCGTTTGTTTTTGTCTTCGCATCACATCTTTTTTTTCTTTTGTTATTGTTTTTGCTTCTGTTTTATCTTGTGTTTTTGCTTATCTTGTTTTTCCATTTTTTACTTTTGTTGCTGTATTCACTTTTATTGTTGTTATTTAGCTTTTTTTTTGCTCTTTTCACTTTTATTGTTTATTTTCACTTTGTTGTTTTGTTGTGTTTTTTCTTTTTTCTTTCAGTTTTGCTGCTGTTTAAATTTTTGTTGTTTGTTTTGTTTTTGCCCTTTTTCTTCTTCTGCTGTATTTTGACTTTTGCTGTTGTTATGAAATTACTGTAGTGTTTGTGATCTCAAACCTGCTGTTGGGTGTTTTCACTTTAGTTATTTAGCTTTTTTTGTTCTTTTCACTTTTGTTCCTTTTTCTTTTATTGTTTTTTCTTTTTGTTGCTTTCTGTGTTTTTGGTGTTTGTGTTTTTCTTTTGTTGTTTTTATTGTTGTTTATGCTTTTTCTACTCTTTTTTTCTTCTTCTGCTCTATTTTGATTTTTGCTGTTATAAAATTAGCTTTTGTGATCTCAAACCTGCTGTTTGTGTTTTTATTTTGTTGTGCTTTTTGTGTGTATTCTCTTCGTTAAAGCGTCTTGCACCCAACAGCCACCGTACCGTAAATATGTTTAATGTTAAACCGTCCGCTATGATGATGTTCTGTTGGTTTACAGTAATACGTTAAAACGATCAGAAGATAACAGTTACTTAAGTTAATGGGTTATTAAAATAATGACCTACCGAATCGATAACGAGTTATAAACTCTAGATCACCTCAAAAACTTGTGTTTCAGGGCTTCTGGACAGAACTGATGTACAGTTCAGATCTGCATTTGTTTTCAGCACAAACTTTTGCGCTCTACTTTCTCCTTGAGATAATGAACTCCCGAGCTCTAAGCAGGCTGCTGGACCGTAACAAACAATCTCTGGTGTGTTTTCTGCTTTTTCTACTTTATATCTCGAGGCCTACACACTGCTTAAATCTTGTGTTTTTTATTGACACTCGAGTGCATTCGCGAAAGAAAAAAAAGACTCTAACCAATGTAGTGTTAATTGTTTCTAAGTCTCTAAACAAAGCCGTATCAAGAGCAGTAAACATGTCAGCTTTTATATCTCTGCTCTGTTCAGCGCAGACTCGGGTTTTACAAGCGCTCGAGCGTTCGGGAAATAAAGCTGGAGGTGGAGGCGCTGCTGCTCTCACCCAAGTGTCCTTTAAAGCCGAAAACTGAGGGACAACACGCAAGGACATGAGAGTGTGGCGACAGATTTTTAATATCTTTAAGAAAAGGACACGGAGCTGACAGATCTCTGTGCAAAATATAGAATAATAATAATAATATTAATAATAATAATAAAAGAGCTGAAGAAACAATTCATTTTGGTTAATGAGGTTATTTATTTTAGAATATATTTAGTCCTTGCAAGACAACAAGCAAGATAAACCTGTTGTGTTTGTGTGTGTGTGTGTGTGTGTGTGTGTGTGTAATGATCTGGTGTCGTCCCAGTCTTCACAGTCTCGTTGTCCTTAATTACTCCCTTCTCATTTTTATAGCCACTTACATGCATTTAAACTGTAACAGCCCTCGGAAATAAAAGGTACTAACTGAAATGTACCCCAAGATGCGGAACCTAAACAGTACCTTTCACACTTTAAGGTCATAACGGTTCTAAAACCTTAATCAAATATATATATATACACACACACACAGTATATATATATATTTTTTTTTTATGAAAAGGTACGGATTTAACGCACATAAGATAACAGTGCCACGGTTCCCATAGACAGGTGTTAGAGAAACTTTTATTCATTATTCGACGAGTCGAATGCTTCAAGCATAAAATGCCTCGCAGAGAGGTACACATCTCCATACATCTGGCTCGGCATGGAGGGTAAAAACTTATGCATTTATTCATAGGAAAGGTGTAGAACAAGCTGAGCTCTAGTGTTCGCCGGAGGAACGAAACTGAGGTTTTGGACTCGACATGTCTGAAGCAGAGGAAGCTTTTCTGATTCCTTGCTGAATATTTACGCAGAGCTACACACACACACACACACACACACACACACACACACACACACACACACACAAAAGATCCTGATTCCCAAACATGGGGCTTTTTGATTACGAATATTTTCCTACACTGACCTGCTCAGCCTTCTAAAGATGTGTGTGTGTGTGTGTGTGTGTGTGTGTGTGAGATCTAAAAAAACAAAAAACGGTGTCCTGATTTAGCTCCCAGCTGGCAGCATTAGTTATCCACAAATCTTCATGTAATAAATATGAGTAAATGGTTCAGGTGTGAAGATCAGAACCAGACCAAAGTCTCAGGGTGCGAGTTCATTACAGGGCGACACGCCAATGAACCTCATCTGCATGGATTTGGACTGTTGGAGGAAACCAGTGTACACAGAGGGAGACCTATCGGGAACGGCAATTAGCCTAATCTGCATTTGCCTAAAACTTTATTATACCCAATAAATAATTAAATAAATAAATTAATTAATTTCTTTTCTTCTTATAAATTAGTTTTTAATTGTAATTATTTTATTTCCTATTAAATAATGTTATTTTGTGCCACAATCTCTTCTTATCACACTACAGGCTACACAATCTAAGTTGGTCACATGACCTAGACACATGCAATTAAGGTCCGGTTTAATTAGCTCGCCCTGTGCTTAATTGAAGTGAATTGTTTCTCTCAGAGAAGCAGGCAAGCAAGATATCACAATTTCTTTGGAAGATAAATGTGAAAGCATTCATGGAGTCTGAAAGCGAATAAATAACCAGCAGAAGCTAAATAGCTAATAGTGTAACTAATGATTAATTGGTTTGTCTCGTTGCGGATGAAAATAAACTCAGTTTGGTGAAATAAATCTCTTTAAATAAGTGAGTACTAGTTGGAAAGTTTGTAGGTTGCAGCTTGAGAAACTGCACTAAAGTGAACTTCTGAGTCCGAGTGTTAGAGAGCGCTGACACTGGAGACTCCTTCTGTAGACGCTGAATAAACCTCCTTATGTCCTTTATAGTTTTACATGCAGCCAAGGATGAGTTAACAAAATTAACAAACAACTAAATGGAAATACACCATATGGGTTGGCTTCTAGTCTATGGCCGTTCAAGTCAAACCGGGACTCTTGATTGTGCAGAATAACAGAACTTTCCCTTTATTTCTCTTTGTAATCCCCTGCTACACTAATGCATTTGTCCCAGATAACCATCACGACAGAAACTTTTCTCAGTGCGCCGGAAACATGATCGAACTACCTGATTCAGGTCTGAAACGCTGGCCTTCCAGGAACTCCCTTTTACACCAGAAATTATCGCAAGTCCCGGTTTCACCATGCTTGCGTGTGTATGTCTATATTCCTGATTGGGACATAAACATTCCTCATACAGGTTTGCTTTGTGCCAGCGAACTAAAGTCCTACCCTGGATTATAACCAGAATAAACCTCAGATAAGTTTTAATAAATCTGCTCAGCAGTTACGTCCACGCCACTCGCTGGACAGACAGAAGATGCTGAATATTCCGCGTTTGATTGCTCCATGTCCAAATCAATCTTTTCCACCGTTATGATCGGATTCCAGTCTCTCACGTCACGCGTCTAAGAGCAAACCCCAAGGCGGCCGCGTATGACATTTAAGTCTATCTGCAGCTCTGAGTCACTTGGCCGTAGCGCCATGCATCATTGGCCAAGCGTTGACCGGATAGAGAGCGTCAGCGGCTTTCCACGTGACCTCTCCAGCGCTGCATGGACACCCAGCGTTCAGTTCTACTGTTGTTCAGTTTATCTCAGGTTGTGTGTTTAGTAAAGCTGAAGCGTGACATGATGGCTGGCTGCCAGGCCCGTGGTGTAGAGCGACTTGTGTTTTTGCTCTCTCTCTTTTTTTTTTATGGCTTTTGGAAGGTTCACTTGAAATTCCTAGTACTGATTCTGTGAGACAGATGAATAGTGCAGGAAGTTTAAATAACCACAAAAATCTACTGCTTTAGCTTTACTTTAGTGTCTGTGCAGAAACTTTATGAGCTCCTTCATCACATTATATAATCTGAAATAATAATAATAATAATAATAATAATAATAATTAGTGAGGCACATTTAACGGTATAGTGAATTTGTATATAATAACTTCCATCTGATTATTCTTTAGTCCCTTACCAACCGTATGCAGAATCGAAGACTGAACTTCACACGTTGCGTCAGTGTTTACTTGGGGAAAGTTTCTGGTATTCAGAGTTGAGTTACACCATCTGCTTAAAGTGATTTCTGGATTCCGTGTTCAGATTAGGCAAATCATTTGTGTGTGTGTGTGTGTGTGTGGTTTGTGCCTCTGTGGTTACCAGGTTTTTCTGGAGTACAAGTTCTTGTATAAAGTTCTTGTTCTTTAAAGCAAGTGCTTTAGATGCTGAAGAAAAATTTATACTGGAAAAAAAAGAAAAACATGGATAGAATTATAATTTTTTTGGATCAGTATGGTGAGCTTTAAAATAAATCTAATTAGTGACTTGGTATATTGAGAAAACGTTGCAGTAAATAGTCCTGGTTAAAATTATTACATTAATTGCTGGTTTAATTGAACAATATGGCTTCCAAGGTTGTTATTCAGCAGTTGTTTAAAATAGCACTCGGTCCAGCAGATTAGATCATTTCACATTTCAGTTTAATGCGCTCGCAATCTAATAAAGTCATGAGATACTAAATCGAGGCCATGACATTGCAACACTTTTGGGATGCGGTATATTTCAGCATGCTTGTGCTTGTGTGCTTTCATGTAAAGACAACACATTCAGTTTTTGGTGCCGTACTAAGAAATCGTCCGGAATAAAAATGAGACAATATAAGTTTATAATCCATGTAGTTTGACACATGACCTGTTTCGTCCATAAAGCTGCGCGAGTGTTTCCGCTCTCACACTCTTCACACAGCCACACCCGACTCTCCCTCTGCTTCTGCACACAAACCCGGCAAACACAGTTTTATCCTGCCGTTTTGAAACGTTCTACCGTGTTAGTGTGAACTCATTGCGTTTCGTTATTGTGTTATAAGGTCACAATGAATGTGTGATGTGTAAAATATTCTACAGCAACATAATCAGTTGTACGGAGAGGGTGTTAAACTTTGTGCCCCTCCTGAAGATTTAACCTGCCCTGAAAGAAAGCAAGTTCTAAGGTTCGTTCATGCTGCAGAGTCCTGGAGTGGCCAGAGAGAGAAAAAAATAATACATAATGATGCCATTATACTGCATCAAGCTCTGAAAATGCGACAGATCATTTCTAGAGTTTAGTGGCTTCATATGCACGAGATCTGGGGCCGGTTTCTAGATAATGCATATTCGCGCACTAAGAAGACGCTTAAGATATATCTTACGTAAAGTGATATACACTTAGAAAAGTTTTTTCTTAGAAAAACTGTCTCTTAGGAGTCTTCTTAAGTCGCTGCCTCTTACGTCCGATGTTACAAGGCGCTGTCTGATGACAGAGTGGAGGTTTAATACCCCTAACTCACCTACGCGGTTTCGCGCAGGGGCCGTAAGTGCGGTTCATCATGATTCAGTGCGAGTTTTGGTGCCGTGATTACATGATCACATCGGGACGTAGAGCGTAAGTACGATGCGTTGGTCTGGCACGCGCAGGTCTGAGCAGGTCAAGAAGCTCCATAATCTGTTGCCTTGGAAGGCAAAACCTCAGGCAAAATATGAAAAGGGCTGAAGTTTTGTCTAAAGGAAAAATGTACATGACCCACACGGCTCCACGAACGGCACCGTCTTCAGTTTAACACAACAACACGCTGTATCGCTCCCAAATTGTTCGCCACCTGTTTAATATTAATTGTGATTGGCAATTTTAATGCGTTAGTCACATTATGAAATAGGCTAATTAAAAGTCACTCTATTAGTTCTGATATCAAATAAAATAAAACTCTTAAACAGACCTACAGTAGTTGTTGTTGGTCTTTCGGCTGCTCCGGGCAAGGGGGTTGCCACAGCGGAATATTCAGTCCGAACAACAACTTGGCACAGGTTTTGAGTTAAGGTTGGTCCAGACCAACTTCACGAACGTGTGACTTACCTAAGAGATACTTCGCGTACGAACGTTTCAGGAAATGCGCTATAACATTAAGAGAGAGGTTAAGGTACTACTTAAGAACTACCAAGTGATAAGAAGCTTTCGAGAAACCGGGCCCTGATTAATAACAATGCTGTGAGCAGTGAGGGTTGGTCTTATGCCGCCGCACTGCATCACCTGATCAAACTGAATGAAACATAGTTAGGGAATGATTAACGTAATTATACATTAGGGACCGGAATCACCAGGGACAACACGATACGATATCACGATATCGGCGCCAATTCAATTTATATTGCGATTCTGTAAGTATCACGATTTTAAAAATATTACACTTTTAAGACCTTAAATCTTTTCCCCGTTTCCTTTATCATTACAACTTGAAAAAATAAATGTAACCCATTCGTCATTGCTTGGATTTTTCTTACTTTAAAAAAACAAGGGCAGCAAAAATAACTTCAAATACAAGAGTTTAAAATTTTGCTTGTTATTAAATTAAACATCTCTGTTAAATCATCTTCCATTGATGTTATTTCTGAATACAAACTCTCTCTACTATCTACATAACTATTTCGATTCCTGCCTCGGGGCTGTGTGTATGGAGTTTGGATGTTCTCCTCGTGATTGGGGGGGGGGGGGGGGGGGGGTTTTCCTCCGGGTGCTCTGGTTTCCTCCCATAGTCCAAAGACATGCAGATTAGTCTGATTGGCATTCCCAAATTTCCCATAGTGTGAGAATAAGCATGTGTACGGCTCCCTGGCACCCTGTCCAGGGTGTCCCCCACCTTGTGCCCTAAAAGTCTTATATTGCCCTAGAGTCTTTATATTTATAGAGGATAAAGCGGTATTTCCCTCCCTCCCTCTCTCATTGTATATGTTATATGTAAATACTTTGTCAGACTAACAGGGCCTGTTATTTTTATCTTTGCAGTTATTTTTATTATTGCTGTATTTAACTCTATTTTAATCTTCGTCTTAATCTTCGTTATTGTTAAGGACAACAGACGGAGCATTCTCAGAGAGAGAGGCCCATTTTAAATCAATGCAGGCCATTTATTTGACATTTTTTCACTTCCATGTGGAGCAGCATTTAATTCAGCAGAGAAAGAAACCCCGTCCTTATGCGTATAATACTGGTCTTAGATTGTGTTTTAAACATATTTACAGTGAAAGTATACATTTTGGCACGACATACTGACTTGATGCTGCTCCTCACTCGAGCTGATCACACACACACAGGCTCAAAGTTCGAGTCTGTGAACTGAGACATACTCATGTTTTCGTTTTCGATGCCACTGTAGTCTGTAAGTATCGGTGCTGAATTGCTGTGAACTCAATACACACACTTGACTCTA
Organism: Channallabes apus; assembly: GCA_030522415.1. Classification (NCBI taxonomy): domain Eukaryota; kingdom Metazoa; phylum Chordata; class Actinopteri; order Siluriformes; family Clariidae; genus Channallabes; species Channallabes apus. The sequence continues at coordinate 27,657,611 of CM060115.1, read as the reverse complement.
AACAGACAAATGCGTTGAGACGAAATTATGTGCACCTTAAATGATGCCTATATTAGTGAACATCTATACTGTAACTGGGCTTCCTGCAGCTCTACTCCAATCTTGTCTCCTGCTCGTTTTATTGTCGAGCGAGAGTGTGAGATTATCTCCATCATTTAAACAGCGAGTCTCTGATCTTCACATCTTCTTTGATGCCGTCTTGAAGGTTATCTTGTCAATTTTCATACAATCTTTCATTAATATCAAAATAACTTTTTGATTCTTTTTTTCCTCTCCCTCGTCTTCAGAAGGCCTCGTCCCGTTCGGGCTTTTCAAAGGTCCGATTATCATTCATGCAGCAGCGTGAGCAGGAGCGAGCGGATTAATTCTGCTGAATAAATGAACGGATGAATGAATGAATATTGCTATTAAGGCTCGTCCCGTCTCAAGGACAAAAGCCGGGAGGGAATAAGGCCTTCCTCGGTGTCGTCTCGCCCAGACTCCTCGAGATGAAGTCGCATAATCACGGGCGTCCCTTTTCCCCGTTCTGTATAACCGTGGTATTTAAATATTCATCTGCACGAGTGTCAGGTGAAGGAGGAAATCCTGAGATGGTTTGGCACTCGCTCATCCTCAGCCCCTAGGTTTATTATTTTTTGTGTGTTTTACAGTATTTTTCTTGAATTGAAAAGTCTTGCACCTGAAGAGGTAAGATGCTAAATCGCCAGATGTGCGGCCATCTTGTAGCCTGCATGTTTTTTTATTTTTTTAATGTTTAGTTTTGATGAAGCACCCCGGCCACGTGGTGTTCTTGCACTTCACAAACGGCTCGTCGCAGGAAAGATGGTGCAGCGGTGCGGTAGGCTCGGCAGGGCAGCCGACTATAAATCACAGACGGGTAAAGGGTTTTTAATGCAGCACTCTGCGCTCGCAACCTCCATTTTCTGTCATGGCACAGTAAAAGATGAGAGCCCCCGGGGGAACGGCGGCTCCTGACGCGGCTGCGCTTTAAGCTCTGGGTCACGCCGTTCACTCCTTAACGGATAAATGCAGAAATGCATGCAGGGATGCGACACAAACCCAAGCACAGACCTCCACGTGAGGACACGAGCATGGCACTCGCCAATAAACATAAAGGCGCAAAATATGAGGTGTACAGTTCAACGTGGCTTGTGTGCCGGTAGCTAGAATATAGTAAATGTGAAATATATATATATATATATATATATACATTTTTTTTTTTTATCTGAAAAAAAAAAAGAAGTACAAAGTAAATAAGGCTTGAATTTGTAAAAAAAAAAAAAAAAAAAAAAAAAAAAATTGTCTAGTGTAGTACAATTATTTGCAAGGGTAAAATAGAAATAGTAAGATTATTTATACTGTATATACACATTTGTATTTTAATCACGCATATACAATGTTGCATAGTTCGCTCATTTTTTGTTAGATTTTTCTGTTTTGCTTACATTTTTTCTTTTGCTTTCTTCCCCTCTTCATTACTTTCATCTCTTCTCTCATAAGTGGCTTTATTCAATATTATTAATAACAATAATATATACTATTATATTATTCTTAATAATAATAATAAAAAAAAAAACAGTATCTCAAGATATAAATGAAAGATATCGGAATGGGTTTTTTATTTCTTTTTAAAAAGAAACAGTTAATTATTTAACTAATTAGCAAGTGCAATGTGTAGCTTTGTGCTGCTTGCAGTTTTAACAAAAAACACAAGCTGTGATGATTAATGAGAAATAATAAGATTAAAATTGATATAAAATAATTAATATCAAATCTATCATTCCAGAAGTGGTGGAGGTGCGCGAGACGCAGCTGCGGCACGGAAAGCAATCAGCCGGAGAATATGGAGGGCAGTCAGGAGCGAGCGGCGCGTCGCCACACGCTACAGGACGAGCCTGCGCGCGGAGGATTAGAAGACGTTCAGCTTTCAGGTACAGCCTTCATGCAGGTGTGTTAATAAACGCCGCAGAGCTCCGGTGATGTGCAGCGGTGTGATCGTCTCAGACAGCGGAGAGAGCTAATAACACAACGTCACACCTGATTTTACTTAATAACAACAACAAAGGGAAATTTTATCATCTTCGTGATGCACAATATACTAAATAAATAAATAAAAAGGTGCCGATGATCACGATTATATGAATAAGAACAACGTTATTGTTTCCCCTGGTGAAGTTATAAAAGAAAAAAAAAAGGAACAAAATTGCTGTAGTTATTTTAATACTAACACTTATGTTAATAAACTATTTTAAAGAAATTATCAGGGTAAAGTCTAATCTATTTAACTGAGATGATTATTCTCACCATTAAGACACTACTACAAACACTAAGAATAATAATTAACAAAATCTAAATCATCATAATAGCACATAATGGAAACGGTGCCATTAGTACTAACAATAAATTTGTTCGAAAATTGAAAAAACAATAAAAAACTGTTATGATAATGATTATTACTTTTTATTCTAACGTTACTACAGGAGACCCGCCCTTCTTCATGTCTCCTGTACGTTGATCGTACACACGTCCTGCGCATCTCACGCAATTTTCCACGTATCTTGCACTTCCTCATCTGCACATCACTTCATCACCTACGCATCATCTTAGACTCCCTGCTTGTCCCTATGTGCCCAGGATGTCTCCTACACGTCTCCCTATCTTCTCCCACACGTCTCCTCCGGCTTTATGGTCCTGGCTGAGTTTTTCTGCTGACTTCATTCGATTCCGTTCAGCGTAATTGAAGGTGAAACGCATGATGTTCCATACATCACATGTGCAGGAGAGCCCCTGGCTCTCGGGTTCATCATTTACTCAGAGGTACACACACACACACACACACACACACACACACACACACGCTCTTACACTAAATAAATAAATAAATAAATAAATAAATAAATAAATTGCAGCGCATCATTTCGGGGCAGATTTATATATAAAAATCAGTTTTCCTTCCTGGTGTATGTTTTTGCAGGTTGAAAAATTTGCAAACAGAACAGTTTTATTTATTTATTTTCTTCCCCCCTCGGTGTCTCGGGTTAATCTCGTGCAGACGCGTCGACTTCACCGCTTTCCAGCAGGGAGTTCACAAACAGGCACATTTCGCACTATGGTTTCTATGGAAACGGGGAAATGATTTCCTCAGAAAGCCGAAGATTCGGCGTTAAAACATCCAGCGGGATGTTGTCATTATGTTTCAGGTGAACTGCGGGTTAGGGATTTTTTTTTCCCTTCTTTTTTTTTTTTTTTCCTTTCTGGGGCTGACACTGAGCCAGCATCCTGCCACGACATAATATCATCAACCTCCACCGGGGCCGCGCTAATACTCCGCTCCGCTGTGTACGGACGGACGCCTTGCGTGTTTTTTCTGTTCTCCCATTCATAAATTTTTCACTAAAAAAAAATCGATGCTTAATGTGGGTTGATATTATTTAGGAGTGATGTTTAGGATGATAAAACACGTATATTCGAAACAAAATCTAGATAACAGTGGTTCGTTAATGTGTGTAACCAGGGACAAAAAAAACTAAACAAAAATAACATTAATTCTACTAAGATTTGGGAAATATTAAATTGTTGCTGTATGCTTTGTGTAAGATGGCATGACCGAGAGAAAAAGGCCACATTCCTCCACGCGCGAAACTTCAATCGAATTCGGGGAAAAGTTATCAAAACTTTCAAAGCACTCGGAATCGTCTTAAGTCGCAGGAAATTCGAGGGGACATCTGGAAGGATGTCGGCAGATTATTCGCAATTTTGTGTGCATTAGACATCAATGAGAGGGCAGCGCCGGCGCTGGCGGGAACCCGCCTCACCTCGGGCTCATTACAGCGCAGACGGACTTGTAAATCCCCCATAATTCCTGCCTGTGGTTTCCCTCCTCGCTGCTATACCATGAGCGCAGGAGACACTGTTCACACCGGTATGCCATCTCACTTATTTTCCCCCTAGACTGAAAAGTGAAGGAAAAAAACAACAACACGCAAACAAACAGACTGACGATGAGGATTAGTGCTGCACAATTCATCTAATAAAAACTGCAAGTAAATAAGAAGGCTGTGCAATTATTTAATCCCAAAAGGCTGCAATTTATTACAGGTAACAATCATAAACACGAGAATCTATGTAGTGGTTAATAATTTATAATAAGATAATTAATTTAAAAAAATCATTAATGTAATTATTTTAAGGGGATAAATATTGGCAAATCATTTTAAAATCAAATCATTTGTTAAAAATATTTGATAAATACATTTAAATATAAAATGGTTTTAGCTTGTAGTTAAACATAACTATATTATATTATAATTATTTTAGATGATCCATTTCCTGATTTAAACTGTAAGTTATCGCAGTTTAAATTGAAATATGCGTCAAAAATAATCTCAATGTGGATTTTTGACCAAAATGTGCTGCAACTCAAATCATGTGATGCATTTAGTCAAATCTTTCAGGACATGTTTATGTTGACGCTCTTATTCCGATTTATAAACAATAACACGTGCAGTCGTTAAAGGTGATGTTTAATGTTTGATTTAAAAAATAATCTCCCGAGGTTTAAAGCTCTATTATATCTTGAAATACATTTTCACAGTATTTTTCAATACAAGATCTTCGTTTTCTGGAAGTTTCCACGTTATTAACTCTAACTATTCGGAATAGGAATCCCCAGGCCTCAGCCGATCCGATATCATGATATCCAGCTGCCGATTCAATTTGGCTTACGATTCTTTTAGTATCAATATTTTATAAATAGCAAAACATTGTAAAAAAATCTAATGTAAATTTTTATTAATCTCACACACATTCAGTGTGATACACAGTGAAATGCTTATATGACTAGCTGTGACCTAAAAAGAAGAAATATTTCTCTACCAGTGAGTACAATTAAACTGAAATTGTATTTTCCAATAAAAATACTAGAGATTAAAAGAATAGGAAAAGAATAAGAATCTTTTTTATTTGTTTGTTTATTATTGTAAAATTATAAAGTCTTGCTGAAAATTTTACAATATTTACAGAAGTTACCAAATTAAATTAGAATTATTTTATTATATTTTTGTATAATAGATTTGTTTAGCATGTTACAATTCTAAACAAACTTAGTAAATAATTTGCTCCTCCCACACCCGTCTGCTAATGTGTGAATAGTTTAGTGTGCACCGCCTGAAGGATTATAGAGGAACTGCAGCCTTAAATGCAAACAAACGTAAATTTGTTTCTCTATTTGTTAATCTATTTTAATCCCCCCATATCTTTAATAACTATAAACAGATAAAGTACTCTTTAATAACAAAAGAAGTAATGTTTGAAAAAAATCACTCTGATTATATGGGAATAACACACTTGAGGACATGCTGTTATGGGAAAATCATCAACAGCGCGTTAGTAACTGCGGCTCTGCTTCAGCACTTCGCTCCATTTTTACACAAGCACGAGATGACTTTTATTCCTCACTTTTTGGGTATACGTGTGTATTTTTTTTTTTGTAGACAAATATATATATTTTTTTCCTTTCTTTCAATCTGGTGTAAATAGTTTTTGGCATCCAGGAGGTGTAAGGTTTTGCCAAGGCACTGTAGCGCTTCAGGGTTTGTGCAACACCGGAGAAAATTGTGAAGAAACAAGCAAGACATCAAACTTTCAGAGATCCTCACAGGGCATCTATATTTAGTGCAGGTAAAGTCAAAATTCAGTTCAGCTCGGCTACAAAAGCTAAATGCCATCGCTACCAGGACCGAAGCAGATCCTCTTTACTTTTAGCCTCTGAACGAAATCAGATGAAGAATGTAGGAAGGGATGAACACATTTATTTGTCAAGGTGGTGCTCTCATGGAAACCCATTGCTTTTTTTTATTTATCATTTTATTTTAAGAGTTTTTGAATTTTATACTCGTATTCGAACTTAACTTTTTTTTTTCCTTCCTGTTTTTGGCGCTACCTGACATCCTCGTCTCATCAGCCCTGACAAACTGACGATCCTAAAAATACACAAGTTCTGTCTGAACCCATTCCCTCAATCACTCCGTCATTATGTCGTCTGTTCTGCAGCAGTTCCAGCAGTGCGCGCTTAGAAAACGTGAGAACCACCGAAGGAACTCTTTAAGGAACAGCATTAACTGTAGGTTCATTACCCGCTGTGAATTATGGGTAGTCCTGTTTTTGGGTAGTCCTGTGCTCCGTTTTCCATTTGATTCTTCAGGCCAAATTTTGTCTCAAGAAGCTGTAAAAGTATTTCTTATAGATTTTGAAGGATTAAAACCTACTTGAAATATTTAATAAACTCTGAAATGCTGTGTAACTTGTGCAGCTGATGTTTAAATGTCATGCCTCGTACAAAGCCAGACTCCAGTCCAGTAGGTGGAAGTACTGCACCAAGTGTACAAATGAAGCAACAGGAAGAAGCAGCAACAATACAATCTTAAAAGATTTCTTAAAATAAGGAATTTGTCAAATTTTAGGCCATTTAATGTACAAACGAGAATTTTTTCCCACAGGAATTAGTGTTATTTGTTTGACGATGTTTAGAAAGTTTAATAATCAGAAATAAACAAACAAACAACAACAGGAGAGACAAGCGACTAGTCTCAAGCTAATACAAATTAGCAGAACAGAATGTCGCGAGCCTTACGGAAAATATGTTAAGCGGATGGTTGGCGTGTCAGATCAACACTCTACCCTTAGGGGTTCCTCGGTTTGGCCGCCAAAAAAAACAAAACAAAACAGGTGTTCAACACTTTTCACAATGCTCAACTTATTTACAAGATTCTTCAGCGTAGAATTAATTCATGAAAGAAACAATCATATTTTTAACACTTGGAAAAGAAAAAAACTCTTATTACATTCCAAGAGACATTAATAAAAGGTATAACAGCAGGGGGGGGGGGGGGTTCATAAAGGATGTGAGAAGGGAAAAAAAACCCATACTTTCTACATATCTCTTTTTCCTGACAATTTTCGTATCATGTTATAATTGGTTATAAATATTTGGTCTTCATTTGTGATTGGTTAAATTTTTACTAGGTGTGAAATGCAAGCCAATCGTAGAGCATAAAGGCGGGACTTAAACATTTTCTTTAGCACAGTTTATCAAATGCAGTTCTTTTTATTTATTTATTATTAATTATTGAATCTCACTGGTCACTTTCAAGCATATGATAAGGCATCATTCGGAGTAATTTTTTAAATAACGTTTTTTGGTTAATGCTAAGGATAATTTTTCCTGAATTAACTGAAGTTAATTAACGAAGGGTTTCGGATCTTAGAGGTGGGGAAACATAATTTGTTTGTTTTTTTGGTGTGGGGTGGAGGAAGGTTGAGATTTTCAACAGTGCCATTAAACTTGGAAAGCTACTTTGAGAACCTAAAGAACCGACAAGAAACTTTTTTCCCCCCCAACAGGGCATTAAATTTTGAAACAAAAATGTGCACGAATAAAAGCCGATCTGAACGGATTTATCCTGAGCTCCGACGCCCCCATGTCTTACTCACTTCTTCTTCCAGTCTCACCTGCAGGATCCTCACCCACACAACACACACTTACCCAACTTAAAAAGAGCTATCATTGTGTAATCAGGTATTATACAAGTATCCGAGAGAAAATAAAATGAAGGGAAAAAAAAAAAGAAGAAGAGGAAGGAAGTCAAGCGGCATGTGTACATCCTGCGCTGAAAAGAACGCGAAATGTCAAAGACATTTGTGATTCATCATTATGACTGTTGAATTACAGTAATCCCTTCACGTCCGGGCTGCATAAATGCGCATTAACGTAATGTACGCGGCGGCGAGTGCGCGTTACAGTCGAACCTTCTCGCGTTTGTTAAAACATAGCCGCGTCCGTCGCTGAGACAATCCTGCTGTAAGAATATACTGCACACTTTATTTTTATTATTCTTATTTTTTCAATTTTATTTATTCCCTACAAATTTTTTTTGGTGGATGTGTTTGGAAATGATAGGAGAAGACGTTTCAGTGGAAATCTTTTAATCCTGAACGAAAACAAAGGCTGCAGTGTCGTGTTTGGCGTTCGCGCATTAGCATAACAAGCTCAAAGCAAGACTTTGCCGCTCTCTTTGTCGAGGAACTTCAGGAGAATAATTTCAAAAGATGCACAAAACAGACCACGGGCTCCTTCCCGCCCGGAGTCGTGATTGATTGCCTCCGAAATCAGCAATTAAGGCCATGCGATCAAAACAAGGTGGGAGTTTCCAGCAGGCCTGAGCCCACTCGGGTGCATTTTGCTGGAGGCATGGCTCATTGGAGAAGGTTAACGCCAGAATAAATAACTGTCTTTGCTGTTATTATTAGGATTAGTGCATAGTATGGGTTAAAGGGGGGGAAAATAAATAAATAAATGCACAGACCTACTAGGGTTGGTTACAGTTTACTGGCGTCTTAAGAAGGCCAAGGAGATTACGCCGTCAATCCATACACCCCAAAATACTCCCCCTTCCACACACACACATATACACACACACACACATACACCCTGCATCCCATCCCATCATGGCCTCTCCTTGATCTTGTGCAAATTTCACACTTCACCGGGGATGCAAACGTGCAGGCGCTCGAGCTGTTTTGATGTTTATTCATTTGCGCCGTCTGCGAACGCTGGAGAGGAAAAGTGGACCTCTGATACCCGAGTCCCCCATCAAACTTTAATGAGCAGGAATAAATTAGCCACCGAAATCACTTTAATTTGAAACTAAGCATCATCGAGTTCGTCTCTCACGTCGGCCTTTCCCTGCATATTTCATGCCGACAAAAAGGCACAAGCTGCGGTCTTTCATCAGCGGCGTCTCCGGGGAGTCAAACACGAGTTCACGATATGGTTACCGTCGACGACGTGTTGTGAAGGAAAACAAACGGAATCAAACAATTACCAAAATATATATATAATAATAATAATATTCATGTCTGCTGCATGGACGCCATTTCTATTTGAAATTTGACCGGCTGTACGGCGGAGACCTCGGCGCCGCATTTGGGACACGTGAAGAAGACGTCGGCGGCCGTATGGCTTTTGATGCAGTAGTAGCAGAAGACGTGGCTGCACCCGATGCGGTGCGGCATGACGGGCCACTCGGAGCAAATCCCGCACTCTGAATGCCCGGCAGACTCCGCCCCCTCGCTCGAGCGATCGGAGGCGGAGAACAGCGCCGACACGCGGGTCTTCAGCTTCCACACGTTGATCAGCGGCAGCAGAAAGATGAGGAACTCCGCGAAGCCGTGCCACAGCAGCTCCCGGTTCATGTACTGGAAGTTGATTTCGCGGGCGCTCTGATCGCGGACGAACACCGGCCGCACCCCGAGCATCCTCTCCGTGAGGGTGGGGAACGTCCCGCTTTGGAGAAAGAGCATAAAGTTGAGCAGGCTAGCCAGTTTCACAGCGCTGCTAAGCAACGCTAGGGCTTGCCGTGCTTTCTGGAGGCCCGGCTGCGCGCCGTGGCCGAGGAACAAGCTGTGAGAACGTTCCTTCAACCACTTCTCGCCCACCGTGAGCAAAGCGAACCACAGTTTCTGCTTCCTGCTCAGGGATCTGTATTTCTGTCCGGCGATGAGCGTGTTGTGGTAGCGGATGTTGAGGAGCGTCTGGCCCACTGTGGCGCTCCGGGAATACACAGTGAACCTCCATACGAGGAGCTGCAGCAGAGCTTTGAGCTCCGGCTCCACGCGGGTCAGCAGGCCCGGTTTGAAATGCTGGAAGCAGCGGGAGAACTGTGTCCAGATGAGCTGCTCCAGGGCGTCGTCCAGCTCGAACGCATCCAGCTGACTGATTCTCAGGACGCGAGATGGCGAGTTCCCACTTCCGGCTTCGGCTGCAAGCAAACGAAGCAGACGAGTTCGGGTTATGTGGTTTCTGCAGTTCACTCGATATTGCTTTTTCACATGTTAAAGAAAGAAGAAAAAAAAAGCCCGTCCTAAATTCATCTTAATACTGTCCCCTCTGGAGCTTCAAGCTGAGGACAAAATCACATCATAGGAGATTATCCCTACAGCGCACGTCTAGCACGGCGGTAAACAGGCGCCATGTGGAACCGCTTCACTTTGACGGGTTTTCTATACGTTCTAAGAACTTTTTTACGGAATATTGGAGCAGTTTATCTCTTTTAAAAGCAGCGGAAGCACTTAAAAAATAAATTAATTAAAAAACGAGGGCCGAGGCCCAAGGTGGCCACCTCTTCTCTTTGTGTGCATCGATGGATGGGATTAGGCCAATCTCAGACATAAATGGACTTATAGAAATCAGGGAAGCGACTAAATCTTTAAGAAGGAAAAAAAAGTGTTGATAAAGTCGTGCATCTACATATTCATGAGTATAGAATGTGTATAGAAGTAGGGCAGGTGAAAACATGAATAGGTGCATTATAACACTCCATCACTGATTTATCATTTCCATAAACCATACAGTATGAACATGCACATGGGGGAAAAAAAAAAAAAACTTTACTTTAAACTTATTATAATTAACTTGAAAAGCTCAGCTATGATGTGTGACGTTATTCCTGGCTGTATAGAACATTTATAAAACATGTAGCACGCAGGTGTGTAGTTAATTACACAAGTAATGCGTTACACCATGTAGTGTACGATGCATTATAAAGGTGTAAAAGTGCAGCAATGAGCATACATGAGCAAAACACTTGAACTGGATGTACGACGCACACAACATGGTGCCGTAATGTCAGGTTACACAGATGCATTATAAAGCATACACAAGTCCTTGGACCTGTATAAGGTCACATAACTTCTTTTTTTTTTTTTAACGTATAAAATTTTATAACGCCTGGCAAAGTGTTTTTCACATAATTTCACTTATTTATCCAACACCGTTTGATAAAAGCGTTATAGCTACAGGCCTAACACTGTAATGGAGTAACGCTGATGTTCTAGTCAAGATATTTAAATATGAAAAGATGCAGTATAAGCACTGCAGTACCTTACGGTATATTTAGACACTATGCATAAAATACAATAACGGTAATGACACGTATTGTGCCGGGCAAAGCATGAGTACACTGTGATGTCATAATGCCAGTTTAGATAGGATCATCAGAAATGAATAGACACGTTATAAACACCATACAGCAGAGTTCCCCCCCCCCCCCTTGTTATAACATTGTTTTTAACATGGTTTTAAAGGACGTGTATACAGAATAATATTTAAATAGATGGATTATAAGCACTGCTCCTAATGTCTGAAGGGTAGGTGTAGTATTTATCACTCGCTCACTGCCTGCCAACTATACAACACTTTAATCCCTCCTTAACATATTGTGATTTTTTTTTTTTATTCTTTGTGGCTATTCATGTATGAGCACACTGACTCCAAAATCGATGAAAAATTTTTTTTTTTTAAATATATACTATGTTCGCATTTAAAGCACTAGAATGTCGCTCTGTGAATGTGAATAGCTTAGAGCGCATCAACAGCAGGATTATAGAGGAACAATACATCTCCATTTATTGACTTTTTAAATAAGTGATTAGAGTTACTGTGCTGAAACATGAATTGCCACAAAAACTAACAAATTAATCAGGATATATGTAGCAGGTGGAGCAATCTAAACTATTCACACGGAACAGGATCCTGTGTGGAACGGGCAAATCATCTGCAAGTTTCTAAAGCAAAATCTCCCAAAAACATACATACAATATTCCAATGGCATACAATAATATATAAGATCATGATATGGAGACAAATGGATATATGGCAATACAAATGGAATCCGCATGCAGGTACGGTGGCGATGTTGTACCGAGCGCTCCCCGGTGATTCCCATCCAGATGGTCATATTGACTTGTAGAAGCCGGACGCTTTAGCCGCCCATGGAGCTCCGTTTCTGCTACTGATTCTCATCAAATGTTATTCTGAGGCATTCACCAGCTCCTCAAGTCTCCAGACCAACCGGTTTCGAATGATAGAAGTAAAATTTATGTACTTTTCAAATGGAGATGCGCTAATTGAAACTTTCTTGGCTGGTTCATTTCTTTCTCTCTTAGAACTTTGACAAAACACAAAAAAAAAAAACATTTCTATAATTTCTGAATATATTCAATCCAAAACATTTTTTTCAAACTGAAATTTTTTTCCCTCCGAGACTCGTGGCATGACGTCGGCCCATCGCATCATTTTTTTCTTTTAAAACTTCTACGAGGCGTCCTGCGACACTCTGAGGACGGCGGTAATGACGTGAGGGTGGAAGTTCTCCACACCTCGCTCTGACAGGTCTGCCAATCCGCTCCCTGAAATCCGCGTGACGGATGAACGCTTACACGCCGCAGCAACCGGGAGCCCGCGCACGTTAGTTTGACTTTGACGGACCCGAGTCCGATCAGCCGGTTATTAATAGAACCAGAAACCAGCAGACAGATTGGTGCATGTTTACTCCGGCGAAGTGGTAGAGCTGTAGCGCAGAATGTTATGTTCACGGTATTAAATCTCTCCTTCATAGCCATTTGTAAAGTCTTTAGACAGTCAAGGTTCCCCCCCCTACCCCCGATATTCTGAGAATCAGATAGTGAACGTGGTGTAGTGAACATCATATAGTATTATACTTCATGCTTAGGTTTAGCTCTTCACCGCCAGTCCACTCTGGGAGCTCGGGTGTCCCCGTCACTGGCGTCCTCGCCTCCTTCTTCTTCTCCCTTCTTCTTCCTTTCAAAGGCTTTTATTGAGCAGTTTACAAGTTATGAATGAATATGTTATATTTGAGAACATATTATTGACAGCGACCTATCAATAGTAATGTGACTATTGTCAAGGGCCTGTCAATATTAATGTAATTATGATTTAGAGGATCATGCAGACGTTAGCCGGGGCCAAGTACCATCTCCTACAGGCCCGCGCTATCAATACCGGGATTACTATTGACCTGTTCGCTACCGACTCAAAAGCGGATGCCAAATATATAACTAGACACTTTTGTCAATGTGCGCTGCCTATAAAAATTAAGCAGTTGAATTTACAGGGCATCAACTGGAGAGCTGGACAGAAGAGAGAGAGAGAGGGAAAAGAAAAATCCATGTATCGTTATGTAATCATCAAAATTCTCAATCGATCTACGAGTTTACCTCTACTGTAATCAGACGACCTGACCTACATACGAGAGAGCTGGGATTCAAACACACGCGCTGACCAGTGGGGGTGAAAAGGTACGATGATGGAGAGAGAGACACGACTAGAGATGCCACGTCCCATTTTTATTGTCATTATTGCTACTTTTTAAGCTCCACTGTGATCCAAAAACCCCAGCGCTGTTTAAAACCCGCGGCTTTCTGTAGGACGGGACGTAAAGTCGTTGACGGAGGAAGTGAAACTTGAATATAGGGTGATTTTTTAGCGATATGACACCAATTTATATAACGATGCAATAAACGAGCGCCGTCGTTACACCATTCGTTTCGTACGCGTGCCGTTAATCAGCATGTTCGTGCCTTTTAATCTGCAACCTGCTCATTTTATCTCATCTTAGCCTTATGCATTTATGATGACTCCCACGGCAGCATATCAATTCCGTAATGATAAATAGGTCAATTTGAAACTTTTTAGCTGATGTCATCTCTGGTTGGTAAATTACTCCCCGCGTGTCCATACTAATTGTGCCATCATAAAATATGAATGTGTACAAATGTACCAAGGGGGTCCGAGGCGATGCGTCATGCTTTACCGAAGCGGCCCGATTTCCCTAATTCCTAATTGTACGAGCTCTCACACAAGCAAAAGTTAATGTTTGAGAAACAGCCTTTAAAGTGAGTCTGACACAAAGATATGAGCTTTGCTTAATCTAGTTTGCGCGGGACATAAATAATTTAAGCGAATTAATTGATTTTGTGAGTACGAAGGTGGAAGATGCAAAGCCTACGTGAGTAATAAGTACAGAAGTTTGCAGGAAAACAACTTAAAATCTCATGAAAGATTTAAAGGCTGAGGCAGCAAGAATGACTGCGAAAGACGGTTAATAAAGGAGAAGACGGGAGGCCGTGATTTCATGGAGTTATGACTCTTTATGCTCAGCTGATGCGAAAAAACTAAAACATGGACGCATGAGGTTTGTAAGGCTGAATAAGTCGTATTTATAACACTTATAATGCACAATGAAAAATTAATAGAGACAAAAATTGCATTGTTTCATAAAGGGTGAGATTTAAAAAATCCACAATAAACCTCAACTTAACGGTCATATTAATCAAAGCGTTGTTATTGTTACATCCTCATATTTTCTTCCTAGAATTTAAAATTAAACCTTCTAAGTGACGTGACTTTAACAACTAAATTGAAAATCTGCAACGCTTTAACGCTATGCGATTGAATTTAACTCCATAAATGTGATAACCTGGTGATTCAGTACATTCAGGTCATCAGCTGACTTCATTTTATTTCCACATAACATTACTGAGTCTAGACCTGAGCGACTGTTCAGCCCCAGATCATAACACTAGTCTCCAGACTCTTGTACAGTGGACACTATGCATTATGGGTGCATCGCTTCATGCGCTTCCCTTCTTACCCTGACACGCCCCTTCACTCTGGAATACTCAGTCTGGACTCATCAGGTCACATGACCTTTTTCCATCACTCCAAAGTCCAATCCTTTTGCTCCCTAGCAAACTGAAGCCTTTTTTCTGATGAGTCTCACTAACAAGTGGTTTTCTTATGGAAACACAGCTGTTTATTTCTAATCCTGTTGGGAGTTCTCTTCACATTGTCTGTGTGTGTATATGAGAATGCTCATACTTTCAATATTAAACACATCTCTGATTTCTCTCTCTTTTTTTTTTTTTTTAAACAATGTAACTACTTCCACAAAGTTGATGATTCAGGTTTTGGTAATGTGTCGAAGGGTTCTTAGTCACGTGACTTTAACAACTTATTATTAAAGTTCCAATCATTTAAAATCTCCTTAGTTGTTTTCTTTGCTTAATACGGCCAAATCATTTATGTTGTTGGTCAGGCAATGTATAATAGGTTATATTTCTTAAATATTTTGAAAACTTGCATATTTTGTTTAACTTTCTTATAGTTAAGATTTATTTCTTGCCTCTTTTCTATTTCTCGTCTTTTTTTTTTTTGAGGTCACGGGCGGGTGTGCAAGCATTTCACTGCATATTATATTGTGTATGTGACAAAATTTTTATTTGAATTAAAGGGCAAGATGGCTGCATTTCTAAGAGTTAAACTACTTAAGCATGTGTATACTAGATACATCTTTTACTGACGCACTATTTTAATTCCTCACTCACTGTCTATACCACTTTTTCCTGTATACAGGGTCGCCGGAGCCTGGAGTCTATCCCAGGGGACTTGGGCCCCGAGTACCCAGAGGAAACCCACCAAATATGGGGAGAACAGGTCTCTCTCTCTCTCTCTCTCTCTCTCTCTCTCTCACACACACACACACACCCCGAGGCATCGGACCCAGACCATGGAGGTGCAAGGCGACAGTGCTAACTATTACACCACCGTGACGCCTACTATTTTTTATTAATCACAGTTTATTAATATTAATTGTTCTAGATGTTGGTGTGACCTTTATCACTAATAAAAAAACAAACAAAACAACAACAAAAAACATACAGTAATTAACCAGTACCCCTACACTCCAGACCCCATTCTGGCAATTATGGCTATCCACAATTAACTAAATTAACTAACTGCAAATAAATAATTATTAAGCTTTAATTGATAATTAACCTTACTCTAATATTTCTGATATGTTTATGAAGCTTTAGAACACAGACAGTGTGTTATAATCACAACCAGGACTAGAAAACAAGTTTGTTCATGTATTTTAAAAAGCTAAAAGCTAAAAGCCAAGCAGGTTAAATCTGTTTCTGCCTCAGGGACGGTGAAGCTCACCTGCAGCAAATTAGGATCTGATTAAAATACAAACGTTAAAACACTAACACCATTTTAACAGAATTATATCAGTAATTATAAATTAAATATGTAAAGCATGCGGCGTCGTGTGTGTTTGTGTGTGTATGAGATTATTTACCCATTTTTAAGTCCAAGGACTAAATTCGATACGCTGAAATGATACACCGTCTCCCATTTCCGGGTTGCGTTTCCCCGAAACCCCGCCTTGAATCTAACCAACCAATCGTAGCGCACGCTTTATCCACGTGACCGTTTTTACGCAGCCAATCACGTGTCGCGTCGAGTGCGCGAGGCAAAGACGAATTTACAGAACGCTGATCGGCTTGTGCGTTGGGGGCGGAGCTGAGTTCTCAACCGAACGCGTCAGGGGGTTAGGGTTAGTCTGTCAGACTGTGTCCAATCAGCGAAGATGACTTTCGTGTGTGCTTGCAAGCTCAGCCAATCATATTTTATCAGAGGCGGGATTTGTTTTAACGAGACCCGGAAAGACGCCGTTGGCAAGCCAACGACAAATATTGACAGGATTGTAAACAAGCGGTGAAAAATGATTAAATGAAGATGGAGAAAAACACCGGTTCATCAGTAAAATCAGTGAAACGTTTGTTGAACCAGTTCCAATGTGTGTACGGTGAGAAGCTCAGACGCCTTGAGTGTGAAAGTAATGGCCCCCAGGAGGAGATTTTGCGGGTAGGTGAAGATCCGAAACCAAAACAACAAGGAACAGAAGTTTTAATTTTTGCTCGACTGTTCTTTGGATATAAAAGCTAATAAATAAACATCGAATACCTAATGTGTGTTAAAAAGTCTTTTGGTTTGTTTATTTTGTGTTTTAAAAAACAGTAATATTGCAAACGATTCTTTGAAGTGAGTCGATTCTTTGTTATTACACTAAAGGATTCGAGTCTTTTGAGTCTCGGTTCGTTCAAATTGATTCGTTCATTTTAATGTATAATAATGCTTTAATATACAGGTCCTTCTCAAAAAATTTGCATATTGTGATGAAGTGCATTATTTTCTGTAATGTACTGATAAACATTAGACTTTCATATATTTTAGATTCATTACACACAACTGAAGTAGTTCAAGCCTTTTATTGTTTTAATATTGATGATTGTGGCAGCTCATGAAAACCCAAAAATCCAAATCTAAAAAAATTTGCATATTTCATCTGACCAATAAAAGAAAAGTGTTTTTAATACAAAAAAAGTCAACCTTCAAATAATTATGTTCAGTTCTGCACTCAATACTTGGTCGGGAATCCTTTTGCAGATTCTTGTGTCTTGTGTCTCTCAACTTTCTCTTCACAATATCCCACAGATTCTCTATGGGGTTCAGGTCAGGAGAGTTGGCAGGCCAATTGAGCACAGTAATACCATGGTCAGTAAACCATTTACCAGTGGTTTTGGCACTGTGAGCAGGTGCCAGGTCGTGCTGAAAAATGAAATCTTGATCTCCATAAAGCTTTTCAGCAGATGGAAGCATGAAGTGCTCCAAAATCTCCTGATAGCTAGCTGCATTGACCCTGCCCTTGATAAAACACAGTGGACCAACACCAGCAGCTGACATGGCACCCCAGACCATCACTGACTGTGGGTACTTGACACTGGACTTCAGGCATTTTGGCATTTCCCTCTCCCCAGTCTTCCTCCAGACTCTGGCACCTTGATTTCCGAATGACATGCAAAATTTGCAACCTGTAGCCCATTTCCTGCACACGCCTGTACACGGTGGCTCTGGATGTTTCTACTCCAGACTCAGTCCACTGCTTCCGCAGGTCCCCCAAGGTCTGGAATCGGTCCTTCTCCACAATCTTCCTCAGGGCCCGGTCACCTCTTCTCGTTGTGCAGCGTTTTCTGCCACACTTTTTCCTTCCCACAGACTTCCCACTGAGGTGCCTTGATACAGCACTCTGGGAACAGCCTATTCGTTCAGAAATTTCTTTCTGTGTCTTACCCTCTTGCTTGAGGGTGTCAATGATGGCCTTCTGGACAGTAGTCAGGTCGGCAGTCTTACCCATGATTGCGGTTTTGAGTAATGAACCAGGCTGGGAGTTTTTAAAAGCCTCAGGAATCTTTTGCAGGTGTTTAGAGTTAATTAGTTGAATCAGATAATTAGGTTAATAGCTTGTTTAGAGAACCTTTTCATGATATGCTAATTTTTTGAGATAGGGATTTTGGGTTTTCATGAGCTGTATGCCACAATCATCAATATTAAAACAATAAAAGGCTTGAACTACTTCAGTTTGTGTGTAATGAATCTAAAATATATGAAAGTCTAATGTTTATCAGTACATTACAGAAAATAAGGAACTTTATCACAATATGTGCTAATTTTTTGAGAAGGACCTGTAACTGCTTTATCTATTTCATGTAAAAGTCAAACATCTTTAGCATTATTAACACATGATGACCATCATATATTAATATTGATTAATTTCTTCCCCTTTAAATATTTATTTAGATTTGTGTAAAAAGAATTAAGATTATTTATAATGTTTTATTGATCCTAGTTGCAATATATGAATAGCCAAAAAGTTATTGAAAAGCGATTCAGTGCTTACTCAGTACTACCTTTTTTTTTCTTCATTTAATCAGATGCTTCCTATCAGCTTGTAAATGTTTTAAAAATACTGGCACCCTCGATCGCTGAGAACAGAGTATGGCAAGATAATTGATCAGGATATCAATGTTCTATTACATTGTCATATTGTGATGAGTTCCAAGATGGCGCCGGTGAGGTTGGCTGCCGTCACGACTGCTCCGACCACCTTTTCTTTGTTTTAGTTTTTTAAGTTAGTTTTCAGTGTTTTAAAATCGGCAAAATCACCACCATTGACTACATTAGGTATGATAGAGACAGTCTTGTTTCTATTGGTATACAATGTACTCACAATTCAACGTTTTTAATTCCGGATCCGAGCTGGCAGAGTGAGATCCTGAGGGAGAACAATGGACGTGACGCGAAGCGGTGGCCCCGAGGGAAACGAGCCGGCGTCAGGAACAGGCTGAGAACTCGTGCACACCGCACACCTCTGCCTAGCATCCTGCTCGCCAACGTCCAGTCACTGGAGAACAAACTCGATGACCTCAGGGCCAGGATAAAGTTCCAGAGAGACATTCGGGACTGCAATCTCCTCTGCTTCACAGAGTCATGGCTGAACCCAGCGGTACTCGGGGAAGTCAAGGGGCGGCGGTGTGTGTTTGATGGTGACCAACAGCTGGTGCAACAGCAACAGCGAGCGTTGTTCCTCTTACACGCTCCTGCACACCAAATCTGGAACTACTGTAAATCATGTGTCGTACTTTTTATCTATCCCGGGAGTTCACATCGGCCATAATCAGTGCCGTTTATATCCCACCACAAGCGGACACAGCATGAGGCGCTCACACAGCACCAGACACAACACCGGGACGCTGCGCTCATTGTGCCGGGGGACTTTAATAGTGCCAACCTCAAACGCGCGGCACCGAACTTTCATCAGCATATCACCTGCCCCACCAGGGGTGAAAGGACACTGGACCATTGTTATACAACGTTCAAGGATGGCTACAAGGCACAATCTCGTCCAGCGTTTGGTAAATCCGACCACGCCGCCATCTTCCTCATGCCAAAATATAAACAAAGGCTGAAACAGGAAGTTCCGGTTCAGAGGGAGGTCGCGCGCTGGACGGACCAATCGGTGGCCACGTTACAGGACGCACTCGATGACGCAGACTGGGACATGTTCAGAAACAGCTCCGATGATGACGTCAGCGTGTTTACGGAAGCGGTTGTGGGATTTATTGGGAAGCTAGTGGATGGTACCGTGGAGAAAAAGACTATAAGAACGTTTCCCAACCAGAAGCCGTGGGTGGATAAAACCATCCGCGACGCTCTGAGATCTCGCACTGCTGCCTACAACATGGGACTTGCGTCGGTGGGGCCATGGAACCATACAAGGCTGCATCATATAACGTCCTGAAGGCGGTGAAAGAGGCGAAGCAACGCTACGGGAGAAAACTAGAGTCACAGCTTCAACAAAGTGACTCTAGGAGTCTGTGGCAGGGATTAAGGACAATTACAGACTATAAAGCACCAACATCCGGTATGACGAACGCGGACGCGACGCTGGCAGACGAGCTGAACACCTTCTATGCTCGCTTCGAGGCTGCAGCTAAAGACGCTAGCGATGCTAATGCTAATGGCGCTAATGCTAATGGCGCTAACGGCTGCAGACAGGAAGACACTGCCAGCACCGGGAACGCGCTCATCATCACCGAGCACGACGTGAGGAGAGCCTTCAGGAGAGTGAACACCAGGAAAGCAGCAGGACCAGACGGCATCTCAGGCCGTATCCTCAGAGCCTGCGCAGACCAGCTAGCACCTGTGTTCACTGAGATATTCAACATCTCTCTATCTCAGTCGGTGATCCCCACATGCTTCAAAGAGTCCATCATTGTTCCTGTCCCGAAGAAACCACATCCTGCTTCCCTCAATGACTATCGCCCTGTAGCCCTCACCTCAGTAGTGATGAAGTGCTTTGAGCGCCTTATCAGAGACTTCATCATTTCTTCACTACCCGACACACTGGACCCACTACAGTTTGCATACCGTCAGAACCGCTCCACAGACGATGCAATCTCTCATCTCCTCCACACATCACTCACTCACCTGGACACTAGGAAAGGGAATTATGTTAAAATGCTCTTCATCTGCTTTTAATACCATAATTCCCTCCACACTCACCACCAAGCTGGAGCACCTGGGACTCAGCTCATCTATATGTCAGTGGATCTCCAATTTTCTGACTGGCAGACCACAGGCAGTAAGGATGGGCGGACATGTCTCAGCTACACTCACTCTCAGCACTGGAGCCCCCCAGGGTTGTGTTCTGAGCCCCCTGCTGTACTCTTTGTACACCCACGACTGCGTGGCCACTACCAACTCCACCTCCATCATCAAGTTTGCTGACGACACCGTCGTGGTCGGACTGATCACCAACAATGATGAGTCGGACTACCTAGAGGAGATTGGAAATCTGGAGAACTGGTGCCAGAGGAACAATCTCCTCCTGAACGTCAGTAAGACAAAGGAGCTGATAGTGGACTTTAGTACAAAGCAGGAGAGGAACTACCAGACCCCCGTCATCAACAGGAGCCCAGTGGAGAGAGTGGACAGCTTCAGATACCTCGGTGTTCACATCACGCAGGACCTGTCATGGTCCTGTCATATCAACACCGTGGTGAAAAAAGAGACTTTAGACTGCCCTCCAAGGTGCTCAGGGATTCTACTCCTGCACCATAGAGAGCATCCTGACGGGAAACATCACGACCTGGTTCGGGAACAGCACCATGCAGGACAGACGAGCTCTACAGAGGGTGGTGCGATCAGCCGAGCGCATCATCCGCACTGAGCTCCCTGACCTGCACTCGATCTACAGCAAGCGGTGCTGGACTAAGGCCAGGAAGATCATGAACGACCTCAGTCACCCCAGTAATGGACTGTTCTCTTTGTTGCGGTCTGGGAAGCGATTCCGCTCCCTAAAGGCCAACACAGAGAGGCTGAGGAGGAGCTTCTTCCCGCAGGCGATAAGGTCTCTCAATCACACCTCCACACAGGACTAATAACATCTTTTAAGCTCACAACACTGACTGGACATCATGGACACATACTTGCACTAAATATTTATACATCTGGACAATTGCACATGTCACCTTTTGCACTATCTACCCTATATTTCTATATTTTGCAATATTTTATTATGCCCTTATTGTACAGTTAACTTTACTAGTTAAAATTATTTCTTTAGTATTTCCTTTTTATTGATTATTTATTTTACGTACAAGCTTTTATTTTCTTTTTAAGGTCACTGGCGGTCGTATAAGCATTTCACTGCATATTATACTGTGTATGTGACAAATAAAATTTGAATTTGAATTTGAGACCAGCTAGCACCTATGTTCACTGAGATATTCAACATCTCTTTATCTCAGTCGATGATCCCCACATGCTTCAAGGAGGCCATCATTGTTCCTGTCCCAAAGAAACCACATCCTGCTTCTCTCAATGACTATCGCCCTGTAGCCCTCACCTCAGTAGTGATGAAGTGTTTTGAACCCCTGGTCAAAGACTTCTCTACCATCATTTCATCTCTACCAGGAACACTGGACCCACTACAGTTCGATTACCATCCAAATCGGGGTGTGTTCTGAGCCCCCTGCTGTACTCTTTGTACACGTATAACTGTGTGGCCACTACCAGCTACACCACCATCATTAAGTTTGCTGACGACACCGTCGTGGTGGGCCTGATCTCTGATAACAACGAGACGGGCTACCTGAAGGAGATTAGGATTCTAGAGAACTGGTGCCAGAGGAACAATCTCCTTCTAAACGTCAGTAAGACAAAGGAGTTGATAGTGGACTTCAGTACAAAGCAGGAGAGGAACTACCAGAGCCCCATCATCAATGACAGCCCAGTGGAGAGAGTGGACAGCTTCAAAGACCTCGGTGTTCACATCACACAGGACCTATCATGGTCCTGTCACATCAACACCGTGGTGAAAAATGCCCGACAGCGTCTCTACCACCTCAGGCGCTTGAGAGACTTCCGACTGCCCTCCAAGGTGCTCAGGAACTTTTACTCCTGCACCATAGAGAGCATCCTGACGGGAAACATCTCAACCTGGTTCGGGAACAGCACCATGCAGGACAAACGAGCTCTACAGAGGGTGGTGCGATCAGCTGAGCGCATCATCCGCACTGAGCTCCCTGACCTGCACTCGATCTACAGCAGGAGGTGCTGGACCAAGGCCAAGGAGATCATGAAGGACCTCACGATCCCAACAATGGACTGTTCTCTCTGTTGAGGTCAGGAAAGCGATTCCACTCCCTGAAGGCCAACACAGAGAGACTTAGTAGGAGCTTCTTCCCGCTGGCGATACGGTCTCTCAATCACACCACCACACAGTACTGACCCACACATATGGTTTTTACACACACTGGACATTCTGGACATTCGTTTACACTAGTGACCACTGCACAACTACACTTCGTGGTCATCAAACCACTCAACCACTATCACAAGTCACTTTAAATAAATCACTTTAAGCATATTCGCACTGCACAAGACACTTTAAACATGTGGATTGCACAACCCTGGACATTACCATTCTTTTCCTACTCGTACAGCTGCTCTTACTGTTCATATATTATTCATATATTTTCTATATTGTGTATTGTTGTACAGTTATTTTATCTTAACTTTAATTTTTATATTTTTATTTTATTCTTTCCTAGTTAAATTCACCCTCTATTTTATTTTTCATATTTATTTCCTATTCCAATTCATAGTCTTTTATTTTAAGGTCACGAGCAGTTGTCTAAGCATTTCACTGCATATCGTACTGTGTATGACTGTGTATGTGACAAATAAAATTAGAATTTGATGAAAAAAATTAAGTACTGAGTTTTTTCTATAGTTAATACATAAACAATAAATATATATTATGACACACGTCCCCCACTCATTCAAGGTAAATATGGTAATGTAATAAAAATACACTATGTATTATGCTATATACTTGTTGTGCATCATGGCGATAAATATGCATGTTTAAAAAATGAAGAACTGGACATGAGGACTTTAACCCCCAAAATGGTTTACTCATGAAAATGTGAAGCATTGTTATAAAACTTCTATAAAATCTAACACAAGTCCAACAACCACCAGTGTTTTTGGGAATTGCATCTGTAAAGTAATTGATGTGTAAAAATTTACAAGTATCTAGGAACTGGAGATATATATTCATTCATTCATTCATTCATTTTCTATACCGCTTAATCCTGTGTTCAGGGTCGCGGGGGAACTGGAGCGTATCCCAGGAGACTTCGGGCACTAGGCGGGGTACACCCTGGACAGGGTGCCAATCCATCGCAGGGCACACACACACACACACACACACACACACACACTCACACACCCAATCACACACTACGGGCAATTTAGGAACGCCAATTAGCCTAACCTGCATATCTTTGGACTGTGGGAGGAAACCGGAGTACGCGGAGGAAACCCACCAAGCACGGGGAGAACATGCAAACTCCATGCACACAGAGACGGGAATCGAGCCTGGCCGGGGAATCGAACCCAGACCCTGGCGACAGTGCTAACCACTACACCACTGCGCCGCCCTGGAGATATATATATATATATATATTTAAACAGAAGATTTTAAGAAAAGAAAAATCAACGAGTGGATTCATGTTTTTGCATTTGGGTTAGTAAGGTTTATAAAGGGAGCAAACATGTATATTGTAACAACACATAAAAAACAAGCTTTTCAGGCATATACTGTGCTGTGAAAAAGTATTTGCCCTCTTCCTGAACAATTTAAAAAAAATATATTTGTCACACATAAATGATTAAGATCATCAAACAAATAACCAGAGTAAATACAAAATGCAGTTTTTGTGCAGTTTGTCTATTTAAATGGCCTTTAACAGGTCGTTCATCCTCGAAAACCATCCAATTGGGCTGAATTAAAACAATTCTGCAAAGAAGAGCGGGCCATAATTTCTCCACAGCAATGTGAAGGACGCATTACCAGTTACCGCAGTTATTAGGTTTAGGGGCCAATTACTTTTTCACATAGAGCCACATAGAGCATGGAGTTTAAAGCATTCCCAGTAGAAGTATCACATAATGAACGAAACGGAACATTAACGTATCAGAGAACTGATAAATGAACAGAATTTCTGTGTAGTATTAATATTTAAGTTGTTTATCGATTCACAGCATCTTCCTGCTTAAGCAGGTTTAAAGCAAGTTTAAAGCAGGTTTAAAGCAATTTCCCTTTGGGATTAATAAAGTTCTTTGAATCTTGAATCTTGAACTACAGCTCTTGTCTTCTTTGACGCAAACTCCAACTGTATATCATTTTTATTTATTCTGATTCCAATGTATGTTTCCTCCAAGTATTTTTTCTAAACACGTACCATGGCCATGGCCTTACTTATAAGTGAAGGATCTTTGTGAAGAGATTTTAGCCTTGAACTCGGTGTCCCAGTTGTTGTGCGTGAATTAATCTTGGTATATAGGAGCGTCTCAGTTACATGTCTGTCTGTCTGTTTGTAGATGAAGGTCCGGATCCTGCACTCGTACATAAACGACCTGAGTGACCAGAATCGCGTGTTGGTCCACACCGTGGAAGATCTGGAGAAAGAAGCGAACGAGAAGGTCGCCGACTTGAAAGCGAAACTGCAGACTTCAGAAGAAGGCATTAACGTGAGCCACGTGTTTCGCGTACGCCGTCGGGTCACAGCTCTTTGTGTGAAATCCGTGCCCTGACTCGTGCAGGCTTCAGGAATGAAAATAAAAGCGTTTAATAATAAAAAAAAAAAAGAAATAAAAAAATTGCTGTAAAGATTGCACCACATGTTAAGTGACACGGGCTGTTCATGGGCAGTGGAATAAAGGCTCGCATGGCCTTCTAGGTAGATTTAATCATACAGAGTGCTCTGTGCATTAATGATGTTTTTTTTCCCCCTTGTACGCAGATGTATGGACGCTTTAACCCGTTACTTCGTCTTTCACCTTTTGTGTTTGTTAGACAAGGTTATAAAGAGCCGTTAGTATTCTAGTATTTATTAAAGTCAGTCCACATCAATAGGCGGCTATAATCAAAAGCTCCAGATTAAATAATGTAAATAGCTTTTTATCTGCTTTTGAACCAAAAGGATGAAAAAAAAACCCCACAATATTTTTTACCTACATGCTATAAAGTGAACTTTTAAAAAATTTCATCCTTGCACACTTTGTTGGAATGCTGTCAGTTTTTTTTATTGTTACTTTTTTTAGTTCAAGAGTTTGATTTCTTTATTCGGTGAACTTTTATAGAACACAGTGTTCACACTTTAATTACCAGAGTTTAAATTTTAACCCCTCAGTCAGCACAGCGCTTAAAGCTGACGGCGTGTCAGCACTGAATAATAATTAATATCGTCATGTCTAATTCATGGTGGTGTAGCTTTGGTGAGCTTTGCTTTCTAAGGTTTACCTTAAAATTGTAACACACTGCCTGGCCAAAAAAACAAAAAGGTCCACATTTCAGACAAGTATTGAGGTAAGAGCTGTCCAAGACATTATACAACCCTGGAAGGAAATCGTTGAAGCGTCGATTTCACGGCAGAAACGTGGCCCGATGAATGGGGTGTGACTTAAATGCCTGGTGAAGTTGGTTACAAAATAAACAGCTAAAAACCAGAGCTGTGTTTCCATGGAGACAGTGTTATGATCTTCAGTCGCTCAGGTCTAGACAGAGCAACGTTATGGGGCAATAAAATAAAGTCAGCTGACGACCTGAATGTACTGCATCACCAGGTTATCACATCTACAGTATGGATGTTATCTTTCCTAATGGCTCAAACGTGTGTTGATTGCTGTAAAAGGCACTTGAAAGTACTACTAGAGTGTGTACCAATTCATTTATTTTTTTTGGTCAGGCAGTCTGCTTTTACTTTATTTGTTAATTTTTCATGATTATCAACACCTTAGCCTTCGTTAACCTTTAGCGCCGCCCCCTCCTCATGTGTAAAATATGGCGGCATGGTGGTGTAGTGGTTAGCACTGTCGCCTTGCACCTTCAGGGTCCGGGTTCGGTTCCCGGCCAGGCTCGATTCCCGTCTCTGTGTGCATGGAGTTTGCATGTTCTCCCCGTGCTTGGTGGGTTTCCTCCGGGTACTCCGGTTTCCTCCCACAGTCCAAAGACATGCAGATTAGGCTAATTGGCGTTCCCAAATTGACCATAGTGTGTGAATGAGTGTGTGTGTGTGTTCTGTGATGGATTGGCACGCTGTCCAGGGTGTACCCTGCCTCGTGCCCTGAGTCTCCTGGGATAGGCTCCAGGTCCCCGCGACCCTAATACAGGATGAAGCGGTATAGAAGATGAATGAACATTTATCCCTTGTAGGCCAGTTCTTGTTTTGAGAGACACGAGGACGTCCTGGGAAGAGAACATCCATCCCCTTATTTGCTCAAAACCATTTATTTTAAATGCCCACTCTGAGGAAAGCGCTATCTGCCGCCCTGTGCATACAAGCTCATAAACCTTAAATTAACACATTCTTTATAACAGAACAAACAATATTTTAAAGAAACTCAAAGTCAGACACTGTAAAGCCAAAAACATGATAAATGAAGAGCGCAATGTTTTAAAAATAAATCTGTTCTAAGACTTTGGGTTCGATATTTAAGTAAATTTCTATCCTAATATTATAATGGTATAAAGTTCTCGTCTCAGATAATGATTTTTATTATTTTTCAATAAAAGACACCTGGTTAATGATTAAATCGCATTTCAGACTTTTGCTAGTTTGCTCCATTGTCCTCGTAGCTCCAGCGCGACTCGAAAGAACCAAAACGTCACTCTCGTAACATGTCTCGTGTTTATTAATAGCATGACATTCGAGCGACGTTCGTATGTCCCGCGCTTTTAGCCGACAATAATCCCGTTCCATGGAGTGAAAGATGATAAAGAACTCGGCAGTATTTGCACTCCTGCGAGTTCATTAACTAAACGTCTCCGTATCCGCACGCATACGGGTGGAATTTATTCTATGTGTTCATATTGCTCGATGGGCTTTTCTGTTAATCGCTGGAATTAGATTGGAGGAAGAACTGCTGCTCTTCTGTCCCACAAGCGCATTAGCCCGGTGTCCCTTGACTGTAGTAACCGTCACTGTAATGTACATAATTGCAAATTGAATAGATTCAGAGGATTAAATGCTGCTTATACGGCTCTCGAAATGTAAAGAAATGCATCGCGCAGTGTAACACGAGAAGCAAAAAAAATTCAGCGATTGAATGCCGCCATTGATTGAATTTCAGATTTATTTGCGCATTTTGCGTGGTTAGGATGTAAAGCAGTGGGGTTTTCACCAGTCAGTGCTGTCATTTTGCATAGAGAATGTACCGAATAGACGCGCTCCTTTATAAACTTTATAAAAAAACAAAGAAATTGCACTGTTCATACCCAAGAGATGTTTATTCTGCTTTCACAGCATGCTCCAATGTGTTCCATTCTTCTTATATGCAACAATTTGTGCACTTACAATGTGTTTATTGTTACAATAATGGTTATGAAACGTTCATGACACAAGTTCTCTCCTGTTATAGCAGCTGTAAACATCTGTTTCCTCACCTGCCAGAGCTCAGGTTAGCCTGTTTGCTAGGCAAGGCCGTATTTACAGCCGTGTGTAATGGATGAAGCAGCGCGTTTCTTCTCCCTCCTGCAGGATCTGAACCATCAGAAGACACGCCTCCAGGATGACAACAAGCGCCTGAGAGCTGAGATTCAGCAGCTGAAGGCTGACACTCGAACCCTTACGCGTGTAATCCAAGAGGCTCAGCGCGCACACGGCCTGGACGTGAGTCCTACATTAATGTTTCCTTCATCTGTTTTTTTAAATATTTTTTTTAAGATCCTGAAGTTGTAGGGTGGCCCCTCATTTATTTTTTCCAAAACCTCATTTTCCTCCCTCGAGCTCAGGGTTCTTTAATTCCGTCCTCACCTTGGCCGGTCTCCTTTGGGCATGAGGGATCAACCGCGGCGAGGCTTTGATCCCTCGAGCCGTCATGGGGCCTCATTTCCAGCCCTGATGCCGCTCGCTGGGCTCCACTTGACCCCCCGCGCCCCGGAGGGACCCTCCAGCCCTTATTCCCCCCTCCCCCACACATTCTCTACTTTACTCCCTAAAGCCCATTTCTCCAGAACACCTCCAGAATCTCCTTCCAATCAGGATTCGCTCCAATTCCTCAGCTTTGCCTTTGATCTTTATAGCTCTGCTCCCGCACGCAATCAGGGCGGGACGAAGACGGGACGTCAGTTTAGCATGCTAGCTCCGAGTGCTGGAGGGAATAAGGATCGCTGCTGTCGTTTCAGAGGCGTTTGTCTTTCGTAGAAAGAAGTCTTGGAATAATTTGGAGTGTATGGCGGGTGTGCAGGTCCGTTCAGGATTGTTATTTGGTCAGCAATGCCAAATCATGTCTTATAAAGTTATGAGCGTGCTCAGAGGAGCAGAGGTGCTGTAATGTGATTTGGGGCTACAAAAGCAAAACCTACATTTTTGTAAAGTTGGAGTCGGATGCATCGGTGCTGAGAACAGCTAGAGCTGAAATACTAGCCATACATACTTTGGTATGAACAATGCAATGTTGTTTGTGCTACAAATAAAGTCAGATTCTGTGTAAAGCCATGGCTGCTTCTGCATGAGC
This sequence comes from Channallabes apus, assembly GCA_030522415.1. NCBI lineage: Eukaryota > Metazoa > Chordata > Actinopteri > Siluriformes > Clariidae > Channallabes > Channallabes apus. The sequence goes on along the minus strand of CM060115.1, from coordinate 27,628,480 downwards.
GTAGCATCGCTGCAAGGGAAAAGAAAAAGGTCAAGCCAGGTCACTCACTCGTGCTTCGCTAGCACTATCGCGAACGACTTTGAGTGATAATTGATCAGCTTCATTACCATATTAAGTCCTTAATGCAGAGTAGGGCAGCTTTAATTAATGCCGGTTTGATTTCTGAAATAATGAACTAATTAGGCTAATTAAAATCAATAGAGGCGCCGATACAAGGTTAGGCACGAGCTCCTCGCCGGTCTCTATCAGCGCGCCGGCCCGAATCACCAGCTCAGTAGTAAAGGAACCTAGCGCTGATTTACAGCCACTCGATGGTCGTTAGTCGGAATAAATTGCTCGTAGGAGCCAAGACAGCATTATTCAAGCGCAGGATACTAAGTGCATTGTAAGGTCAGCAATAAGGGCAAACTTACATATGTAGTTGAATGCCCTTGTAAACCCTCGTTAATATATCAGGTCAGAGCGGTTGGGGACGACGTACTGTATCTCCGAATACACATTTCTCTAACCGAGCCACGGAAAGCAGGTCTAATATGCAGTAATAGCAGGATATTAGTGGCACTGGAAACTCATGCACGGCCCAGGAGCTGTTTTTAGGTGCAGAGAATTAATAAGAGCCTTTTATGATATTGGAGGGAAAAAAAACCTAGTAAAAACACGGACATGTGTTTTTACTAAAACATTAAAAGGTTTCAGATGAACTGATAATTTAAATGAATGACAACTTTCTTTTTATTGAATTTCTTGCATTTTTTTTTTTTGGTTATTGAGTTATTATTTGTTTTACTGTGTGTTCTATAAGAAAAATAACGACATTGTCAATTAAATTAGCTTCTTAAAATTTTTAAATGATATGCACATTTTATCCGTATATAATTACATTAGATTCAAGACATAATTATATTATGTTGTTCGACATCCACAAACAAGTTAGTACCACCATGTGTATTTTTTTATATAAATTAGACAAAAAAACAAGCAAACAAACAAAAAACTCCTCTGTCCTGAAGATCTTAGAAAACGAAAAGTTACCTCTGACTGTTACAACAACTGTTATAACTCCTGAAACTGGAGACTCCTTCTATACTTGCATAGCAATCTTTTGTGGCTGACGTCATGACGTCTGTTCGCCATGGCCCCGCCCACTTCTGGAAGCCCGTGCGAAAGCGCGCACACAAAACCAGTCACTGACGAACTTTCAGCAAGAAAAGACATTATCTCATCTTAAACAACACTTTCTCTTCTAATGAATCGCTTCTGAACCTAACTAGCTAACTAGTTAGCTGTTAATTAGAAAGTTTTAAATGTCAGTATTAATGTCAGTATTAATGTCAGTATTAATGTCAGTATTAATGCATCATTTTATGAAGTGTGAAACCTCAGCATGTTCGATAGCATCGTCTCGTTTGGAACAGGAGCACTAAATGAGCTAATGCTAAGGCTTACTAGCTTACTAGCGAACGCCACCGGATCCGGGAGGAATCACATACTTTTACAGTTCCTGCGATCATCACGTCATGATTACAAATCAAGCTTGTGCATTTGTTGAATGATCATGCTCTCCATTTTCACACGCTTGTTTCTCTTTTGAATACGTTACGAAGTAACAATCAGCAGAACAGAAGCTTTCGATTACTCTTTTATCTATCTGATGAAGCATCAGGTGACCTTCCTGTTAATATCCTGAACCTAATTATTAATGAAAATATTGAACATAGTCACATGGCTGCGAAAAGATCAATCAAGACTTAAATAAACATCTCCTTACAGAAAACTTGACCGCACCAGCGATTAAACACCGCTTTTAATCCGTCTGCTGTACCAGACCCCCATGAATGAGCTGTTGCTATGGAAACAGAATCAGAGCCGCTGTTACAGAAAATGAATCAAGCCGTCCCGACCAATCAGGACACAGAATTCACCAGCGCCGCGGTATTATAGAGAGTTATTACGAGGCCACCTCTGAGCTCGGTGCTTGTATTAATCTGACGTGTCAGTCAGCCTCGACGTGCCATTTTCATCCAGACGCCAGACGCTTTCCTGTCGGCTGCTGCTCTGGCCGGTGGCCTGAGCTCTGACGCCTTTTCCCGCTCCTCATTATATTCCCTCTCCGTGTTTCAGCCATATTAATGTTCAAAATGGCCCTGAAAAGTAATTTGCGTGATGCAACATCCATGTTTGGCCCTGTTATATATTAGCACACCCATACCCAGCTGTGTCGTTTTTTTTTTTTTTCTTTCCCTCCTCTGTACGCCAGTTGACCATTACTTTAATAGTATTTTTTTTCTCTCCCTCCTCTTCAGCTTTAATGATTGAGTACTGTTTGTGTGAGCTTTTGCCGTTCCTCTAACAAATTAGTTTACTGTGGTCATAACCTTCAAAAAGCTCATTACCATAAATCGCATGGCCTTTCATAAACCCGAGAACCGCATTGTGACGGATCACGAGCGGGACCTCGCCGCGGACACTGCTAGGAAATTAAAACCTCCGTTTCCTGTACGTTTATTAATCAGCTAATGTTTTTTTTTTTTTTTTTTTTTTAATTCGCCTTATTAATTTTTCGCTCAATTACGGGAAGCGGCTAAATGGCCGAGGGTGTGCACAGGTTTGTGAGGCTTTTTACAGGCCTGCGGGTGTCGTAACTTTAGAGGTAACAGGAATACACATGTATGAAATTGTGTCTTTAGTCATGCAGTAGTTAGAGTATACGAGCGCCTCGTCTGACTTTCCTGTTCTCGGAGACGTGACGGCTCCTGCGTGTAATAGTAGTGCAATAAATCCCGCTATTCAGGTTTTGCCAAATTTGGTTAAATATGCATGATTTATTATCAGATATTTAGCAAGTTGAGAAGTGTTAGAAATCGCCTAGTTTTATCAGTATCTTCAGAAAAAGTCTGCAGACTTTCAATACAGATTTTAATGATAAATTATCACTTTCATTATGACTCTCCCTCTCTCACTCAGGTAAATTCCTCCTGATGTTCATGGTGTCCAGTTCTGTCTGAATGGGCGCACTCAGAACCGCGGGTTACAAATCACTCTTAGATCCCGCTCGGCCAAAAATCTGTCCAAACTCCAAACTGGTTTTGTGCAAAACCAAGGAAAGGTTCGATTATCCTCCCAGACACGCACGCTTCTACCATGTACACTTTCAGTTCCAGATTCCTCCTAGGCCAAGCATTTAATCTAGAAGTGTAAATGTACAAGGGGCGTTCAGGTCAAACCGGGACTTGTGATGATGAACGGGGGTGAACATTTATGCATTTGGCAGATGCCCTTATCCAGAGCGACTTTTTAAATCTCATTATACATGTGAGCAGTTGAGAGTTAAGGGCCTTGCTTAAGGGCCCAACAGTGGTAACAACACTTGGTGGTCTTGGGGTTTGAACCTGGGCCCTTCCGAACCAAACTCCAATGCCTAAACCACTGAGCTACCCCTGACCCTGATTCACTTTAACAATCGTCCCCTGTAAAGTCCTGACCTCTCTCCAAGGTATTTCCATATGTTTGGGTCATTAAGAGAGTTCCTGGGAGGCCGGCGTTTCAGATCATGACTCCAGCGTACTGAAAAAAAACTTTCTACCTTGATGGTGTCCGAGCCCTAGTGAAACACTGAGATGAGTGCGTTAGTGTAGCAGAGGATTATAGAGAGAAAATAAAGGAGTTTTTACTGAAATTCTGCAAAATCAAATGTCCCGGTTTGACCCCTTGTTGTTTAAATCGTTTGTGTGTGTGTGTGTGTGTGTGTGTTAATTGAATCTAGGTTTGACACAGTCTTTGCTATGTGTATGCTATTTTATTAGAGCCGTTAGACGCTTATTAAAGGCATCGAAGTCACAATTTGGCTTCAGCTACGGAAACTGTGGACGACCGGAGTTTAATAGTCGGGCAACTTCATACACGCGGGTTTATATTTCCCTGCAACGATTTTGTTGAAAGTGCGCACGTTTATCGGATTAAAGGCGGGTTAAGTCAAATCATGGCACATCGACGCCCCTCAGAAGTGCGCTATTTAAATGACGTTAAGCTTTTTAAGGAGATTCCGAAGGTAAACCAGAGAGTCTGCGCTGTTGGTTACGAGCAGCAGATCCCCCAACAGGGTTATGGAATTTAATTTCAGTTATTGCCTCTCTGGAGCAGCCAGCTCGATTTTTATAATTTTTATTTTATTTATTCCCTGGCCGTTTAATTCCCCTCGGTGCACGCCACTCCGTGTACACCGGCTCACTCCTCTCGACACTAATAGCAATTGTGCACCTTCAGTGAGCAAGCCTTCCTTCAGCTTAGGCATGCAGCTTAATTAGCCTACACACACACACACACACACACACATCACACACACATTACACCTGCTGTAGCTGTAATGCTGCATATTTATCAGCTCATATGAAACTGTGATAAGCGTCTCACTTTTGATCTGTCTCTGTTTATGCATCCTTCGTCTTTTTTATTTTTTATTTTCTCGACCCAGAAAGCAGCCGGGCGTTACGAGCCTTAACAGTGAAGTCTCCGAATCATGCATAAAATATGGATCATAAAATGCGCAATGCTGCAACATCTGTGTGTGTGTGTGTGTGCGTAGCTACAAAACGTTTTCGACTGACTGACCGAATCAAGAACGCGCTCCTGTCTGCCTGAGCAGGTCATGAAGGGGGGAAAAAAATAGACCCGATGGCATGGGGACTTGACCTGCGAGTAATTAACATCCACATTGATTTCCTTCTCCCCCGCCAGAGTGACCTCTGTCACCGCACCCCCCGAACACACACTCACATGCCCATATTTCAAGTCCACACAGACACACACACACACACACACACACACACAGAGCCCCATATTTCACTCCAGCACACGCTCCCCTAATATTTCAGCAGCCTCAAATCCCCAGCTCTCCAAAGACAACACCAGGCGAGGCAGCAGAAGACTAATTAGATGTAGTACGCCGCTGACCATGTGAGCTGTTCGTATGTTTTATTCACTGAATTTATTTATACAGTGAAGTCTCTAACATCCGTCTTCCCGTGTTTGGTCAGCGACTTTATTATTCCGACAGGAAGTCTTCACGTGCCTCGGTTCTCTTCTCTTCTGAGAGGCGCGTGGCACACGGGCGCGCGGCGATTCCCCCGAAAAAATCAACTGTATCACGATGTACTACTACGTATCTACTATTAAACGATACTTAACAAGCGCCAACACTCCTTAACCCTGCTCGTTTAATATAGTGTTTATTTTTCCCTTTTCTGTAACATATAGGTTGTTACAGTATAATGCGCTCTTACATGTAAGGAGTCTCCAGTTTCAGAGGAAAATCTGTAACATTGTTGGATCTCTTCAAAGGAATTTTACGCTTCCTGCGTTTTCTATTAACTTCAAAAGAAAACAAACTGTGTTCTAAGAGAAATAAAAGGCAGTGCATGTGTTTAATGTAAAATAATAAACTCTTAGATGTTGCAACATGGTATCACTGATTATTTTTCTACAGCAGCAGGTCACAGTGTTTTATTAATTACTTATTTATATATCAGAACAGGATACATATATAAATTACTTTAGATATCTTTTTTTCCATAAACAGCAGCTATTTTTCTTTTTTCTTCTTCTAAATGATCAAAGCTATTTATTATGTTAATATATATATATATATATATATATATATATATATATATATATATAATATGCATAAATATGGTATTCCACATAATGTTGTATTCAGGATAACAATCCCTGTTTAACTTTTAAAGTTTATATCACAAATTATATCCAAATTTACGTGTATACATCTTCACTGTTGATTTTAATCGGAATATTTTTGCACTTGCACTTTTACTGTATTCAGTAATACTGTACACTCACGGAGGCAGCACGGAGGTGTAGTGGTTAACACTGTCGCCTCGCACCGCCACGGTTGGGGTTCAACTCCCACCTCGAGTTTGTTTGCATGGTGTTTGGTGAGTTTTCCTCCGGGTACTCCGGTTTCCTCCCACAGTCCAAAGATATGCGCGTTAGGTTAATTGCTTGTAGTGTGTAAGTGACAATCGGGCGTCGAGCTGGAAACTGCCACAGAAACGACAGATATATACAATATCTCCAGCAGTGGCAGCTGCTCTAAGACTACAAGTGAAGCTCCACCTCCTCTACTATGTCAGAAAATAAATGGTCATATATGTCGTATTTATATTGGATTTAATAAAAGTGCGCTAGAACGCATTCAACTTCATGACTAGCTCGTTCAGAATCTGGTATTTATTGTAGATTGTTTGACGGGATTTCTTGTCATACATTTTCGTGCAGCACAGCACGTTAAACCCTCCTGAAGCCCAGCTTCACTGGATCTCTATGGGAAGCACAGAGGAGCTTTTTCACTGCAGAAAATCTGGACGGTAATTGGATAAATGCACCAAAATGGTCACTTCCAGGGAAGCTCGGCTTCTCTGGGAGTGAATGGAGCAGTGGGCGGGACAGGACGCTGGGCTGCTGCATGATGATTGGAGGAGCTGTTTAAAGGGTGGAACCCCTTTTTGATTGACAGCATGTCTTAAGTATACATCAGCGCTACAGAGATTCGAGTTCAGTCCCATGCGGATTTGCAGGTGAAGTGGTGCGACGAACTGCTGCACTCTGTATTGTTTGCTGGTGATATAAACCATTTTTGTTTGTACAAATCATTCTTTAAATAATAAAAAAAACATATTATAGCGTTCTTGACTTTGCTCCTTGTTTCAGCATTGTAAAGTTAGTTCGTTCATATAATTAAAGTAGCTCGGGGAAGGAGAAACTAGCCAGAATTTACGTACAAATAACATAATGAATTTTATGATGAGGCCTAATATGAGCTTCCCCTGTTTCAAAAGCTAGCAGCCGCCACTCATCTCCACGGTGGGAAGTATCGGCCGCTCGATGTGTTGGATGGTACGTGGACGGACCAAAATACCAAAAATACAGTCCTACAGATATTACAGTATCTTATCTCTGTGACTTTAACCGTGCCGTGGCTGCTCATGTCTGATTTGGGCTGATGTGAGTATTTAACAAACAGCTGGATTTGCACATTTCTTCTCTTTTTGCCAGTCTGCATTCTGTTTTTTTTCTATGTAGCATCTACAATACTGTATTAATTTATATAATGTACAGTTACATTCTGCCCATTTTGTCTCCTTACTACTGTTTGTGTAACCTGCTGCTGTTGTAACACAATAATGTCCCTCCCGGGATCAATATAGTTTACATTTACATTTAGGCATTTGGCAGACGCTCTTATCCAAAGCGATTTACAAAAGTGCTATTAAGTATCTATCTATCTATCGATCGATCGATCGATCGATCGATCGCTCGCTCGGACAACATTCTGTAAAGACATACAGAAAAACAAACATCATTCAATGTGAGGAGGTTCTGCAAACTGAAACAAGCAAGATCAGACAAGAAAGTAACTCGAGTAATCATGCTGTACAACTGTGGTGAGCAGAAAAGCAACACAATGTGCACAATGTCTCAGATCAGAGGTGGGTAGGGTACACCAGCCTGAAGAACACACCAGGTTCCTCTCCGTTCAGCCAAGAACGTGTGTGTTTGTGTGATGGCCTGTAATGGATGGAGAGTGTATACAGTGTTTTTAAAAACCTTTGAGCCTCGCATGGTTAGATATCAGTCAGTGAACTTGTCCAGAGATGTAGATAAAGGGTCGAGGAGATCGACGAGGGTTTGGTTCATCAGCAGAGAGCACGGCCGTGTCAGTGTCTGAGTCAAAGTCTTGATTAAAACCGCGTTATGGAAATGAGACATAAGAGAATGCAATTATCTTAATTATATTTCATGAAATTGTCTCTTATCACTTCCACATCTGCCTGGAGTTTGTCTCCCTCAGGTCTGATTTATTTAAGTCTGCTGATCACGGGCACTTGCTGGCAGTCTCATGTTTTATATATATATATATATATATATATATATATATATATATATATATATATATATATGTGTGTGTGTGTGTGTGTGTGTGTGTGTGTGTGTGTGTGTGTGTGTGTGATGGGTATTACAGGTCACAGAGCTCACATTAAGGACACAGACACTGGAGAGCACCACAGGCCGAGCAGCTCACAGCAGTCAGCTCTCGTAAGTACCTGTTGTTTTGTTTTTGTTTCGGTTTAAATACACTGGAAAGTCTTGCAGAATGAATAAAACTCTCAGTGTGAGCTGGGACATGCACGGAAGCGGAAGTTACTGTTTCCATGGCAACAACACATCATTCTATGCTTTTTTCCCCTTTTAAAATAAAACAAGATACCTTAACCAAGTCCCATTACGTGAGCTCGTTCATAAGTCTAATTTGTTTGTAAGTCCAACAAACATTGCCTCAGTACTAGGATGCAAACACAATTGAGATTTAGAGTCCTTGCCGATGGTTGAACGATTCATGTTAAAAGTACAAGCAATGTCTTTACACCTCACTCCATTCTCTCAATTATTTTCATATTTGTCTCCATCGTTGGCGATTCTTAGCAGTAGCAGCTTCAACGCCGCTGCTCTTACGCTCGATTCTGGACATCCTGGCATGCACGCTGCACACTTGTGAAAATGTACGCCAGACATGTGATCTAACGTCCGCAGTTGCGCATGAGAACGCCTGTTCGTATCTTTGAAGGCTCGTAACGCGAATGTTCGTATGTAGGGGATCAAGAAATACTGTATTTTGTCTTTCAGTTAAGGAAAGAATGTGGCATATTGTTGTGCTTCATCATGTGGAAAACAAGGCTGTTGGTGTGTTATAGCAGTCAGGTGTGTTATAGCAGCTGTAAACAGTTATAAAGGCAGCTCATGATGTTATGGAGAAAATGCAAAAAGTGTAAAATCCTCAGAAAACTTTAAAGTTAACCTTTGATTCTTTAAAAGATAATATTGATAAAATTTGTTCTAGCACTGGAGATATCTTTTGTAAATAATAAATAAAGAGATGAAAATCTCTTCACTCTATAGCTCTTGTGTAATCATAATTGTTTAATTGCACAATTGGAGTTTATTTGTGGTTGTACTATCAAGTGTCACCCAAATGACTGAGTTTTCTTTTGAGTCGGGTTCAGTCCAGGTTTCTTCCTCATTGCTTCTCAAGAAGTTTCCTTACCACCACTTATTTATTTACATTTTTTTAATGAAAGTCTCCAAAAAAGAAAGTGGACTCTATATTACCTTAAACACATTTCCCCTTATGTACCTTATACTGTAATTACGCTCGTGCTCTCTGTTATCACCCAGATGAGGATGGGTTCCCTGCTGGTTCCTCTCCAGGTTTCTCCTTGTTGCCATCTCAGGGAGTTTCTCCCTCAGGACCGTCGCCCCTTGGCTCGCTCATCAGAGTGTCAAAGTGATTCTGTAAATCTGTTTTGTAACAATGACGTTTGTTAACCAACACGATTGAATTGAGTTGAATTGAAATTAACCTTCACCTCCAGCTCGCTCTTTAGGCACAAACTAACGAATCTGTCTGTTTAGAATCCATATCCACAGTTTGAATTTCTGCAAAAGCCACTTTTTTTCCCTCTTTCTTTTTTCTTTTTTTGTAATAATGTCCCTTAATGTTAAATTGAATTGTTCTAGAATCTTCCATTAGAATCGAGACTTTACAAAACCTCATAGCTTAAAACTAAACCCTGTTTTGTCTAATAACTATCTTCTTTTGTTTTTTTGGGGGGATCTGATTATACAGAAATAATGCAACACCAGCACAGTGTTAGTCTATTTGAATAATAAAATTTGACTTTTGAGTAGTAGTGAAAAAGTTTTAAATACATCGTGCAACACCAGCGTAAGAGCAACTTCTTGCAAACTCGAGCGCTGCAGGATGAAAAAGAAATCCTTGCTACTGCATCGGTATTATTATTATTATTATTATTATTATTATTACTATATAATTTATTTTATCTGCAGAAAGTAAAATTCTCCCTTTTCTCATTTTGTACAGTGTTTCCAGCTCTCCTCCTGTAACACCTCACCTTTAGTTCTCATTAACCTTTTTTTTTTCTTCTCCACAAAAAAGTTTTTCACCCCCAAAACTTCTCTCTCTCTCTCTCTCTCTCTCTCTCCTTCTCGACGAGCCACAGCAGCGCTAAAGCACGCGGATAAAAAGGCTTCTGCTAACACCTCCCCGCCCCCCCCCCCCATCCCCCCCTGTTCGAACCCGAGGGACAGACGAGCGCCTTCAAAGAGGAAGGTGTTGTACCGGGAGGCTGCTGTGGCACGCCGCTGCCTGAGCCTCATGTCCCGCGGTTTACGTTCTCACAGCCGGCTCCCAGGAAGAGCCTCGGCGCCTTCAAACATCAGGAAAAAAATAAAAAATAATAATACGAATAATAACCGTGGCATCAAATCATGTAAATATGAAATGTAGGCAGCATCCCTGCCACCAGCGTCAACATTAAAAGGAACAGATTGAAATGATCCCCGGCGGTGCTTTCGCTGCGGTGGGTGATGGAATTTCACTGTTTTTTTTTTTTTTACTACTTCTTTTTTTTTTTTACTCCTCTTTCCTATTTGTTTTGTTTATCTACAGAGTTATTTATATATTTACGATAGCTCGGGTAAGTCAAAATAATGATTTATTGATGTCAGCTGCAGTTAAGCTACTTGTCAATGATTTCACATTTTTATTTATATATTTATTTATTTTATGCTACTTTATGCTTTTTTTTCTTTCTTTCCAAAAATCTTTGGCCAAGACGTATACGTGTATGTAAATCAGCACCGTATTTTTATTTGCGTTGTTGAAGAACACCAGGATTTTTTTTTCTTTTTAAAAGGAGTAAAACCCTGCATGTTGTGCTGTTTTAGAAAAACAATAAGTGAACAGATTATAATTTTATAATAACTGAGCACTACAACTTTTATTTCTTAAAGAAAAGCATGTCTTTTCTTAAAAAATAATTATATTATATAAAATAATAATATATAAGTAATTATATATCTGATATATATTTTGATTCATACACATTCACATTCCATACAAACTTAAATAATTCTTTTGATTGTGTAAAGCTGCTTTGAGGCAATGACAATTGCTAAAAGCGCTATACAAATAAAATTGAATTGAATTGAATATATAAGTAAGTGTATGGGTATATTTAGTGCCTGTTAGTTAAGTATAAGTTAGTGTCCCTACTTGATTATTTAGCTTTAACAGCACATCATGAATGCTTTTTTTATTTTTTTAACTCAAAGTTCAAGGTTCTCTTTATTGTCATTATACTGGTACAGCGAGATTGAACACGATTGCATGATGGTGTGATAACGTACAGTAGGACCACACTTAAAAACAGCAGCACACAAATACTAATAATACAAAAAAATGAGTGTTTACTACTAAAACAATTATATAATATATATATATATATATATATATATATATATATATATATATATATATATATATATATATATATATATAAAACATTTATAATAATAATGATTAAAAACAATATATACACTACCGTTCAAAAGTTTTAGAACACTTGCAAATTTCTTTGTTTTTGTTTAGTGATTTATTTTCTACATTCTACAACAATACTGGAGATTTCAAAACTATAAAATAACACATATGGTATTAGGTGATTACGTAACAACATGAGAAACAACAGTTAGTTGTTATTTTAAGACACAGAGGTCGGCCTTTCTGTAATAGTTCTTGCAAGAACAGTATTGTCAAGTGCATTTGCAAAATCCGTCAAGCACCATAATGAAACTGGCTCTCATGAAGGCCGTCCCAGGAGGACGAGACCAAAACCTACCTCTGCTGCAGACGAGAAGTTCATTTAGAGTTATCAGCCTGAAAAATGACCAATTAACAGCACCTCAGATTAGAGGCGTTATGAAGTCTTTACAGAGCAGAAGTAGCAGAAACATCTCAATATCAACTGTTCAAAGGAGATTAATGCATTTACTGGACGCCTTCAGCAAAACTTTACAATGTAGAAATAAATAAAAATCAGGAATCATCATGGAGTTAGAAAGTGATCTAAAACTTTTGAACGGTAGTGTATATATACGGTATATATTTTAATTAAGGTGCTTATCCAATATGTCATATAAAACTAGTCATATAACAATCAAAACTAGTCACTCAAAAACAAAGACTCAAGTGAAAATAATGCCTCTTTTCCACTGCACAGTACGGCATGACACGGTTCAGTTCAACTCACTTCGGTTCGGCTCAGTTCGGCTCGGTTTGCGCTTCCACTGCAGTTTAGTAACACTTTAGAGTGGGCGGGATTATTCACGTGTCGTTATAGTTGCCGTGACATCATCGTAAACGCGCCACAAACAAACACACAACAATGGAGCATATCGACGGCATGGTGTTCTTCATTCTCAGCATGTGGAGGTTTTTAACAGCGAGACGAAGGAGTTTGTTTCAAAAGAGGCTGATGGCAGCCAAAGAAAAGTTTTGGTTAATACAAAAAGGTGTCGTCCGATCCTTCTCTGGCTGTTTCTAAATATAGCGGTTCTGTTGTGTCTCGTGTCGCAAGTTCAGTGACGCAGTAATGACGATTTTCTCCAGCCAATCAGTGACCAGCGGAGTTTACACGTCACGTTTTGGTAACGGTTCGGCGCGCTTGGAACCTCGGCTGAGGTGGTACTAAAAAAAGGACCAGTTACCAGGTACTGTTCCCAGTGGAAAACCGTGAACCGTGTCGTGCCGTACTATGCAGTGGAAAAGCGCCATAACGCGCACACATACACACACACACACACACATGCAAAGCTTCTAACAACTAATCAGCAAAACATAGTTTTCATACGTTTACAGTTATATTTAATAATGTGGAAAATCCGCAATGCAAGTTAGTTCCTGCTCTCAGTGACATTACAGCGGCTATAAACATTTGTTGTTCCTCTCTCTCACTTTCTCTCTCAAGATTAAAGTTTCAAAGGAAGACAAATGCAGACATTCGTATTGCCAAAGCTCAGAAGTAAGTCAGAAGGGAAAAAATGGGATTAGATCGATCAACAAAGGAGGGGAAAAAAAGTAGTAATTAAAAAAGTTTTTTAAAAAAAGAGAGGAAATATATATATATATATATATATATATATATATATAATATATATATATATATATATATATATATATATATAATTGTTCTTTTTTCTCTACATCTCTTTTTCTTGCTCTCCCTTTCTCTCTCTTTTCCTCTCACTCTCTTTTCTTCCTTCCCTCTCACTAACTCTTTTTCTCTCTCTCTCTCAAAGTTACCAAGAGAATAAACACAGAAGTGCAGCAGGTCGTGTAAACTCCTGTGTCCTGAAGATGTCAGAAAGTTACAGTTGTGCCTCTGACTATTACAAACTCCTGATACTGGAGACTCCTTCCACTGACTCCTTCCACTATAGCTGTTAGCACACTGTAGTAATGGTAACTGGTGCATTCCTGTAACCCTGGACTGCTGTCAGAAGTGATTAATCATAAGGTATAAAAATCATAAGGTATAATAACCACAGTAGTATTAGTAGTAGTAGTAATAATAATAATAATAATATTGATGATGGTGAATTGATTTCCACTGCAGCAGCACTTCACAGTTCGTCACTTTGACCTGTTTGGAATTCAGCCTGAGATGATGCGGTAAGAATTAATGGCTGTTTTATTTCAGTAACTGTTCGAACACGTCTGCGTGTGAAAGTGAGAGATTTGGCTCTCGGTAACGGCGGCTCTGTGGGCGGACACAAGTTTCTTCTCATTTCTATTGACTTTTACAGGTTCTGGCCTTCTGCTATTAGGGATGCAAACAGATCAATACAGTACAGTGTGGCCAAAGTGCAGACATGAGCGACTCCTGCACACGTGCTCTCTCTCTCTCTCTCTCTCTCTCTCTCTCTCTCGAACAGGATTCAAAATGCAAGATTCAAAGGTGCTTTATTGGCATGACAAATATGGACATTTGTATTGGCAATAAGTCCTGTCTGTATAAGTCCAGAAATAAGTCAGAAGAAAATAACAGGTATAGATACTGTAGATCAACAAAAAGAAAAAAAGTGGTAATTAAAAAAGTAATTAAAGAGAAAATAAAAATATAGTAGTATACACTCACTCGTTGTCTACAGCACTTTATCCTCTATACAGGGTCGCTGTGGGCCTAAGGGGCCTGTCCCACGAGACTTGGGGTACGCGGAGGGGTACACCCTGGACAGGGGGCCAATACATCACAGGGCAATAATAGTATACAGTGGTGTGAGAAACTATTTGCCCCCCTCCTGATTTCTTATTCTTTTGCATGTTTGTCACACAAAATGTTTCTGATCATCAAACACATTTAACTATTAGTCAAAGATAACACAAGTAAACACAAAATGCAGTTTTTAAATGAGGGGTTTTATTATTTAGGGAGAAAAAAAATCCAAACCTACATGGCCCTGTGTGAAAAAGTAATTGCCCCCTGAACCTAATAACTGGTTGGGCCACCCTTAGCAGCAATAACTGCAATCAAGCGTTTGCGATAACTTGCAACGAGTCTTTTACAGCGCTCTGGAGGAATTTTGGCCCACTCATCTTTGCAGAATTGTTGTAATTCAGCTTTATTTGAGGGTTTTCTAGCATGAACCGCCTTTTTAAGGTCATGCCACAACATCTCAATAGGATTCAGGTCAGGACTTTGACTAGGCCACTCCAAAGTCTACATTTTGTTTTTCTTCAGCCATTCAGAGGTGGATTTGCTGGTGTGTTTTGGGTCATTGTCCTGCTGCAGCACCCATGATCGCTTCAGCTTGAGTTGACGAACAGATGGCCGGACATTCTCCTTCAGGATTTTTTGGTAGACAGTAGAATTCATGGTTCAATCTATCACAGCAAGCCTTCCAGGTCCTGAAGCAGCAAAACAACCCCAGACCATCACACTACCACCACCATATTTTACTGTTGGTATGATGTTCTTTTTCTGAAATGCTGTGTTACTTTTACGCCAGATGTAACAGGACACGCACCTTCCAAAAAGTTCACCTTTTGTCTCGTCGGTCCACAAGGTATTTTCCCAAAAGTCTTGGCAATCACTGAGATGTTTTTTAGCAAAATTGAGACGAGCCTTAATGTTCTTTTCGCTTAAAAGTGGTTTACGCCTTGGAAATCTGCCATGCAGGCCGTTTTTGCCCAGTCTCTTTCTTATGGTGGAGTCGTGAACACTGACCTTAATTGAGGCAAGTGAGGCCTGCAGTTCTTTAGATGTTGTCCTGGGGTCTTTTGTGGCCTCTCGGATGAGTTGTCTCTGCGCTCTTGGGGTAATTTTGGTCAGCCGGCCACTCCTGGGAAGGTTCACCACTGTTCCATGTTTTTGCCATTTGTGGATAATGGCTCTCACTGTGGTTCGCTGGAGTCCCAAAGCTTTAGAAATGGCTTTATAACCTTTACCAGACTGATAGATCTCAATTACTTTTGTTCTCATTTGTTCCTGAATTTCTTTGGATCTTGGCATGATGTCTAGCTTTTGAGGTGCTTTTGGTCTACTTCTCTGTGTCAGGTAGCTCCTATTTAAGTGATTTCTTGATTGAAACAGGTGTGGCAGTAATCAGGCCTGGGGGTGACTACAGAAATTGAACTCAGGTGTGATAAACCACAATTAAGTTATTTTTTAACAAGGGGGGCAATCACTTTTTCACACAGGGCCATGTAGATTTGGAGTTTTTTTCTCCCTTAATAACGTAAACCTTCATTTAAAAACTGCATTTTGTGTACAATTATGTTATCTTTGACTAATAGTTAACGGTTTTTGATGAGCAGAAACATTTAAGTGTGACAAACATGCAAAAGAATAAGAAATCACGAAGGGGGCAAATAGTTTTTCACACCACTGTACAATATAATAATAATAATAATAATAATAATATTTTAGAGAGTATTAACAATATCTAAAATAAAAAGTATACATATTTAGCTCTGCAGTCAAAGATAAAGTTAATCTTATAAATATTGTTGAAATAAGGAAGAAAGCGGGTAGTAGTAATACCTGTAGTAGTGATAATAATAATAATAATAATAATAATAATAATCATCTCTCTTTCCTACTGTTTGTTTCTTTTTGCCCTCACTCTCTATTTCTCTTTCTGCCTTTTTATATTAGTTTTCTTTGAAAATCCTAATTGTCGTATTTGTAAGATAAGATTAATGAATTATAATTAATTATAATCTGTCTATATCGCTTGTTGTTTTAATTTGCTTTGAAAAAATTGTTAATACAGTCATGCAAAAAAAAGCCCATTTTGAACTTTGTATCTTTCTCTCTCTCTCTCTCTCTCTCTCTCTCAAAGTTTCAAGTTCAAAGTGGACTTTATTTGTGTGACTGTATTAACAATTTTTTTTAAAGCAAATTAAAAAACCAACAATAAAAGGCATTAACACTAAAGCACAATAACAAGTGTAATGAAAGAAAGACGCTATATTTATGAATTGAAATAAATTATTTAGTGGTAAAAGGTATTAGAATAGATAGTATCAGATTAGAACAGATTAGATCAGATTAGATTAGATTAGATCAGATTAGATCGGGCTCAGTAGTGTTGATCATATGATGATGAGTGGATATAAGCGTAGCCACAGCCGAGTGTGTTTCCTCACGTTCCCCTGAAACACAGCGGAGTTGCTCTCAGTGAATTTACAGAAATATTTGTGTCTGATCTGTTTTGGACGATCAGACTGAAGTGTGTCTCAAGTTTTACTTCCTGTAGCTTAGAGTTTGTGCAGAGTCTCTGTTCTGGGGGGTTTATACATTTTTGGGATGTTTTCCATTCTCAATTTATAAACTGTGATGTTTATAACTGTCTCTTTATATCTCTCTGTGTCTCAGTTTAAATCAATGAGCTTTCTCTCGCTCTTTCTCTCTCTGTCTTTTTCTGTCTCTTTATCTCTCTTTCTCTCTTCTGACTCTGTCTGTTATTTCCCCTGTCTCTCAATTCAGTTCAGCTCTCTCTCTCTCTCTGTGACTCTTTTATTCCCCTTTTCTTCTCTCATTTAATCCTCTCTCTTTCTCTCTGTTTCTCTCTCTCTCTCTCTCTCTCTCTCTCTCTCTCTCTCTCTCTCTCTCTTTGTCTCTTTAACCCCCTCTTATTTTCCTCTGTTCAGAATAAATAACCAGTATCGTGTTAGTGAACTCTGACCATGTACACACACGCACACACACACACACGAGTGGAACTTCATACGAAGATGAACAAACTGTATTTATTTCATACGTTTATTTATTTTAGATTGTTGAAGCAAAGGGTTTTATTTATATATTTGTTTGAAATGCTTTTAGTCAGTCGAGTCACATAATTATCTGCGTCTGTGATGCCGCTCAGGTTCCAGTCTGTAATTAGTCCTTTATTTATTTATTTACACTTAAGCATGAGGAAATATTACAGATATATGATTTACATGCCATTAAGTTAGAATCATAACAATTTATTATTAATATTATTTGTGTTTATTTAAACCATACCATTTTGATTTCCACTTTTATTTATTTATTTAAATAACAACTTAGAATTAGTTTGTTTTTATTGATTGTTTATTCATTTTGTTTATTTTAAACTTGTCAAATACTCTCAGTCGCAAGTGAATGATAAATATATCTAATGTTACCTCAAGCCACGAGGTTTTAGAATCGTGAAGGCTAGTTTATTTGTTTATTTGTTTAAACTTGTGTTTATACTTTTTTAAAAAAACTCTTATTAACTGTTTTATAATGATTTCCAGCCCTCTGCGTCCATCTCGTTCGTTTGTCCCTGTGTGTGTCCGGCCAAGTGTTCAAAAGCAACAGTCCCTATTGCTGTGCAGCTGAGCAGTTCCCCCACCCCCATACAAACACACTCACACACACACACACACTCTCTCTCTCGCTCTCTCTCACGCACAGACACACACACACACGCAGGTACACGAACACATATCGCTTATCGAGTGCCTCCCAGCTGTAAAGTTTTGACGTGTGTCGGATGGTTGGAGCGGCGGAGCAGCTGTCAGACTCGTTCAGCAGCAGTCTGTGCGTTGGCACCGTGCCAGCTCGTACCATCTGTGCTCCTGACATTTCCTTCTAATTAACACGAGGGTTAATTGTTGTGGCAGGGTGTGATGTCGTGCCTGACATTACCCCAGGGAGACGCGCACAAGTGGCAGAGCGTCGAAGTGGCGCGATGTGGCGGCGCGGTTAATGCCACGTGCTTAACAGTTGCAGAACGGTTGCGTTCGCTGGCACAACGGCTGGGGGCTGGGGGGGGGGTTCGGGTTTGCTTTTCTTTCCCTTTGTGATGAATTATACCAGGCTGCTGTAATGATGTAGAAAGAATTGGGTTTGGGGAGGCACAGACCTCAGCCCGGGGGCAACTGGTAAGGGGGAATGATTTGCATGTTATTACTGCATATTCATAACTAATTGTGTTAGGCTTCGCTAATAGAGCAGAGTGACAGTATGAAAAATCGCGACGGCGTTTTCACGGCCAGCGGAGCGCACTGCCGCTACCCCCTCGTCTCGTTTCCTGTAATGCACGTCGTCGAGCCAGCGATCATTAAGACACTTAGCTGCTAAATATAACAGGTTGTACCATCTGTCAGGGCGACGCCACGTTATCTATTAAGTGCTCTAATTTTATCCCGCTCCACGGATGCCATTTTTTAAACGCCGCTTTTAGCGTGGCATGTCATAACGGCGAAATTGTGTTTCGCGTGTCTGAGACGTATTAACCGCTAACGTGCGAAAGTGTGCAAATTGCACCAGTAATTGTGAGGCAGTTGTAATTTGTTTGAAGAGTGTTGTTGTTTTTTAGTTATTTATTTATTTTAAAGTTGATTTGTTTTTGTATTTTAAAAAGAAAACAAGATACAAAGGTCAAATGGGCTGCTTGTTTTATTTTACTTTATTTTATTTATTCAGCTGAAAAGTTCAAAAAGTCTGATAGCTGATAAAATGAACAGAAATCTAAATAAAATCCTATTTTTTGACTTTTGAGCTTAATTTATTTCCAGGAGTGAACGCGAGGGCTGATGGCCGGTGTGGTGACTTTTTGGCCGGCTTCAGCTCGTGATGTGATGGATGTGAGCAGATGCATGTCACGATGAATGATTAATTGCGTATCGTGTTGGCATCAGAGGTGGCGTGACCGCTGATGTGCTGACATCTCTCTCTCTCTCTCTCTCTCTCTCTTTCGAGAACACAAACACACTCACACACACACATGCTGTACAGATGGGCTAAATGGATGCCCTGTGGGTGCAGGAGTCGATTTGTGTGCCTCCCTCGGCCCCTGAGCTCCACTGGCTGCCTGTCAGGGGTGTGTGCTGTGTGCCGTGAAGGCGTCCTGCCCTGTATACCGAGATTGGACTTTTTTTATTTTATTTTTTTAATCTTCTCCCTGGTCCTAACCCCGCTCCTGCTCCTTGTCTGTTGTTCTAACCTTGGTCCTGCTCCTAAGCCAACTCCTGCCCCTGCTTTTACCTCTCCTTCCTCTGTATCCTGCTCCTCATTCTGTTACCTCAGCATCCCACTCCTACTGTACCTCTCCTACCCCTTCATCCTACTTCTACCTCTGCTTCCTGCATCTGACTACTACTGTACCTCTCCTGCCCGTCATTCTTCTCCAATCCCTCCTACCCCTGCATCCCTCTCCTACCCCTGCCATCTCTTTCCTACCCCTTCATCCTTCTCTTACCTCACCTTCCCCCTGCCATCCTCTCTCACTTCTCCTCACGCTATCCTCTCCTACCCCTGAATTCCACTCCGACCCTCTCCTGCCCCTTCCAACCGACCCTACCTCTCCTACCCTTGCTTTCCTCTTCTCCCACTATCCTGCTTCCTGCATCCCTGCTCCATGCAACCATCTCCTAAAACTACCCCCTTCACCCCGCTTCCTGCCCTTGCTCTCTGATTTCTGCCCCTGCCCCTCACATTCTGAAATCAGTTGAGAACACAGTTCTTTCCATGCAGTCCAGGAGTCCGAGTCCCTGACTACAGAGACATGAGCTGTTTTTTTTTTTTTTTTACCCAGCATGCAACAGTCCTCCAGTGCCTTACACTGCTTTTTTTGTGAAACCTGACTTTCAGAATGTCATATTTTTTATTTACGGCACTTTTACATTCTTTCATTTGAACGTAGCAGAT
Source organism: Channallabes apus (assembly GCA_030522415.1). Taxonomy (NCBI): domain Eukaryota; kingdom Metazoa; phylum Chordata; class Actinopteri; order Siluriformes; family Clariidae; genus Channallabes; species Channallabes apus. The sequence goes on along the minus strand of CM060115.1, from coordinate 27,608,381 downwards.
TTTTCGTCCCCTGACGAGAAGCTCAGGCCATAATATGAAAGAATGCTAAAAAGAACACGGCGTCCCTACAAACTTCTGTCTTTGATGAAGTCCTCCAGACTCCAGCGTCTTCTCTGAGCAGCGCCTCCGATTCCTAAATCCTCATTCCTCAGCTGTTCTTTTCTTCTTCTTCTTCCTGATGAGTGCCAAGCGTCTTCCACGGCGTCGTCCCTCGGCAGTTTCTTTGCTTTTTTGTGACACGTTTATCCATCTCCGTCTGATGGCGCAGGACGACAGGCAGGTGGAGGAAAAAAGAGGTTTTTCATGTTTTTTTTTATTTTTTTTATAAGGTTAGATTTACATATTCAAATAAAAGCGTGGATTAGCGTGGATTTGTTTTAGAAATATAGTTTTTGCGAGAGTGTTTAGACAGGCGTTTTTACAGGCTGTGACTGCTGATGGCACGGTGCTTGACAGCTGTCGCTAGCAGCTCAGCAGATCTCGTCAGGAAAGTCGGGCCGCCTGCCTGCTCTGTCAGAGAAGTTTAGGAGCGACTCGAGGGCCGCGCGCTACTCAGAACCTCGGCAGGAGACGAGGAACACGGGCTCAGCGGGTTCCTCAACCTTCAACTAGCACTCCGTCGGTTCATTTCCCTCTCTCCTGCCGCCCGGTCTCGCTGGATCAGCTGTCCAAAACCTGCCAAAACACCCGGCAAACCTTCACCTGTTTATCGCCGCTGATGAGCACGACACTGTTTTTCTGTTTTACTGATTCAGACTGCAGGAGGAGCGGCAGATTTCCTACATAGAACAAACATGATGAGGGTGACTTCTACATTATACACAAGTGTACACAAATGAACTGTGATTATATATAACAGTGCACGATAGGATAAAAATAATCAGATCACCAAACTTAGACATTTCTGCACATTTATCACAATTTTAATCAAGTTTGCTGGAAGTTCATCCAAAAATCTAAAATTATACTACTATTTATAGTATAAAAATAAGGACAAATAAATATGAAACTATATAATAATATTACTATATATACTGTAAATAGATACTGTATACTATATATAGAAACTACTGGGGCGAGGGGAGAACTACTGTATATAAATTGTAGAAATATTTCAAGATTTTTTATAAATTCATCAAACAAATGTAACAATAAATTAGCTGCTTTCAATCAGATTGTAATTATTATTTTGGGGAAACTAATTAAATACGTGTCCAAGTAGTTAATGTCAAAGCAATAAATTACATAAGACAAAAAAAAAATTTTGTTTACTAAAACATTTTTCTCGTTAAAAACAACTTCCAATAATTAGCTAAACAAACAAATAAACAAACAAACTAATAAAAATGTCTTATATAAATTCATAGTTTATTTCAGGACTTAAAAAGCTCATAACTAAAATTAACATTAAATTTAACATTAAATGCTTCATTTCAAACAGAGTTTGTAATCATGATATAAAATAAATAAATAATTTAACACTAAAAACAAAGAAAAATAAACAGTAAATCCCTTTTTTTTAATATTTAAATTAGCACAAATTTAAAGCATTCAAAAATGTGATTACACGCATTGATTTTTATTGTTAATGAAAATAATTTCTTAAACAAATACTGAGGAAAGGGGCAAATAAGAACAGTTCTGTAAAATCGTAAATACAATTAATCTTAAATAATTGGAGTTTTTCATGCAAAATTTGTCATTGATTAAAAAAATGAAAACGAGAGAAATCTGTACAAAAAACTATACAGTACATTTTGTGCAAAAACAAACAAACAAAAAGCTAAATTAAATATACTATGTTAAAGCAGAGTTTTGTAGTTTGTAAAACTGGTGAGGAAGGAAAAACTTTTCGTATATTTTAACATCAAAAACTTCATCAAAACATCATGAAAACTGAATGTAATTATCTAAAAAATAAACTTCACAAACGATGAAAAATAGCACACAAATATATCTCAAATTTTTTAATTTATGTAAAAATTTCGTTTGTTTAATGTAAAAAAAACTATTAAAAAAAAAACTCCCTGCCATATTTCAGACAAGTTTATTGTATATTGTAAATATTGCGTGTAATTCATCATGATGTCGTTGTTATATAACGTTCTCGCCCTGACTTACCAGTGCATCAGCCGTCTTTATTTATCAGTGTGTCGTGTGTTTACTGCATGTCACAGCCCTTATTCTGTTTGTGTGTGTGTGTGTGAGTGTGTGTGTATCATTGCGTATGACATTGTGACAGTAATGATGCAGGATGGAGAGTGAAGAATCGGAGAACGCGCACAGAATTAGCCCGAGTAAAGTACACTCCAGTTGCTGCATCATATTCGTGGCTCGAAAAAAGAAAAAGAGAGGAAAAAAGAAAAGGAAAAAAAATCATCCAGAGTACACAATGCAGATCGGGACATTCATTAGGTTCATTAAGGTTCATTAGGACCTTCTCGTTAGAGGCTCATCACCTTCTGAAACCGCAACCAAGCCGTGAAAGGTGTCATTAGGGAGAAAATAAAATCACATCTGGAACATTTTCGTTCTTTCCAGGCCAGATAATGGGCTTCTGGGGTTTTGTTTAGTTTTTTTTGTTCTCCCTACAATATAGTCCACGATTAGTAACTGTTTCATAAGGGACACAAATTTTACATTTCATTTTCACCTAATGTAGACTGAAAATCATATTGTTATTAGTTACTGAAAGTAAATTTTTATTATAAAATCACAAGGGTGTATTTACTTTTTTTCTGTATCTGTGTTATTGGAAGCAAAAATAACATGAAGTGTACATGTTTATCTTTTAATATTTTGCTATTTAGGCGAACACTAATCTTGACAGAACAGGATGTTCTCGTTTCATGTGGGAGAAGTTTTAAAGCAGTTTTTAGACTTTTTTCATGTATAAATATATACATACATACAGTATATACTTCTTGCAAGTGCTGAGAATGCGAGTGGGAGATACTGTATGACAAACATCATGGTGCTTGAAGACATTTCTGTGATGTGTGTGTATTGATGCCCACTGATCAGCCCTGGCAGAACAGACCCGACTGTTAAGTTTACTCCACACACTTTCCATAGGTTTGAATCTCTAGTAACTTTAGTCTGCTTTATCCATTCCACACCAGGCCTGGATGTGTGTTTGTCCTATTGGAACATCCATTTTGTCCAAGCTGCAACAATCTAGCTGATTTGATGTTCTCGGATTCTGCTCCTTCTTCATTGAGGATGGAACAGCCATAACGCGTGATGCTCCCACCACCATGCTTAACAGCTGCTTGAAATATACTGCTAGCTTTTTTGTTTCTTGTTTTTGAACGTGTTGAACTTTAGTCAAACTTGAAGGTGTGGATTTTGGAGGCTAGACTTCTTTCTTTCAGTCCATATACAGTACATAGTGATATGAAACCCGCTAGACAGTCAGTACATTTACATCAAGCTATGATTAGAGCTCAACTAGGCCATTTAATTGGACTCCGGCCTTTGCCCCAGTATACTGTATAAACATGGAAGGTAAAACAATTTATTAACCAAAGTATGTCTGGCTCTGCTGCGATCCATGGTGATCTATTTCTTTCTGCTTCGTAGTATTTTATTCCCATTTGACCTACAGTATTACATCACAGACCAAAGCTAGTTAGTCAAACTGGCAGCATCTCGACTGGTGAAAACATGGACAGCTTTACAGCCCCCCACATTTCATATGTTGCTGTAAGGTCTACTACTAATGAGATGCACGCTGGCCCTCGTGGTTATGGTGTTGTCCGGAGGCAGACGATTTTGGTCCAGATTGGCGTGACAGCATCACGCAGTTGCTGCAGAACATCTATGATGCGAATCTCGTTCCACCACATCCCAAAGGTTCTCTATATTGGACTGAGACCTGGTGTCGGTGGAGGCCGTTTGAGAACAGAGAACTTCAAGAAACCAGTTTGAGATGATCACTTTGTGACATGCTACGTTATCGTGATCATGATCAGGAACACTACTCAGGTAGGTTGTGGCATTTAAACCATGCTCATGTGGTACTAAAAGGCTCAATGTGTGGCAAGAAAATGTACCGCACACCACCACCAACACCAGCCTGAAGCGCTGATACAAGGCAGGATGGATTCATGCTTTCATGAGTTTTGCACCAAATTCAGAAATTGAGACTCATCAACGTTTTCCCAGTCTTCTGTTGTCTGAAGTTGGTGAGTCCATGTGAATCCTCAGTTTCCTGTTCCTAGCTGACGTTGAACCTATCAGCTTGAACAAGCCTGACCATTCTCCCCTGACCTTTGGGCATCAACAAGCGTTTTCACCCATAGAACTGCCCTTACGGGGTATTTTCTCTCTTTCAGTCCATTCTCTGAAATGGTAGTGTTTGAAAATCCCAGTAGATCAGCAGTTTCAGAAATACTCAGACCGGCCCATCTGGCACCGACAACCACGCCACGTTCAGAGTGACTTGAATCATCTTTCTCTCATTCTGATGCTCAGTTTGAGGCGTCAGTGGCAGTTTATCTGAAATCATTAATTACAAAAATGTCAAACCTACACCTGGAGTCTCTTTCATGGTACAAGTCTGTAGTCGTGTTTAAAATCCACGGAGCTTAACATCACATCCATAATGCAGTGTAGTTCTCAGGACATGAAAATGTGTTTGTTTTTAGCAAAAGACTTTCCATTAAAACTTATGCAAATGAATTCACTGAAGCTGAGCTCATCCATGCACTGAGGCTTTTTGTTTAGTTCAAATGTCACTTTCATAACGCTCTACCCGACTATTACACCATTTCGAGAAGCACGGTTAGTGTTATTTTTAGCCGCTACTGCTTTGTGTGTATATACAGTATACAGCATATATATATATATACAGTGTCTTCTTAACGTTTCGTTTTTTTCAGATCTGAAGGTTGTTTTTAATATTCTCCATGGCCTTTTCCCTCGCAGGCAGAAGGCAGGCGACCTTATGAAGGCTCAGGTGGAGGATCTGCGGAATCAGCTGAAGACCAAAAGCAGGATTATTCAACGTCTGGAAGAGGAAATTAAGATGCTTTTGTCTCACAGAATCCAGGAGAAGAATGAGGTAGAGGAGCTGCTTCACCTTCACCCCCCCCCCTTCTCTATTAAACAGAAGCACGCAGTAGCAGCGGCGGAGGCGATATTATTTGCCGCGTTGCGCCCTGAGCTTTGCATGTGTTATGTATTACACAACGCTCACCGCGTGTGACGAATCGCTAACATCGCCTGCCCCGGAGGTTCCAACTACTGCCTGATTTTTATTTCTTTTATTTATTTATTTATTTATTTATTTTTTTGTACTCCTTCCCACTCCTCCTTATGAAGTGTCATCAAATTAAACCTCACGGTTGCTTTATTGTCTGTGTGCGTTTACAAACAGATAGTTGTGGCATTAAAACCTCATGTAAACTCTGGCTTTCTGTTTTTATTATTATTATTTTATTTATTTTATTTATTTATTTTTTTAGAACGTTGCAGTCTGAATCTGTCGATACGGATACGAAGAAACATGGGCATTTCTTTTACATTCCTAAACTTGTGTGTGTGTGTGTGTGTTTTGTGTGTGTGTGTGTGTTTTGTGTGTGTGGTTGCAGGGCAGCAGGGTTGCAGGAGCTCTGGAGGAGATGTGTAAAGAGGTGTGTAAGCAGAGCGTGGTACAGAAATGAACACATATACTGTACACACACACACACACACACACACACACACACACACACACACACACACACACAGACACACACACACACTGAGCAGGTTAGTTCGCCTTTCTTTTCTTCAAGCTTTCTTATATAAATAAAGAAAAATATTTACACCCACTCTGATCCGCTGTGAGAAAAACACATACAGTACACCAAGGGTCTGTCTGTCTGTCTGTCTACAGTCTCTATCTATCTATCTATCTATCTATCTATCTATCTATCTATCTATCTATCTATCTATCTATCTATCTATCTATCTATCTATGCCTTTCCTTTCCTCATGCGTAGCAGCTATAAACAGTCCTGTACACAGTGTAGGATTATACAGTACTCAGCTTTTCTTATCTGTCTAACTTTCTATCGATTAAGCGATACATAGTTGTTTAACTTTGTTCCCTCGTTAATTCTCTATAACGCTCCAAACATCTTTGTTTTCTGGACGATCCGCAGTAAGTGTAACTGTACATAGATGAAATTCTTTGCCCTGTTGTGCTTTAATTACTAAGATGTTGTTACACAAGCGAATCCCTGCTGTATAAGAGGAATAAAACACTCCAGTGTTACTGGGACATAACCAGTGTAAAGGGCGGCGACTCGGCTTCACACCACCGTCTCGCTGATCACTTCTACACGACTCGGTACGATTTTGCAGCTTGCTTAAAAAATAAGAAGAAATGTACAAATTATTATTTAATTAAAAAAAAAACTTTTGTTTTTAATTCTATTTATTGAAGCTGTCAGTGATTAATAATAATAATAGTTATTATAATTATAATAATTATATTATAATATATATAATAATATAATAATATTTTTCTTATACTATTTTATAAGAAATTATAATTATTTTATTTTAATTAAATAACTGTAATTATAATTATAATATTTTTCTAATAATGTAATGTCATATTTTTCATATATATATATATTTATTTATTTATTTTCTTTTGTACGATTACAAGTTATTGCGTTGTTTTGCTTCTTACAGACTTTAATCCAGTTCAAGCGCTGAGTCCAACAGGTTAATAACTCTAAGAGCTCAGTAATAAAAACACTAACCTGATGAACACACTCTGCACTCCTGACCTCGCTGTGACAGCTGTGGCCTTATAGAACACCATGTTTTAGTAATTAGATCATAACGAATCACAGTGTGAGACGAGGACGAACCCTGAGTGACACCTGAGTGTAACTCATTACAGTGTAGAGGGAAGTAAAGGCGAGCAGCACAAAGTGTTAAAAGAATAATGAGGGTTAGATATGATCTAATCGTGAAGTGGAGTCCTGGGATTCAGAAGGCTATAGGAATACTTTAACTGGGAATACTGGGAATATTCCAAAGACAAAAACACTGGGAAAGTTAAATGGGAAAAACTTGCACACAACCAAGACTTTCTTATATTTGGTCATTTAAATTTCTTTAAAAAAAAAATCTTAAAATGCTCGTCAAATTTTAGTTTGATTCAAACCTCTCTACACTACCCACAATGCCGTGCTGCAGTGATGCAGTTGGATTTATCCCTCATTCCAACGCTAGCTGAAGTGAGCCATACAGCGACGCTTTAGTGTTTATATTCCATGCTAACACTGTCTAAGAACGCTAACTAGCCGAGTCGCGTGTGTGCAGTAACTTAACGCAGTGGTGTGTGGTCACGCGTTTAATAATATAATAATAAGACGACTGAGGAAACATCACCAGGTGTGCTAAACGGCAAGTTTCATTATTAAAAAGCTTCTAGATGACAGTTTGGATAAAACAAAAAGTTGTGTGCTCGAGCTTTCTTCAAGAGGAACTAGTTTTACCAGAATTCATTAAAAGTAAGATGGGAGTGGTGGCTCTAGCGGCAGTGGCTCTTTTAGTCGTTGATTTTGGGGCCTGAGGATCCAGGTTTGAGCCCAGGTGGGTTGCCAGGCCCCCGTACTACCCAGCCACTGCATGCAGCGATTAATCACAAACCAGGACTGTAATTAACTCGATTGAAATTTTTAATCGATGGACAGCACTAATTGGAAGAAAAATAAAGTTTAGTTCTTCAGGATGCCTGCGACTTCCACTAACTTCTACTCATACAGTATGTAATGTTTTCACGGCTGTGTTTTCCTTTAAATCCCTTAAAAAAGCTTCCGCTCCTCTCCGAGACGAGCCCCGAGCACACGTGCTGCAGTTTTACAGTAAATTACGTTTGTGCTCCGATAGAAACAGGATCTGAAATTTTCTCCCGGTTGACAAATTTCTACTGATGTCTCATTTACATTTAAATGTAGTCATTTAGCAGAAGCGTATTTCAGCAGCGAGGAGCCAGGACACTGGAGTAATGAGATCTCGCACTATGAGCGTGCTTAGAGCTCGGAGAAGGACACGACAGTCGCACTGAAGCCGGAGTCATTTATCCCAGCGGACCGCTCATTACTACGCCGTATATCTCACACTTGTAATAAGTGACAAATAAAGCAGAAAGGGGAGCGTGTGCTCATAGACGAGTGCGCCGGACTTGATTATTTTCCTTAACACCGTGTTCCAGAGTGTTTTATTTTACTTGCATCGTGAAGACGTTCAGACTTCTTCATGATTATTCTTTTTCTCCATTTCCTTTGGTCGTCCCTCCTTTGGATCATCACTACACTTTCATACCTGTAATATCACAATAAAGTACATCATGATATCATTTATCACAATATCGATGTTTTAAACATCACATCACCCAGTTTTAAACCAACCCCCGTAAGACTGATATACACACTCCGCCTTGTACACTCACAGCATTTCTTTTATTTGAACCAAAACGGCATAACATTCTTTAAAACGTTTAAAAAGTGCCCGAGAAGTGTTTTTTTTCTCTCTCTCCGCATCACCTGCAGAGTACGAGCGCAGTATTACGACCTCTAATTCTATTTCAGTTCTCAGTCTTTGACGCAGAGCCTTTAACCGAGCCTGGATTTATCTGCGCATTTTTAAAGGCCAACAGATAAACATTTTTAATGTTGCCTTCGACCAGTAATGAGAGCAGAAAGAACGGAGTAATGGAGGTGAATAATAGCTCCGCATCCTTTATGCAACTTCCTCTGGCCTCATCAGCGGCTCCATTCACGACTCCGGGTAATACGCACAAAGATACAAGTGCTCATAACACGTATTATTACGCGGAACGAACCTGACAGTCCGCACTAATTATCTTATATTATGAAGGGAAGTGAAGAAAACTGTGAAAGTAATGAAAACCCGGTGTGATGAGGATTACTGCGACAGGATGTCATCACAGTACTGCAAATGTTTGCACCTTAAAGACGGGCTAAAGGACATTGTGACACGTTTCTTCACTGCTTGTTTTGTTTTGTATGAGAGTTTTAATAATCTGCCATCTGGCCTTTAGCTTGTTCGTGGTGACAGGAAAATAAATCCTTCGTTATTTTTCGCAAAAAATAAACACGAAAGTGGTTTGAAAAAAGCAAACAAATTGGGATGTACCAGTGGTCTACTTCATGAAGCAAGAACTCAGTGAGTGTCTCTGCTGCTCTTCAGCACCGAGCACATGCACATGGAGTTGACATAACATCAACTCGACTTTATAATGACTTTAGTTACAGGTAGTAACTCGAAACGTGGATTTACAGTCCCGGTGTTTGTAAGAGTTCCTAGTCTTGTTAACGAGACAACACTAATACCAGATTTTTTAATTTGTGCCGTGGTTACCATTGTCGCCTTGCACCTCCAGGTTCGATTCGCACCTCAGGTGGGTGTGCATGGAGTTTGCAGGCTCTCCCGGTGCTTCATGGGTTTCCTCCCACAGTCCAAAACAAGAAGATTAATCGAATTGCCATTTACAAGTTCCTCGTAGTGTGTGTGAGAGAGTGTGTGTGTTTGTGTGTGCCCTGTAATGTAACGGCACCCCGTCTTGTGCCCCAAGTCTCTTGGTTTAGGTTCCAGGCCTCCGCGTGACCCTGTACATGATAAGTGCTGTAGAGAACGAGTGAGTGACGGTCCGGCGTGAGAGAAACGCAAAAAAACACAATTTAAGAACGTACACAACTTAAGAGAATGGGAACACTTCGCATTTTAGAGCAGCAGTCGGGTTTCTCTGAATACGGCGTTACCATGACATCCGCCATTTTCTATCATCATTAAAATCAGCCAAGTTTGTTAGCAGTGCTTGCAAGTTTAGCCTGAACAGGCTAACATTATTTTAATGCAACTCATTTTGTTTTTTTTGATAAAGCCAGGAGAACTGCTCGCAAATCCATATTGAAGTTTGCCGTGGGTGTGGTTAGCACTTAAATAGAGACATACAGTGACATAGAGACGTGACTCTCTAGCCCACTAAAAAACAAAGTGGTTTTTAGCAGGTTCGCTACTGAACCGGCACTAACACCAGACATGAACTAGCACCTGGTTCAGTGGTACCTCATTTCCACTACACTGGTGCTGGTGTTAGGTGCCGCGTTTACACTAGACAGGAGCTCAGCAGGAGTTGCATGATAATACGTCACGCCCACTAAACAGAAACGAACTTGCCCGAAGTCAGCTTACTGGTTATTCTCCAAAGTATGAAAATGTATTTCAGTATCCAAAAGCAGCTTATTTGTCGTGTTATAACCGCTGAAACAGATCGACATAGACAACTAGCTTATACACTATTTGGTCGGTTGTTCGTGTGAAGCCTGCGACTATTAGTTCTTCTCTTATTTCCTCATACACTTTTTTTTTTCTAAAAGCACTTTCCAATTTCTGCTGAATCTCGGCGGATGTCCAAATTATTAATAACGCTTTTGTTTCGTCCGTGCTCCACATTAACGGACTTTGCGTCTCCGCCATTTTTTTTACACTCCCTATAACTCCGCCCACCGCTCGCGACGTCACGGGTTCTTGCGACTAGACCAGCAGAGTTTAGGGGCCGGTGCCCTAAAACTAGACCAGCAGAGTTTAGGGGCCGGTGCTTGTTTTAGGGCACCGGCACCAACTTTTTTCTGTGGAAAAGCGCAGCACTGGTTCCAAAATTGGGAACTGGCACGGGAACCAGAGCAGTGGAAAATGGGCATGGTTCACTAGTATGGCAGTGTTTGTCAATAGCCCCGCCCACTAATCATTGGTTGTCCATATCCCTGCCTACTAATTGGTGTATGTCCATAGTCCCGCCCACTAATCAGTTCTATACAGCTGTACTGTAGATAGGTTTAAAGATTAAATGAAAAAAAGATGTGCGAAGCATTACATCATCTTTATAATCTGGATTAAGAGATTTGTATAAATTAAACATACATAAACTATGTAAGAACCGTTTAAAAATACTTAGTTTTTTTTCTGCATATTATTTTAAAGAAAACAAAATGTTCGGTGTGCTGTATCTTAAAGGAATAACATAAAATAGTATTTAACATAAAGTTATATATTGATTTAAGAATAGAATTCATAGCTTTAAAATATTTAATTGATCTGAATTTATATTAGAGCAAAATCAAGGATCAAGCTTGTATTAATTTTTTTTATTACACTGATTTTATTTTTGCCTCTCTGAGCGCTCATGTCTGACAGGTGAGATGTAAAACTATTGTTTTCCTCCTGCTTCATTTTTATAATATTACACCAGTAGCATCTCCGCCTGGAGTCCAGGCCCTGCGGTATTTCTTGAGACTTTGCGTCTCGACCGAATGTTGCACCAGATTTGCCTCATCTGTTAATACGAACAGGGTCAGCACTTTGAATGGATGAGTTCTATTCCCCACGTGCACCTGAATGCCAATAAAACTTTAAAAATGCATTAAAAACAAATTTGAGTGCCACGAGGTTCAAACCAATCGCAGTGCCTCCTGTCGACGCCGATCCCCCGAGGTGCTTGTGCGTTTTATGATGCCCCGACTTTCAGACTTGCAGTGCAGGGAAAAGGTGATGTTCCTCCTACGTCTTATGAAAAATTTAATCCGAGCCAAAACAAACAAGCCGGCCAGCTCGTACAGCGATCACGTCGTCGGGCAAATTGTTCAAATTAATCAGGAAAGTATTGATCGGGAAGCGGTAGCGCTGCCACGCGTCTGCATATTAATATGAAAAGGCCATTTCGTCCCCCGTGTTTAATTTCTTTATATCTTCATAATTGATTAATGTTCCATTGTGAAGAAGAGATGAATAATTTATAAGTCCAATAGCCTTTGGCTAATGAGAAAATGCTTAATTCCAGAGAACGTGTTTTATGAGAGCCCCGTGCAGCCGATACCGGTGACGTATTAAACGTATCCTCGGCGTCGGCCCCCTGGACCGAGACTCGAGTCAGCTCCTGGATAATTACGCTAAAATGGAATAATGATAATGAAAGATTGAGGAGATCTTGTTGAGAGAAAGCAGCTGATTGTTAGCATCTGTTGTATTGAATTGATGAATGCATGTTGAGATTAACACCCACCATCTTTCTCTCTCTCTCACACACACACACACACACATACACACAAACACAATCTTGTTGCCAGTCTGCCTTATTGAGCCTTATTGAAAATGTGCCGGGAACAAAACGGAGCAAATTGAATAAACAGCACTTATCCTTAACAAGGAACGTAATTAAATATGCAAATAACCGCAATAATATCGTTAACCTTGGCAACGCGTCAGGGACTCTCGAGCGCACTCGTGCATCAGGATCAAAGCTTGGAAGTTTGCCAGCACGTTGTCACACGTCTGTTTCCTTGCTTTTATTCCCGCATTTAAATGAACTCATAATACCGCTAATGAATCCCTTTTGTGCTCAGTTTGTGTACCTTGTAATTGTAATGAGGCGCGAATATCATTAGACTCGAACGTCATCAGCTGTTCCACGTCTGCTTGCTTGTTTCTTTATTTATTTATTCACTGTAATTCCGGGCTGTTGCGGCGTCCTCAGAGAGGTGCCACTCACTCACCCGCTAATTAATCCATAATGTGGCCTGTTGGGACTCTTTTCCAAGCTTGTCACGGTTCCAGCGTTTCTCTGGCACTGGCACCTCGCGCTCTTCACTTCACTCCATCGCTCTTTTCCCTGCAGGATGTTGAGAGCGGGACGCAGATGCCCTCTTCAGAAGAGACACTCTTGTTTTTTTGCCCCGCTAAGAGCTCTCTCTAATCTGCACAACGGCGAGAGCTAATTTGTATTTGCATCTAAATAGACGGCGTAATTTTCATCAAGCTGAAAGATGATTGAGCCACCACGGGCAACCATTCGAGTAATATATTAATCTTATTAGCAAGTGCTCGTTAGCTCCTGTTTATGAAAGCTTTTGTTCTTATGTAATACTAAAAAGATTTGTTTAGACTTTGAGAAATATCACATAAAAAAAAACACAACATAAAAAAAGAAAAACAGCTTCCTTTGTAATTACATGAAATCGTGATATTTCTATGTCAAGTCATGGCATATCACAATATTTATATACACCAAACAACCACCTGCCTAATGTAAAGTAGTTCCCCTTGTGCCCCCAAAACAGCCCTGACCCGTTGAGACCTGCACTCTAGTCCTCCTAAGACTCCTGCTAGTCTTCTGGAGGTGTGTGTGTGTGTGTGTGTGTGGTATCTGGCACCAAGCCGTCAGTATCAGATCCTGTGAGTTGTGAGGTCGGGCCTCCATGGATTGGATTTGTTTCTCCAGCGCATCTCACAGATGCTTTATAAGATTGAGATCTGGAGAATTTGGAGGTCGGGTCAACACCTCAAACTCTTTGTCATGTTCTATCCTGCTGATAGAGGCCACTGCCATTAGGGAACACCGCCTCCATGATACTTGGTCTGCAGCGATGTTTAAGTAGGTGGCGCGTGTCAAAGTAACATCCAGATGAAAAGCAGGACCCAAGGTTTCTCAGCAGAACATCACCCAGGGCACCACACTGCCTCTGCCGGCTCGCTTTCTTCCCATAGTGCATCCTGATTCCATCTCTTCCCCAGGTAAGCAACGCACACACACACCTGTCATCCACATGATGTAAAAGAAAATGTGAGCCATCAGACTAGGCCTTCTTCTTCCATTGCACTGTGGTCCAGGTCTGATGTCCAGTATGGACTAGAATTTCCTACAGTCTACCTGAGACTCCATATGAACTCAAAGACATCATCTGTTGGTGGACTGAACCTCCAGCCTCCTAACACAAAGTATGACTGCAAATAATCCCTGCTTTCTGACAATTCACCCAAATGAGGACGGGTTCCCTGTTGAGTCTGGTTCCTCTAAAGGTTTCTTCCTATTCCTATGACAGTTGTTAAAAGCGCTACACAAATAAAATTGAATTGAATGTGTCCATTGTTGGCGCTTCTGGTGGTGGACACGGGTCAGTATTGGAACCCTGACCGGGTGCGCAACAAACTATGCAACAAACTACAATGCACTGTGTGTTTTTGACTCCTATCTTTTGAAACCATTCACTTTTTCAGCACTTTGTTCTACAGTAACTCTTCTGTGGGATTGGACCAGATGGAGTAGTCTTTGATCTCCACACATATAAATGAGCCTTGGGAGCCCATGAACCTGTCGACTGTCCTTCTTGTCGACTGCATTTTTTTCTACACGCTGACCACTGCAGATCAAGAACATCTCAGAAGACCTGCTGTTTTGGAGATATGCTGATCCAGTCATCTTGACATCACAATCTGGACCATGTCAAAATCACTAACCTTCTTAAACTTGCTTATTTTTCCTTGTTCCAAAACATCCATTTTGAGACCTGACTGTTCACTCGCCACTCCTTGACTGGTGCCAAGATAATCAATATTATTCATTTCATCCTGGCAGCAGTTGGTGTTGTAATTGATTGGTGCATGTGTTATATATACTGTATATACAGTACAACAATAGCAATTTGGTTTAATAGTAACAGCCCAAACACAAGGGGGGGAAAGTATAGCTGATGATGGAGTATTTCATTTTGTTTGTTTATTTAATATTTATGGAAGGATTCTACAGGATTAGATTTTTTCCCATCTGAGGCACAGTGTGTAATTTTATAGAATTATTTCTTGCCTATTTTGATGAACCGTTGCCATATTTCTGGAGTCAGCAGCATTAAGACCAAGGACGTGATAATGGTGATGTCACAAAATAAAAAGGGGGGTGTGGGAAAACATGACTTTGTAAAACTTTCAAAGACCAATTTTTCAGAATCTAAGCATTTTTGGAAATGCCAAGCAGCCAAAAGTAACAAAAAGAAAGTTTGTGGAAAGTTGTTTGGTCGTATTATTTGAGGTAAGCAGGTTTTCATCATCACAGGGACAAACAATATGATTAAGTGACTGCTTTTGAGCACCGCCGTCCTCTCTCAAAGCGAGAGAGAGAGCGAGAGAGAGAGAGAGAGAGATAGAAGCACCGCCATGGTGCCCGCCGTCTCACTCAAATCTTGAGGAGTTTGCAATATTTTAATCCCATTTCTGCCGTGTCGCCTTCCCTCCTGGCCACTTTGCATAAGAAGTATCCATTACGCTCACTAATGGCAACGTGCGCTTGGAACCGAGCTGGAGGTCCGTGCATTAGAGGCTAAAAAGCACACCAACATGGCCTAATGGGAGCGCGTCGCCATGAAACGATAATTCATCAGATTTGCTGATTCGTCAATCCTGCGCCCCAGTCTGATTGTGTGTGTAAAATGATCTGGCCTCTAATTACAATCCATCTCATCCGAATTGCAAATGGAGGTGTCCGACTTAAATAGAGGGAAAAACAGATTAACTTTGAATATTGTCGCAGGACGGGAAGCAAAAGATGAAATAGCATTCGAAGGCACCCCATTAGTCTAAGTGGTTTACTTTAAAAGTGATCCTAATGTCTTGAAGCAGCCTTACTTAAATCGCACTTTGACTTTAACCTGTACAAAAGCGCTAACTGCTTAGCACCTCCGTTGGTAGGCTAACATGCTAAACAGTCGCTATACGGTTAAAAACATTTTAGAAAATATAAAAATTGGAGCAAAAAAGAAACCAAGAACTCTGGTCCTCCCACCTTCTTTGTAGTGAAAACACACGCATTTGATGTTCCTGTCTTCGAGAAACGAACCTGTGGTGGACGTGTACTTGTTGTGAGCTCCAGAGAAAACCTGACGAGGGAGACGAGAATGGTCCAGAGTTTTTAAGAAGGTGTCTGTGGTGGAAACATGGCAGCTTTCAGGCTGCTGTTTGAGTTTCACAAGAAGGTTCTTACAGTGTGAAGGAAAAACCCTGGAGCTTCTGCAGTCCTGAGTTTATGGGCTTCCAAAAAGATTCTTACAGTCCCTGAACCTGATGGAAAACTTCAGTGGAAAAGGATCCATTGTAAATTTATCCATTCTTTAATGTTTCCTTTGTAGAATTGCACTTGTTCGTGGATTCCTGCAAAAGCCTTTTGAGAGAGACATGCTGTTTTAGTTCTGTGAAATTAAATTAATGTGACTTCCTGAAGAAGGTACTTGTGGTGGAAAACACCTGTGTGTTTTGGGTTCTTGAGAACATTCAAAGGCCCTGTGGTGGAAAAATACCTGGATGTCCTACTGTATGTCCTTGGGAAGTTTTAGGGCTCCTAAAACTGGGCTGGAGTATTAAGGCGTTGCGTTCTCTTCTGCTGCTTTTTCTTTCTTTTCTTATGCAGAATATTACATTTTAAATCGTAAAAAGTGTGAAGCTTTTATGATAACGTTGGATGAACATGGTGATCTACATCATCTTTCCACGTCACCTCATCATCTCCAGCTCTTCTGGAAAAAAAGACACTCTTATCTCTGCAGCTGTAAAGGTGTGACTGTTCCACAGAGAACCTGGTTATTCCTTACATGTGATTAAACCAATCCTGCATTATGGAATGTTTTGAGGTTGGGGGAGTTGAGAAGAGATGGAAGAAGGGATGAGATTGTGTGTGTGTGTGGTGGGGGGGTGTACGTGCGTCTCTGTGCCACATGTGTTATTTTTGAAGACTGACAAGAGAAAGTCTTCAGCGTGTTCATGTTCCAGGAAATGTGGCGTTAAAGCACGAGACGTGGCGTACATCAAACCCTCGTCATGTCGCACATGTACTCGGAATCACGCTGGAATGAATATTAATGAGAGCGGAAGCGATCCTTGGGAAATGTAGCTTAGCGACGTAGCTCAGCTGGCACTGAAGGGAGGAGGATGAAGAGAAGAAAGAATTCCCAGGTCACCAACTTTGGTTTTTCTATCTAGCTTGTGGTTTTTTTTTTTTTTAAATAATATAATTTTTTTCCCTTGTCAATCAGATAAGCCACGCCCTCTTGGTTATGGGGACAACACAAGATTTAAATCTAATGACTGTTTATATAGTGGTGTCATTTTGTAAAACGTATTTTTAAGGAAAAGTTTTTGTATATATCTTTTTACATTAATATCACAGGTGGGTTTTTGTTTCCTAGAAATTGTCTAATATTTTATCGTTGTCTTAATGGAAAATAAGCATTAATTAAATCATCAGATTTATTCATTGTAGAGCTACATTTAGATGTAGAGCATCTACAGCAAGCAACATGGCTGATGATCACGACTCTACCTGGGGGACATTTTCAAATGTTCAGAATTAATTAATCATATTAAAAAGAATAAATACACTAATTGGCCTTGATATGTTTACATCTAGCTTTAATTAACTCCGAATTCACTTCCAATTCACGACGTCTTCGTCGCATCGGCAAATCCTTATTGATTTATGCGATTCTGGGTTTATCTTGTCTTTTGTACATAAAATTCACATCTGCTGTTCAAATGGGAAACGGTGCCATCGATTTCCTTAACTTGAGCCCAAACGCTAAAGATTTTTGGATAAGCTTTCTCATTACTTAAGCCAAAATCAATAAGGAAGAGCATGTTTTAATGAATGAGCAGTTTGAACAGCACGCTGCAGATACGCGCCCCGGCTTCATCCAACGCTCCACCAATCGATCATCAAGGTTGCTTAAGCGAGCTCCAATTGGTTGACATTGTGGTTTTCTTTTTGTGTCAAAACACTCAGCGTTGAGGGAAAAAAAAGGAAAAGTCATAGGAGTTGCAGATAACAAAACCAAAATAACGTTTCCCACGCAGACTCACGTGAGACAGAGGACTCGGTTATTAAGATCTACGGGAAATGAAAGTGTCAATTGTTTATAGGAACTTGCAGTTACACTGGTGCCGCTTTGCATAATTAAATAACAAAAACTAAATACTGTAGCAATATGAACCTGTGCAATTACGTAATCTCAAAAGTCTGACATGTCTGTTATTATAGTTTATATGATAAATCGTTATTGATCATGTGGGAAATTGCTGATTGCAGGTTATATACACAAAGTCAGGAATTGATGTCAGGTTTGTTGATTTAAGTAAATGTTTTTTTTTTTTTTACTTTTAAGATGATAAATAAACATTAGCAAATCCTTTTAGTGAGAGCACCTGTGTTTTTATTTGAGAAATATATTTGAAAACAAAACAGTACATTTAATATTTAAATATCGCAATTTAAATCACAATCGCAATATGTATCAAAATAGTTGCAGAGTGATTAAAAAAAAAAAATCTAATCTCTAACATTCACAGACGTGTCTTTAAATTCTTCCCACCTTCTTAAAGTTGTAGTTGTATGTGAACGAGTGCACTAACTTCAGACCTCGTTAAAAAAAAAGGATTTTACCCCAAATAATCACAATAATCATTTTAATGCCTAAACATTTAAGCGATGATTATTTTTTTTTGTAACTAAATATTTTAATCTAACATGAGAAATCCTCTCAAAATAAATGTGAAATAAGTTTTAATGAGGAGGAAGTCATTTTAACAAGCGTTTCCAAAAGTTGTACTTATCATTAGTGTAGGCTCATTATAATTATTAATGAAGAAACACATTTGACTCAGAGCTGAAAGGAAAGACGCACAAACAAAAAGTAACAGATTTCACGATAAACGAAGAAACGCAAAGTGGTACATTTGGACATATTTTTTTTCTTTATAGCACAGCAGTTTGGAAGATGGACGTCATCTGATTTTAACACATTTCAAGTCAATTTGCATAATTAAATATGATTCATACTCCTACTGTATATGTCTGTCATATTTACTGTATTTCGTATCTTTACAGTTCCAAAAAGTGTTTTGTGTGTCACATTTCATTACACATATGTGTAAATCTTGTATTCTTAAACAGAATCCGTCTTTAAATTTCCTTTTCTATACCAGGCCTGCACAATTTGATAAAAAAAAAAAAAATCATAATGCGATTGTAATTTCTAACAGAATGTTTAACTATTAAATGCATCATTTACTGTTCTGTCATATTTATTCAGGCCAACAGAAAATTATGGCAGAGATGATCTATTTATTTAAATTCCTGACTATGTAAATGTTACCCGTAATAAATAGCAGCATAAATTAAAAACCTGTAACAGGATTTATTCATAAAATGAAATAAAAAAATGTCTGTAGTAGCAGTTAAATAACTTTTATTCCTATTACGTATTATTCATTATAATTATTTTGTAATTATTATTATTATTATTATGTGTCATATATAGTGTCATGCTGTTATATCGAAACAATCAGTGACAGAATTGTTGTAATGAAGCGGCGTCACTCTCACACAACCAAAGTTTAACATTCAGAAATGTTTAAATCTCTATTATACTACAGTAGTTTGATAGCGATTAATAAAAACATTTATTAAAGAACACATCATGCTTTTATGAAATGTTTCTTTATAGATAGTAAACAAATAAAAGTTCCACCTGCGCAAACATACAGAAGAGACATTTTTCTCAGAAAAAAGAACTTTATTTATTTATTTATTTAATCCTCTTCTGTACTAACGTACCAGTTCACACTATGGATGAAATTATAAGTACAATATGTTTCAGGTTGTCATTAATTAATGTTTTAAATGAATTGTAATGAATCCTAAATGTTTT
Source organism: Channallabes apus (assembly GCA_030522415.1). Classification (NCBI taxonomy): domain Eukaryota; kingdom Metazoa; phylum Chordata; class Actinopteri; order Siluriformes; family Clariidae; genus Channallabes; species Channallabes apus. Next base: position 27,588,828 of record CM060115.1, on the reverse strand, counting down.
GACTTTGCACATGTAATGATGTTTTTTTTGTCCTCCAATCTCTCCTACTGTACCTGTGTTAGAAGTTCATTAAGAGTTAGTAAGTTTGACACGTGATTGAGGTGACCTACATCACCAAGTCAGAGTAATCACTACACACACACACACACACACACACACTTGAGGATCACTCACCATTTCCTAAAATCGTCTCATTTGTACGTCTCACAATTTCTATCTAAGTTCAAATAAACCAAATCGTCGACGTGAAAGACCGTCTGCGTCGTCGGGTATAAGAGAGATTTTCATGAATATGGAAAAGCTTGAGAAGTTTCACAGCAAGAGGGGGAGAAAAAAAAAGGAGAAAAGAAAAGAATCAGAGCCTTTTGTTGTATGTCCTTTTCTCGTGTAAAGTTTGCTTTAAATGTCATCCATTAGCATATGAACTTTTAAATGAGCTTGTTTGCTCAGTGATCCTGGCATGTAAATACAGATATCGAATGCGTGCGCTCGAGTTATCGGGGCTCCGGCGATGACACCCAAGGCCTCCGCGCCTCTAATTAAAGCACAGCCAGGGATATCCCTCCTGTCTAAATACTCCTTTTGTGTCTGTTTTTTTTTTTTTTTTTTTTTTTAACACACCCGATTCTCCAACATGAATATCCGATACTCTGCCAGGGAAATGATCCGAGTCGTCCTGATTTAGGCGGCTGTGATTGACAAGCGTCACTCCCTATATAAAACTCTTCATGCATTATTCACACACTCACCTTTCCCCTGTTGTGGAGTGTTTTTTTCTTCCTCTCTCCCTCTCTGTATTCTTCATTTCTTTTCCTTTTTTTTTTCTGTCCTCAGTGTTTGGGCCAGTGATTAGAGATGAAGAGACAGGATTTCTCAGTTGCTTATTGCTTACAGTCTTTATTTACAGCTTGACAATATACAAAACAATCTGGATATTGAAGATATTTTCAATTCCTATGGAAGCCACATTAATGGTAATGTAATCTCGAGTGTGTACGGAATGATGTCATGCAGAAAAACTGAGTTGTGTCATGTTCGCATCTTACACATCTTTCTTTCTTTAAAAAAAAAGAAATTCCCAATATGCATCTTTGGTAATTAATTGATCTCTGGAGCACGGCGATGTTTGAATTTACAGATTAATGCAAATAAAGTCGTCTGTGGTACGAAGCAAAGAGAACAGAACCTGAACTCATGACATATCAAATTAAATATCCGATTATTTCTTTCTCAAGGAGTGACTGAGAGAGTGAGAGAGATAGACAGAGAGAGAGAGAGAGAGAGCAGTAAAAAGAGAGAAGGAAATGACATTACGTTACCCGTACCTTCACTATATAAAAATGATTTAATGTGCACTCTGCTCTCGGCATCATTGACTCCGGTGCTGCATACTGTACGTACGTCGCTATTTTTTTTTGTTTGTTTCATTCCCGTCATCAGGAAGTGTCGACACAAAGACAAGGGGGGAAAAACCCTCATCCAGGCCTGCGATTACCTGCAGCATGATGGGGGGGTTTGAGATCTCGGCATGGCTCAGGCTCACATGATAAACACGGCAATTGATCAAATGCTACAGTGGCATAATCATGTTTGTTGTAGCACCGAATTCTTTAACCTTTGAATGACCTAGCAGAATGCCAGCGCCCCAATCAGAAAACCTAATTGAATCTCCTTCGTGGGCTTCCAGAGTTATGAAAAAAAAAAAAATTAAATTGAAGGTGAAATATGTTTGCATTTCCGAAGCTTTGAGTCGTCCTTCTTTTGTGTCTAAAGACAAATAAAAATACACCCGTGTTTCTTATTAACCCTCGAGTCAGTGCTTAAGATATTTTTTTCTCTATACCATAATGAGATTTAATGTTAACTCTTTAGAAAACACTGTGTGACAAACAATCTGGTTCTTGGAGAGCATGGACAGGAACGAGCAGGGGTCACCCGAAACAACATCATCACCATACCCGGTGCCCGTTAGATTTGTATTGCGATTTAGTCAGTATCAGGATTTTATGAATACAGTCGACCCCAGAAATTGATAGGGGTTAAGTTCCTAAAGCACCTGCGAATTGTGGTCAAAAACAAATGCCTATAAATGCCTATTTTTATAGTTTAAACCCTAAATATGTCCCCAAAACACTTTAGTACAAATTCAGCTACCCTAAAAAATAAAACAGGATGTAAAGGTAAACCCGTACACTGTACAGTAATGTACTGCTGTGTCTCCCGCAGTGCCAGAATGTAAAAGTCAGACGTCACCCCTCTATATGTACCGTAATACATGTACAGTAAGCGTGTTTTCTTTGGTATCAGTTCTGTAGGGTAAATACGGTAATACAGTAATTCACCATCACAAGCTGCGTTTTTTTTCCCTCTACGGTTCTACAGTATATGGAAATTTAGCCTTAAAAAAAGTGAAAATTGATATAAAGTTTAATATTTATGGAACTATTAATATCCACCAGTAATTAGGGTTGTGACAGGGAGTGCAGAATTATTAGGCAAATGAGTATTTTGTCCACATCATCCTCTTTATGCATGTTGTCTTACTCCAAGCTGTATAGGCTCAAAAGCCTACTACCAATTAAGCATATTAGGTGATGTGCCTCTCTGTAATGAGAAGGGGTGTTGTCTAATGACATCAACACCCTATATCAGGTGTGCATAATTATTAGGCAACTTCCTTTCCTTTGGCAAAATGGGTCAAAAGAAGGACTTGACAGGCTCAGAAAAGGAAAAAAATAGTGAGATATCTTGCAGAGGGATGCAGCACTCTTAAAATTGCAAAGCTTCTGAAGCGTGATCATCGAACAATCAAGCGTTTCATTCAAAATAGTCAACAGGGTCGCAAGAAGCGTGTGGAAAAACCAAGGCGCAAAATAACTGCCCATGAACTGAGAAAAGTCAAGCGTGCAGCTGCCAAGATGCCACTTGCCACCAGTTTGGCCATATTTCAGAGCTGCAACATCACTGGAGTGCCCAAAAGCACAAGGTGTGCAATACTCAGACATGGCCAAGGTAAGAAAGGCTGAAAGACGACCACCACTGAACAAGACACACAAGCTGAAACGTCAAGACTGGGCCAAGAAATATCTCCAGACTGATTTTTCTAAGGTTTTATGGACTGATGAAATGAGAGTCTTGATGGGCCAGATGGATGGGCCCGTGGCTGGATTGGTAAAGGGCAGAGAGCTCCAATCCGACTCAGACGCCAGCAAGGTGGAGGTGGAGTACTGGTTTGGGCTGGTATCATCAAAGATGAGCTTGTGGGGCCTTTTCGGGTTGAGGATGGAGTCAAGCTCAACTCCCAGTCCTACTGCCAGTTTCTGGAAGATACCTTCTTCAAGCAGTGGTACTCCTTCAAGAAGTCTGCATCCTTCAAGAAAAACATGATTTTCATGCAGGACAATGCTCCATCACACACGTCCAAGTACTCCACAGCGTGGCTGGCAAGAAAGGGTATAAAAGAAGAAAAACTAATGACATGGCCTCCTTGTTCACCTGATCTGAACCCCATTGAGAACCTGTGTTCCATCATCAAATGTGAGATTTACAAGGAGGGAAAACAGTACACCTCTCTGAACAGTGTCTGGGAGGCTGTGGTTGCTGCTGCACGCAATGTTGATGGTGAACAGATCAAAACACAGACAGAATCCATGGATGGCAGGCTTTTGAGTGTCCTTGCAAAGAAAGGTGGCTATATTGGTCACTGATTTGTTTTCGTTTTGGAATGTCAGAAATGTATATTTGTGACTGTGGAGATGTTATATTGGTTTCACTGGTAAAAATAAATAATTGAAATGGGTATATATTTGTTTTTTGTTAAGTTTCCTAATAATTATGCACAGTAATAGTCACCTGCACACACAGTTATCCCCCTAAAACTACTTCCAAAAATATTCAGCTTTGATATTAATGAGTTTTTTGGGTTCATTGAGAACATGGTTCTTGTTCAATAATAAAATTATTCCTCAAAAATACAACTTGCCTAATAATTCCGCACTCCCTGTATATATATATATATTGCGTCCTTTAACAGGTAAAGTTCGTCTCCTAGGTGGAAGGAAAGCCCTGAAAGAATATTTGAGACCCAGTAATGAAGCGAAAGATGACAAAGACGTGATCAATACGGCGATTAAGACGGGCGCCCGTGCTCGTCTCGTCTGCGCACGAGTCTGAAATATGCGTTCAGCATCATGTCTGGACTGGATTTCTTAATGCAGGGCCAAGACACAGATTCTTCATATTCAGTCCCCAGCTGGCGGTTGGAGGGTGGGTTGACTCGACAGCCAGTACGCTGACTTTGTTCATGACACCTCTGCATGCTTTTCGATGGTCCAGGCCTGGATGCGATCGGTTGTCTTCGTCTTTAGGCCCTCTAGAATTTGCTTGGTCCATATTTTCTTGTTTTTTCTCAAAAACTTGTCCGTTCTGGGCGAAACAGGGACTAAGTGGTCACTTCACACATCTAGGGCAGGAGGTTTTAATCCCTCCTCCAGTGTGTGTGTGTGTGTGTGTGTGTGTGTGGAGTTTGCATGTTCTCCTCAAACTTGGTGTTTTTTTTCCAGGTTCTTTGGTTTCCTCCAACAAATCCAAAGACATGCACTGAGTGGTGTTTTTCAAATGTTATGATCGAGTGTGTTGCAGCGGTCATGTGACGTCCAGGAGCCGCTCTGCCGTACGGTCGGGTTTATACGAGCGTCTCAGAGCAGAAACAGCAGAACTTATCGTTTATCCCACACAGCGCTGCTGCATTCTGGATTCTGATTGGTTCAGCTTTATTCATAATTAATGCGCTCTTTCTAATATGTTATCGTTTCTATGGCAACAGCTCCTTCACAATCGCGCATGCATAACAGCATGACACACAAACTTGTTGTCATAGTGAAGTTTACGTCTTCATCTTTTTTTTCTTATATTATCTTTAACGTTTATGAAAGCAGCCTGCAGTGTCGACTTGTTTTATGGACCAAAAGAATAAAAGTAATTTATATTTAATAAATAAAAATAACTGTGGTCAAGTTGCTTTGATCTAATAGGAATAAAAAAAAACCCTCAGGAGTGCTGTTGTAGTAAAAGAAAAAATAATGAAAGAAAAAAGCATATGAAAGCAACTCTGTCGCTGATTGTTTTCCCGTCACAGCATGGCATTGGTGTGTGAAAAGCCTTTGGAAGTTTGTTTCTTCATCTAAATCGAAAAATTTAATATAAACTGGTCTTTTTTTTCCTTTCATTGTTATCGAGCCTCGTGTGATTTGTTTTTTTTGTTTGTTTGTTTTGTATCCTTCGTTTGGAAAGTCATCACACCTTTTTTTCCGCTCACATGTCAAGGACAAACATGAGTGTTTGTGTGAATTATGAAAACAATAATCATGTGTGTAATAAAACTGCTAATGGGCTTTAATTGGGATTGATCTACAGCTTAATGATTATTAACACTGCCTGACACTGACATTACGACTGCCTCATCCTCCTCCTCGCTGTGTGTGTGTGTGTGGGTAAGAGACAGAGAGGGAGAGCAGCAGGGGCAAGACCGTAGTAAATAGTGAATTGTGAGACGCAGCCAGGCTTGTAGAAAATAACTGTTTGAGGAATGGCGCTCGACGGCAAAGCTGTAATTTTGACAGGTGGCAAGGTGTGGCGTGGCGCGCGGCCGCCTCGTCTCTCCGCCACGCTGATGAATGACTCTAATTAAGGGGTGAAATCAAGCGTGTGAAGATGGGGGAGCGCTTTAGCTCACTGTTTGGGGCTTTTTCTCTTTCTGACGCTGCACTCATCCATCCGAATACCAGAGCTCCTTCCTTCCTTCCTTCCTTCCTCGCATCATTCCTTCCGGCTGGCTGGAGCTAAAGGCGAGCGGAGGCGGGGCCGAGCGTCGCCGTCATGGACTTCACACGCGTGTCCTCTCATAGTGAATGTCAAAGTGTGTGTGTGTGTAACGGTCTCATCATGTCACCTTCATGTGTTTCTGTTTTCTCTGACCTTCATCAGGTTTCCTTTTCACTTCTTTCTTTTTTTTCTTTTAAGGACACCTATTATGCAAAACTCACTTTTAAGTCATGTTTAGATGTTCAGGTGTGTCTGCCCTGGCCTAATGCTCAGCTCCACCCAGTTCTGCCTAGCTCTGCCACTTTGTAAAAGTACAATAAACTACTCTGCTAAAGTAAATACCGCTAGAATATAACGAGTAGTAGCTAACTGCTAAAAGCTAATCTAGCAATCTTTAGCTCTTAAAACAGGCTATGGTAGCTGTCAGCGGCTAACCACTAACACCCAACGTAGCATTCCTCAGCTCTGCTCATATCGCTAAATATTATGGACGTCATAGTGAATTAATGATTTTTCACACTTGTTTTCTTTTTATTTTGTTTGTCAGAAATGCAGAAGGGAAATGCTCAATAAGGTCCCAAATGTGAACATTCCCATTGGTTGAGTTCTGGTTGGCGAGGACAATGCACTTCTTCAATAGTTTTCGATTTTAGAGGCAGTTTTTCGATTTTAGAGGCAGTTTTCGATTTAGAGGCAGTTCATTTCAAGCTACAGACACTGAAACAGCGAGTTTGGGAAAGGAGTGAAAATCAAGCATCCAGAATGAGGAATCTGAGGTGTAGATCAGCAGAAACATTAACTTTTTGGAGAGCTCGAAGATTTTGGGTCCATTGATATTACAAGCCACGTCGTTCAATTCCAAATCTTTGGTCAGATCGGATTTGGTCAGATCAATGACCGGATGTTGTGATGAAGCCAAGCCGGTCTTAACAACACCGAACTGATGACATCACGATCCACCACATCACCACGGCGGTTTGGAACAGCTTGGCCTCTTTGTAATGTTGTATTCGGTTTTTATTAAATGTTTTTATTTTCCTGTTCTCACTTGCGCTACAGCAGCTTTAAACAGTCGTTCACTCACCAGCCAGGCTTCCCTCTTGTTTTTTTTCTCTCCTCCCTCTCATGATATTACCTCTCTGTCTTTCTTTTCCTCATCTGGCAAAGCTTAAGCTCTGAATCCCCTACACACACACACACACACACACACATAGGAGAAGAGAGCCACCAGCTGGAGTCTGGCCGCATGTCATGCCACCGTGTCAGTCCGAGAGACACCTCGCCTCGGTCTGCTCCATCTCTAACAGCGTCTGCGTGTTAAGAATGAATAATTCACGTCTCCAATCAGCACCGAGGCGCTCGCTCATTTAGAGGACACATGAAAAATTCACAGCTCACCCGCGTCCGCTCTAATTTCTCTAATTGTAATCCGGCTCAAGAGCACGGGGGGTTTTAAGTCAGAATTTAAAACGCACCCTGTTTATGTTAATTCCGTCCCCGAGAGCCGCGTTGCTCTTCATTTGCTCGTGTCCCCCATTTCTCTCTCCTTCTTTCTCTCTCTGTCTGATTTACGTGCGCGTGTGCGCGTGCGTCTTGCTAGGCTAATATTTATAGCGCTGTGTTAGGCACGCAGGACTGAGGAATTAGTTTGTTGATGACTGCTGTATATCACAAATCATGCACACATTACAGGGCTGCTAATGCAAATCCGTCCCGTCTCTCTCTCTCTCTCTCTCTCTGTCTCTCTCTCGCACCACAAAATGCCTCCCCCCCCCTCCCCCCCCCACCCCACCCGTGTCCCGGCGGCGTTCCGGAGGCCTGCCTTAATAACGGCGCGCTCGTTTTTGTGAGATAATTTGACGAGAAAAACGTGACGTCTGTCTTGCCCGTGCTTCTTCTTCTACTTCTTCTTCTTTTTCTTCCCTTCCTGCGTGACGTCTCAGAGGCGAGCTCGTCGCTTTCAAAAATCAAAGCTAAACAGGTCATCGATCATCAGAATTTGTGTCTGGACGAGTTGTCTGAGCACCGGGATGATTTATGGGGCAAATCGACAGAGTCAACCGTGCATGTTTCTGAGATTTTTTTTTTTTGCGGTCTTCAATTAAACCGCTATAAACACACACGATGAAGCTCTAAAGACAACAAACGGTCCATTTTTTTTTTTTTTTTTTTTTGCATTAAGGAAGTAATGACACCAGACGTCATGTGACTCGCTCAACACAAGTGCCTGTTTCTGATCAACCACGACCACTAATTTACTCGTCCTCCACTCATTTCTGAACGTCTCAGAAGATTAAGACAAGATGTCAACTGTCCTGTATGACCGACATTCCTTGTTATTTCTTTCTTTTTGAATCATTTGCACTTCCTGCTTGTAGAGCACAAACACACACACACTGATTTTTCTACTTTGATAAACAGGTTTTTAGCTTTTTTATTTAATCAAGGTGTCTTTCTTCGCATCACGTGCAGCGGCGGTGGGGGGGGTTGTTGCGGGGACTCGGTTATTAGGCGATCATCTGTCGTCCTCTTACTCCCTCATCATGCGCAATCGTCTCGCAAACAAACCCGAGCAAAACGCAAGCCGGGACGTTTGATTCCTTTTGTCCCGCTTTATCGACGAAGACGCACCTGAGAGATATCAAATCGAAGAGCCCAATTACCTCCGTGCTGGTCAAGGAAAACTCGCTTTGATGCTTCGCTTAGGACGATTTAACACGTCAGGAGCGAGCGGCCGCGTTTACTCAGAAGGAGAGAGTTTACAAATCATCACGCGATACAGAGATGTTTCATTAGTCTTCAGCATTCTTTCTTTTTTTCTTTTCTGTTTCGACATCTTTAGACATCTTAAAAAAAGTTCTCTGGTGAGAAAAGACGAAGAGGAGGAGGAAGAGGAGAAGGAGGGCGGCGAATGGCACAAGGTTATTCAGAAATTAAAAAAAGAAGAACTGATTTGATTTTCACCCTTAAAAAAAACAGGGTGGGAAAGAATGAAGACCTTGGCGTTGGCTGAAGAGAGGGGAAATTAATCAGCGTGCCGTCTCCAACGAGCCCGTAGTTAATCATAGGGTTCAGCATTTTATTCAGAAAATGATATATCTGCTGCAAATTATCATATCACAGCGACTCACTCCCCCTCTCGCCGCATTTTGTCATTCGAAACGGAACCTTGATTAACAATATTTTAGGTGGGGCGGAGCAAGAGCGAGAGAGAGAGAGAGAGATGAGGGGGGGATAAAAGCAGCATTAATATTACATGCATTGTGTCGAGGGTTCAGCTGAAACTGTTTCGACTCAAACTGTTCCTTTATTTATTTATTTATCTTTTTATTTTGTTTGTTTGTTTGTTTGTTTGTTTATTGGTGGGACGTCACATATAACATTTAAACATGAAACTTCTGTATTCTTTTTTTTCACACAACCGATGTTACAAATTTTAAAGCCAAAGATTAAAGCTGTGTAATTTAATCAATATTTTGTTGTTGTTAGTTTTCTTTCAAATCAAGAAAACTTAAGAACTTTGCAGAAAATAGAAAACCTCAGCATCTTTGGCAAATACTCGTATTTTGCAAGCGTATCGTTTCTGCTTCTTCTGAGTTTTACAAGCGGCTTTTGAAATGCCGCCACCTACTGGACTGGAGTGTGGAGTAAAAGAATGACAGGCGGAGGAAAAAAAAGATCACAGCTTTGTATGAGACATTTAAACCATCAAAAACACAACTTGCACACTTATTCCTTATTAGTTTTTTCCTATAAGTGGTTTATTTCTCTTACACCTCAGCAACTCACATATAGTGTTTCGTTTTTTTTTTTTTTTTGTGAACTGCTGACAACATTTCTTCTAAATTCAAAATATAACTATTGTTATTTAGAGTGTATATTTAATAAAGGAAATGTCATCATCAAAATAATCCAAGATCATTCAGTATTTGCAGAGATTTAATAACTCAAATTAAACAAAATGCTTATAATTTGTAAACAAATTGTGTTAATGCTTTGGCTAAATAACATTAATAAATCAGTATTTGGTGGAATAATAACCCCGATTTGCAATTACAGCTTGCATGTGTTTTGGCTTTCGACATGTTTTTCACACTGCTGTTGGGTAACTTTATACAACTTTGACGCTTGATGACATTCCAGAAGTTTGGAGTAAATTGCAGTGCTATTTTATATTTTTCCAGAGCTGTGTATATACTGCTCAAAAAATGAAAGGGAACACATTGACTCGAACGATGCATACACATGTGAGAGGCATTCAAGTCAAACTGGGACTAAGTGTTCCCTTTATTTTCTTTACCTTACTTTCTATATAAAAATTAAAGATATAAAATGTCTTTATATCCCTTTGTATTTACATTATATTTGCAATGTCGTGGGGCGTCCTTGACCTGAGTCGTCTCCTGATCTCACATACAGTACATTATAGCAGCTGTAAACCCGCCTGTCTTGTGTCTCTGTCTTCGTAAACTCCTCTATTATATAGCACCTGGATGTGGCTCTGACTTTCAGCACAGACAGACAGACATATAGATAGATAGATAGATAGATAGATAGAGATAGATAGATAGATAGATAGATAGACAGGTATTTTTTAATAATTAGCCATGCTTGTTTTAGATGTTTATTTTTGTTGTTTAAAACTTGTAGACTCTACAATAAATAAATAAATAAAAATTAAATTGCGGGAGATGACCCGTGCTTTTACAGAATCGACCAAGAGGAAAACAGAATATAATATATAAAATATATGTAAAGAATGAGATAAATGTGCAAATGCAGCAATGAGGATTTGTCAGTGGATAAACATGCGCTAATTATTCAGGTGTGTGTTTGACCTGCGGGTGGTTTGAGAAACAGATGAACGTGTTCGAGGTGGACCAGAACTGGGTCGTAATAATTTCTGCATCTGGTTATCTGAATTCAACATCGCTACGGTCATGAACAGCTTCACAGCCAGAACCTGCTGAGTTCTAGCAACCAGGAGGAAATTCTGTAGTCTGAGTATATGGTTGTAAATTTATTTAAAGTTTCCAAATATATTGTGCTAATATTTCCCAGACATACAGTACTGTAGTAAATGTTTTCACGCTTCACATCATACAGAAGGAAGCTGAAGTCAGGGTTAGTGTTTTTATCACTCATGTCTTAAACATTTTTTTTTTTTAATAAAAAATATTATGTACTGTATACATGCACTTTTTTGAAAAAATCTGATCGGACAAGGCAGGATAGCAGAAGACAGAAAACAGCTGGACAGGATGAGTTACTTATGCTATCTTGCCCAAGACAAAAGGAAAAAAAAAACGATTTTCCCAAACAAACCTGTAATGAGTAATAAAAAAAGTGAATATTTTTTTGAGATGTACAGAATACGACATTTGTAGCGAAGTTGTATAACGTGAGCAGATGGTGTTGATTAGCATGCTAGGAAACAAACGCGCGTGTGAAAGCTTTCTTGCTCCCTCTGCTGATTTAAAGGTTTGGTGGCTTTAAAAGGAGAAATAAAATAACATGCCCCGCCCCCTCTTCTCGTGCGATCAGATGAAAGATGAGGCCGGTCTCCATCTGGTAACCTGATGAAAAATACAGGTTCTTTTTAGCCTTGATTTACTATCTGCATCACTGCCAGGAGACTGCCCCCCACTGCCTCCCTATTGCCCCCCCACCCCCCCTTCTCCCCCCGTACCCTTCACCGAGCTCCATTCATCTCGCTCATTTTCACCAAATTTGGTTCCAAACCGCTCCTTCCACTCAGATCCCCGCCGAGCCCCCGGTGCATGCTGGGTAGGGACAGGCGGGTTGAGTAGCAGGCCTGCAGCGGGGGGGCGTGACATCCTGAAAGTGCTTTTGTGCCCAGTTCCTCCATTTTATTTTATTTTATTTATTTTCTCCTCTCACTCCGTCATTTTGAATTCTCCTCACGCCTGACGCTGATCACTCTCTCTCTCTCTCTCTCTCTCTCAATGGACGGTTTGCTTCGTTTGTGGACGCCCGAGTCGTGGTAGCCGCTGCCGCACTGGGAAGTCCAGATGTTCGTGCGATCTCATGGGGAAAGGCCAGGAAGGAAAATCTGGAGGAATCCTCGGCCTCCCAAATTTCATGCATCACCATTCATGTGTCTGGGAAACGTGTGTGTGTGTGTGTGTGTGTGTGTGTGCACGTACGTGATACCCACTCGGCCCTTCCTGGATAAATAAATAGCAGATGTCATTTAGATCTGTTTTTTTTTCTTCTTCTTCTTCCCCTTCTTTCATAACCATCAGGAGGTCCTGTTTTCTTTTTTTTCTCATCTCCTTTATAGTTTGAACACATTTATTTTATGGCTCATGATTGATCATATGCATGTCGTACAGTTAGACGGATTCACAAACATACACAGGATCAGTCGAGGTACTTAAACATACGGATGTGGCAGAAAATTTAACAAGAGTTGCATCAAATCCTGCAGCCTTCCTGTTACACATGTACCATGTATGTCTGGAGGATTTAACTCAAATCCTTTACGGAAGGTTTTTACCAAAAACCTACATCTTTTAGTAGTTTTCCCAAAAGTATAATATCAGTTTATACGCCGATCCTCATTGCGCGCTCTATTATCTATTGATAATGGAATATAAATGTTTGAGGATGGATCATTGAATATTTTGCATTGTTGCCTCATTTTTCCACATAATCTCTCGTTCATCCTTTTAACTTGTGGCACTTTAAAGGTTTTTATTTGACTCGCCCTCGTAAGAGTCAAACAAGTCTGTTACCCCACTTCAACCAAAGTGAACCAGGTGCTTGTTCATGTCTGCTGCTACAGTAGTTCAATGCTGGTTCAATAGCGAACCTCTTAAGAACTTGCTTTGTTTTTCCATGAGGTAGAGCGTCATGGAGTCATGTCATTACATCACATCACTGTACATCTCTACTTTCACAGCAAATACATGCTAGCGGCAAGCACAACAACAAACTCGATCTCGAATGGCGAACTCCAACAGGGACTTGCGAGCAGTTCTCTTGGCTTTATCATTACTAGAAAGCATTTGACCTGCTCACTGCATTTGAGTCTATTTTTAAAGATAGTGGCCACAAACGTTTAGTTGATCGTGATGATCCCGCCTCCCCAGCCCCTGGTGTAAGCCGTTGTTTGTTTTAGCCAAGCAAAGTGTTGGTCTGGTGCTGCCATGGAACTAGTTTTTCCGTGCTTGGGCACGGGCTCCGAAATATAGTAGCTGTGGAAAAAGGGGTATCAGTGTTGTAATGTGAAATATGGTTTAACACCTTTTAAGTTCCTGGTGGTGCAAACATGCAGTAACATAGATGCAGCTATTGAATATTGTTTAGTTTCTCTTTTGTCCCAAAAACAGCCCCTGGACTCCACCTGGACAGCTCTAAAGGTGTGTGTGGTATCTGGCACCAAGCCGTCAGTGGGAGATCCTTCAAGTTCTATAAGTTGCAAGGTCGGGCCTCGATGGGTCAGACTTGTTTTTCCAGCACATTCCATAAACACTCGATCGGATTGCGATCTTGAAGAATTTGGAGGCCGAGTCAAAACCTTGAGTTCCTTATGTTCCTCAAACCGTTCCTGAACAAGTTGTCAGGGAGCAGTATCCTGCTGAAAGAGGCCGCTGCCATCAGGGAACTCCGTTTCCATGATACTTGGTCATTAACAATGTTTACGGAGGTGGTACTGTACGTGTCAAAGTCACATCCACGTGAACGACAGGATTGAAGTTTTTCCAGTAGAACATCGATCCAGAGCATCATCACTTCCTCCGCCGGATCGCCTTCTTCCCATAGTTCATCCTGTTTCCCTATGGGGCAACCAATAATTCTGGACCCAGTCATTTCAGATTGTTTAGGAATTGGTCAGATGCAGTAGGTTAACCATTCCCTGAGCCACTAGCGAAGTCTTTTTCCTCCTCCACACACTGCTGGTGCATGGTTGGCGGCGTTTTATTGAAGAAGCCATCCAAACTTGGCGATTAGCCGAGAATCAGGATAAGGAGGGAGGAGGTGGGAGAAGGAGGAGGGAGGACCTCCGGAGCAGCTGGGAAATTACAACCTGGCTAATTAAATTAGCTGCGTTAATTAATTCATATCTGCAGCCAAAAGAAGAGGGCTTGAGTAAAGAAGTCATTAGCCTAATTACTTAATTAATTGTCTGTAGCAGCATCCCGTTTTTCGCTGCGTCTTCATTATCTGATGTCTGGCCTTGGCAGCGCTCCGGCGTGTTTGATGAAGTCTCGGGCGTGCGATAATTCCTCCTTGTCATGCTCTGCTAATGGGGCGTCACAGAGGTGCCATATGGCCATGTTTGCACACGGGTACCTGTTGAAAATGTCACCTGCTGCTGCTACATCAAGTGTGTGTGTGTGGGTGTGTGTGTGTTGGGGAACATTTCCGTCTGCGTGACGCGACCGTGTGTTAGCCGTGACGCTTTTCTTAGTATTGCGGTTCTTTTTCTTCCTGGAGAAATAAAGTGTCTCTGAAGTCCTGACATGTGATCAGGGTTTAGCAGATGCGTTTGTGTTTCTCTTAAGTAAAAAACTATTTAAAAAGTTGATTGTTTAACAGCACATCGCGAGGGTCCACGAGATAAGTTTGCGCTTTTCTCATCGGCGTCTCTTTTGTCTATCCTTTTAACTTAAAGAAAAAGGAGTCTGATATGATGCAAAGCGTAATCTCTGATAAATTCAAACTGCAGCTTTATGTCTGACTGTAATAATGACGTAACAGTGTCTCAGATTTTTTTTAAGTTAAAAAGTGGACTCTTTCATAACTTCTGATGCATAATTATCGTTACACAGGTTTTATAGAAGTTTTTTCGCTTACGTGTTTGTTAAACATCATTGTGATTATTTTTTTCCTTCCAAAATATGTTTATTCACATCTCGAGTTAGCAGGCGCCGGGTACGTATAAACTTATTTAATCTGTTTGCATTGTTCTCGAGCCGGAGGACAGTTTTTCATTGCGGTGGAGCGGAATAAACACGGCACCGCGCTCGTTTAGGACATTAGCATGCCATATTGAGTTGGATGTATTAACGTCCTGGGGACATCGGGCTAACTGCACTTTTACGAGCGGCTGCTAAAAACAGAGCGAGTTGATGTAATGGAGGGAGGGATGGAGGGAAGGAAGGATGGGATGCGGGATGGTGTTGCGGCGAGGATGGCAATTGGATAGAAATTGATTAAGATTGCGTGTCCGGTGCAGACCGGGCTCAGGAAACCGAGATACGGGGCCTTAAAACCCAGGGCTCTGGTTCCAGTGTCAGCTCAGATTCTATTATATATTCAAGTGATACCTTGTGTTTGTGCTGCTGAAAGCTTAAAAAGCTTCTCTCCGCCTCCCCCCACGCCTCAATCCGAATGCCATCGGCTGTGGTTTCCAGGAAAAAAAGCATTACATTTGTCGTTTATAGAGTCTGTGTGTCCAAAATAATCCCCCCCACCCCAACCCCCCGCACCACCACCAACATCCTCCTTTTATCTCCATCAACACAGGAAGCTAATGGATCGTCAAACTCGATGCGATTGTTTCTGTAGCTCAGGGATTGAAGCTTTTCTGTTGACGCAGGAGGCGCCGGTTTTATTTCACAGCGTAACGGCGGTCGCATAAAGATGCCAGGTTTCAGTCGAGCGATTCGCGTCGCCATCGCCATCTTTGTCCTAAAGCATCCAAGTAAATCTCAGATCGCTCTGGAAAGCGTGGCATGAATTGTACTCTGCGTGTGCACTAAGAGTGTTAGCGGTTGTTTATTGCCATATCTGTACTGTATGTGCAGAAGAAACACAAGGAGGCGGGGCTTAAAACTGATTCTATTCTTTCATTCATTTATGTCTGTAGCACTTATCCTACAGGGTACAGGGTCACAGGAGGCCTGGAATTTAAAACAGGAGACTTCAGGCATGAGACGGGGTCAATCCATCGCAGGACACACACACACTCCAGGCAGTTTGGGAACGCCAGTTAGTCTAATCTGCATGTCTATGGACTGTGGGAGGAAACCTATGAAGCACGGAGAAAACATGCGCACTCCACACAGACCCCGAGGTGGGAATCGAACCCTCCACCCTCCTAATATATTTATTTTTCATAAAAATATTAAATTAAACATGAACTGGACCACTTTGCCTTTAGAAACTCTTTATTAATCCCAACTGGGAAATTCGTCCCATAATACAATACTAATCAATATCGCAGGAGCTTGAGTGTTACTGAAAATCAGCACGGCTGTGATTCCAGGTAATCGCAAGTAATCATGGGTAATCACAGCCGTGATGATGGTCAGTGCAATACAGGCATGATACTGCTTTACTCAACAGTTTTATAAGCCAGACATTAATATCTGGTGACATTTCAGATACAACATAACTAAAAAAATCATGTTAAATCGTTCCCAAAGAAACCACAGCTGGATGAAGCATTGTGTGTTGCCATGGTAACCCATATATTTCTGACTGATGGCCTTTTGTAGTAACTAAATGTGAACTCATGAACCAGAACTGCTGTATTATAGACAGTGAAAAATCCGTGAAGAATGTTCAGGAAAACTAAACAGATTGTTTATTATTTTTTTTAAGAGAACTTGGAGGACTTTTGAGAAGTTTCATTTGAACTGAAAACATATTTTCAAGGCAAAAACATATAACGTACAGTATAAACCATAACCTCCTTTAACTACAGAAATCTTTCATTCTAAGAGCTCGTGCCAAGTTTCATGCCTTCATCCTCGTGTGTAAAGGAAATTTCTCTCTCTCTCGGCCGCCGCGTCCATTGTTCCTGCGCTGCTGCCTTCCATTCAGCGCGCTGACCACGTTTAAGCAGGAGCGCAGAAAACACTCTAATGGATTAATTATGTTGAAGGCTGAAGCTCCGTCTGGCTTCAAGCTGGACGTGTTATCAGAGAATGACTTTATTAAAGCTGAGCTCAATTTGCCTACAGATTGTGTCCTTCGGGTCTGTAAATACGCACCTTCCCGTCAAAACGACTTTTTTTTTTTTATTTAACTTCATCCGTAAAAAAACACTCTTGTTTTTGAAAAGCCTGTTAAAGCCCTTTTTGTAACGGAATTAAAAATTCACTCACCTACTTCCTGTCACTTTGGACTACTTAGGACTTTTAAGAATGTCCTTGAAAATCTGTTTAATTTGTTACACACACACACACACACACACACACACACACACACACACGCTTGGTTTCTGCCAGACGCCGTTAAGGCTGGTCTCATTCACATCGTCCTGCTCTGCCAGATTGACGTCTTGAAAAGACTGAGAGCTTTACCTCGCCGCGGATTTAAGCGATTCTTTCTCCCTGAGTCTCGCTCTGTCTCAGGATTCAGAATGGGGACTCAATCCAGCACCGAGGCGGACGCACAGCCTGAGCAAATTCCCCCAGGGAGACTCTGATTGGCAAAGTAATTAGTTTATTATGCCCTTTGTAGATTCTTCCTCCAGCTGAAGTTCTCCAATATAATATTTAGGATTAAGTACACTATATTATTATTATTTCTTTTTTGGAAACGGAGCAATCTGATATTCTATTTCTGAGTTCTCCCTTTCAGCAGGGTCACCTTAAAAGTTGTTAAAAAATAGCAATTTGCGTCACATGAAGGAATTTTTCAGGAATCAGGACCGGGGTACCAGCGTCAAGGGTATTAGTAGTTAGAAGTTTTCCGACTTTCAGACGAGTTTCCTGCTCTGGATATTTTTCATATTTCCCTTAGTCCCCTCAGACTCAACAGGTGATACTGCGACCTCAAACCTCACTCGGGTCGATCACATGACAAGATGAAGCACACTCACACGACACAGGGGTTTCAAAATAAAAGCAAATTCAGATAATTTCATTCTATATAATAAAAATAATAAATCGTAAAATAGTGTGGTTTCTGAAGCCGGGACGACTTCCTCTTCTTCTTGCTCTTCCTTTCCTTCACCCTGAGTATTTGATGGTTTTTGCGACTGCACCTGATGCTTCTTGTAGTTTTCCAGATTCCCTGAGCTTCCTGTCTTACAGTCATGAGCTACAGCACTAGTGTTTCTCTGTACTTCATTCCACCATTCCGTGTGTATTTCCTAGTTTTGTCTTCAGCACTGTTCTGCAAACATTTCACTGCTACTGTAGATATTGTGTTTTAATCGTTTTTATAATTGTTTATATAGCTAATTACTTTTTATTTCATGCTTTCTTCGTTTAGTTGTTTTTTTGTAATTCCTACACACTTGATAAAGCTTTGGTCTTTTTTCATCGCTGTAATTTTGATCACAGAAGTTTTAGTTTTTTTAATATTTCTTGTTTTTCTTTAATTCCATGCACCTCGACACCGGACCAATAGTTATAAAAGCGTTTCCCCCTCTCTGCATTTAAAAGTGTTTTCTCCGAGCATCACGTTCAATCTTCGCTCTGCATCTTGATGAAACCAGAGACCTATTTTTTTCTCCCTTCTTGACGGAACCCAGTTTAAAATCCTGCCTGTTTTGCGCCGATGAATCCTGCGCCATGTTTCAATAATACGCTTGTTTTTTTGTTGTTGTTTTTTTTTTCTTCTCTCAAACACACTCCCATAAGCCTCACTTTAATGGACAGAATGTGTGAAAACACTTTAATCTCTCGTTCACACAGATGCCGTTGTCACAGAAGCGCAGTTTTACCGTGTCATCGCCGGCTCACGCTGCACAACTTAAAAAGGAGCAGGTGTTCAAAACCCGCCGCTGTTGTCAGAAATGTTTCGCTGTTTTAGCTATCAGAAGAAGCAGGTTTCCGAGCTGGGGGCTGTTTGGAAGTGCAGGGTTTTTTTTTTTTCTTTTTTAAACTCTTTCCCTATCCTGGAATTCCCAGTTCACCTGCTAGCGTATGAAAGCGGCGCTGATGTTCCTGCGTTTTTTGTTCCATGAGGTCTGTAGACCTGACAGTGATGTGAAGTGATGTGACGAGCGTTGTTTTTGTCAACGGAGCCGATTCCTGCCACGTCAAAATATTATTATTATTTCGCATTCTTTGACAGAATTGTGAGAATTACATTTCTTAGAAAAGAGGTGAGAGATTTCTGGAGAAGTTATTTATAATAATAATAATAATAATAATAATAGTAATAAATGTTACATTATAATAATGGGGTCAAATACTTGTTCTTTTTCTTCCTCCTTTTTTTTTTTTTTATAATTTGACTTAGTTGTTCGAACCCAGTTTTACCTAAACAACCAACCAACTAAAAATAAATAAATAAAACTTTTATAATACACACACACACACACACACACACGTCACTTTAAAAAACATTGATATTCTTTTATAATATTTCTATTATATTCTATGCTATTCTATTTATTTATTTATTTGTTATTTTTTTCCCCTATTACTTCAATTCCCTGCCAGATGAATAAAAATTTAAAGCAGCCGCAACAGAAATCCTTCAGTGTAAAATATTGAAGGTTCAGGGACAAAATGATGAAATGATTATTTGTTTCTAGTAATACACTTGAAATATAAAAAGTTAGTTCTGAAATACGATGCAGGTGTCGCGCAGGTCGAACAAATGTTTTTTGTTTAATTTGGTTATTTAGTAAAAGACAATAATACCGCAGCGCCTGGTGTAGACAAATAAACTGGAGGAGGAAATGTCCTGAAATTCGATTGATTATCCATAATTGTGGGCAATGCATGAAAAAGTTTAAAATCACAAATAAAATAAGTGATAAAAGAGAGGATTTTATTATTACAGTAAGTGTTCAAGTCAAACTGTGACTTTTGATTGTACAGAATAACAGATCACAGTTATGAGCATAAAAACCCTCCCCTTATTTCTCTCTATAATCCCCTGATCCACTTATACACTTATCCCAGTGTTTCAATAGTGCTTGTACACCACCAAGGTGGAACGTTTTCTCAGATTTCTGCTTCATGTCTGAAACGCCGGCCTCCCAGGAACCCCTTAAGTGGCTTTTTCACACATGTATTTTGAAAATGTCTTGGAGTGAATGTCCTGGTTTGACTTGAACGCCCCTCGTCATGGCGTTGAAATCTTTAGCAAAACAATAAAAAGCTTCTTTTCCTCTCTTATTTTTTTAACTTATAGTTATAGCACACACTCCACACCCAGTGAAATGAAGTAAAGCCCCGCCCACTTCGCCCCCACGAGAACACACCTCATTTTAATCGCAGCAGCGATGCTCAATAACGAGCCGAGCTCTGTCCCGCTGAGGATTCTGGGTTCTCGCGCTCCATGTAAATACGTTTTAGCGTCAGCGTGTGAGAAGGATGAATCCAAGTTCTCATGTCTCTCCCTGAATAATAAATGAGAACATTAAGGAAGCATACTAATGATGATTATAATTGGGTTTGGTTTCTTGCTTTAAGCGTTTTCTTTCCCCCTTTCTTAGGGACGTTTCGTTTCTTTTTTTCCGAGCGCTTTGTCCTTGACAAAACAAAGTCGTGATTTTAACTGCCGCTGATTGCGTCTCGTAGGCTAACTCTTTTCTTACTCTTTCTGCTTTTTTTTTTTTTCTTTGAAAGTGCGGTCAGCTCCTTTACTTTAATAGCTTCACTAATGCGTGATGGAAAAGTGACCACAATCACTGGATCAAATTGAATAATAATAATAATAATAATAATAATAATAATGCTCTTCAATAATTGATGCGTGCGGTATGAATAGCGAAGCGGCCGCTGAGTAATTTTGCGATGGAGTGTGAAGGTGTTGATCGATGGAGTGTGTTACTGCAGGATCGTTCCCGGTATTGAGTTCTGCATCGGAGGCCTTCGTGAAACTGCAGCGGTGGGAAGAAAATCCTGCATCTTTCCATTTTAACATGCATACGATTAATTTTGTCCTTACTGTGGTCTTTCTTTCCTTCTTTTGTGTTTCTTCTCGTCTTTATGTGTTTTATTTTGGCCTTTCAATCTCTTTTCCTTCTTTCTTTCTTTCACCTGCAACTAGTCTGTTATTTACTCTTCTTTCTTTTTTCCTTCTTTTTCTTACTTTTCATTTCATTATCTTTTAACGTTCTTCCCTCTTTACTTTTTCCCTTCTTTCTTTTCTTTCACCTGCCTCATTTCCTTGTTCTTAAGTCTTCTTCCAACGTTCTTTCTTTTTTTACTTCCAGGCATCTGTCTGTCTCTCTTTCTTTCTTTCTTTCTTTCTGTATTTTATTTCCTACTTTTGTTTTGCTTTCTTCCTTTTTTTTCTATTTCCGTCTGTAATTTACCGTCATTTAGTCGTCTTCATTCTTTCTGATCATTTTGTCCTCCTTCATCCTTTCACTTCAGTTTTTCTTTCTACCTGCATTGATTTATTGCTTGTCTCTTGTTTACAGATGTGTTCTCGAAGGATATTTGACATATTTAAAGACAAGTTTAAGCTTTTATTGATTAAATCCACCTAAAATCTCACTTTTTTGAGTTCCTTCATTTAGTCATTTCCTTGTTCTGTCATGTTACCACAAACTCCTCTGTCCGGAAGATGTCAAAAAGTTACAGCTATTCCTCTGACTGTTATAAAGCGCTAACACTGGAGACTCCTTCCTCCAGTATTAAGTAAACCTCATCCTGCGATGTGACCTCATAAAGGTGCTTATGGCTGTTACTCTGGACCTAAATGTTAGAATCAGAGTTATTGGAAAAGGTAGCGTTTCACTGTTTAACTTCAAAGCCTCGTCATATTGATTTGTAACGACACTCAGCTCCTCTCTCTCTCTCTCTCTCTCTCTCTCTCTCTCTCTCTGTCTGTCTGTCTCTCAGCAGCAGACCAGTGAGGAGAAAGTTAATAGCCCAGGTTTAGACGCCGGCCTGCTCCAGTCCAAATTACAGGAAAGGACAGAACAATCTCAGCAGCTGCGAGATCAAATTCTCAAGCAGCAGGAGGCTTTAAGTAGGGTGAGGCGAAGTCTCCGCGACACCAGCAGAGCAGCTGGCAGTGAGGTAAAGACGGTGCTCCGTCTGTCCGTGCCCCTCCTTTTCCTTTTCTCCCCAATCCTTCTCGTTTCTCTTTTATTCTGATCTGCAGGAAAAAAAACATAATAATAAGTGCAAGTTTCTGAACCTGCTCTCCATCTCTCAGAGCGCAGAGGTGATGACCTCCCAGGACGCGGCTTAGCCGAGCCGATCAGGTTAATTTCACACGATCCGAGGTCGGAGACGCCGCGAATCCGCTTTGGTGTTCCTCTAAAGAGCCGGATTATAGTTATTATTATTACAGTATTTCACTCCCGATGGAGCTCAGAGTTTAAGACGGGTTAACTTAATTTTCTCGAATGTTTATCCATACAGATGTTATTCTTCTACAGTTCCAAAAACACATCTGTTTAACCTAATAACCCCTGGAAAAAAATGTAATCTATCTGAAACAAAGTCAGCCATAGGTCTTGATTAATTAGGTAAATTTTTTTTTAAAGCAAGCAGCGCGGTGGTTAGTCTGAACCCCCGGCCGCGTTCCAGCCCCGACATCTGCTTCTGCTTTAGAGAGAAAAACCTCGTCTCTGATCTCATATGTTGAACTACTGTAACTTTGCCACTGTCCATTTCCTGTCGGAGGGGTAAAGGACGGGGGCGGGGGGGATTGGGGGGAGGGGGGTGAACAATAATAGGTTTTGTTTCACCGAACTTCCTGCATTAGTGCAGCTGAACAAATAGCTTTAACACTTCAGTTTGAAAGAACTCCTCCGTCTGCGGTGTTTAGCGAGCGATCAGATATTTATTGCTCCGGCGTCTCCGGATCGAGGCTCTCCCCGTTCCCCCTCGTCACCATCTCGACCGCGTCACTTCATTTATTCTTTTAGTGCACATGTGAAGCTTCGATCTGTAGATGATCCTGTTTATGCAAATACTGGGATAAAAGTTAAAACAAGAGTTTTGATTTTTAAACATTAGTTTTCAGCTTGTGTGGTAGAACAGAATTTTATCTCTTTGTTTTTGTCTTTTTTAAATGTAAAGTAAGTAGGAGTGTATTGAGTCTAATCTAATCATCTAACTGTCACATGTTCAGACACATGTTTACCTGGTACTCAAACCCACAACCTTCTGGTTACCAGAAACACATTAGCTGCATTTATTCATTTGTTTGTTGCATTTGCTTATTTTTTCTTCCTTTTTTTTCACTTCCTGAAATTTTTGTCTTTTATTTAGTTGTCTTTCTTTATTTCTTTTTAGTTTTTTTAAAACTTATTTTTAGCTTTATCTTTTTTCTCCTTCCTGGCCTGCTTTTATTTGTTTTCCATTTAGTCACATTTGTTACTTCCTTCCCTTCCTTCATTTGACTTGATGAACTTTTGTCCTTTACTTAATAATATCCATCTTTATTGTTTTTCTTCCTTCTTTCTTTTTTTTTTTTGTATTTGTATATTATTTTGTCCTATATTTAGTCTCCTTCTTTATTCCTCTTCAGTTTTATTTTGTCCATAACATAAACATCTTCCATCTTGCTTTCTTGAATTGTACTGCTGGCCTTCATTCATTCATTAATTAATTTATTTATTCTTCTTCATGTTCCTGGGTTCTTCACATGTTCTCGAGGAAGTGATTAAGGGTTCTCAGCTCTCAGAAAACTGTTCCTCTTGAAGTAATTAAGCAGATAATAACGAGCAGTGAGTTGGAGTTTGTACTGCACGCAGAACCTGTTCACACTTTTGGGAGGTTCATGTTCTTCATGGGTTCTTCAGGGGTTCTTCAAATGATTCACTCCAAAATATGGTTTAAATATGGAACACCTGGCTGATAGGAAACACTTTCCTTTTGTGTTTTACATAGAATCTTCAGATATTTATTACATGAAAAGCGTCTGTTCCTGGAGGAGACGACAATAAGACAGTTGAAGTTGTCTTTTTTGACGTAGAGAGAGAGGGGTTCCACTCGGTACAGCAGCAGCGGCGGCCATGATGGATTCACTACCCACAATGCACCACACCTGTCTTAGTAGCTAGAGTGAAAAGATCAACTTGTGTGTGTGAGAGATGACTTTGCACTTCTCATTTCACACACACACACACACACACACACACACACACACACACACACACACACACACACACACACAGCCATCAGTGCTAAATCTCTGCAGTCTAACTGTCGCTACACACTGATATCTCACAGCGAGCTCGTGATAAAGGCGCTCTTTTTTTATACATATATATATATATATTTTTTTTTCCGGGCATCAATATTGGATGTGTTTGACAGTCGCTCGATTTGTTTGTCGGCTGGTTTCATATCACACTCATTCCCTCTCTTCTCTCTGCTCTCTTTACGGAGCGACTGCACGTCAGTTGGGATTCTCTCTGTCAGCGTTTGAAGCGGGCGGAGACGCACGGGGGAGACGCGTACGCAGCCGATTGATTTTTAAAAATACCTCCTCCTCCTTGATTCCTGTCCGTAATGTTCCTCCAGTCTGCTTATTCCCCTCCGTCTGAAAGCTGGGGTTGGGGGGGCGGTGGGGGGGGGGGGTGACGGAGCCAGTCGAGCCGCGACTCACTGCTTCCGCTCCTGACACTCCTTTCCCTTTAAGCTGGGGGTAAATAATCAACAAAATCAACATCCTGTCACGGAGTGACAACGGCTCCTGACGACCGCGGTTCATAAACCTAACCCACGTTTACGTTTATTCGACGGTGAACCCCGCTGCTCTGAAGCACGCTCGTACGATCATACTGCGCTGCCGAGTTCTGGATGCTGATTGGTCATGAGGGGGTTGATTAGTTTTCTAACACAGCAGCTCTGAAAGTAGTGTGTTTGTTTATAATGAATGAGCCTGTATAGTATGTTAGGGTTTCTATAGCAACAGATCGTCCATATTGGGAAGTTTTTAGTAAAATACTGTAAGGGTATGTTTGACGTTTATAGACAAAGGAGTCTCCAGTGTCAGACTTAAAGCTGTGACCTGAAGTATTGAGACAGCTTCAGGACAGATGAGTTTACATTTCTTTGTGATTTCTCAGTAACTGCACTTAATACATATGTGGTGTTTTTTTTTTTTTTTTTTGTCTCTTATTAACTCTTATTTGAGGGAACTTCTGTTTATATTTGTTTCAACCAAACCGTGGACGTAACATGTTTCGTTGATGCTACACAACATTATATCTAGCTACAGTATAAACTGATAATCATCGTTCCCGTGAACATTCAGCACCTGATCCTTAAAAAAAATTGACGGATAACTTGTCGCAGAACTTGTTGTGGGAACTGTACACGCGATCATTCACCAGCACCACTTGCACGTTACAGGAACTCGGCTGGGAATTATCGCCGCATCCCCCCTGCACGTCCCACTGATTTTCCACATGCCATTAAGGGAGTTCCTAGGAGGCCATGTGAATCAGGCAGGCAGTCCGGTCATGGCTCCGGCATACTGAGAAAACTTGTATTAGCGTAGTCATGGGTTTGTATAGAGAAATAAACTGTCAGAAGTTTGACTTGAGCGCAACTTATATATAAGAACGTGCAAAAATCTACTACAGCAGTTTTCCAAAGATTGCATTTAATTAAACATCCGTACTGTACATCCTTATTTTTTTTTATCCATCTATCTGCACTTTATATTGTCCATGAAGTTATAAATTACATCCAGTTCTTACTTTTATTCCTTATTTAATGCATTACAGAATCACAATATCCGCGTAACGCGCTCTCATCTTTCTGTTTTCTTCAGTTTAAAATCCTAATTTGGCTTCATATGCTATTTATCTTTAGCACTTAACAAATTCCTCTGCTTTCCGCTGACATTTCATCTGAGCGTCGTTAAACACAAAGGTGGTGTGTCGAGGTGTGTAACGGCGACCCGACACGCGCGCGCACTAGGCTCTCTCTCCGCCGCTGCGCTCGCATTATTAACGAGCTTTAAAAGCTGCTTTGTTTTAGCGTTCCGCGAGCAGCTGCGCTCGCACCCCGGCGTGTTCGGGGCCCCCATGCCATGATCCGATACGGTTAATGTCAGCCGCTGTGCAGCGGCGCGCATCGGATGTCAGCTTTGTGAGATGATGCCGCGATGCGTCCTGTTAAATGTGCTCGGATAGAGTGTAATGCAGTATATTATGCATGCATGAAATGTACAAACACAATGGAATTATGCACTGCTGATATGATACGCGTCTCTCTAGAGCTCTCTCGTACACGCAAATATTTCACCTGCCTTTATTTATTTATTTATTTATTTATTTTGCCACGGGCCACATTATGCGCGGCTCTAATGTGTCACGTGTTGACACGTGACATACATCCTGCGCCTGTGTAGGTTAATCTGAAATATTTATTTATTTACCCACTTTGTGACTAAACTTCACTACATCCTTCAAGCACTTTTGAAGTTTTCACTTTTTCTTCATCCTCTTGTTTATTTGTACTCTATATATTATTTTTACTTAATGTACGTCTTAAGGTTCAAAATGGCTTCAAACAGTCTGATTTAAAATTCACAACAAATCTAATGTTTACAGCTAAAACATGATATCGGTGCTAAAACGTGTCTCACCTACAGTAGGTAAAAAAAATATATATTTCAGATAGGATCATATATATATATATATATATATATATATATATATATATATAATATATAACACCATTTTTCATGATACTTACTGTAATGCTTCTTATTTCCCGATCGTTTTTTTGTAAATATGCTACACCTTTACATTTGTATCAGATAAAGCGAAACACATTTGCTAAATACAATTTCATGCCCTTTTATGTTTTAGCGTCTGTAACTTTTTTAAGTTCAAATCTTTCAATAATCAGATGAAATTAGATTTCACATGAAAAGACATAAAGCTGAAAAAGTGTATTATTCTACATAAAATACCGCAACATACCGAAACTTGACATGGTTACGGACACTACAGATGTTTTGGGGGGATAAACCAACAATTTCTAGGTCATACTCTTCTAGAGGCGGACATCAATTTTAATATCAATACTCATAAATAAATATGAGTAATTTGCATTTTAAATAATTATTGTTTGAAGCCAGACAGTATAACGCTGAAAAATTGACATTTTTGGGGCCACATATAAAAAATCATCTCTCCAAAACGGCTGAAGTTAGCAACTTGAAATTTTTAGTGAAGCACTTTCATGTTGCGTAAACTGCAGACGTATAGCTTCTTTGGCACACACACATTTTCTGTATTATATGTATAACCTAAAAAATTAATAAGAATCTGCACCAGTAGTGTTTTTCCCGTGAATGAAGGTGAGAATAAAAACTGGCAGGTGAGGGTATTTTTGAAACACTCTTACAGTAGAAAGGAGGATTTTTGAGGTTTGTACAATCTTGATATTTTAAATAACCAAAAATCAGCATAGCCTACCTTACTAAATTCTTCTTTCTTTCCTTTTTGTGAAGCTGCTTTGAGACAATGATCATTGTTAAAAGCGCTATATAAATAAAATTGAATTGAAATGTGTGCTCCTATCAAATTAATTAATTAATTAATTAATTTAATCATTTATTTTATTAGCAAATCATCAATGTGTACTTTGAAAATTTTTTTAAATGAAACAATTCATTTTGTATTCCTTTTTAAAATACATTCTTTTTTGTTGGGAATTTGAAGATTTAAAACATTTTACTGTAGATTTTAAATTAATATATACATTTGGTTATAGCAACACTACAGTATATGCTTTAAGGTTCAAGACGTTTATCACACACACACACACACACAAGCTCCTTGTTGAATGAAGCTCTTGACCTTGTAGATGCTGCAGTTGAAAATAAACGATTGTGAACTTTTTTGTTTATCATTAATACATTGTGAAATATGAAGAGAACATACGACAGTGTTGGTGAACATACTGTTCAGGGTGGAACAAAAAGTCTGGATCCATCTGCGAAAAAAGAAACATGTATTTAAATGTTTATAAGTGAGCAAATGTTCATTTGTAGAACTTAGCCACTTAAACTACTTACTCCTTATTATATGTATATCATTTCACAACTCTATTCTTCTGTGTATCTCTTCTATTATTCACATACGTAATGTATATATTATTGTAGATTTGTATCTATCCATAGAATCTGGGCTTAGAGCACTTGTAAGCTAAACTGCACTTTGTTTCTGAGGACCTTTGCGATGATAAAGTTCTACAGTATCTGTCTTCTTTTGTTGGGCCCTTGAGCGAGGCCCTTAACCCTCAACTGCTCAGATGTGTAATGAGATAAAAATGTAAGTCGCTCTGGATAAGGGCATCTGCCAAATGCCGTAAATGAAATAATAAATGATTTATTAACATTTCTGACCTGGTGATTCCATGCAGAGATGATTTCCTCCTTTAGTATACAGATTGTTCTTGTGAATCAGGTTACTGACACTTCAGATCAACCCGAAGAGAAAAATCTAAGTTAGACTTTTTTTCAGTTCTTTTCCATCTTCTAGTGTTTGTTTATTATGATTATGATGATGATTATTATTATTATTGTTATTATTATTATTATTATTATTATTATGCTTTTCTGTAAAAGTACAGATTTCTATTGGCTGTGAATATTAACTACAGTCACAACCTGAAAATTCTGCTGATCGTCCAATACTCTAAAATTATGAGCAATTTTTAAAGGAATTTTTCTTCTAAGCTGCTTTGCTGTATAAATAATTTAGTTTTTATTTTTTGTTTGTTTGTTTAGTGAATTGTGACGTCTACCCTGAACAACAGTGCGTAGTCGGTGTGAGGTGCAGGTCGCACGCCCTCGCTGCTTAGCCCCAGCGTTGAAGGCCTGGGCTCCAGACAGATGGCCAATACAAAAACATTTAGGGCCAGTTTACGATTGATCCTGACCGTGTTTGCATAGGCCACAAAAGCAATTATTCTCTGAATATAGCTCCGCGCGGGCGGCCAAAAGCAGACAGAAACGCCAGGAATTAGTGCAAATTGCAGACATTGGCGCGTGGTATTGGATGACAGGTTAGCCTTTAATGAAGGAGAAAGCAGGGGTAATTAAATCTGGACGGGGCTTTTGTGTGGCCCCGAGCAGGCACAAGAGGAAAGAAAGTGGCAGAAACGGTCCGGCGTGACGCTGCTCTGTCATTCGAAACCGTTCTTCATGAGCGCGGGGTGAAGGGCGAGAAGCTATCTTAACTCCATCAATCCTGCGGACAGTTACAAACGACCTTTCACTTTCCATAAAGGCGCCACGTGCGCTGAGCGGGAGCGACGTTTTTCTGAAGTTTACAGTAGCTGATTTTTAGGGGCAGCATCTGTGCACACGCGTCATTCTCGTCATTCTCCTTCCTCTGATTTAAATTAAATGTGCATGTAAAGAGGCTCAACACGTTAATAACCATTCCTAAACCAGGCCTGCGTCACTCTTAAGGATGGCAGTGACCATGTTTTTTTTTTTCCAAATTAGAATGGAAATTAGCAATTTTTATTTTGTAAAAATGTTTTGTTTTAAAAAGAGATTTTAGTTTTAGAGCTTGTTTTCTGTCTCGGTTTTGTGTTTCCAGGTACACCAGACCACAAGACACAAGACAGAAAGCAGGCTGTCTGCAGCTCAGAAGCGACTGCATGAGACCAAAAAGCAGCTTGCAGAGTTGAAAAACGAGGTGGTGATCCCTGTGCATCCATCTGTCCACTCATCTCACTACTCGTCCATCTAATTTTCCATCCCCCAACAATCTCACTGCTCATCTGTCCAAACACCAACCATCTCACTGTTCATCCATTCATTTTGCTATTCATCCATCCATCTGCCCAACCATCTCATTGTTCATCCAACCATCCAATTATCCATCTATCTATACATTCATCTCACTACTCATACATCCAACAATCCATCCCTCCATCCACCCAACCATATCACTATCTATTCATACATCCATACATCTATCCACCCAACCATCAAACTACTCATCCATTTATCCATCAATCCATCCGTCAATTTGCACAACCATCTGCCCAACCGTCTCACCATCCATCCATCCACGCAACCATCTGCCCAACTGTCCATTCATCCATCCATCCATCCATCCACCCACCTAACTACTCATCCACCCATCCACTCAATCACCTCCGTAC
Organism: Channallabes apus; assembly: GCA_030522415.1. NCBI lineage: Eukaryota > Metazoa > Chordata > Actinopteri > Siluriformes > Clariidae > Channallabes > Channallabes apus. Next base: position 27,559,009 of record CM060115.1, on the reverse strand, counting down.
TCATACTGTTTAATCTCATCTATAAAATCCTCAGTCAGTCAACTCGTCTATCCATTCATCCATCCATCCATCAATTATCGTAGTGTTCATTGTGTTGTACACTTAGAATGAGGCTGTGCATGTTTGTGTGTTTAGTGTGAACAAAAACAGAAGGAGGTTGTGAAGTTGAAAGAAGAGTCCACAAGGTGTGAACGGCTGGTGAAGGAGAATGCTGAGGAACTTCAGAAAATGACCTCCGAGAAGAGAAACCTGGTGCTGGAGCTCACTGTGATCTCTGAGAAACACAGAACTGCTCAACAAGAGGTCTGTCTGCTCACACTCCCGAACGGTTTACTGCAGTCTTACACCAACTCATCATCATGACGTCTTCCTTTACTCAGGTGTCCAGCCGAGATCAGGTGATTCTGCAGCTGAGGGCGGAGCTTCGGGTCTTGGTGGAGAAGAACCAGGGAGTGCAGGAGGAGGTGAGTGGGGGGGGGGACTGTATGTGGAGTTTTATATATAGAGGTTTAAATCTTTTAAGTAGTTTTGTCATCATTATACTGATGTCAGCTGTTTATATAGAAAAAACCTGAGCTGGTTGCAGGAGGTGCTCGCAGGAAGAGGAGGAGGAAGGGGAGGAATGTGTGAAGCTCCCCTGACCCTCGTGCAGCTCATCGCCGCCCGCTTGTTTACTGATTCATGAAAAATGCATGAGTGTGTTTGGAAGCTGCAGAATAATTTTCAATATTTAGCCAGGCTATGAATACAGATGATGTTGAACTTTTGTGCATTGCGGTACCATGTGTATGTGTGGTGTGTGTGTGTGTGTAGCTGGGGCTGCAGGAGGCTGAGGTCAGCAGGCTTAATGAGAAGGTGAGGAAGCAGCAGACCCGCTTACAGGAGCTGAGCGAGATGTGTCGCCACGGAAACGCCCGGATGGACCACGAACAGCAAAAGACACAGCAGCTCCAGAGTCAGATACAGCTCGCCCAGCAACAGGTCAACACACACACCGCTGGTCACCGGGTACACACCCAGAGCACCAGGGGACGCGACTGAGCATTTGTGTAGCAATGAAAAAGAAAGTATTTCTTTTAAAATCGCATCTATTAATTAAATAAATATAAATCCGCCAGGCGATCCTCCTGCTCGCTGTGTGTACATAAGAGATGGAGGTGATCACCTTTTTATATCATAATTGAATATACTATCTTAATTATCTTAGTAATAAATTATTAGTACTTTATGCTAATACATGCAGCAATATTCTATAATTATGTGAATTAAGAGCGCCACCAAATCTGGCACAAGCTTCAAGCTTCATGGACAGCTCCCTTGTCCATGTTGCATGGTCTTCATTTACAGTATATATTATTATGATTTTTATTTATTTTATTTTTTTTTTAAATAAAACACTATATGGTATCACAACATAGTTGAAGCATATGGTAAGCATAAGTTGAAGTGCTAGTCAGAGTTAACTTTTAGATTTGTTTGATTTTTCTAGTTTTGGAGAATGCTTTATTTATTTATTTACATTTTTGTACTTGCTTTAGTTTTTAGTCATCATCTTACATAACTAGTTACAGATTGGTTCAGTGTTTATTTTAATTGGGAATATTTTTTGGTTGGTTAATGTGACAGTTATTTTGTTATTATAAATTTGTATTTGTTTGGTCACTTGTTAAATACATGGTTATTTATAGTGGGTTACTTTTAGTCATTTACAGTGGTGTGAAAAACTATTTGCCCCCCTCCTGATTTCTTATTCTTTTGCATGTTTGTCACACAAAATGTTTCTGATTCTCAAACACATTTAACTATTAGTCAAAGATAACACAAGTAAACACAAAATGCAGTTTTTAAATGAGGGGTTTTATTATTTAGGGAGAAAAAAATCCAAACCTACATGGCCCTGTGTGAAAAAGTAATTGCCCCCTGAACCTAATAACTGGTTGGGCCGCCCTTAGCAGCTATAACTGCAATCAAGCGTTTGCGATAACTTGCAACGAGTCTTTTACAGCGCTCTGGAGGAATTTTGGCCCACTCATCTTTACAGAATTGTTGTAATTCAGCTTTATTTGAGGGTTTTCTAGCATGAACCGCCTTTTTAAGGTCATGCCACAACATCTCAATAGGATTCAGGTCAGGACTTTGACTAGGCCACTCCAAAGTCTTCATTTTGTTTTTCTTCAGCCATTCAGAGGTGGATTTGCTGCTGTGTTTTGGGTCATTGTCCTGCTGCAGCACCCAAGATCGCTTCAGCTTGAGTTGACGAACAGATGGCCGGACATTCTCCTTCAGGATTTTTTGGTAGACAGTAGAATTCATGGTTCCATCTATCACAGCAAGCCTTCCAGGTCCTGAAGCAGCAAAACAACCCCAGACCATCACACTACCACCACCATATTTTACTGTTGGTATGATGTTCTTTTTCTGAAATGCTGTGTTACTTTTACGCCAGATGTAATGGGACACGCACCTTCCAAAAAGTTCAATTTTTGTCTCGTCGGTCCACAAGGTAATTTCCCAAAAGTCTTGTCAATCATTGAGATGTTTTTTAGCAAAATTGAGACGAGCCTTAATGTTCTTTTTGCTTAAAAGTGGTTTGCGCCTTGGAAATCTGCCATGCAGGCCGTTTTTGCCCAGTCTCTTTCTTATGGTGGAGTCGTGAACACTGACCTTAATTGAGGCAAGTGAGGCCTGCAGTTCTTTAGATGTTGTCCTGGGGTCTTTTGTGGCCTCTCGGATGAGTTTTCTCTGCGCTCTTGGGGTAATTTTGGTCGGCCGGCCACTACTGGGAAGGTTCACCACTGTTCCATGTTTTTGCCATTTGTGGATAATGGCTCTCACTGTGGTTCGCTGGAGTCCCAAAACTTTAGAAATGGCTTTATAACCTTTACCAGACTGATAGCTCTCAATTACTTTTGTTCTCATTTGTTCCTGAATTTCTTTGGATCTTGGCATGATGTCTAGCTTTTGAGGTGCTTTTGGTCTACTTCTCTGTGTCAGGTAGCTCCTATTTAAGTGATTTCTTGATTGAAACAGGTGTGGCAGTAATCAGGCCTGGGGGTGACTACAGAAATTGAACTCAGGTGTGATAAACCACAGTTAAGTTATTTTTTAACAAGGGGGGCAATCACTTTTTCACACAGGGCCATGTAGATTTGGAGATTTTTTTTCTCACTTAATAACGTAAACCTTCATTTAAAAACTGCATTTTGTGTTCAATTATGTTATCTTTGACTAATAGTTAACGGTTTTTGATGAGCAGAAACATTTAAGTGTGACAAACATGCAAAAAAATAAGAAATCAGGAAGGGGGCAAATAGTTTTTCACACCACTGTATACAGTACGTTTATTAGTTTTAGTTAGAGAGCTGGTTAGTTTATCAGCACTTTGGGCTTGTTAGTTTAGTTGGTTTAATTGTTACTTTATGATTCATAAGTTTTGTAAGTAATCCAGTTAGTGTTTGCCTCATGAAAACCTAGAAACCTCTACGTTTCCCTCACTGCAGTAACATAAGACCAATACGTACAGTCGGTGGAGTCAAACTCGATTCAGCTCATCCAGCCTGGGTAGAGGTGACCCACAAATCCAGCGGGTGGAGACACCTGGGTGTTTTTTCAGGTTGGACAAGAGTGTGTCCCAAGTTGTGCGTGTGTAGGCCTTCTTTCCAACCAAGCAGAAGCCATGCCTGAAATGTTAAAAACCAGGAATATCTAATTAATCATGTCCGCCTGGTCGGAATGAAAGCCTGCACCAACAATGGCCTTTTTGAAATGACCCAGTTTGACACCCCTGTTGTCAAGCATTTCATGTGTTAGAATCAGGGTTTTCCAAAGGCGTTGGATCAGGTCAAGATCCAGGCCCTGGACTTTATTAATTAGGTCCCCATTTTTTCACCATAGCGGCGATGCACTGCGTGTTCTAATACCTTCCTATTGGACCCCGAATTAACCTTTTCGACAGCTATAGACGCTCTTTGATTTTTGTACTACTCCCCTCGCGGATCAGTGACCCCTTGGCCGACCATGACTCTATCACAGGTTCACTGGTTTTGCTTTCTTGAAGCACTTTTCTTATGTCCTGACCACTGCAGACCAGGGACATCCCACAAGAGCTGCAGTCTTGGAGTTGCTCTTAACCATCACTTCACAAATTGTGACTAAACAGTTCTAAAACCGCAGCTCTTGTGGGATGTTCCCAGGCTGCAGCAGTCAGAACATACAGTAACAAAAGCCATAAAAGAAGGACAACTGGTGCACTAGGGATTGAAGATACAAGAGGTACAGGGGGTAGCTCAGTGGTTAAGGCATTGGACTACGGTTCAGAAGATCCCAGGTTCAAACCACCAAGTTGCCACTGTTGGGCCCTTGAGCAAGGCCCTTAACCCTCAACTGCTCAGGTGTGTAATGAGATAAAAAAGGATAAGAGCGTCTGCCAAATGCCTAAATGTAAATGTAAGAGCTACGGTAGGCCAAATTGCTGAGAAGGTTAATGCTGGGTCCATAGAAAAGTGTCAGAACAAACAGCACGTCACTGGGTCTGCCTGCTCAATATTACAGTATGTGGGTGGGCATAATGTTAGAGCTGATGGATATATTAAAACACTAAGTGTGACTTTTGTAGGGCTTTGTTTGTAATTGCCGTGGTTATAAGTCTGGTAGAAACTAATTTCTCCGTGTCACGTTCAGCTGAAGCATCAGACTGAGCGTGCGGAGCGTCTGCAGGGCGACCTGACCACCGCACGGCTGGACCACGCCGCCGACGCAGACCGCTGGACTCAGAGGAACCTTCTCCTGCACAAGGAGGTCCAGCAGCTCCAGCAGCAGAACGTCGAGCACACACAGCTCCTCAGCGAACTCCGAGAGAAGCTCAGAGAGGCCGAGCTCACTCAGAACCTCGCTCAGGAGAAGGTACAGCAAACCTATAGATAGACAGACATGTGTACATCACAGGAAGTAAAGATTATCGCCCGGAGTGCTCGCTCTGGTTCCTCTTCAGCTACTTATTTTTAAACACTTTTCAGCTTCAGTATAACTCTGCGTGGAATATTTCCCTGCAGGATGAATACAGCTGGAACCTTTTAACCTACTTTATTTCTTTTGGGGAAAAAAGAAATATCACTGCTTTTTTTTGGACTGGAATTAGGGCAGTTTGGTGCACATTTTGGTTTTAATAGCGACTGCTGGAAAATCAGACATGCCTCGTTCAGTTTCCGGCGCTGAGACAGTCATTAAGCTCACAGCACCATGTGATGAGCACAAAAAGAAGAAAAAAAAAAAAGCAGATAAAATTGACACAGCAGCCCCAAGGTCAGCTCGGCGCCCCTCTCCGTTAATCAGCCAATGGAAATTGCCATTTTAATCACAGGTTCTTTATTACAGTCACAAGAGGAGCATATCAACGCCATTATGTACTTTCTGAGTCATTTATCAAAGGAATGAGAAAGCGGGGTTCCAAAAAGCGCCAAAACATTTCAGCGGCGATGTTGTAACATCATCAGGCTGTGAGGTCACGAAAACAGCGTCGATGTCTGGAATGCCAAATATTCCAAACAAGAAATTAGAAGCAAAATTAAGAATGGTGCAGGTTCGACCAGCGTGGTTACGTTTGACTCGGATAGGCCTTAATTGTGTCTGTTTTGTGTCCGTGTCCTCTCCACAGCATTCATCTACTCTGAAAGCACGGTCGCAATAAGTATCATTTACACCAAAATACCTTTTATTCTCTGCATTCCTTCCAAGGTTTGGAAAAAAAAATAGGTCAAATAACACAGCCAGGACCAGTAATATGTCACAAATGTCAGGATTCTTGCACAAGTCTGGAAAAAGTCTGGTGCTTCATTTACTGTAATCTGGGAAATGTTTTGGAAATATGATTAATGTCCTGTTAGAAAAAGAATGGAGGGGAAAAAAAGCCAGCGCATAATTTTCAAGACACTAAGGTTCCAACTCTGTTGGATTTTTTTCTTATTCTTAAAAGAGCAAACACTCACCAGCCACTTTATCAGGTTCACCTGCTTGTCCTGGTTGGGACCTAATTTTGCCTTCAGAACTTAACTTAATTCTCTTAGATTCAACAAGGTGCCTCCTCCCGTCTTCCTTAGAGATTTTGCTCCGAATTAACATAAAAGCATCAGACAGTCGCTGCAAATTTCTTGGCTGAACATCCATGATGTAATTCTTCCGAACAGAGATGCTCTATTGGGCTGAGGTCTGGTGAATGTGTGACCTCTCAGTCATGTTCAAGACACCAGTCTGAGATGAGTTTACTGTAGCTTCGTGACATGACATGGTCATAAAGGGATCTACATGATCTGGCCCCTTAACTGCTCAGATATATGAGTTGACAATCATGAGACAAAAATGTCAGTAACTCTGGACAACGGCGTCTGCCAAATGCCTAAATATATACCATGCTCGATTGGTACTAAGGGGACCAAAGTGTGAAAAGAAAATCTCGCCCCCACACTATTACACCACCAGCAGCCTGAACCATTGATACAAGGCAAGATGGATCCACACTTTTATGTTGTTTAATACCAAATGACCAGATCATCAGAAAGTGGCAGCAAAAATCGAGACTCATTAACGTTTTCAAGTCTACTGTTGTCCGATTTTGGTGAGTCCATGTGACCCATAGCCTTAGTTTTCTGTTCCTACTGTAGTTGAGAGGAGCGGAACCCAGTGTGGTCTTCTGCTGATGTAGCACATCTGCTTCAAGGTTCAACGTTCAGAGACGCTCTTCAACATACCTTGAGTTACTGTACTTTTGCCTTTCTATTAGCCGACCATTCTCCTCTGACCTCAACAAGGCGTTTTTTCACCCAGAGAACTGCCGTCACTGGGTATTTTCTCTCTTTCTTTCGTATTTTCTCTCTATAAGCCCTAGAGATGGTTGTGTGTGAAAAGCCCAGTAGATCAGCAGTTTCAAAAATCGGCCCATCTGGCACCACAACCATGCCGCGTTCAGAGTCACGTATTGTACAGTACATCACCTTTGTCCTCAGTCTGATGCTTATATTAAAATTCGCAAAAAATAAACTAGACCAAAGTAAATCACAAAATCTAGAATACTGAGTGTAAACAGAAACGAAATAAATAAAACTATTCAAAAAGACATGATTTTGCTTGACCTTCAGGTCACAGAGTGCGAGGAGTTCCTGAAGAAGCGGGACGCTGAGGTCAGAGTTCTGAATCAGCAGCTGGAGGAGATCCAGGACGAAGTGCAGAAGAGCAGGAACTCGTCTCAGAGTCACCGTTCCGCACTGGAGATCTTCAAACAGAAGTACACGACGGCCATGGAGAAGGTCCAGCAGCTGCAGGTCCGCGTCCAGAGAGCGGAGGAAGAGGCAGCGCTTTCTCAAAAACAGGTACGGTGTTTATGATGCCAAACGATAGAAAAGGAAGACACAACTAACCTGGTGTTTGTGCTGCAGCGCCATAACATGAAATCAAAATCAAAAGGAAGCATCCGCACAAAAGAAATTCCTTTTTACTGTACTGTATTTGAGTTTCTGACTAGAGACCTTCTTCAAGGCATAAACAGAGACAAGAAGAGGGTAGGTGTAGTGCAGAGGTTATAAGCACCTCACATGATTATCCCGTGTCAATCAGTTGAGCCTGTGACCGGACATCTAAAAGGAAACGTACTGTAGTTGGATTAAAGCGTATGTAGAGAAAATAAAGAAACAGTGTTTAACAAGGATAATATGCAACAATAGGGATGAATGAAATATAACAAATGAGACATCATATAAAATAGAACTTAAAATACATTGTGGTTTATTTATAACAAAGCGCTCGAGTCCAAATCCTTATTGAAGACCCAGTGGGTGCAGTGAGCTTAAAGTGTGGATCCAAATTCTGGTATAACTTCCTGTCCACACCACCTCCTTTGTGGAGCGTCTACCCTGAACTCTAATGGAGGAGACGGGGGGGACGTGATCTTTAAAGTGACAGGACGCAGGGTTCATGCACCTTATGGAACTTGTATGGTCACTAATTTAACTCTAATTCACCAACTGAGATGGTTTTTCTTTTTCCCATATGGACATTTCAATAAATAAATAAATAAATAAATATCTTTTGTTGTTACATTCCCCCATTCTAGGATGACTAAACTTATTATGACAATGAACACAGTTGCCACAGGGGTATCCTGGTTTACATTTACATTTAGTCATTTGGCAGACGCTCTTATCCAGAGCGACTTACATTTTTATCTTATTATACATCTGAGCAGTTGAGGGTTAAGGGCCTTGCTCAAGGGCCCAACAGTGGCAACTTGGTGGTTGTGGGGTTTGAACCGTAGTCCAATGCCTTAACCACTGAGCTACCGGTTGGTAAACCAAAATACATGGATCTCTAAGATACTGTGAGGACTGGAGGGCAAAATAATGTCTAACTGAATAATGTGTTTGACGTTTTTAACACTTTTTCCACCCAATAGGTCAGCTCTACAGTAGACTTACCTGTATAAAGTGGTAGAGATAAAGCATTATGGTACAAGTCATCTATGTATTGAACCGAATAGATACAGGTCTCATTCTGCTGTTGTGTTTTTTATGAGGTGTGTGTGTGTGTGTGTGTGTGTGTGTGTGTGTGTTTCAGGTTATAGAGGCCCGAGCAGAAGTTTGCACTTCACGAGCTGAAATGTCGAGTCTCGAGTCTCGCTACGAGCACAAAGCGAAGCAAGCGGAGCTCTCGGAGGAGGCGATGGAGCTGCTCACAGACGAGCTTCAGGCAGCGCTGGACAGCCTGAGGAGCCGAGAGGAGAGAAACCTGCACCGCGAGCAGGAGACTGAGAAACTACGAGTCACAATGGAGCGTCAGCAAAAACAGGTCTGGACTTATTTCTCTGTCTCTATTATTCTCCCTGCTGGTCATTCAGATCATCCTCACGTCGAGTTTAGCGTCTATATCAGGCTCCATTATGAGTCGTTAGCGAACGGAATCAAATACGTATTCTTTGACGGGAAGAATAAGAAAAAAGAAATAAACCCACATTCATTTTTTTTAAAACATCTTTTTAATCATTCTCATGTCTGGAAATGAACCTTTTTTTTCTCCAAGTGCACAAATTTAATTTGTACAAACGTAACTGCAACGTACAAGGTCAAGGCAGTGGAATTAAATTTTTAATCAAATAACGCTGTATATGTGTGTGTGTGTGTGTGTGTGTGTGTGAACTGGTATGTTTTCTGAAAGCAGTTTGAAGGATGACTGTTTTTTTTATTCATTATTACGTTCAGTAATGAGTTTGAGTCTTGAGCTGCAGCAGAGAGACGTGAACACGAGTCGCTCGGTACTCGAGTACCTCTCAGCTCTGCGTCTCCTTTCACTCGAGGGCCTTGTGTGTGTGTGTGTGTGTGTGTTTTTTAATCCTCAAACTTATTCACTTTAAGAGTGAGTTTATATACCAGTGCTAATATTGATATATAAAAAAAATCCTTTGTGTTTTTTCAGATTCCTGACTTTTTTTATTAAAGTCACTTATTATTCGGAAGTGTTTTAGATGACTTGTGAACCTCGTTGTTAATTCACTCACTTGCGTAGAGCTATTGGGTCGATTATACTCCTGAAAATTAATAATAGCGCTGCTGATAGACTTTATAAGACATGCACTTATTAATACTACCTTTATCTCTGACTGTAACTGAATACGAATACATTATGGTAGCAAAGATGTCACAGGAAACGGGATCCGGCTGGAACACCTTTATAAAAAACTAAGTCTATTCAGTCATTTTTAAATTAGGTTCTGGTCTGAGTGATTTATTATCAGTTACTAGTTTGTATTTATTTCAGGACAAATAATCTGAATACAGTATTATGGGGAGGTGCTACAGTAACATAAATAAGTATATTATTTTGGAGATAAAAAAAATAAATAAAAAATAGTCTCAGTCATATTAAATCATATTACAACATATTATGAGTTAGTATGGTGCCAAAAGTTTTGCTCCTTGCTGCCATGTACAAACAACCAACAGGCCTCATTTATCAGGACTGGATAGGAACCAGTTCATTCACAAATCAGGGATGAAGAAAAACCTCCACAGATAATCTGGTGATTCAGTCCATTCAGGTCGTCAGCTGACTTAATTTTATTGCCCCATAACGTTACATGGATTCACTCGCTTCCCTTCTTACCCTGACACGCCCATCACTCTGAAACAGGCTCAATCAGACTCATCAGGTCACATGACCTTTATTCATCACTCCATAGTTCAGTCTTTATGCTCCTTAGCAAACTGAAGCCTTTTTTTCCTGATGAGTCTCACTAACAAGCGGTTTTCTTGAGGACACACAGCAGTTTAGTCCCGATCCTGTAAGTTCTCATCACATTTTGTTCCATGCAACTTCATTCAGCATTTAAGTGATCTCTATTTATGATTCACTCATTTCGGATTATGTTTCTTCTGTGAAGTTGCTCCAGCACTAAACTTCCAGGGTTTAATAATGTGTTGGACAGTTTTTAACCCAATTCCAGCCATTTTACAGTAAATCTCATTAGTTGTTTTCTTTGCCTATTTTACACTTTTGTTTTTCAGCCTTTACACCCATTGTTTGTTTTGCATCCCCTGCTGTCTGTGGTCTTTACCTTTTATGGAGTTTTCATGTTTGTTGAATAAATATATATATATATATATATATATATATATATATATATATATATATATATATATATATATATATATATATATAAATAAAAAAACGCAAATAAACTACTGTATGTCAAAAACACGCTTTCCATGTTTTGATGGTTCAACATACACACCAAGTATGAAAAAAAATCATTGTTTAAGACAATTTTTGTAAATCTGATTTACCATAACATTTCAAACTATCGCAATATAAATAAAAAGAAAAAATGAGATCCATTCCCTCTAATGGCTCAGCTTTACAGGGACACCTGGACACTGAACTTAGGTTAACAATATAACCTGCTCATTTCTGCCCAAGTCATGGTCTGGACACGCCCTCCCGAGCTTTACTAATAATTAAAAGTTTTTGTATCTGATACCTCGACGTGCTTTTGTAACATTTCCCGTTGTTCGCTCAGGCTTTAGAGCCGGGATTAAATTTGACAAAAACGTACCGAGTCAATGCGATTGACTCCAATTACGGTATGAAAGGACGCTGAATATTCAAATGAGAGGAGCGGGTGATTGGCAGCCTGACGGAGAGAATGGAGGTGTGGAGCGATGCCAGAGGAAAGAACCACCCCTTCATTAGCACCTGAGGTGAAATAATAGGCTCTCATTCACCCAGCAGTAGACATGTGTTCTGGGGTGAGAACAAACCCCCCGGTGGGCCATTTTCCTTTTTTTTTTCTTTCTTTTTTCCTTTTTTTTTTTTCTCTTGTTGTCAGGTCTCATCAGTAGCCATTGGCACACAGTCAAGGCTTTGAATAACAGGGCCACATTAAGAGGCTTGAATTAATATGATCACGCAAAGACCAGCTCAATAACGAGCCACATGGTTTCACACATCAGCGTAATTAAGCTAATTAAATAATAATGGACACAAATGCAAATTCCAGATTGATAGAAGTGGGCCCAGGGTGTAATTCCTATTTAGTATGTGTTTGCTAAGCGCTTAAGGTTTTAAGTGGCAACCACGGGCTTGTACAAACACCTGCAGCTAAGATATCAGAATCTTCACATGGTAGCCACGTACTGTACCGTAGGCATACAGTAGCACACTTCTGGAGATGAAATCTCGTACTCTAAGGCATTCTCTGTTCCATCTTGGGAAAACAGAACAGTTTCTTTTTAGACAGAAACTAAGCTGAAATCCTGTTACCCATCATCCTTCTGTTAGCACCCGAAACCCAGAGGTCGTCACCCATCTTGGCCATCATGGAGCTTGGTCTAGGACATCTTTCTCTAAATATGAAATAAATGTCCACACAACTGTCCTGGATAAACCCTTACCGTTGATCTTGCGGTACCCCTCAGGTCGAGAACAAGGTGGCTCTGGTGGAATCTGAGCTGCAGAACACACTCCTGACTCTCCAAACCAGAGGGCAAGAACTCCAGGAGCTTCATGAGGAGATCCGGAGAGAGACTGAGGAGAAGAACCTGAAGGAAAATGAGAACCAGGTGATGAGGAACGAGCTCAAGGAGCTGGGGCATCAACTTCAGCAGATCCTCTCTTTCTTCACAGATGCAGGTACGTTCTGATCAATCAGAATCAACTAGTTACTAATGCAAACACCCAGTCCTGGGGTTCTGAGTGTGTGTGTCTCTGTGTGTGTGTGTGTGTGTGTGTGTGTGTGTGTTGAGCAAGTTGTCCTGGCACTCTGAGTGTGTGATCACAACAGCGTGATTGGCATGCCTCATTAGCAGCTTGCTAATAAAGTCACTCTGGTGCCATGGCCTGACACCACTCTGCATACAAAACACACACACACACACACACGCCTAAAAACTAACACACGCTGTCTGACACACTGGCTGCCAGCCTGTCCACCCTTGCACCGCTGTCGGATCAGCAGCGTTGTACCGAGATACTGTTGCAATCTGCATAATAAATCGGCCACACAAGTGACCCGGATGTAGAACAGATCTGACTTTAAAGCGCTAAAAAGATGAGACAGACTTCAAATACACACATCGCCAGCACGGTTACATCTTTCCAGTTAGCGCCCCCTAGCGGAAAACTAAATCCAACATGGCCGTCGGCGTGGTCATGAGTTAGAGAGTTAAGCAGTAAGGAAAAACTTTCCAGTTCAGCGCCACCTAGAGGAAATAAAACGTCATAGGCGTTTCAAAATGGCAGCCGATCCGCATGGAACGCTAGAGCTGCGAATCAGAGGCAGACTGGTTTTGGACATTGTGTTTTTTATTCATTTTTAAGCCTCTATATTTCTTACAGATTTTGATGAATTAGAAAAACTAAAAGCGGCCATTTTATTAAACAACAACAACTGCTTATACAGACGTCCTGCTGGTGTGTGTCGACAGCGAAGGCGTCAGATATCAATTCTGTGCATTTAAATATGTCAAGTAGAACCAAAGTTATCATTACTTTTAAAACACATCAATTTTATATGGGAATGGCACAAAAATGTCGAACACACCAAATGCCCGTGTTAATTATTAATTATACTTTTGTTCAAAGAAACAAGTGAAAACTAGCCGAAAACAGTCATTAGAAACATGATCATATGCGTCTGTTTTATTTCCTTGTCTATACGACCCAGCCATATTTTTAGCCCAGCCATATTTGTCTAGTTGGTTAAAGTGAATGTCTAGCTTGTGCTGAAAAAAACTATATTTCACTCTATTATGAACAAACCTGACTCTTACACATATATTAATTTAAACGTAGTAATACATGGGCGAAAATGCTCTAACTATTTGAGTAGTTAATTGTGTAAATATCACATCCTGTACTAAGCGATAATCTGTTCTTCCCGCCAATCTCCTGCTCCACACTCCAGTCCAGTAGGTGGCGATATCGCACCAACTGTGCATAAACTTCAGAGAAGAAGCAGCGATCCTCTTGCAAATTTCTCTTCTCCAAGTTCCAAAGTTTTTCAGCAGTGACGCACTTGATGCCAAAAGGAACGATGCATACTGTAGGTTTATGTTTATAAATAAGTCTAACGTCCACTAGGGGTGCTAAACTGGACTGAAGACCATCACCACTTGACACAGCAGGCGACGCCCCAGGCTGAATCAGATGTAATATTAAATAGCTAGCTAGCAACTTTTCCAATCAAATCTGTCTATTTAAGATTTTTTATTTTGCATAAATATTTAATATTTCACAAAAAGTATTTTGGCGGCGCGGTGGTGTAGTGGTTAGCACTGTCGCCTTCCACCTCCAGGGTCTGGGTTCGATTCCCCGGCCAGGCTCGATTCCCGTCTCTGTGTGCATGGAGTTTGCATGTTCTCCCCGTGCTTGGTGGGTTTCCTCCGGGTACTCCGGTTTCCTCCCACAATCCAAAGATATGCAGGTTAGGCTAATTGACATTCCAAATTGCCCGTAGTGTGTGCTTGGGTGTGTGAGTGTGTGTATGTGTGTGTGCCCTGCGATGGATTGGCACCCTGTCCAGGGTGTACCCCGCCTAGTGCCCGAAGTCTCCTGGGATAGGCTCCAGGCCCCCCGCGACCCTGAACACAGGATTAAGCGGTATAGAAGATGAATGAATGAATGAATGAACAAAAAGTATTTAAATATTATATTATTATATTTATTATCTTATATAGAAATCACGGTTCCATCAATTATGGCAAGTCATCCATCTCCAAACACACACACACACACACGCACAGACCGGAGGTGAGATTTGAACACTGTAGGTGTGAGGCGACACTGTGAGACGACGGCGCTAATCAATAAGCCACAGTGTATCCACCTATCATAATTAACGATAATGGCAAAATTAAATATTAAAAGTGTTACCGAGTCACGTTGATGTGAATGATCAAACACGCCTGCCTGATTAATTCAATTAATCACTAATTGACCTTTTGACTGATCACCGTTCCGCTTCATCTCTTCCCCAAACCCGTGTCCCCGGCGTAAAAGAGACCTGTTCCTGCACAGACTCACCTGAATGGAAATGCGGACAGAATAACAGGATTTGTACCGGCGGATGTAATGTCAAAATTGTGAGACTCCACTAACAGAAGCAGAAAGTCCTATAAATATTTTGCATGTGTTGATTGCACCAGCGCTCGCAGGATTGCAGGCGCTCGCGGTCGACGTGTCAGTTCGGAAAGTACCGCGTGAGTAAGTAAGATAAGATTGGGATATATTTACTCTCATCCTGGTTGTACTGAGAGCAGAGGTTACTTAAGGGCATGTCAGGTTTAGGATGTGCACGTTTCACCTGGCTATGTGTGTATGTGCGCGAGTGTGTGTGTGTGTCTGGCTTTGTGTGTTTGGTTTAGCTGAAGCTGACATGCCCCCACTTGGCTGTACATGTTCAATACACACGCACAGGAACTGTGCAGCTCACCTTAATGATGCTTGTGTGTGTGTGTGTGTGTGTGTGTGTGTGTGTGTGTGTGTGTGTGAGGGGTAATGATGCGGTGCCGTGCTGCCTGGCTTGGCTGTCTGTAGAGAACTCCTCATTTGCAGTCTGGGAGGCCTTTGTTGTTGATGCGCACAGTGTTGTTACGCAGCCTGGAATGTCTCATTAAGAATTAACGTGGGCATCCTTAGCAGGCGACAGGCAGAGATCACCCTGCGACATGCACACACACACACACACACACACACACACGTACGTACACACACACAGCCCTCCAGCCTGAGCGCTTTAATTATCAGGAGTTATCTGTCCCCCTCCCCTGCCTTTGTCCTCACAGTGCCGGTTATGATCTGATTCTGAAGCATGCCGAGCTGCCGCGGCCTCACCTGGCACCCTCGCCTGGCACCCTCGCCTCCTCATTACCTTGCAGCTCCCACGCTCCGCTAAACACGCCAGCTGCTTGGGTGCTAGCTAACCATTTTTTTTCATGGTTCGATTTTTAAAAGCTGCGCAAGGATGAAATCTTTGTTCTTGAATTTTTTTTTCTCCCCCCTCAAAAAAAAGTATTTCCTGGGACGAGACCCTGAGGTTGCCAAAGCAAGGTATCATCTCCCAGCTTTTCCAAAGAACAGCTCAGCGTCTTCATTCCTGGGCGTCAAGGCAACAGTTTCACTCATGCACAATCTCTCCATGCTTTCCTTCTCTAACATTAAGGTCTACTCCTTCATACCACATATTGATTTCCGAGGGTGCTTAAAATGTAAAAAGGTATCGGTGCGGTGCAGGGTTTGATTGGAATCGGTGTTGACCATGCATAAGTGATGGATTTCATTTGAACCCTTTAAAAAAAAAGGAAAAAAAAAAGAAAGATGTTCCGCGAGAGTTCAAGTGGCTGATTGAACCGTATGAAGACAGAAGGACTTAAAAACCGAGGGCGACCTGTCGAGGAACCATGGCAGACTTCAACAACGGGGGGTTAAGAGACCGTCTCGCGCTTCAGCCACTCAGCCGAGCCCTTGGCATGGATGAATGGAGTGCTTAAGAGAACAGAGGTCCTCGCCACGCTTTGTGTCTCCCCCTCATACACATCCTCTCTCCGACGTCACCGCTGGCCGTCCTACGGCTAATCGATGAAGGACGGAGCTTTCTTCGTCGCTTCGTTTTTTTGGAGCCGTCGTTATTTATCTTCATTCTATATCTTGATTTTTTTTTTTTTTTTTTTTTTTACCAACTTCCCGACCTACGTATCGTGATGTACACCACTCCATCGTTTTTATCATTTCTCTCCTGCATCCGATTTGGCCTCGGTGACCTGCGCCGTGGCTGCTCGAGGTGTTTGTTTTGTGCCATTACACACAGCTCTGTGATTTAAGAAAAAAAAAAAAAGAAGACGAGGAGGAATAATGCATTATGCACCAGAATATAACTTAATGCAGCAGAGCTCCACGTCCGTCCCTGCAGAAGAGAGCCGAGCGCCGATTGGCCGGCGGTGACATGATTTACGAGGCCGGGGTTGTAGAGGTTGCTATGGATAGAACCTTCAGGAAAATGATACATCGCAAAATAATTACAGAATGCTTAGCGCGCTAGTGTAGAATCTTTTTTTTTTTTTTTTACATGCAAATGGCGCTAATGCAGAGAAAAGTGAAAAATGGCAGACGGATGGCGAGAGAGGTGTGCTGAATGCTCAAGATACAGGACAGCCCACACACACACACACACACACACACACTGCTGTCATACTGTATACTGTATGTGCAGTTTTTTTTTTTCTTTTTTAGATTAGATTTCGATGATCATACAATTCTTAAGAAAAAAGAAAACAACAACATCATTTTCCCGATTAGCAAACCTCTCCTCGTGCTCATACCGAGCGATACAGCAAGGCCATAAATTTTCATTCCCGTTTTTGCTCCGAAATGCCGCCCCCTCCTTCAAGCGAGCAGCGACATCCTATCCCTTTCACTGAGAGGTATACATTTTAAAGATGATGGAATTATCAGTGAGATCTCTCTCTCTCTGCCTGAAAACCCGGGAGTGGACCCGAGGAAACTCTTTTCCAATACAACTAGATTACTGCGGATAATTGTGTTACACGGAGTATCGATCGAAAAATTGTTGTACTCAGGAAACATCTAAACACACAATTTCTGGGCTCGTTTTATTGCTATCTATCCTACGACGCACCTCCTGTATTTTTTTTGTATTTTATTTTAACTTTTTTTTCTTTTTTTTGGGTGGGTGGGTGGGGGGGAAATGCCGAATGAAAAAGATATGAATCCTATTATTATGAAGAAGTGTCGTAATGAAAGAAAATCTCGGGTTGGAACATCAGAGAAATTACTTCTTTACAAGAATCTATTGATCACTTTATATCAAAGGAGTATGTTTGACATAAGATTACCTGCCAGTTTGAACATTGGGTACACTGTGTTATAGCCCGGGGCAGTTGTAAGTCTGCCAAAGGGATTGTAAATAAGGCAGCAGCTGTGTGTGAGCGCCTCTGGCTTCGAATCAAGTCGAGCTCAGAACCCAGGCGAAGGTACGGTACAGTAAACCCGAGCTGATGCGGATGATTTTTTATTATTTTTTTTAGTTCTTATATATATATTTCTTGTTTTGTTCTAAAATCCTGCTTTTCTCCACGATGACACCTACAGGACGTGACCACTATCCTGTACTCCAAACCTTGCACATGCTTTCCACTTTTCTCCTCTGTATGAAAAAATCATCCACGTTTCTCTCATCCCTTCATGCCTCCTTGATCAGCTTTTAGATTCCAGCCATACATTATTCCATCACGCTAAGCTCTAAACTTTTACCTGCATAACGCAAAAAACAAAAACAAATAATAAATAAATAAATAAATGGACCATTTGTTGTCTTTACAACGATTAATTGCTCTTCAGCATCTCTCGGCTCGCTCCCAGGATGCCCCGGTGTTAACGGGGTTATATCGGATTCATATCCTGGATGTGATCTTTATTTTCATTTATTTATTTTCTTAACCGAAGCTGAATTTTAAGCACCTCTCTACTTCATGTTATTGATTTATTTAGATATACTGTATAACATTTTTTTATTATTATTATTATTATTATTATTATTATTATTATTATTACCTTGAGGTTCTGTAATCTAGCCGAGGTGGGCTCGGCGTTCTCAGGCTTTGTATGTTGTACGTTGTTAAATATTTAGCGATTTCGGGTTGCCTCTTCAATTTCCTGCGGCTCCAATTTAAACAGTTTGGGCCCTGCAACGCCATAAATAAATCATGTTCGACCGTGGATTTTTTAGCATTCACTTTTAAGCAGCAGTTCTCCCTACCAGCCATATATAACACGCTATTTAGAAGAGACTGAAAGCCCTTAAAGCTGTGCTGCGCTGGATCCATTACACTCAGCAGCTCAAACTAAAGGGAGCTCTACTTACAAAAATAACACAATCATCTCTGCATTCAATAATCCCTAGTCTGAGACTCGGTTCTGACTGGAGTCTGTGTTTTATTAGATCTATTTCAAAAAATTATCCCTCACTTTATATCAAACGTAAAGGTACAACGCTGCTCCGGTTTGTTGGCTGAAAGTAGGTGTTTTAAACACACACTCAGTACATTCACTATAGGAAACCAGAACGGTGCTTTTCCTTCTTCTTCTTCTTCTGCCATGATAGATGTACAAGAGAGAGAGAGAGAGAGAGAGAGAGAGAGAGAGAAGCTCAGTCGTATTCTTCAGCGTTTGAGGTTTGAGTTCAGGTTCAAAGTAAAGACTGCCATCTATTGTCCGAGACTGGAAGTTATTCCCGCTTTGTGGCAGGGCCACAACAAAAGAACCGGGCTTTGAAAATGTACCAGCGTGGACAAATATAAATCTTAATAATATAGGATTTTTGCAAAACAGCATTCTGGTGAAGGAAAATGTTTTCATTGAGGCGCAAGGATATCATTTCTAGTCTTTGTCCTGAAATATATATCGCTGCTGGCTCGCTGTGGGTTTCACAGCACGGCCGCAATCACTGAAATGAAAGATTACCGTTTCTGCATCAATCTCAACTCATGTGTTATATTTGTTATGGACACAGAACTGAATTCAAACACGGATCTAAATTCCTGACCATTTCCAGATCGTCTAATAACCTTAATATTTATAATAATAATTATTATTATTGTTATTATTATTATTATTATGTGTATAGCGTATTTTTGATACTAATACAGGACTGCACGTGGCTTCACGTTTCATCTCTCCATCTTCCCTCCAGCTGATACTGTACACGAGCAGGACGGCAGCGCCGTGTTCTCACCACCGTTCATTAAGAAGACGGAGATGCAGCTGAGCAACAGTCCTGAAGAGAAAGATGATCACCTCCAGCTACAGTAAGACACAGGGAGACCACAAAACCACCTGACTCGCCCAACCACAGTAAGATACAGTGACCCGTAAAAAACCCTCTGTCCCGCCCAGCTGCAGTAAGATACAGCGACCCCATAAAACCGCCAACTTCCCCGGTCACAGTAAGACACAGCGTTCCTGCAAAACCGTTGAATCTCCAAGTCACAGTTACCTGCTAAACCACCGACTCGCCCGGCTGCAGTAAAGTACAACGATACGCTAAACAGCAACGAATAGAAAATGCCATTTTTCTGGCTACAGTAAGACTCCGCGCTGCTGCCAAGCCGCTGACCTGATCGGCTACAGTAAGATACAACGATGCCCCTTGTCTTTCCCATATATTATAATAATCATGTGATGATAAATAATACACAGTTTCGTTTTATAGCAGTTTTTTTTTCACCTTCCCTTCAGAGTGAATGCCATGACACCAGGGCCGCCCTGTAACTGGTGGAACTCGGTGCGGTCGCAGCCGATCTGTAGATTGTTGTCCGGATGAGCGTCAGGTCTCGCAGCGTGTTTCCTCGTGTCTTTAAACAGCATCTGAGTGTAATCTGTGTACCGTGTACGTCAGCTCCGAACCAGCATGCGCTCGTGTAACTAGCGCTTTGCCCTTTGGAGTATTTGGTTTGATCTTCGCTTTGCTGCCTGACTTCATCAGTTTTATTTGAAAATTCATTCATGTCCTTTCTGTTTTTTTGGAAGTTGTTAACATGGCGCACCCACAGGTGGCTCGACGGGGTTCCGGGTTCTCCTACTATGAAAAAAACACCGATTATTAGTCCAGATGACTTTCAGCTGTGTGTGTGTGTGTGTGTGTGTGTGTGTGTGCGCGGGGGGGAAACCCCTGTTATTTAACCCTCCTGTTCTACTTTGTGTCATCTGATAAACTGTAAACTGCCTTCCTTCAGTTACGGCGTTGTGTTTTTAGCCTGCTTGTCAAGCCGCGCACGTATCGCTCAGTCAGTTTGTAGTAACACAATTTATCTAAAATTTTAACCGGATTAAATACCTCTGTCACGTTTCTGCTCCAGAATGAATCAAACACATCTGTCACAGATGAATAATACACGTAATTAGCAAAAGTAAGCATACAAGTAACAAGATGTCTGTGTGCTGTGTTAGCTTGTACGTTTTTAAGGAACAGAAGCTAACCTAATCTTTGCTAGTTAGCTCGTTAATAAGGTTTTGGTCATTATTTGGTCATCTTCTAACAAACGCTTCTAATGTTGTGCGATGTTTGTGTAAGGTGTCACTATGAGACATCACTTTCTCTTCACACGTCGCATGAAAGAGATATTTTTTATAGTTTGTCTAGCGCCTGTATTTGTCCTCTGGTCCTCTGTGTATAATATTTACACATCTGTGTTCCCCATTTTTGGGACAAACTGTCAACCATTTCTGCTAGCAGAGCACCGATGAATTCTCAAATCTTCTGATTGGTCAGATGGCTGTAACATGAATGACAGATTTAGACATGTAATCGAAGAAGAGTGTCATTTTTAGTTTTGCTGGAAGGCGTTAATTATGGAAGGAGTCTCCAGTGTGAAGCTGTTGAGGGAACGAGCGTTTATAGCTGCTATAATTTAATGTTAGAGCATCATGGTGCGACTACTGTATGAAAAAGTAGCTGCGTCCCAAATAAAGGTAATAAAAGCATTAAGCGTCCTAGTCTACTATGAATAAACAGGTGGAGATGAAACCTGCCTCTGATTGGTCCAATCCGATCCTGAAATATCCTTTAATATGCCTAACCCTCCTCTCCATGCCTTTGACAAAAGGCGACCAAAGTTAGCTCTGAAACCCAAAATTAGCTCCATTTCTGCTCCTGTAATTATTCATGCTCTATGATTTAACCTTTCCCCCGTGGCCTTGATTGTGGTTGAATAGGCATTTGCGCCCTGTGTATTTAACTCCTTTTTTTCCCCCCTTCGCTCAGGCGCGTGGTATTTGACTGCACTAATGCAGGCGAGAGGCAGAGGAGCGCGTGTTCGCACCCCACGGAACGTCCAGTGGAGGTTGTGGAAATTGTAATAATTTGTTGTATTGATCCTTTCGCCACGGCAGTCGGTTCCCATTGTGGCGGAGCAGAAATAGACACTTCATCGATTGCCTCTTTACTGCCGCACTTCCCGGCTTGGGAACGAGGCTTCCTGCCACCACAGGGCCCATTGTCCCTCGCACCTGGAGATTTAAATGACCTCTGATTTAAAAGGGGGAATAAAAAGGACGGGGGTGAACAGGTTTTAATTCTGTTCTTTTGTGCTTATTTATATTCATTTCCTGTACTTGAATTAGTCAGCCAGGTATGAATAGTGATTTTACTACATTACCATAAAGCAAATTATATATAATGTGCAATATTATAAGCGGGAAAAGTTTCTTTTTTTAATTTTTTAAATTTTTTATTTAATTCAAAAGATGAAACTCGTACTGTATAGTCTACTACAGTATATATTCATTACACGTCAAGTGAATGTTTTAAAACTTATTTTGATTATTGCATCTTACTTCTCATAAAAATAAAAAAATCCACTGTCTCTACATATTTCCAAAGATCGATCAAAAACCAAAATAATAATTTAAAATAAAACTAAATAACAGATTTGCAGTGCTTGGTTAGGGCTCCTTTAGCATGAATTACTGCATCAGTGCGGCGATCAGCCTGTGACACTGCTGCGGCGTTACTGAAGACCAGGTTGCTTTGATAGCAGCCTTCAGTTCGCGATCAGCAAATCGATCAGTAAATATTTAATTTACATATAATGAATCTAGAATATATCATTCACTTTTTGAATTGAACTAAATTAGGATTTAAAAAAATATATCATGATATTCTTATTGTTTAGGATTCACTGTATATTCAGTATATATTCATAATAATTGTGATGTTTGACTACAGCTGAACATCAAGGATTTGCTCATATAATCCTTAAATAATCAAATTATAAAAAATTTAATAAAAATATTAACTCATATTCTGTTTTTGAGCCGGTCAAGGGTCTTATTATAGTTAATTACTGTATGTTTAATAAGTTAATTTTATTCGGCTTTTCTTTTTTTTGTAAATCCAAGTTGTCAATTTTATGAAAAAGTTCATACTTGTTAATAACTTGGTAATAATATTTGGTAATAGCCTTCAGCAAAACTGAGAAATTTTTATTAATTAAATAAAAATATTAAAATGGGTGAATTTCATTATTTTTATTCCATGTTGGCCCTCTGTTAACATTTTTCTTTCCTACAGTACATTGCAAAAGTTTGCATCCCCTTTTTATACTTTAAATGTAAAATATATATATATATATATTTCTTATCAGGACACTATTTAGTGCGTTCTGTTTTAGAAAACTGAATAAAATAAGCAGTATACGGTCAAACAGTGTACCTTACTAAAGTAAAAAAAAAAAAAACAGTTTATATCTCCCTTTCTGATTAAAAATAAATATTATTTATGATTATTTTATAATATTCAGTAGTAAATTGTGGGATAAATTTGATCCTTAAAACTACATCAGATTGTCAGTACAAGCATCATAATTAATCTACTTTTAAAACAAACTGTTATTTATAGAAGTTTAAGTCCTAAGTTTAAGTTTATTAAGTTTAAGTTTATTTCCACTTAAAAACCATTGGAGTGCACAAACTTTTGCACTTAACAGTACATCAGTGTTCATCAGACAGAGTCCAGATTTCCTGTTCAGCAGGACACGGATGTTTAGAAGTCTTTAAAAGTGCACACTTTGTAAGGATCCCTGCGTGTCGCAGGTCGACTGTGGAGAAGCTCAGAGCCGAGGCCGACGCCTTCCTGAGATCTCTGAGGAGCGCCGAAGAAGAAGCAGCGGTGCAGCGGAGACTCACCCAGGAGGCGGCGGGAGAAAGAGACGAGGCCAGAGAGCAGGTGAGCAACTCTCTCTCACACACACACACACACACACACACACATACACTTGCGTCTGTATAGCCTCTAGCCTCTCACAACACGTGTCACACTATGAACGGCCATAAAGGCCAGAAAAATCATCTCTCACACATTTCACAAAGGTCAGGCATGTCTGAAGCCCAGCATTCTCAGAACACACACACACACACACACACTCGTTTATTTATATATATATATTCATGTACTCCACGCTGCCCTCTTCTAGCATGAATCACAGAGAGACTCGAGTAAAGACAGAACACCTAATGAATGTTACGCAGGTGCCAATATTTCCGGATTTAGAAACTTTACATCACATTTTCAGTTACTCACACGAAGGGGAAAAGGACACTGGACATGTGTGAAGTACACGTTTAGGTGTACTTGCCTTTTTTTCCCGCCCCACGTTAACCAGCCTGACCTTTGACCTGTGAATTCACAAACGTCGATCCTCTGTAGCGTTAAAGCCGATGGAAAACAGACAGGCGAGGATTTTGCTTGTTCGTCGATAAACAGGTTCAGCACTCAGAGCGCAGGTTAAAATTAAAACAGACGGTTAATATTTTCATACTGTATATTATATAATACTGTCTCAATCCATAAGTATACACCTCAGACATTCAATCATCTACACCCTATTACATACAATGTGCTAAAACCTGTAGATATTATTAACAAACCTTAACATTAACATTAAAAACGATCACAAGGAGCCTGTTGAACCTGTCAAGGTTTCTATTAAGTTCTGTTCAAGATTTGATTAATTACAGAGCTTGAAGCAGGAAATCCGATCACGGCTCCTGAGTCGTACTGAGAAAACGTTCTACCTTAACGTTATCCAAGCCATCGTGAAACGCTGGGATCAGTGTAGCAGGAGATTATATGGTGTTCTGTTTTACTGCATCAAAAGTCCTGAACGTCGCTCGTAGATCGTAAATATCAAAGTTGAGAAGCTCTGGCTCATACGCTCAGTCCAAACTTGAGGACACCCTGAACTCTGGGTTTCTGTTATAAAGTTCAGGTTCTCTCTCTTTCTCCGCAAGGTTTTTTTTTTTTTTTCCTCGTTATCAATGTCGGCACGTCCGTTAGCGCGGCGCGTCGTGTGGCGGCACTTCGTACTAACACACCAGGATTTCGACTTGTAATATTTCAGAACGTCTCGCACGTGGGAATCAGATTGGATAACACGTCGTCAGGTAGGAACTTCACAAAAGCCTGGAGACTTAATTAATCCAGGTCTGAGCGAAGTTCTTTGAAATCATTTAAATTCCTCTCAACTTCCTCTTCATCTTCTTCTCGGTGCGGCGGCGAGGTGAATAATTCAGGCCCGTCTCGGGTCTGTAAGGTGGGTTAAATACGGCATGCGCTTCACAGAGGTAAAGCCCGAGGAGCAGGAGGGAGCTTAAGCACGACTGATGCCCGACATCAGGATCATTTTCATGTGTCGTTTGCTCCCTGACGAGCTCGGGCTAATTACGACAGGTGTCATATCGACCACCCGGCGCTCTGATCAACCCCGTGCTCCGTCACCTCAGAAATAAAGAGCGAGACGGAAGGCTAATCAACTCCCTCACACCTTCACCTCACACCGACACTTACTCCAGTTTGCAGAAGCCCGTAGCCTTTCATTTGTGGGTTAAAAGAAGACAAAAATAATGAAAATTCTTTCTCTTTAGCCGAGACTTTGAGTTTAACTTCACGGGGCAGTCGTCAGATCGAGGCCAGATGAAGCATTTTAATACTCCAGCGCAGGTCAGAGCAGCTCAGGAATCTCTTGTAGACGGCTCAATCGAATGCAAGCCGTCCATTTTGTCCTCGTTTATTCCCGAACATGGTCCATAACCGCGCGCATTTTAGGTAAAATTGCCGTCTGTGTCGCGAACGAATTGCGCCAGGGAGGCCTTAAAAAAAAAAAAAAAAAAGATAAAGCACCTCCGTGTGGCCAATCAAAGGTTTTAAATACTAAAAACAGCAGCAGGCGTTGTAGGCGGTAAGAGTAAATCCATATTACAAATTGCTTTTGTGAGCTCCGGATGAGCCGCCGATTTTTCCGTATTGAACTTTTGTCCCATTCAGTGGCCACAGTGGGGAAAAGATACTGATCCTCTACAGGATCAATACAGGACCAGGCTTCAGTGAGCAACACACACACACACACACACAGGAAGACTGAACACATCACTCTACTACTGCTCTCAAACACTGTGCCCACTTATCAAAAATATTGGCACCCCAAGCCTTGAATTGAAATGTATTTATTTTATCTAATTTTTTATCAGTACCGCCTGATCCAGATCTAATGATACTCAAAGTTAACGGCTAAGCGTTAACTGGATTACACAAGCTTGTGAAAACCTAACGGTACCCATATACTGTACACCTCTTCCTTAAACTTGTTCCATCACAACTGTTCATTCATTCATTCATTTTCTATACCGCTTAATCCTGTCGAGAACATGCAAACTCCATGCACACAGAGACGGGAATCGAGCCTGGCCGGGGAATCGAACCCAGACCCTGGAGGTGCAAGGCGACAGTGCTGAAATCCACAAAACCCATCTGCATGAAGACGTTTGGAGTGAAAGTACTCATGTCCTACTCAACCCCACTGAACCATCACCTTTAGGTTGAACTGGAACTAGAGTTCACTATCAGTATAGTATCTGAACTTAATAATACTCGTGTAGCTGAATGAACAGTCAGCTGACTTTTATTGCCACGTAATGTTGCTGAGTCTAGACCTGAGCGACTGAAGGAACCCCAGATCATAACACTGTCTCCAGATGCTTGTACAGTGGACACTACAGTATGCATGATGGGTGCATCGCGTCATACTGGACGCTTCCCTTCTTACCCTGACACGCCCATCACTCTGGAATAGGATCAGTCTGGACTCATCAGGTCACATGACCTCTCATTGCTCCAAAGTCCAATCTTTATACTTATGGGCACACAGCTGTTTAGTCCCAGTCCGGTGAGTTCTCATCACACTGTGTGTGTGTGTGTGTGTGTGTGTACAGTATTTATGCTTTTACTTTCACTATTAAACACAGCTTGGGTTTCTGTTGGACTATTCTTTCACCCAGCGTTTATGTGATCTCCATTCAGGATGGTTTTCTGATTATGTTTATTGAAGGTTCAGGGTTTAATAATGTGTTTGAGTTTTTAAACCAGTTCAATCATTTCAGCCTGTATTTTGAGTAATAACATAGGACTCAGTAAATGATTTAGCTTCTATAAAATATGTGTAACGTGTTCGGATTGCTGATCGTATAATATAATCTGCACCAAACATTTATGGATATCAGGATAACGTTATAATAGTCATAATAGTTCATCTAATATGTCACAATGGGCAAATGTCACATTTAAGGTAAAAGATGAGATTTTGTTTTGTTTTGTCTATAATGATGATGTCATTACTTTAAAGTTAGTGAAGATGGTCGTAGTACTAAAACCACTGTTCTGTTGGTTCCTCTTCTTGCCAACTCCGGTTCCTTCATCACTCGCCGCTTGTCCCTGACACGACGCGCTGGTGTAGATGAGCTCATTATCTGTAATTTTCTATAAGATCATCAACATTAGCAGTGATGTACATTTGGTTGTGTCGCCTCATTGCACTGGAGAGCTGAACTTGACTTTGCTGTTAATTGATTAGATTTTTAAGGATTTTTTTAAGCATGGGAAATGAAGGGTTGAATGTGTGGCTTTCACTCTCACACACACACACTCAGTTCCTCGCTTTATCTTCATGATGGCATCATTACCGTGAAGAGCGCGCGTCAGCCGTCAAATTAGCGCGGCGCGTTTTTAATGATCCGCCTCATGTGCCAAATAAAGCGTGCCCATTGGCTCATTATTGATCTTCATTTGAGCTGATTGGTGCCACTTGTGGAAATCTGAAAATCCTTTGGTAATGCACAGCAGGACTTCGGATAAAAAAAATAAAAATACGAGCGAGAGAGAGACAGAGAGAGGAGGATAGATAGAGAGAAGACGTATGAGCGGAATGTATACATTATTAGGCAGCTGGTGTCCTGCGTCCTTCAGTCTACTATTACACCAAGAGGCCGAGGGGCATCGTAAAAAAATAAACACAAGTCCCAGTGAAACGACCACCGACAAGGCCATTATCAGCTCCTCAGCTCCACTCATTACACACACACACACACACACAGAGCCAGGAAGAAAAGCAACACGGTGCCACGCTGCTTAGATACAAAAAACAATCTGGATGATTTGAGCAATTAAAGCACACGAAAGTGTTTTCTCGTATCGTCTCTCTCTCTCTCCTGAAACTTTCCCTCCAGTCCATCACATTTGCATCGAGGATGTTATCGCGGAGGTGAGCATTAAGAAGGCCCGCGGTTTGAGAGCGCGCTTAACTGCAAATCGGCGTAGCGAGATCACCGCCGCCACCTGTTTTTAATATACAGTAGCCGCGGAATGCTTTCTCCTTAATCATCGGCTAACAGCGGCGACATCCTCCTCCGATTTTCCTCTCCTCAGATACTTTTAATTAGCTCCTTATATTAAAGCTAACACACACACACGCGAAACGCTCCGGAGGTCGCTCACCGCCCGTAATCCCGAGCAGGGAGGAGTCATGCTAACATCGTGTTACGTCCCGCACACCCACGTCCCTCATCCTCCTTCCCTCCCACCTCTTTTTTGTCCTTTAACGTGTTTCCATCTTCATTTATATTAATTTCACAAATCTCTGTGGACGAGCAGGAGGTGGCGGTGGTGGCGTCCACCCGCCCTCGTCTCGTTACACACCCCTGGGACTGGTGTTTTAATTTAGCCCGACTTCAGTGTAATAAAATTTTATATCAGTCTTTTATTAGGTGTTAATATTACACCAGCGCTCCCTCCACTGCAGCTTTATCTAATTGCTTTCATTAGCACCGCAGGAGCCGCCCGGGCGAGGACTCCTTCACTCGCTCGCTCTCTCGCCCGCTCACTTTATTCTTACTCATCTGTGGAGAAACACACCTCATGGAAGCCATAAATAAATAAATAAATATACACCAGTGACGTGCGGTGAGGGTTGGGGTTGGTGCGGCACTGACTCAGAGTCAGATTTACAAACGTACTGTATGATGCTAAGGCACTGACTCACAAGTCAGATTTACAAGCATACATGGTTGTTATCCCATTCTTGATTAAATTTAATAACATTTTAAACACACCACTGTACATTTAAACACACCACTGCAGTATTCTTACCTTTACTTGTAAATGAAGTCCATTCTCCTGTCCTTCTGGACGAAGATCTCGATGACTTTGTTGTAGAAGTCCTCCTTTTTGTCTTTTTCTTTGAGATAATTGAGATAATTGCCAAGTCAAGTTTTGAAAAATTTCTTATCTTCGAGATTATATCCTCCATTTTAAGGGAAAATAAAGCCAAATAGCAACGCGTTAGCACCGAATGTTGTTGGTTGTTTTTCTTTTCTTTTTTTTCTTCTTAATTTACTCTCGCATTTACTCGTGTCGTGAACTATTAGCCGCAGGCTCACTATCGCCCCCATCTTTGAGGCAAAGGTACTGGCTGCCTCAAGGCCTGTATTTTCCCGCTGACTGCAAGCACGCGCCGTTTGCACGCGCTCAGTACAGTGTGTGAGTGGTGCACACTCTCACACGCACGCGCTGAGAGGCACTACCTGTCACTGCCTCAGCCTCCATGATTCTCGTCTCCCGTTGTTATTTGAACAAGAAATACAGCTATTTTGACTATGAAAATGATCCAAATGTATAGGAAACACACCAAAATTGCATTAAAAGCATAGACCACAGGACAGATATTATATTATATTTTATTATATTATTAATTTTTTAACAACTTATGGTGACAGCTGAGGAAACCATGTTGAGCCCTTTACCGCCCCTGGTGGCAAGGTGAGGCACTGCCTCACCTGCCTCCTATGAGTGCACGTCCCTGATATATACAGTACGATGATGTGTGTGTGTGTGTGTGTGTGCGTGTACACCATGCTGCTTAAAAGACTGAAAACTCTTACACTTACGACTTATTCTTTATGATCGCTAAAACTACATTTTCATGATGGTGCTAAAACTTCTAATGCGCTAACACCAGTGTGTTTATAGAAATAATCAATATTCAGTGTTATATCTAATCACAAATATCAATAAAATTATATCCTGATTTCTTTTCTTCTTTTTTTTTATAAAAAGTATGCTTTGGTTGCTAAGCAACATCACGGACCGCGCGTGTACGATGGCTGTAGCGTGATGTGTGATGGGTCGTGGTGTGTG
>CM060115.1:27369437-27524437 GCA_030522415.1 Channallabes apus | reverse complement strand
TTCGCGGGACAAAATCCGCTAACAGGTTCCGTATTAGTCGGTAACCATGGGGTGTTACAGTAGTACAGTATGTACAGTCGTTTGATGGGGAAAAAAGCAGTGTTTTACGGAGACGGTACTGACTGCGATGGACAACGACTGTAACCGTGAAAACGAGTGACTAAGGATAAGTTTTTTTTAGTTGAGAAAATGCAATTTGATACTGTAGCTCAAGGCAAGAAGTGAAGAAGTTTACACACTCAGTTTGTTGTGTTGTACGATGGCAGTGGGTCCATTAGGCTTAGCGTCCATACACTCTGACTAATACTTTAAATCAGAAGTGTTTCAGCCCCGGTTGCTACAAATTCATTAAAGGAATCTAATCGTTAGCGAGTGCAAATGTCATTCCAATTCTCAAGACGCAGAAAATGTGAAATTGACTCTACCTCATCTAATTGTCTAAACCTCATCTTTGTGCAAGAGCCTTAAATACCGTAGTCGAAAGTGTTTCAGCTTAATTTATTTCCTTCTAGCCAGCGTAACATTACTTGGCACTGTTAAAGAACTCTAAAGACGATCCGCTACGCAACGAGTCAGTTATTTCTACGAGTGTAGACTCTCATGTTGTACATACAGCTAGTTCTTTGATTTGCATTTTGAGCGTTTTACATCCAAGGTATTCCGCTTCAATAAAACACAAACCCTGTGTATATGAATATGAACAGCTCTACACTCTGAAGGAAAAAAACAAACTCAATAAATAAAACCTCTCCTGCTTGTGTCTCATTCCTGATCTGTCCCCTGTGTCTCCATCAGTCTCCTGGAGTGAGACTATAAGAAGTGCAGCAGCAGCGTCTCCTCGACGTGACGGGGAAGACGTCGCTTAGTCGCTGATCTCAGAGGACGTGATATACGATACACGATGCATGTTTATTTTGGGGGGATAAACAAAAACTTCCCCTAATATTTGTATGAGCATTTTCATCATCAGTTTGGGATGTGTGTTTGTGTGTGTATGTGCTTTTAGTTCCCATAATGCACTGGGATGTTTACTGTAGGAAAGATACTGAGGCGGTGCCTCCACTGACGCCCTGGCGGACCCTCGGGATGAGCTTAGGTGTGTGATGGAAGCAGGTTCGATTGTGATGGAGGAGTTTTTGTTGTAAAGGAATGTACTGGACGGATTATACAGTAATGAGGTGCTGGGATCCTACAGTGTGCGAATGGTAGCTTAGAAACCTGGAAAATTGCGATATTGGTTATACAGTGCGGTGAAAAAGTATATACCTCAATAAGAGTTAAGTCCAGACTTTGACTAGGTCACTAGAAAACCCTAATAATTTTTTCGAGCCATTCAGAAGTGGAGTGTTCCTGGCGTGTTCTGGATCATTGTCCTGCTGCATAACCCATAAGTGCATTTGAGCTTTTAGATCTTTTCGCATGCTTCACTTTGTCAGACAGCATCTATTTAAGTGATTTCTTGATTCAGCAGACCTGGTGGTGGCAAATTAAATTTAACTCAGCTTTCCAAAACATGTGGTTAATCACAGTTAAATCATGATTCACTGTAGGAAGGGGGCAATTACTTTTTCCATATAGAGCAAAGTAGGTTGGACAGCTTTTTTCCATTAATGAAATAATGCATTTTGTATTTGCTCTCTTTTTTCTGTAATATTAAAATTGATTTGATGATCTGAATCGCGTACTGTAAGTGTGGCAAATACACAAAAAAATTTTAAAAAGGAAGAGGGCAAATACTTTAAAATGAAATACTGACGCATGTCACTGGAATGATATTCCGACACATCTGCTTAATTGGATGCGTCGAACTACTAGCGTAAAATACCAGACGCGCGGTTCTGTCGTGATCGTGTTCGTGACTCGGGCGCTCCACCGAATCGCAGGTGTTTGTTTATTTCACGTGCATGTAGTTACCGTAACCTGACCGAAGAATTAATGTCTGTTTCCATTATTCCATAATGCGTATGTAAATATATAAAGAATAAAAGCCGGCATGAAGCACTTTATACAATGATTAGAGTGCTGTGTTCAGCTAGATAGCTTAAGAATACACATAAATATAACTAACTAGCGTAAGCACACGTCATTGATGGTTAAAGAGTTTGTAGAAGTAGTTAAAAGGTTAAAGCGAAAAAATAATCTGATGATCTTTAATGTAATCAGTGATCTTATTATTATTATTATTATTTGAGGTTGAAGTCCACGTCCATGTCTGTGTGTCTTTCTGTACAGCAGAACTCTCGGTCTAACTTATTAATAGACAGAAATGACATTCTGTAAGGTTGAGTATCTGACGCCTTGTTCACACTAAGTTCAATTCAATTCAATTCAATTTTATTTATATAGCGCTTTTAACAATGGTCATTGTCTCAAAGCAGCTTCACAAAAATTAAAGAAATTTAACAAATCATAATAATAATAAATAAATAAATAAAATAATAATAATAATAGAAAATAAATAAATAAAAACAAATAATAATAATAATTATAGAAAAGAAAATAATTGGAAGTGTGGATGTGTGAGAAAAATGTGCAGATAATAATGAGACGAATGAATGAAATTTCTCTGATGAGCAAGCCAAGGGTGACGGCGACGGTGGCAAGGAAAAACTCCCTGAGATGGCATTAGGAAGAAACCTTGAGAGGAACCAGACTCAACAGGGAACCCATCCTCATTTGGGCGACAACAGATAGAAATGATATAACATAAGTCGTCCTCCTTTGGTGGTCAGACAAATACACTCCCTGTTCGGTAATTGGAGAGAGAATCACAGATGAGAAATGGAAAAAGTCGATCAGATAAAGATGAAGTTTTGTCTTAAAACTACTCCAGCGTGTTAAAATTCACTTATACCACTTCAGCGCTGTTATTTCAGACAAAGTGAAAATATGAACTAATCCCAGTCAAAATATTCACTTTATCTTTTCTAATTAATATCTATTGGTGCAGGTGTTTGTTTACATTGAGACAGTAGCGCATTAGGAGATTATTGTAAAGTAGATTATTAAATCCCACACATAACTGTTCATAACATCACTTTTACTCAACATTTAGATTTCACTGATGGTGCAGATTAAACTTCAGGCAGAGATCTAAGGACTGCAGAAGATTCATTGAATTCTGTTCAGACAGTTTTGCGTGATGCTGGTCCTCCAATGTATGAAATGTAAAGATTTCATTGAAAGATCGGGTTCTGACCCAAAGTACATACAAAACCATTCTTTTAATTCTCTTGACAGGCCACGCCCCCAACAAGCGATAAAACTCATCATGGCAGAAGTTGTTAATATTTATTAAAAAGACACAAGATGTCACAATTAGGGCGCTTTGGAGACTCAGAAAGACTGCTGAGGAATTTTTATGTATAATAAACGTATTACAAGACCTGTAACGGCTTTTACAGTATGTATCGTATGTGTGAGTCGACTCACAAAGGATTCAAATCGTTTGCAAAATGACTCAAGTTAAATTTAGAAAGATTTTACACATGAAAGACTGCTTGGTTTTTTTTTTTTTGATGATACCTGCAAAATGTCTGCCCTGATATCAATTTTGTAAGACACAAACACACACACACGAAAATCAGTCTACTTCCTATTAAGAGAAACAATCTAAATGTTAAGTAATGAGTGTCTCAGCTGGTAACGAGGCCTGCGGCACTCCGGCTCAGGGAAATTATTCCCGCTGAGGTTTTGTAAAAACTTCCATTGTTCACTTTGACACACACATGCACACACACACACACATACAGAAACAAAGCACGCCTGTGCAATTTGAAGCATTTGCAGGTCTCTGTACTTCTTACCGTTTCACATTCTCTCAATCACAGCCAAGAGATTTTTAGAGCAGCTTTTTTTTATACTTCTTGATGACGGGTAATTAATGTCATTAAGATCGCCGAGAGAGTGCTGCGAGAGTGCTGCCTCAGACTGAAATGCAGTGTAAACTACAGTGGAACCTTGGATTGCTAGTAACGCGGTTTGCGAGTGTTCCGCAAGACAAACAAAAGATCTTTAATAAATTTTGACTTGTCTTGGTTAACGAGCACGAGTATCATGTATCACTCATGCGCTTCTTGTTTTGACGCCGAGCATCACGTGATCTCATCTGAGCCAACGGTCTTGCACAGTGGAATTGTGGGTAATCGTCTCCGCTGCTGGGTCTTAGTGCTTGTCTCTCACTGGTATAATCAGTGCATGCATGTACTGTTTACTATAACACTGTGTCCACGTGTGTGTGTGTAAAACATATGTTATTTTATGGTTGAAAGCATGTGTGTACAGCGCGCGTGTACTGTTTATTATAACACACATATGTGTGCGCGTATAAACCAAACAAAAAGTCTCATTAGAGAGGTTAAAAATCCATTTTTTTATCTCTCTTTGTCGTTATGTGTGTGTGCGCGTGTAATCTGACACCGTGTCCCTTCACGCACACACACACACACACACACACACACACACACTCTCTCGCCTTTACATCCCCCTCCACCCCCCTCTCGGCTTCAAACACACACACACTCTCTGCTCTACACAGAAACACTGCTCTGTCGAGATTCTTTTCAAAGGTAAAGTGCCGGTTCATTTGTTTGTTTGTTTTACTTTACAGCAGTGATTCCTCACACGAGTGTCATTAGCGATGTTCCGTGCTAATTTTTCTACAAAACAGTCTTTCTATTAATATGTGTGTGTGTTTGCAAAATTCAAATAAGAGAAGAGAAAGGTTTACTGTGTAAGATGAGAGGGGGAGGCTGATTCCTCCTCTTACTTCACACACATACACACACACAGCACCTGCGCGCATAAACAGAAACACTTATCTGTCTGGATTTATTTGTAACTTTTTTAAAAAGTAAAGTTCAGGTTAATTTTTAAATTTTTACTTTATATTTTTATTATATATTTTTATGTATTTTTTTGGGGGGGCCGTGGAACGAATAATTAGATTTTACATTATTTCTGATGGGAAAATTCGATTTACGAGTGTTTTGGACTTACAAATTATGCTCGTAATCCAAGGTTCAACTGTATTCTTTAGTTAATGCATCACTCGCTCCTGCCTTTGTGTTATAACTAAACCCATTAAATACACACACACACACACACACACACACACACACACACACACACACACACTGTTCTCTTTTTTTTTAAACAGCACTGAAGTGATTCCCAGTAACAGTCCAGTAACCAGTTTTGAACAAAAAAAAAAATCAGATCCTGTAACTTTTGGATTTTGGAGAAGAAATGTATTTTTAGAAGTGTAGACCCATATAAAGAGATCTGACTGCTTTTAACTTTCCCCATCGTTTTGTTTTTTTCTCTTTATCAAAGGTGTGACGGAGCGCGGTCATTACCATGAGCCGTACGGATCTCACCCCATGTGACCCGCAGACTATTTACAGTTTAACAGTCACACTGAGGAATAAAATTATACTAACATATATGCCATGTTACTGTATACAGTATACTAATATACCATGGTGTTATATATGGGCCCGTTCTCAAGTAAATTCCTCAGTATTTCACTCACTCGAACTCTCCCGTGTGTAAGCGCTTTGTGCGGCTGAGGGTCGCTGGATAATACGGAACCGCTCCGTAACTGATTATCAGATTGATTAAACCAATCAATGATCGATTAATAATAATTTTAATATTTCTTTTCAATAAAAAATGATATACAGTCAGGCTGTGAGCATGTGCAGCTATCGATGCTATATCATTATATCGGTTTATATCCTATATATTTATCCTCTGACTTTATGCATGTTTCTGATACACAGAAGTTGTACAGGTGTGCAGGAAAAAAACACACACCATGCTGTGATTTAGATATTTTTAACAATTGAACTCGCTATTTTTAGTAATCGATTGCTTGAAATGCACAGGGAATCAACCGATCATAATAAATAGGCGTTCCATCAGTGCTAGATAACATTAACGAAATCCCCCAGTGCAGTGCTGAAGCCCCGCCCACTCTGATAAAAACCAGACCAAATAATATAGGTTATAAAACTCATACTGTTGATCAATTTTACAGTATATACACACACTTTTTCAGTAAAATTGCCCATACTTTTTTTTATCACCGAGAAACACAAAAAGTAATATTTGAATATTTTTTTTTTTATATTTTAAAAGGAAGAAGGAAGAAATAAGAATTAAATGTAAATAAAAAATATCATATTGCCTTATATAGCATTTTAATTTACCATTAAGTGTTAAATATTTTACTTTAGGATTCTTTCTTAAACATTGGACACCTTGAATGTTTCTGTGCAGATTTTGTAAGTTTTCCTTACGCTCTCCAAATTATAAATGTAAAATTAAAAGTAAAATTCTATTTGTTTCTCTCGTTTTTCTGATTCTAGAAATTATCCAGTCTGTCATCCAAGCAAAAGGGGATACAATTAAAAATCTTCGCTTTATCCTTCTGTTTACTGTTTATATTTATAATATAATATCTACAGTGTTAGTGAGTTTTCTGTGAAATAGTTTAACTGTGAAATTAATAAAGATCACTTGCTCTTAAACCCAGTCTGGGATGAGTTCCGATCTCGTCTGACGCTCAGTATCAGAAAAAAAAAAGCGGTAGTGTGTGATCTCTAAGATTATTCACAATGATAACTTTATAAATTAAGCTACATTTATTTTTCATTTCTTTATTAAGTGTCGCATCTCTGCACCCGACTCTGTCACTTTATTCGCTCTGCTTCAGTCCTGCTTTATTTTTTCTCAGTTGCTTTTTCTTTCTTATTTCTTCCACAGTTTTGCTTTATCCTTCTGTCTTTTTTTGTTTCTCTTTTCCCCATCTCTCTCTCTCTCTCTCTCTCTCTTTTCTGTGTCTATATTCTTCATTTCTTCTGCTTTCTCCAATTTTCACACTCTTTCTCGTTTTAGTCCATTATTGATCTCTCATGTTTTCTTTTTCTCCACTTTTTTCTTCTTCCTCATCTTCCTTGATTGACTTAATGTATTTTTATTCCATTCCTTTGTCAGCGCCATTAGTTTCCCTTTCTTCTTTTTTCTTACAGTACTTTCTTTTCCTTTCTTCCATTTTCTTTCTTTCTTTCTTTCTTTCTATCTTTCTTTCCCTTTTTCATTCCCTTTTTCTTCTTTCACCTTCTCTTTCTTTCCTTTTCCCTTTCTTTCTTTCGTTCGTTCTTTCTTTCCTTACCTTTGTTTTCCTTTTCTTTCTTTCTTTCTTTCTTTTTTCTGTCTTTTTTCCCCTCACCTTCATTTTCCCTTTTTTCTTTCTTTTTCCTTTTCTTTCTTTCTTTCTTTCTTTCTTTCTTTCTTTCACTCTAATTCTCCCTCACTCCTTCTCTCTATTCTCTCTCAATCAGCTAGTAATGTATTCTTCTTCCTCTCTCTGATGCGTAACTATGTACCCCCTCGCCGATGTGTTTGCATTCATCCGTCTCACGCTCTGCTCGTTCTCTCCAGCACTCAAGTTTTTATGCCTGTATTTATTTCGGCTTCTCGGCTGCTCATAAACACCATCCAGAGCTCCGCGGCCTGCAGACACATTTGTAACACATTAGTGCGAGCAATCTGAGAGGCCTGCTTTTGGTTTAGCGACTCGCTCCCTGTTTTTTTCTTCTTCTTTTTTTTGAGTGGGAAAGAAAAAGAAAACCCTCCATTTAATGTTATGTGAGTAAAAACTTGGATTCCAGAAAAATAAAGGGGTCTGAAGGAGCGTGTAATTGAAGTCACCTGATTAGAGGTGTGTCTCCCCCGAGAGTAGCGTAAAGCCTGGTGAAGGAGTAAACATGAGACGTGGGAAAGCTGCAGGCGTCTCTCTCAGCATACTGAACCAATTAATCACGTGTAGAGGGAAGGAGCGATCGTAGGGAGGGAGAGAAAGACGAGAGCGGATTCCTCACACAGGTGGGTGGTGACTCTGTGTGTGTGTGTGTGTGTGTGTGTGTGTGTGTGTGTGTGTGTGTGTGTGTGTGTGTGTGTGTGTGTGTGTGAGAAAGAGAGAGAGAGAGGAATTTGGTTTACTTTTACAATTAAATAAAAATAAAACACACATTGCACCACTTTTTTATTTCAATCATCTGCAAGGGTTTCAGAAATTTTCTGAATTTTCAAAGTTGAAATATATATATATATATATATATATACATATTTATTTATTTATTTATATTCCTTGATATTGATTACATAAAACATTGAGCTCAAATCTGCCTTTTTTCCGCCCATGTTAAACACCCCCATGTTGTTTAGGGGCGGGGCTGTGGATGAGATCAGCTTGTAAAATCACTAAAGATGTAAATAATCATGATATCAGATATTACCGGATGATGTGATAACCAGGAACTTTTCTGCCACCAAAGCGGTACGCTAAGATTCCCTGACTGCGTCATTCTCTGCAGTGTCTCAATGTCAGGATAAATAAAACATCCAACAACAATAAGCGACGGCACAGTCTGATAAAGTGATGTCACTGTTAGCACACAGACGATTATTTGAACATTGAAACATTTTATTCCTCTTATACCACAATAATTCAACAGAAATTACAATTAAATCATATTAATTTAATTATGGCTGATTGTTCCTTTTTATTAATGATATTCGTCTTGGTGAGTGCCATCAGCTTGTCAACAAATAAGATGACTTTTGCCTCTCTGAGTCTCAGAGAAAGATCAGAGATACGCAGTTTGTAAGATGCCTTAAGAACAAATTATTTAAGAAATAACTTTATATTTTGTTTATCCAATTACTTTGACATTTAATTTACAAAATTGCATAATTTTACAAAAATATCTTAGTTGGATTGTGTAAGTACTGAAGACTTCTTTTTTAAGGAGGCTGAAAAGACCCGAGCTTTAATTTTGCATAGTTATAGTTTTTCCTATAAATTTGGTTTCTACTAACTACTGTACTGTAGTCTATTACACTTTTGCTTGCATAGATGATGCTATAAAGTGTCTAAGTTAGACAGAATGAAGTAAAAGGTGCTGCAAAACCCAAAAAGTCATTTCTCCTTATGAGATATTTTTCATATGTGTATACATTTTTTGTCGCCTCTGTATATCATTCATTTAAAAATAAGAAGCTTTATTGTGTTTATTTCTGATCCTCTGAATGAGTCGTGTTGGTTTGAGCGTCATGTCATGAAAGAGAAGGAAGTTGTGCAAAAAAAACAACAGCAATACTTTCTTTAAATAGTCTTTACTTAAAAGAGGCAAAATGTATAAATGGAGTATGTAATTATTCTTTAATCACACAATTCATCTTAAAAGAAGCAAACCTTATGAATAAATTGCATAATTATTATTTAATTGCACTTTGTAAAAACACCAAAATAATGAAATCATAATTGAATGTAGAATGTGTGTGTGTGTGTGTGTGTGTGTGTGTTATTCCTCTCACACACAGTTGCAGCTGCTAAAACAAAATCTGGAGGAAACCCAGACAGAAAACACTCACCTCCATCAGGAGAGAGAACAACTGGTGACCAACATCAACCTCTGGATCACCGAGCACAGGTAAACACACCGACTGTCCACACACACACACACACACACACACACACACACACACACACACACACACACACACACACACACACACACACACACACACACACACACACACACACACACACACACACTCAGAGCTATGTTTTAGTGGGTTCTTTAGAGGTTCAGGTGTAGCTCAGTGGTTATCATATTGAACTACGGTTCAGAAGATCCCAGGTTCAAATCCCACGAGTTGCCCCAGTTGGCCCCTTGAGCAAGGCCCTTAACCCTCAACTGCTCAGATGTTTAATGAGATAAAAATGTTACTTGCTCTGGATAGAATGTGAATGTAACCACAAACGAATATAAAGTACAAAGACTTCCTTTTTTTAACCAGTGTTGGAGGACGTTACTTTTTAAAGTGACTAATTACATTACAAAATTACTGTCTTTAAAAAGTAATCAGTTGAATTACAGCATTACTTTCTGATAGCAGTAACTAGTTTGAGTACTTTTCCATTGCAGAAAATGAAAACTCCTTTGTGATTCCTCATGCATGTTGTTTTAGTCAAGAACTTTATAATTATTCTACCATCATCACTCAGCCCAGTTTGGCCCATAATCTGTTAACTACTAATACACCTATCTCACCTACTAATACACCTATCTCACCTACTAATACCCCTATCTCACCTACTAATACACCTATCTCACCTACTAATACCCCTATCTCACCTACTAATACACCTATCTCACCTATTAATACCCCTATCTCACCTACTGTACTAATACACCTATCTCACCTATTAATACCCCTATCTCACCTACTCTACTAATACCCCTATCTCACCTACTGTACTAATACCCCTATCTCACCTACTAATACCCCTCTCTCACCTACTAATACCCCTATCTCACCTACTGTACTAATACCCCTATCTCACCTACTAATACCCCTATCTCACCTACTAATACACATATCTCACCTACTGTACTAATACCCCTCTCTCACCTACTAATACCCCTATCTCACCTACTAATACCCCTATCTCACCTACTGTACTAATACCCCTATCTCACCTACTAATACCCCTATCTCACCTACTGTACTAATACCCCTATCTCACCTACTAATACCCCTATCTCACCTACTAATACCCCTATCTCACCTACTAATACCCCTCTCTCACCTACTAATACCCCTATCTCACCTACTAATACCCCTATCTCACCTACTAATACCCCTATTTCACCTACTAATACCCCTATCTCACCTACTAATACCCCTCTCTCACCTACTAATACCCCTATCTCACCTACTAATACCCCTCTCTCACCTACTAATACCCCTATCTCACCTACTGTACTAATACCCCTCTCTCACCTACTAATACCCCTATCTCACCTACTGTACTAATACCCCTATGTCACCTACTAATACCCCTATCTCACCTACTAATACCCCTATCTCACCTACTGTACTAATACCCCTATCTCACCTATTAATACCCCTATCTCACCTATTAATACCCGTATCTCACCTACTAATACCCCTATCTCACCTACTAATACTCCTATCTCACCTACTGTACTAATACCCCTCTCTCACCTACTAATATCCCTATCTCACCTACTGTACTAATACCCCTATGTCACCTACTAATACCCCTATCTCACCTACTAATACCCCTATCTCACCTACTGTACTAATACCCCTATCTCACCTACTAATACCCCTCTCTCACCTACTAATACCCCTCTCTCACCTACTAATACCCCTATCTCACCTACTGTACTAATACCCCTATCTCACCTACTAATACCCCTATCTCACCTACTGTACTAATACCCCTATCTCACCTACTAATACCCCTCTCTCACCTACTAATACCCCTATCTCACCTACTGTACTAATACCCCTATCTCACCTATTAATACCCCTATCTCACCTACTAATACCCCTATCTCACCTACTAATACACCTATCTCACCTATTAATACCCCTATCTCACCTACTGTACTAATACACCTATCTCACCTATTAATACCCCTATCTCACCTACTCTACTAATACCCCTATCTCACCTACTGTACTAATACCCCTATCTCACCTACTAATACCCCTCTCTCACCTACTAATACCCCTATCTCACCTACTGTACTAATACCCCTATCTCACCTACTAATACCCCTATCTCACCTACTAATACACATATCTCACCTACTGTACTAATACCCCTCTCTCACCTACTAATACCCCTATCTCACCTACTAATACCCCTATCTCACCTACTGTACTAATACCCCTATCTCACCTATTAATACCCCTATCTCACCTACTAATACCCCTCTCTCACCTACTAATACCCCTCTCTCACCTACTAATACCCCTCTCTCACCTACTAATACCCCTATCTCACCTACTGTACTAATACCCCTATCTCACCTACTAATACCCTATCTCACCTACTAATACCCCTATCTCACATACTAATATCCCTCTCTCACCTACTAATACCCCTATCTCACCTACTGTACGTATACCCCTATCTCACCTACTAATACCCCTATCTCACCTACTGTACTAATACCCCTATGTCACCTACTAATACCCCTATCTCACGTACTAATACCCCTCTCTCACCTACTAATACCCCTATCTCACCTACTGTACTAATACCCCTATCTCACCTATTAATACCCCTATCTCACCTACTAATACCCCTATCTCACCTACTGTACTAATACCCCTATCTCACCTATTAATACCCCTCTCTCACCTACTAATACCCCTATCTCACCTACTGTACTAATACCCCTATCTCACCTACTAATACCCCTATCTCACCTACTGTACTAATACCCCTATCTCACCTACTAATACCCCTATCTCACCTACTGTACTAATACCCCTATCTCACCTACTGTACTAATACCCCTATCTCACCTACTAATACCCCTATCTCACCTACTAATACCCCTATCTCACCTACTGTACTAATACCCCTATCTCACCTACTGTATTAATACCCCTATCTCACCTACTGTACTAATACCCCTATCTCACCTACTAATACCCCTATCTCACCTACTAATACCCCTATGTCACCTACTAATACCCCTATCTCACCTACTAATACCCCTATGTCACCTACTAATACCCCTATCTCACCTACGCGGTTTCGCACGGTGGCTGTAAGTACGGTTCATCATGATTCACCACCAGGTTTCCATCTTTCTGCGTGTCATTCCTCATATAGTCAAACTGCATAGGTGAGATAGGGGTATAACAGCAGGAATAACATAGGTGGCGGGGTATAGGGGCGGGGCTTGTAGGACGACTTTCACACACACAAACACAATAACGGATTGGGAATGGCTGCTGTCTGGCTCACGAATTACATACATTTTCTGAATAATGGATTACATAAAAAAAAAAATTGAGTACTTAAATGGCGATGTAACACGTTAGATTACTCGTTACATCAAAAAAGTAACACCCACTCGTTACACCCAACACTGTTTATAATGAATTAAAAGTTGTAATTCTCGTCAAATCACTGTGGTGTGAAAGGAATAAAATACTCTACAGGACGTGCGTACGGTGGCCCAGAAGGGCAAATCATCTTTCCCATATATGTGTGTTTTTTCCCTTGTAAAAGTTTTTTTTCCCTTGAAAGAAAATTTTTTTTCCTTGGAAAAAAAAATGTTTCCCTTGAAAATGTGTGCTTTTTCTCTTGAAAATGTGTGCTTTTTCTCTTGAAAATGTGTGCTTTTTCTCTTGAAAATGTGTGCTTTTTTTCTTGAAAATGTGTGCTTTTTCTCTTGAAAGAAAATTTTTTTTCCTTGAAAAAAAAAATGTTTCCCTTGAAAATGTGTGATTTTTCTCTTGAAAATGTGTGCTTTTTTTCTTGAAAATGTGTGCTTTTTCTCTTGAAAATGTGTT
This sequence comes from Channallabes apus, assembly GCA_030522415.1. NCBI lineage: Eukaryota > Metazoa > Chordata > Actinopteri > Siluriformes > Clariidae > Channallabes > Channallabes apus. Next base: position 27,511,018 of record CM060115.1, on the reverse strand, counting down.
TTTTCCTTGGAAATAAAAAGTATCTTTTTCTTGAAAAAGTTTTTTTTTCCTTGAAAAAAAGTTTTTTTTTCCTTGAAAAAAAAAATTATTTTCCTTGAAAATTTTTTTTTTTTTTCTTGAAAATGTGTGCGTTTTCCCGTTTGTGCGCAACCGCTTTTCCCCGTGTGAAAAACTATCTTTCTCCCGTATTTTGCAAGCTAAATGCTAAAGCTAACGCGCAAAGGACTATGGGAGTTGAGGTCCAAACGCAATTAAACACGGAAGCTCCACAACACCACCATTGGAATGTACAGTGAATTATAGCGCGATAACGTTATAATTTTCCCTAATTTTTCAACTGGACACATTTACCAGGTAATGTTTAATATATAAAATTAATTAGATGTTACTGTTTTAGGCACTAATGATAACTTTGTAGCAGTGTTAATACTTTTGGAGTGTTTGGGGGAAATGCCGAGCCGAGTGTAAATGTCAGTGATTAAAAGGAAGATAATCTCATTTAGACCATTAAACACTGATATAAACCATCAGCTCCATGCCATCTCTGTAATATACATCCACATATGGATTTATAAGCAAGCTAATATCACTATGCTAACCGCTAGCGCTTAGCATGGGGAAACTAGCATGTTCATTAACATATATTAATTTAATAGTGTATTTGGACACATATACGTGATGTAAACAGTTAGCTCCATTGTTTCTGTAAAACACCTGTCCAAATATGGAGCCATAAGCAAGTTAATATCATTATGCTAAGCGCTAGTTTACTAAAAGAGCTAAGATAGCAGAATGTCCACTGTTGTCTATCAACTATTGCTAATTATCCCTGAGCTAATTCTTAGCTGCTCCTGTTATGGGTTAAATGTTACAGATGGTTAATGAATTGTTGTATGCAGTTTATTGGAGCTCATGAGTTCCATATAGTGTATAATACTGCAGTGTAATGTAGTGGTATTATCATAGCTAGAGCTCTTCTGAGTAATTAGCTATGTGTTTACACAATGTACAGTATGTAACAGTCAAGAAAAGGGGCTTTTGTTCAGGTTCTATCTATTCTATTATAAAGTCATTAAATATGTGTTTATACTCCTTATAACATGTGTGCTTGTGTGTTTTCCTTTTCACAGTGAACTGTATGTAAATCATCAACTGCCTGTGTATCAGCTGATTTCTACACCAGGTGTACATCCTGAGCAGAAGGTGAGTGTTCAGAAGTATTCACCTCTCTTTTCAAGAACACCACTGAGCACATCTTAATCTGGGAACAGGGGCAAATTTCTCTTCATGATGTGTGTTAACGAATGGTGTAGATGGGGCCAAATTCTGCAGCAATCCTTAATGACAAAACCCAATAATTGTACACAGCATTACTAAAAGCTTGCGTTCTATGAAATATATAAAATGTTGTGTGCGTGCCTGCCTGCATGCGTGTGTGTCAACCTGCATAGTAACATCATGAAGTCTTTTTACTAGACACTTACATTAACATGTCTTTATTTCTCCCCTGTCGTAGATTGTCGTGGAGAAGACATACCCTTGATGATCTGCCTTCTTGCACCACCAATACATGCATGTATTTAATTAATTTGTAAATAAAGGGTTTAATGTAATTTATAGTTGAGTATTTATTTCCAGTTTGCTTATTCTTTAGCAAAACAGTTAAAGTGCATGTAAAGCATTGCTGCAAATGACATTGAATAGAATCAGATGTTACTCCACTCTGTGTAAGGGTACAGGCTTATATAAAGTATGTGATTTTAGCATCATTAATGTTGTTCTGCTAACTTGTACATGCTGCCTTGGAGATATTAGTTACATCTCTGTTTCAGTTCGAACAACATATTCCATAATATTTATGAATAAATTAATCCCATATGTTAAGCAGTTAAAACAGAGGTTCTTTGCATTTCCAAAAATTCATTTATATGTTATTCAAAAAGTAAAACTTTTTGGTTTCATTTAAATGATTACTGCTTACACCTCCATGAAAATCAAAAATCCAGTATGTCAAAATATTAGAATATTTCACTGCGATCATGGGGAAGACTGCTGACCAAACAAGTTGTCCAGAAGATGATCATCTACACCTTCCAGAAGGAGTGTAAGCCCCCTAATGTCAAACACTACCACCAACTATTTTGCTGACCATTTAGTTGCTTGATTGGCCAGCCATCTCACCTGACCTGACGTTTCATGGGAAAGATGAGCTGAAATCTGGGATAAATTTACAAGCTGAATGCTTCAAGTGTTATCTGCACATTCATGCACACTTTTGCACTATAGATTTATATTTCCATTTATGGACCACAGCACAAATCACTTTAATAATAAGGCAATTTAAGAAGTCACTTTTATGCATATTTGCACACCCCAATCATTTCTACATTTCTAATTTGGACAAATTTCTATTTTCTTCTTTTATATTTCTTATTGTTATATTGATATTTTGTTCGTATTTGTACAGTATATTTTACTAGTTAATTTAATTTTCTACCGTTTTTTTACGGTGGCCCAGAAGGGCAAATCATCTTTCCCGTATGTGTATGTTTTTTCCCTTGTAAGTCCCCCCCCCCCCCCCACCCCATAATTTTATAATTTAAACACTTTTGCATGATATTCTAATTTTTTTTAGATAAACTGTATTTCAAATGTCACACTCATTGTTTACATGTGTATTTTAATTATTTGGCAATTTATGATACTTTTATTCTTGAACATTTCATTCACAGTACATATATATAAGTAGTATTCATAAGCCTACATGTTTTTATGTAACCCATTGCATTAAGCTGTTAAGCATGACACCCTGGTTATGTTTCAAATTCAAAACTAAAATTTAATTTGTCACGTACACAGTCATACACAGTACGATATGCAGTGAAATGCTTATACGACTGCCAGTGACCTTAAAAATAAAAAGCTTAAACTTAAGAAATAAATATGAATAAAAGAAATATGTTAAATAAAATTAACTACTTAAGGTTTCAGTGGGCTAAAGAAAGACAATCTTGGACTGCGGATGACTGGATGAGAGTTAGATTCAGTGATGAATCAAGAATCTGCATTGCGCAGGGTGATGATGCTGGAACTTTTGTTTGGTGCCATCCATCCATCCATCCATCCATTTTGGTGCCGTTCCAATGAAATTTATAAAGAGAACTGCCTGAAGAAAACATGCAAATTTCAACAATCATTATTGATATGGGGTTGTATGTCAGGTAAAGGTATGGGAGACATGACAGTCATTACATCTTCTATAAATGCACAAGTTTATGTTGAGATTTTGGACACTTTTCTCATTCCATCAATTGAAAGGATGTTTGGTGATGGTAGCATCATTTTTCAGGATGATAATCTGATAATCGTGCCATAGGGCAAAATCTGTCAAAACATTCCTACAGGAAAGACATAATGTCAATGGCATGGCCTGCAAATAGTCCGGACCTTAATTCAATTGAAAATCTGTGGTGGAAATTAAAGAAAATGGTCCACGACAAGGCACACGGGGAAAAGCGGTTGCGCACAAACGGGAAAACGCACACATTTTCAAGAAAAAAAAAATTTTTTTTCAAGGAAAAAAAATTTTTTTTCAAGGAAAAAACATTTTTTTTTCAAGGAAAATAATTTTTTTTTCAAGGAAAAAAAAACTTTTTTTCAAGGAAAAAAAAACTTTTTCAAGAAAAAGATACTTTTTATTTCCAAGGAAAAAACACATTTTCAAGAGAAAAAGCACACATTTTCAAGAGAAAAAGCACACATTTTCAAGAGAAAAAGCACACATTTTCAAGAGAAAAAGCACACATTTTCAAGGGAAACATTTTTTTTTTCAAGGAAAAAAAATTTTCTTTCAAGAGAAAAAGCACACATTTTCAAGAAAAAAAGCACACATTTTCAAGAGAAAAAGCACACATTTTCAAGGGAAACATTTTTTTTTTCAAGGAAAAAAAATTTTCTTTCAAGGGAAAATAAACTTTTACAAGGGAAAAAACACACATATATGGGAAAGATGATTTGCCCTTCTGGGCCACCGTACGTGCGGTTACAGGACAGTAAATTCCTGCAGTAAAAATGATTATTTTACTGTAACTGCACCGCACACACAGGGTTTTATTCCCAGATACAGGTCAGATCTCTCTCTCTCTCTCTCTCTCTCTCTATCTCAGTCTCTCAGTCTTTAGTTTCTCTGTGCCTTCACTGTTCCTCTCTCTCTCATTCATTAACTTCCCTTTGTCTCTCTGACCTTCTCCAACACCTCTCTCTCTCTCTCTCTCTCTCTCATACCTTATTACTTCTGTTTGTCTCTCATTCTATAAATTTTCCAAGTTCCCTCTCAAGTTTTCTCTCCCTCTCTCTCTTATTGTTCGAATTCTCCTCATCTCTGTCTCTCTCGTTCATTAAATTCCGTTCCTTCTTCTCTTCCTCTCTTCATTTACCACACACACTTGTTTTTTTCTTTCACTCTTTCACTCTTAGTAATTTTCATTTCTTCTTTTTGTTGCCTCTCTTGTTCAGTTCTCTCTCTCTCTCTCATTCATTAACTTCTCGGTTCTTCCCGGATTCTTTACATTTCCTCCCATTCTTTAGGTTCTCTTTGTCACCCTCCCTCTCTCTCTCTTCTTCTACTTAAAGTTCCCCATCTTCATCTCGGTTGTTCTCCCTCTTCCTTTACCATCTCTCTCACTCTCTCATTCATTCATTAACTTCTTTCTGTCTCTCGTTCTTCAAGTTCTCTTTGCTTCCTTCTCAATATTCGAGGTTTCTGTCTTTCTCTCTCTCTCTCTGATTACAGCTGCAGTATTTGATTTGTAATTTAAACTCAATCAGGACACAATCAGTTGGGATGGAAGCCACGGAGGCGGTGGCGGCTGTTGTTCCGTGCTGTTTAGCCGAGCCTCATCGCGGCTGGATTAGCGTCCTCGCGTTCTCCTTCTGACCTGAACACCGTTCACTCGTCTTCAGGAACTCAATCGCGCTGGAGTTTAATGATACAGTCAGCGCCGAGTGAAAACACCTCTGTGCCGCTCTACATTTGATGTGCACTTCGAGACGTGTATTGTTCTTGTGATCGTGGCTCTGTCACGGAAAGTAATAATTTTATTTTTGTCTTTCTCAGGGCTGCTAACGAGAGTCTGGCTGGACGGATCAAACAGCAGAACGAGCTTTTGGCCAGCGTCAGTCTGGAGACAGAGTAGGTGTTTAATCACCTGTTTAACAGCTTCAGCTCCTCTTCATCCCGCGGCGCGGTCTCTCAGCCGTTTCTGCTCCTCACTACATTCACAACACATGATTTAACGACTTTCTCTCATTTAGACTTTTAACGAGAAGCCGTTTATGACAGGAAGTTGTTCTTCCATTCCGTTTTTTTTCTTCTTTAACAGCTTAAACGAACTACAGGCGGAAACGTCAGACCACACGCTAGGGCTGTGAAGGCGTTCCGGCTAATCGTTGGGATTTATCACTCGCTCCGTTATACATAATCTCTGTTTAAACGTCACGTGAAAATCACGGCTCCGTTTCAGGGGCGAACATTAAAAATGAGCCATGGCAATACTCAGTACTCATTACTCAGTGGTTACATTAAAGTGCAGTGTGAGGCACGGCGTGAAGTGACGAGGCACTGAGGAACTTCCCGTGAGCCTTAGTGAAGGTAAAAAAACATCATAAAAGATAAAAATAAATAAACAACGGCCTAGAATTGGTAGAGCGTGACAACTGTGCCACAAAACCAGCCAATCAGGGCTTACATTCTTCAACTCTTGTTACCAGATTGAGCCATTTCTGAGGCAACTTTTCATCATGTTTGGCTCAGTAGAAAAATGTGTTAAAGAGTGACAAATTAAGCTACACTATGAGTTCTAGTGCTGATACTATATGTTTTTTTTTTAATTATTATTAAAATGGGGGGTTTCTCAGCACTGTCTCGGGGGGAATTATCAGTGTGATCTGGCAACCCTGCTGAGTCCAGCGCAGTGATCTTGAACAAGTAAAACTTGGACTTTTAATGGACTTTTAATAAATAATGGAATTAATTATTCCTCAGAAATGAGGCTCAAATAAAACGCCATACACCATTAGTAAAACTGTGCACTTCACTCCACACGTGCACTGAACCGCGAGCAGAGATCTGTACGGATCACAGTTCATTACACTGCGTCTGTTAACCTGGAGTATTCCCTTCACTGTTATTATCTCATTACCGTTGCAGATTGAGTGTAGCAAACTGGACGAGGGCTACAACAAATATATGGCCTTTTAAAAATAATTTAAAAACAATAATTATCATTAGCATTATCACTATATCCATGGAACGATATAATTAACCCCAACATTGATGTGACACTGGGATCGCACCCAGCAGTAGTCGTACGATATTGGACGTAGGATCGGTACGGAATAGGATAGAATAGTACGAAAAGAGGAATTTTTTTGTAACTGATATAATTGCATAGAATTATGGCTGAGAACTGATGTTATATGGTAATTTTATGTCATCACTTCCTGAAGGCGGGGAAATCTTAGTGTCCAGTTGCAAATCAACGCGAAGTGGATTTCTCTGTTATGTCCTACCTCCTTTTCTTTTCACCTGGATTAACTTTTGTCGAAGTACAGTACAGTGAAACCTTGGATTGCGAGTACCTGGGTCCACAAGCGTTTAGCAAGGTCTTGACATACGTGTAGTATGCGTGTATTTTGTCTGCCGAACATCACATGATCACAACAATCATCTCCCATGCTCAGTATCACTCCTCTCTCGTCTCACTTCAGCCCTGACTCTTTTCAAAGTTAAAGTGCAGGATAATTTGTTGTATTTTTACTTATATTTTTGGGCTGTGGAACGAATCGTCAGGGTTTCTGTTATGTATTATAAGGAAATTCACTTTGATATACAAACACACTTTCAGAACGAATGACACTCGCAATCAAAGGTTTAACTGTATTTCATTGTACATGCACTGTAGCAGTTACTATATATTTATCTGTAATACTGTAGTTCCTTCATTATAACTTCCTTCTCCCCAACACAGAGACGTGAGCGACGCGTGACGAGCATCACTGTTTGATCCCCAACTTTCTGGCCTTAATACTGTACAGTAGTGTACACGCGCTACTGTAGGAGAGGAAATTAAAGTAATCTGTCTAATACGTGCAGCCATAAGCATTCCCGGAGGCATGTGTGTGTGTGTGTGTCTGTTCACATGTAAAGTAAGAAGTAAAAGAAGTCTCAGGGAGAGTGATTTTGTGTGATGATCACTGCACTGATTTCTAGCTCACAGCGCTTGCATGCCATGTGAATTTCATTGTCTCTAGCGGGCCACGTGTTAAAACCGTTTCAGCACTATAAAGTGTTCCCCTGCAAGTCGAGTTATTAGAACATGGCTGAATTGTCATTAAATGGCCGCCCGTGCTGTGAATCTTTCTCTCTCTCTCTCTCCCTCTCTCCCTCTCTCTCTCTGTTATTTCATCAGCTCTCTCTTGTCTCTCCGTAACACTTGTCATCCCGACTGCTTTGCATGATGAAGAAATCCCAGCGCGACGTGATGTAGAACATAATCGCTTTTTATCCAGAGCTGATTTGAGACAAGAACTCGCTCACTTCTCTTCTCAACTCCAGCAAGGAGAACCATCTCTGGCAGAGCACCAAAAGATAATTATACCTCCGAGAGAAAGGAAGGGGGGGGGGGGGGGGGCGAGAGGGAGGGAGGGAGAGGGGTTAGGGAGGGAGGGAGGGAGGGGGAGTCTGCGTGCTCGTCTTGTCAATCGGTATGGCCTTCCTACCTACAGCTTTCAAAAGCCCGGCGCCGACACGCAGCCGTTTCCGAACCTCCCCTCTCATCCCTAATGGACATGTTTGTAAGGAAATGAATAGCTCTTGTTTTCCATTAAGAGCATTGGAAGAAATGGCACTTTGTATGTTGGCATGGTGGACGACGTATGGATTGAAGTTCAAAGGGTTCACCGAGGACGCACTCTGTATGCCTGCAGTAATGACAGTCTTCTCTCTGATGTGTCTGATGCACTTTTTTTTCCCTTTTTTTCATTTCCCTTCATCATGAAATGCCATTAATTGCTTCCAAATGGTTCTGAAACTCAGCTTAAAGACAGATGGAGGTCTCGCAGTAATTGTTGCTGGTTTCACGAATGAAACGTCCCCTAATGTCTGAAGTCAACGGCTACCGTCGCCTAAAGCTCCGAGAACTGTTTGTTATCCCGAGACTATTTTTGTCCCGGTTCTCCGAAGGGAATCAGAGAGGAGTTTTTTTTTTTCATGTACATCTTTGACATGTTTAGTCATCAAGTGTATGAAAAAAAAAGGACAGCTTACTTTTTGTCCTATTAATAAATAGAAGGTTGAGAGATTCAGAAAGATTCAGGAATCATCGGAGCAAAGGTGAACACCAAGACCACTCTGAATGTCCTACTTACTTATTAAACGTGCCATTTTTGTTATGCTAATACCTGCTATGCTAATACCTCCGTCTACCAACTAGGTCAGTGCTCTCGCTTCATGAATCTATACTGGCTTTATTCACATCACAGTTCAGTTGAAATGCTTTTTTTCTCATTCCTGCAATTATTTGCATATTTCCAAGATTGGTGTTCACCAAAAAGCAATCCTCGACCCCTCAGAAATAAGGAATAATAAGGATATAAAAGGTTCGAGAGCTTGAGAAGTGATTAAAGCTATGAGAACTGGTGGTAGCGTAAATGTAGAGCCAATAATCCACTAGACAAATCATACACCACGTTTGTTTAGATTGAAGGGTTTATTAAAGGGATCTACATGTTCTACAAAACAATTGTCTATAGTTACCTAAAGTCCTTCTAGTTTTTCCTTAAGACACAAAGATTTTCCACTATGAAAGTCATTCCATTAGGGTAATAAATTCCATTAGTGTAATAGAGATACACACAATTACGAAGTCCAATCAAATAGCTTGAAAAGACATCAATCAGTCAATCAAAAATGCATAGTCCCTTTAAATTTGCGCCATAGAAAATGAGCTGCTGTTTATAGTGTTGTTGTTGGTCTTTCGGCTGCTCCCGGCAAGGGGTCGCCACAGCGGAATATCCAGTCCGCACTACAACTTGGCACAGGTTTTACGCCGGATGCCCTTTTTGACGCAACCCTCCCATTTTATCCGGGCTAGGGACCGGCACTGTATCCAGTGGCTGGGGTGTGGGCACTGGCTGGAATCGAACCCGGGCCGTCCGCATGGCAGGCGAAACACATACCACTGAGCCACCAGTGCCCAGCTGCTGTTTATAGTGTACAGGGAGTAAATCACATATACATATTTACATATTATATATACAGTACAGGCCAAAAGTTTGGACACACCTTCACTCATTCAATGTGTTTTCTCTATTTTCATGACCATTTACGTTGGTAGATTCTCACTGAAGGCATCAAACTATGAATGAACACATGTGGAGTTATGTACTTAACAAAAAAAAAGGTGAAATAACTGAAAACATGTCTTATATTCTAATTTCTTCAAAATAGCCATTCTTTGCTCTGGTTACTGCTTTGCACACTCTTGGCATTCTCTCCATGAGCTTCAAGAGGTCGTCACCTGAAATGGTTTCCAACAGTCTTGAAGGAGTTCCCAGAGGTGTTTAGCACTTGTTGGCCCCTTTGCCTTCACTCTGCGGTCCAGCTCACCCCAAACCATCTCGATTGGGTTCAGGTCCGGTGACTGTGGAGGCCTTTTTTTGTTAAGTCCATACTGTAACTCCACATGTGTTCATTCATAGTTTTGATGCCTTCAGTGAGAATCTACCCAATGTAAATGGTCATGAAAATAAAGAAAACACATTGACAGATACTGTAGATGAGAAGGTGCGTCCAAACTTTTGCCCTGTATTGTACATACATATATACAATTTAAAATAAAAACCTTCAGCCAGGTCACCACCATGCTCCCAAAAACCCTCAACGACCCAGTCCCTCAAAGAAAACAACCCATAAAGCTCGAGCCTCAAAGGTTTCCGAGATATCCGCCTTAGTTGCACCCCCACTTTAAAGTTTCTTCAGGAACTGCCTTTAGTTTTTGTTAGAAGATTACTGTATGCTATATATACATATATTATTAATTCAATTACTAGACATATTTTATTATTAATTGGCAGATAATTTAGCTTTTATCAAGGAATGAATGCTCTATGAATAGTCATGGCTCAATATATTTAATTTTTGTTCAGTACAGTGATTAGAGCCTAATTATTAAGATCTCTTCTCTAAGGTAACTATACAGTAGAATAAATGTTTTTGTACTGCACATGGATGATAAACTTTTGAAAATAACACTTTACTGAAACATGATTAAGAAAAGTAAAGGTTGTAGTGATTTTCATGCAGCAAACCAGTTACAGGCCAGACGTTCCACCTTGATTTACTGTACGATCCAGTGAGTAACATGGCGACGACGTATTGATGTCTGTGGTTGCTTGTAGTTGTGGCTTTACCGTGTCACAGCTAATTTGCAAACAACAGAAACAATCAGGTAGCAGCTGAGTATCGAGCATGTACATGTTTTTAAAGTTTACTTTAAGGCACATGTAGTCACAGGCCACCGCCTGTCAGTGTATTTATTATCAAATTCATGTTTTGATAATATATTTGATAAATGAAAAATGTATTTTATAATATTGTATATTATTAAATTTCATCCTTTGCATCCCATGAAAACAGACCAAAACAAACCCATACAAGTCTGTAACCCAGGTTTTTTCTAAATTCATCACCGACATGTTTTTTTTTTACTTTACAAAATCTATACAATCCGTTCCTCGCATGAATAGATAAGGTATGATTATTCACTCCTGTGTGAGATGTACAGTAGCGCTCAGTATAAGTGTGTGTTCTCACCTCGACCATGTCCTGATTCAAGTCTTTATGACGGGCTGCTCATCCCCTGCTCTGATTGGTCTGGAAGGATTCACGAGCCTTGTATTGCACTTCATCGCTGTTTATGCGCCGAGAGCTAACGACCGTCTCCGCTCTCGTGTCTCTCTCTCTCTCAGCACTCAGGTCCGCAGTCACGCCGCTAATCAGCGAGCGCTTGTTAATCAGCTAAGAGGTCGTCTGGAGGTGGAGGAGTGTGAACACCACTGAGTGTGTGTGTGTGTGTGTGTGTGTGTGTGAGAGAGAGAGAGATTGAATAAGCTATGGAATAAGATGACCTAAATGCACAGCTGTAGAATATAAACCGAACCTGAGCTGTCGGTCACATCACTTCATCACTGCATTCTGATTGGTCAGAAGGTGTTGATTAGCTTTTGATTACCTCTAGGTTGAAAAGTGGACACTTTAACCTTTCTATAGATATATTTTTCATGTGTGTCAAAGATTTGCTGAGTTTCAGTTTAGCAGCACGTTCCAGAAAGATATCTGTGGAGGCACCTGAAGGCACACCCGGTTTATTTTCTTTATTTTACAAAAGCACAATGTTTGGTTGATATTGTGAGCATACACATATTAAAGTAGACCCTGTACAGATTCAAATGATGTACTACACATATGTGTGTTATCAGAAATTTGTGTTTTTTGTTGTTGTTGCTGTTATCAGAAAAATATTGCCAGTGATCCCACTGGCGGGTTTGTGGACCTCAGGGGTTTAGTAAAGGCCCATTCCTTTTTCAATGCCCCACTTTAATTATTTACTCAGAATCTCCTCTTTTGTTTCTCTCAAATATTATACAAATCAGTAAATTACTAGCACGCTGTGGCTAAGATCAGATATTTATCAAGCAGTAATATTATCCAAATTTCCTGTTAAACTTAGTGTTTGCATTTTAAAAAACCTCCCAACAGTACGCTCTGTTTTTTGTAGCTGCAGCCTTCTAGATTTTCCAGCTTATTAAATACTTTAGTGTGCATAGGCAAAGATTACGATATAATTTCAAATTAATTGCCCAAGACAAAAAGCAAGACTTCCATAAGTCTTAAAAAAGTGGAAGGAGGCAGGGCAAGACTTTTGGAATTAAGGAATTGATGTTTCTCAGAAGTCATTAGGAGAATAAAATGATGAAGAGAGATCAGGAGCAGTTAAAGAACCCGTCTCTGTCTAACCCTGACCCTCATTACACTCCACACTCTCACCTCTGTGCCTCGTGTCAGAGTGGGTGTGTCGACCATAAAGACCAGAAACCTCTCCCCTGACGCTGGAGACTCCTTACAGAATGGTTCAATAAAGGTAAAAAGGTTCTCCTTACAGAAAACCTCCCAATATCCCAGTATACATGTTTAACTTGTGTATGTAATGTACACGTGAGTGAACACAACGCTTCAGAATGAGCACTTTCCTAAAAATCTGCACTATGATCAGGGCTGCTGCCATACAAAATCCATCAATATTTTCTGATCAATCACAATTCTCTTGTTCGTTTAAAGAAAAACTTTCACACTCCTGTTCGTCTGCCTCGCTCTCTCTCTCTCTCTCACTCTCTCTCTCTCTCCTGCTGATTTCTCTCTAACACCCCGTCATCTCTCACCACACGCTTGTTAAATCAAGCCACAATTATCTCCTCTCAATTAGCAAATGGGGAGCGATTACAGCGGTGGATGACTGTAAACACACAGCGACAGCGACGGGGGCTCTGACACCAGAACGCACCGGCCGCCTCCATAATCCAGTCCAGTCGTCAACACATTTCTGGCTAATTACCGGAATTACAGACTGCTGATGGGAAAGTAAACGTACGATAGGCGCATGGGGTCGCGTCCCAGCATTTTGATCAGTTGAACTGACCTGTGTTGCTCCAGATATTTCCTCTAGATTACAGCGTCTCAAAAAATAATTCATTAATTTATTTCCACCTAAGAACTTGTTTAGAGGGCCCCGCGGTGGTGTAGTGGTTAGCACTGTCGCCTTGCACCTCCAGGGTCCGGGTTCGATTCCCGGCCAGGCTCGATTCCCGTCTCTGTGTGCATGGAGTTTGCATGTTCTCCCCGTGCTTGGTGGGTTTCCTCCGGGTACTCCGGTTTCCTCCCACAGTCCAAAGATATGCAGGTTAGGCTAATTGGCGTTCCCAAATTGACCATAGTGTGTGAATGAGTGTGTGTGTGTGTGCTCTGCGATGGATTGGCATGCTGTCCAGGGTGTACCCTGCCTCGTGCCTTGAGTTTCCTGGGATAGGCTCCAGGTCCCCACGACCCTAAATACAGGATAAAGCGGTATAGAAGATGAATGAATGAATGAACTTGTTTAGGTGTAAAGAAGAAAAATATAAACGGCACTCAGTAACACAAAGATGATCTCAAATGCGTTTTACCTTTCAACTCTATAGTTCGTATATAAAGCATTTTTAAACGCTTAAATGAAGTTCATTCAATCAATATTTTTCAATAGACGTGATGTTTTAAATTCACAAAGAAAAACAGAGAACTTATTAAGTTCAATCATAATTGATTATTGAAATTCCTAATCATCAATTATGGCTTTATTTTATTATTATATCTATACTGCAGAACTGCATGTAAACTTTGATTAGCTTAAAATGAGACTTGGATTAATTTTTTTGGTTTTGCGTATCATGTAAAACTGAAATAACATGACTTATAATTCCAAAATAAACTATAAAGAATAAGAAACAATGTATGGGAATTTAACATAAAAATAAACAGTGCGCTCTTTAGACTACGGAGGGAACTACAGGATGGGGGCGGAGTTTGTCTGAAACAGAGAAGAGTCTCAGTTACTGTATACTCAAATCTGTCCTTGAACTTGGGCACATTTTTCTTTCATCAACAACACTAGGGTTGTTAATGCTGATGTTCTTTGTCTTGGCCGTGAACCCGCTCAGCAATCTATGAAATTCCATTCGTGGGTAATTTTAAATATTTTAAATTAATTTATTGCTCATTTTTGGGGCAGTAGTGGTTTAGAGGGCTGATGCTCTGGGCTGCTGATCAGAGGGTCAGGAGTTCGAGCCCTGCCACTTCCGGGTCACCGCCATTGTGCCCTTAAGCAAGACTTTTAACCCTAAATGCTTAAATGTACAGTATACCCTGCCACGGAGAGCCAGTCCTGGTCCCAAACCTGGAGAAATTTGGGCAGGGAAAGTTGTGACAGGAAGGACATCCGGGTAAAACCTGGACCAGATCTTGCATAGCAAATTATCTAATGTGGTAACCCCTAGGATAAAAGGGAAAAGTCCACAAAAAAATTTATTCTGACACTTTTGACGCATTTTTCTATAGAAAATAGTGTAAATGCGTATAATCCATTCCAGCCACCCAAAAATTTCCAACACTATAATAATATTTTTGCATATAAAACCAACCAAAGAATTCATTCACACGAATTAAAATATGAAATAAATAGATATTAAACCTCACTTAAGCTTAATTTATGATTCCTCTTGGCACCGGCTGTTTAAAAAACAAAACCGAAAGCGGCTCCCTTTTCTTCTTGCTACCGTCCTTGATAACATGTGTCACAAAAAATATACAGTATAAAACCCCCATTTGGCTTTCCACCGACGCAAACAAGTCCGGGACTCGTACGCCGAAAATGTTTCATATGCCGGGGCAATATTTTTGCGAAGGTATTAAGAATAAAATTCTGTTTGAAATTGATTGGAAATTAAAGAAAATTGGTGAAACAATGTACAGTATTTAAGATTCAGTTACTTGTCGCATGTACCTTAAAGCACATTGAAATAATTTTTCCGCATATCCAGTAAGGAAGTTGGGTTACATTTGGGTTACATTTTCTTGGTGCTGAGGTTGAACCTGCAACCTTCTGATCAGCAACAGCAAAAAAAAAAAAAAAAAAGAAAGCATTATATGACCCTTTTTAAAGCCATACGTATGAAGATGAAAAGAATCACCAAGGCATAGAGGTGGACGTTAGATCTTACATAGAGTCAATGGATAAACTGATGAATTCCCATAAAGTGAGTGTTACTGTAACTACAGCAGATAAGGAGCTAGGGTCGACACCCTGAGCAGTGAGACGCTCAAGCTTGTGCAGGATCCAACTCTGAATATAAAGAACTTTCCCCAAAATAAATATTGACCAGTATTTTTTACTTTTTTGCCGCACTATAAATAAAGAAAAGTAGAAGAAGGAAACATCTGTAGTAACAAAATGATGGTCCTGTTATTTCTTCAGCCTAACAGTACCTAGTCAATTCTGGGGCATTAAATACATTAATAACAGATTATAAAGGTATCAGTATGACCTGAGTTCATGTCTCCGATTGGTTCCCTCTCTCATAAATGATGAAGATGGTTCGAATTAAAAGGCTACTTGTTTCCCAGCTCGTTTATCATCGCTCGGGTCTTTGGCTGCCGAGACGTTTCGCCGTCTTAACGGATGGATGAATCGTACGTTCAAACGGCTGCGCGTTTCCTCCAGCTCCAGTAACGAGAGACGGTGTAATTAAACATCGCGTGTCCTCCAACTTCATATTTTACAATCATGTCTGGCGCAGTCGCTGGCGATATTTAATATTCGGTTGATGAGGAGTTGGAACAGGGTACCGATCCTCACCAAATACCTCCCTCTTCTTCTTCTTCTTCTTCTCTGTTAATTTCCTGAGCCCGTGTACGATTTGTATGCTGGGGAAGAAGAGCTCATTACAGTGTGCTGTGGATTACAGGGTTATACAGGCCTAGCTGAGCCTCCTGCTCTTTATTAAGAAAAAGCTCTTGTTGATCTTTCTGATTTTCTTCCCTTTCTCTCTCTCTTTTTTTTCCTGCTGGCCCACGGTCTTTAATATTGACTGATAAGAAGCAGTGGGATGAAAATTAGCGAACCAGTCTTATTATTTCCAAATGGATCTGTTATGACTTGTCAGACAGGATCTTTTATATGTAAATCTTCATAATGGGCACGTAACATCTTGAATTTTTTTCCCCCCATCCCTTTCTTTTTTCTTTTTGTGAGTCTTCATCACTAATAGGGTGGAAAAGTTTCTATGTGTGTGTGTGGAATTCATTAAAGATAAATCTGCAACTGAAGCATGATGGACCTCTTCCTATCCATTGCTTTTTATTTAAACTTCATAAAAGACTTGGGTTTTTCTTTACAGGCAAATTAGCCTGAGAAATGGTTTAATAAGCGATAAAGTCTGGCGCTGATGTTGCTCATAAAGCGGCATTTAGAAAAGTTACACGAGAATCGGCTTTTTAACTGAACTGGACGAGTTCATCTGTGCAGAAAATGGGCTGTTTTTCGGAGAAATGGAAGAGAAGCCCGCGTTACATGATGCACGCTACAGTACAGATCGTTAATTAGATGGCCGTTTCTTTTAAAGAGATCTTTCAGGGAGCCGGCCATCATAAAACGCGAAAGCACTTTAATAGACGATGAATTCGAATTCTTCTATTCCAGGGCTTGTTATGTTCGTCCTTATTTATGTCTGTGGCTGTGTTAATATTATTCGTGGGTCTGGCATCTGGTTTTACCTCTTCCAGTATTTCTTAACAACTTCACTGCCCTTTGAATTAAAGAGAAGAAAATGTTAATTTAAAATTTCTTTTTTCCTCTCTCTCCTGCACACAAACAAGGTCATGATATACTGTATCTCGGCGCAGCGTCCCTTTCAGGAGACGATGAATCACCGCTTGGCTGTTTGAAAGCCGTCGTTAACACATCTGGTGTTTCGGCGCTCTCAGTCGTCCCTTTTTGCTCTCTTCTGTCTTTTATGTGCAGGAATGCGCATGGGAAGCAACTAGCCGATAGCTTGAGCAGAATAGACGACATCCAATCAAGGCTGAGGTCCAACATGCGGTCGGTCGAGCTGTTAAATCAACAGGTAAGATTCGCGAGCGCCGCACGTGAATCTGCTCACTTCACCACAAGAGCCTGATGAGGTGTGTTTTCTCTATTTATCTTCCTTTTTTTCAGATTCTTTAAGGAAAATAACAAGCGTGCA
The DNA here is from genome assembly GCA_030522415.1 of Channallabes apus. Taxonomy (NCBI): domain Eukaryota; kingdom Metazoa; phylum Chordata; class Actinopteri; order Siluriformes; family Clariidae; genus Channallabes; species Channallabes apus. The sequence continues at coordinate 27,494,128 of CM060115.1, read as the reverse complement.
TGTGCACTCACTTGGCCTTGTTGTAGCTATAGGAATATTTCAGATTATTTTTTTTTTTTATTATTATAAAAAAAAATACAGTATTAAAGAAAACAAGAACAAGTTTCAATCCAATAAGTGTTTCAGGAATGTAAAATCTAACCGAGAGGTGAGTTTTCTCTAGGGGTCAAGGCTTCATACTAAATAGAACCCTGTAATCAATTGTTTTCTCTCTTTTTTTTGAGAAGTTTTCCATCAATCTTATAATATTGTCACATTTATAAGTTTTTTTTACTTTATAAAAAGAAAATATTAAATATGCACTTTATACATCAGCCCACACTTACAGCTGCTACTTCATACAAAACTCATAAATTCCTTTTGGGATTAAAAAGTACTCTATCTATCTAAACTAGTCTTCACCTGTTAGTTTAGTTTTTTTCATACTTAGCATAGAGAATGTCATTGTAGACAAAAAATTTTAAATATACACACAATAAATTAATTCCTACTGAAAAACTTCCTACTCCTAATTTCCTCAAAATGGGTGGTAAATTCCGTTTGACATCCCAAAAATGAGTGGGTTAAAAAAGGGGGTGGGGGTATGTTCCCCCCCCCCCAAGCCGTTTCCGGTCTCTGTGTTCTGATTGGCTAGGAAAAAGCATTTCCACAAAAGGAATGTTCGATTTAATGTTATAGACACTGAAACAGTGCGTTTGGGAAGGGAGTGAAAATCAAGCAGCTAGAATTCAACATCTGATGTGTATATCAGGTGGAGGGCGAAAAACCTTTATTACCTTGTTTAAAATGAAGTATAAAATGTGAGCATTAACTGGAACTTAAACTGAGAATAAATGTGTCTTGTGATTCTTGATCATTAGCGAGCAGTCGGTTATTGATGGTTTCTATCTATCTATCAGTTAAGAAAAGAAATGTGCAGTCCTACAGTAGTTGTAATGGTTCACTCGTGTTAATGATATATTTTTGTGTTTTCCTACTGAACTCTGAAACTGTAGACTCCTTCCGTAAATATTTTGAAGGGTGTTCAGGTCAAAGCGAGACTTTGGATTGTGCAGAATAACACTACACAGTTCAGAGAGTAAAAACTCCCTTTATTTCTCTATATAATCTCCTGCTACACTAATGCACTTATCCCAGTGTCTCACTAGTGCTTGGACACCATCAAGGTAGAAGGTTTTCTCATTACTCAGGAGCCATGATCTGACTGCTTGTCTGATTCACGTCTGAAATTCTGGCCTCCCAGGAACTCCTTTAATGGCTTTTCCAAACATATGGAAATGGCTTAGAGTGAGGTCAGTCAATAACTCCCAGGTTAGTTCCTGTAATGTGTGTGAAGAGAAGAGAGAAGCATCTGTTTTGCAAGTTGGCGACGTCGGATTGGGTGTTCCACTCCCTGAATGTTCACGTGAGATCCGAGCGACCTCAGCTGGGTTCATTTCTCACGGATGTATGGACGTCTTTAAAACATTTGCTCCGTTCACATGTTTTACTGCGGCTAAGAGTCTCATCAGTGTACTGTTTTATGCCTTCATTCACCAGAAATTTCACCAGATAAGCCCTGGTTTGACTTACAGAAAAATGCCACCATCAAGCTAATACTATACTGTATTATCAATGACAATAATTAGAATAGATTTTTAATTACACATCACTAAAATCATATACTTGTAGACTTTGGGCAGCGTTTTAGACTTTAAGTAACTGCATTCAGTCACTTATTATTATTACTGTATTATGATTATTAGAATAAAAAAAACTATAGTACCTATTAAATATTTGTAAACATCTGAGTAGTTAGATTAGTAAATGCTTTTTTTTATTGGAGGAGAATTTATAGGATTTATTTTTTACTGTAAAAGCAGCTATTGGAAAAAAAATTATCAGCTACCGAACTATTGAATAATTAATTAAACTCACTGGAAATTCACCTAAGACCTAAGGCGAGTTGATTGGATCAGACACGGATGTGCAGGGTGATGAATAAAGCAAGTCCTGTAGAGAAGTGTAGAAGTGAGGCACTCTGGGAAATATTCCCATTATCCGGTAGGTCACGGCGATCCGTACCTGAGACCTAAGGATGGACTCGTCCCTTAATCAAAAGCACGAATCGCTGCTGATGTTGATTCAACCTGAAATTATTGACGTAATGACTGCGATGGAAGGGAAAGTATTTCAAGGTAATTTTCGGCGACTTCCCCCACGCAGTTCTTGGCAGTCTAAATAATAATGGGATGTCCTCCTTCATTTGGGTGTAATGGTGAGAAAATGAGCGTGGCAGCAGAGGCTAAATTGCCCCTGTCTAATCTGCATAGATTGCTGGGCTGGAATAAAGTCAGACAGGATTTGATTTCTAATTTCTTCACTCGCTGCTCATAAAAGGCTATAATTCACGTCCTCCTGTAAATGAAGTGAGCGCCGGCGAACGCTCTTTGGATGAACAATATCGCACCGTTTGCTTCGCTGCAATCCATTGATTGGGATTTTTATTATTGTACGTGGAATCTGCTACAATTCATTAAGACTGGAATTCAATTTAAGTTTGCGCTCGAGTTATGACAGCAATGTGCTTAATAAATACTGACTTTTCAGATATTACAAGAGAGACACGTATCTCATTAAAGCTTTACGTTCTAATTGAACGCCGAGGCTGTGTGTTATTTGTAGAATATTGCTTTATTATTTCTTAGATAAATATGTTGTTGATGGTGAATTTATTTCTTTAGCCTTTTTTTTCTTGTCTGTATTTGAGATTAAGAGAAAACACATTCCACTCTCCGAGCATCCATCTCGCTCGTTCAGGCTGGCGGAAGATGAGCCCCAGCGTGATTAGTTAGTCGGAGGCTTTTTAAAGAGCCGGGTTAATATTTGAGGACGTCATTAGCCTCTTCATAATTAAATGATGGCTGTGATCCTCTTAAGCTGACGAACATTAGAGTGTCTTCCAGAACGTAAAGTTAATTAGAAATTCAACAAGACCAGATGTCTTGTGCGACAGAGGATCTCTAATGGCCAGTGGGCTAAAGTAAATTGCAAATATTTGAAGTCATACCATGGCCTCTTTAGTAGTGAGACTGAGAAAACTCTACAGAGGGTTTTTTTTAATTAATGTTTAGCATGAGAGATGAGAATTAATCCATATTTATACATATATCTTAGTTGATATACTTGGTTAGGGAATTGGTAGCTTAGCGGTTATGAGTCAAAAAAAGTTCAAACTGAAATAAGACGACGACCCAGACTGCAAAAAAAATCCAGGTGTATCCAGGTATGCACGCACAGAGTGTTTCCATTAAGTTGAAAATGGACGGCTGTGACATCAGGGTTTGAGGTTCATCTTTTTAGTCTTCAAGTTCAGCCGATCCTTTGTTGCACCTTCTAAGACAGCCTGCCGTATCTGATGTATTTCCAGATCAATAAACAGAATGTGGTGGAAGTTTTAAGAGGAGGAACAAAACCAGAAATAAAGTTGCTGGACTAAAAGCTGTTAGTTGCTATATACGTATATATATATATATATATATTGCTTAAACCATTGGTGTTATTTGTTGAAGGGAAGGAAAAGGGTTTTTTTCCTCCTCAACATTCAGCACCATTTAATGAACAAAGAGACATACAGTATAGTGAACCATCAGTGTTTAAAGCCGCTCTATACTTAAGCAGGTCTGAATAGCCAATTAAGTGAACGGGTCAGATACCTTGCAAAGGAGCTCGAGAACCGCTGCCAAGCTGTGGCTTTCAAAGCACCGAGCTCAGGAGAGAACAATCAGAAATAAGACTCTGCGATCCCGAAAGCTTTAAAAGATACAGAAGCCATCGGTCACTTTGGAAATGCAAATGCACTCACTGCAGAATCCTTGTCGCAGGATTTGTAAAGCTGTTTGATTTTGTTTTGTTTTTTAATACACCGCCTAGCCAAAACGAAGTCACCTTTTTCAGAAGGGTCAAATGATTGAGCTGCATCAAGCAAAGAAAACAACTAAAAGAGATTTGAAATGACTGGAACTGGGTTAAGAAGCCTTCAACACGTTATCAAAGGGTAGTGCTGAACGTTCATAAACCGGAGATCACTTAAAGTTTTAGTGAAGTTTCATCCGAAACATCAACTGTAGAAATCAGAGTCGTGTTTAATAGGGAAAGTAAGAGCATTTCCATAAACACACAGTGTGACAAGAAACAGCTGTTACTGTGTGTGTATATACAGTACACACAGTAACTAAACCATATTCCTCTTAAACATGGTTTGGTAAATGTACGGAATTAATTAAGAGACTGAGGGTTAATGAGCGAATTTGAGAAGCACAGCCCTGACACTTGGGGATTTCCCGGCAAACAGACTACAGTAGAAAGGTCTACAGTACCTCAAACATGAACATGTGCTCGGCAGCTTTGTGAAAGCTGCTTCATAACACTCCCGGACATGTTTGAATGAGCTACGTAAAGAGCCAGGGAGTGTGGAGGAAGCAGACAGAAAGAGCAACAAGGACATGAAGAATCGTTCGCTCTGCTACTGAAGTACTATAACGCATACTCATATGTTTCTGTGTGTTTGCTCTGAGGTTGAATAGAGTCAACAGCGAATACACATCTGTGCTGAACACCAAACCAAAACATGTGCTTGACAGCCTTCTGGAAGCCACGGTCCATAAAAACAGCAGCATTCAGACAAATGCTGGTCATGGAGGAGTGTTGAACTGGTATCAACAGCTCGTTTGCTCTTACTACTCATGCTACACAACAAGCCTGAGAACGGCTGCTTTCTCAATGATCTCCTAAACCTTCCCTAAAGAGATCTGTTGTGTGTCCTAAACAGGCATCTTTTGTTCTCCTCATTCTTGGTCACTTCACCATGGTTCCAAATATTATCTCAACAGCAAAATATAGTTTTTGATGACGGGCCCAAGCACCCTGCTCCATCGCCTCCCGGGTGCAGCGCACAACTCGCACACGTCACAGTATATACAGTACTGTATACTGTAGGTCTGATGTCAGTTTAGGCCCTAAATATTTGTTGAGTGCATTGGTGTGTGTGCGTGTGTGTGACATGTGAGAGTTAGTGTGTGTGAGAGAGGCAGAGGTTTGTGTGTGTGTGTGTGTGTGCGCGTGTGTGCATGTGTGTGTGTGTGTTAACATTTGTGATGTGTGTGTTAATAAGTGTGTAATGTGTGTGTGTGTGATGTACAGTATGTGTGTTCCTGCATGCATACGTGTGTGTGAGAAAGATATGCGAGTGTTAATATTTGTGATGTGTGTGTGTACTGTATGTGTGTGATACAGTATATGTGTGTTTGTGCATGTATGATTGTGTACATGTGTGTGCATCTGTGGGTGTGTGTGAGTGTTAACATTTGTGATGTGGACATGTGTACAATAGGCCACAGATGATGTAAGAAAAGCATCACACTATGGTGTCACTGAATATAATGTCACTCAATATAATACTCAGCATAAGTTTAAGACATCGAATAAACTGGTGCACCAGTCCACCAACTAGGAGCAATTTCCTGTAAGGTGGGAGGAGACCAGAGGAAACTCTCAAAGAACAGGGAGTCGTCAAAAATCAAACCCTGGACTCATAAGTTGCTGCACCAGCATGTGATTTTAAATGCAAAACTATTATAAATGTATAATTTTTTCACAGAGCATTAATCAGCCATTAACACCTTTAACACAAGGTGATCCTCAGGGCTCGATCCTTGGCCAGTTTCTTCTTTTTAAGTATGTTATATTTTACCACCAGGGTGTAGTTTGTTTTCAATCCTGTATTCCATGTCACAAGTATAAACAACTAATAAACTATGTCAATTTTACTTTTGTTTTAATTCTCATTCAAACAGAGAAATATCCAAGTGAATCAAAAATACAAATCACGTGACTGCATGATAAAAAAAAAAAAATCACAATTATTTTGCCACAAAATGTGATTTAAACTGCAACATGTACGTAACTATTAAATGTAGCATTTTACCAACCTATTTATCGAGGCTAATAGCAAATAATCACACAAATTATCTTACTAAGAGGATGTTTATCATTACGACTAATTTATCACCTCAAAATTATTTAAAAAAGAAACAAATACGTAATTTTCTCTAAAAACTACCTGTAATAGATTAAATAATCGCACAAGTCCATCTCGTGATTTAGATGTTTATGCAATTAATCATGCAGAACTAATTTGGTGCTTCACTTACCTTTGAGTTAAGAATTCCTAAGATGTGAGAACTTCAGCAGGACGTGTGCTTTAAAATGCGTATAAATTGGCAAAATTCAAACAATTGTCTGTATACTTGGATTATAAATAAGTTTGAAGTAACTGTGTTTTTTTCCACTTGGTTCAGAGAAACATGTTGGAATTCTTGTCTGTAGTAATTACACATGTAACTGATGCAATAAGCCAGAAGTGGTTTAGTTACATGGCTGATTGTTAACAGAACACTTGTGTGTGTGTGTGTGTGTGTGTGTGTGTGTGTGTGTGTGTGTGTGTGTGTGTGTGTGTGTGTGTGTTGATAAAGCTGAGCAGCATGAGCGAACAGAACAAGAAGATCAGGAATCTGCTGGAGAAGGAGAGGAAAAGGTGCTCACATCTGGAGCTGTTGCTGGGCTTCAGGGTCGACCAGAGCTCGGTCGCTCTCTGCTCCTCCGTCCCTCGAGCCCTCAGACCTGGAGCTTTAGCAGATCGAGTGCGATTCTCTGGGCGGATCAGAGGAACATGTGAGAAGAGATCAAAGTCTGCTTGACTGCCGTGTCAGGGGTCTCTTCACGAGTTATTACGTTACCAAGAACCTACAACTTTTTCACCCAGAAAGGTCTTACACACAGCAGACGCGTCGAAAGGCCAATCGAGACTCTTCCTGTAGAACACTGGCAAACAAACAAGGGTTGGACGCTTACTTTCCTCAAACTGCATCAAACCAAAGCTTATGGTTGAGCTACAGTAGTTAAGTTAGTACTAAGTTAGTTCAATGAGTGTAAATACACTACAAACAGGAACATGGACACCTTCATGAAAGATTGTCTTCTAATTTAGTCCAAAACTAATCAGCTAATTGTTATTATCTGTCTGGTTGTAGATTCATATACGTGTGTGTAAGTAGGTAAATCCAAACCAAATAAGACTATAATCTAATTTAAAAGTATGTACTGCTGAAATGTTATTGAGTATTTGGTCAATAACAAAATTTCATCTCAGTACTTTGTTATATCCCCTTTGTTGGCAATGACAAAGGTCAACCGTTTTCTGTAAGTCTTCACAAGCTTTTCACCCACTGTTGCTGGTATTTTGGTCCATTCCTCCATGCAGATCTCCTCTAGAGCAGTGATGTTTTGGGGCTGTCGCTGGCCAACACGGACTTTCAACTCCCACCAAAGATTTTCTATGGGGTTGAGATTTGGAGACTGGCTCGGCCACTCCAGGACCTTGAAATGCTTCTTATGAAGCCACTCCTTCATTGCCCGGGTGGTGTGTTTGGGATCATTGTCATGCTGAAAGACCCAGACACATTTCATCTTCAATGTCCTTGCTGATGGAAGGAGGTTTTCACTCAAAATCTCACCGTACATGACCCCATTCATTCTTTACTTTACACAGATCAGTTGTCCTGGTCCATCTGCAAAAAAACAGCCCCAAAGCATGATGTTTCCACCCCCATGCTTCACAGTAGGTACGGTGTTCTTTAAATGCAACTCAGCATTCTTTCTCCTCCAAACACGAAATTCTATTTTGGTTTAATCTGACCATATGACATTCTCCCAATCCGCTTCTGGATCATCCAAATGCTCTCTAGCAAACTTCAGACGGGCCTGGACATGTACTGGCTTAAACAGGGGGACACGTCTGGCACTGCAGGATTTGAGTCCCTGGCGGGGCACTGTGTTACTGATGGTAGCCTTTGTTACTTTGGTCCCAGCTCTCTGCAGGTCCTTCACTAGCCCCGCCCCCCATGTGGTTCTGGGATTTTTGTTCACAGTTCTTGTGATCTTTTTGACCACACGGGGTGAGATCTTGTGTGGAGACCCAGATTGAGGGAGATTATCAGTCTTCTTGTATGTCTTCCATTTTCTAATATTTGCTCCCACAGTTGATTTCTTCACATCAAACTGCTTAACTGTTGCATTTTCAGTCTCACAGTCTGGTGCAGGTCTACAGTTTTGTTTCTGGTGTCCTTTGACTTCTTTGTTCTTGGCCATAGTGGAGTTTGGAGTGCGACTGTTTGAGGTTGTGGACAGGTGTTTTTTATACTGATAACAGATGCCATTAATACAGGTAACGAGTGGAGGACAGAGGAGCCTCTTAAAGAAGATGTTACAGGTCTGTGAGAGACAGAAATCCTGCTTGTTTGCAGGTGACCAAAGACTTATTTTCCACCATAATTTGCAAATAATTTTTTTTTATGTGATTTTCTGGAATTTTTTTTTTTATTATTTTGTCTTCATTTATGATGAACATTACAGGCCTCTCTCATCTTTATAAGTGGGAGAACTTGCACAATTGGTGGCTGATTAAATACTTTTTCCCCCCACTGTAGCCATGATGTCGGGTTAAATGTACATAGAGATCAATTACATACTGTACATATTTTTACATGTGTAAAAGTTAGTGTCCCCTCTTTTAATTAGAATTTTTTTGTGTAAAGGAAAGTTTTTCGAGTCTCAGTATTCAACAAATACAAACTCAGACAAACAACCATGTATAACTTTTTTCCTTTTTCCTTGCCATCATTTAAGCCAAAACGAAAAAGTTTCAACCAAGTTTTAGCTGTTGGACTGATGGCCTCACATTTACATATTTCTAGAATATTCTGGTATACAGGGGAGTTCATGGTCAAATCAATCAGTACAATTAGCACCCTTTAGTACTCTGCTAAAAAAAACAAGTACAGTATGAAGCCCATCACATACAGTAGATGGTACATCAAACATTAAAACAAATAAAATAACTGCTAATTAGAAACCATTAGAAGGTACACTGCTGCAGTTTAAGTTTAAGTTTAAATAAGCAAATACTTAAGAGGCTTTGATTGGATAATGACTGCCGTGATTAATGTGTTTCAGCTGCAACAGTTCTTGTGACCTGAACTGATGAAGTGAGTCACTTTTCTTTTTGTTCAACAAATATGTGGGAAGATTATGTGTCCTGCTGTTGTGGAAAAGATGTCAGCACCGTCATGTAGCAATAAAATGACGTTCAATGAAGTCTTGCACAACTGCACGGGTCAGTGTTTAACCGCTTGGAAGTTACTGTTACAGTACTGTGTGTTTATTACCAGGAAATCTCTAACTTCCTGTTCTGCTCAGTCCTGGACTCTCAGCTTCACCTGCGCAACCACAAACCAAATAAATAAATAAATAAATAGCACAAGCGAGCACATAAGCCCAGACAGAACATATACAATGTAGAAAAATGTCCTTGAACTTTCCACTGAGCGTTCCATCACTTTGTCGTTGATTTATAATGACGTGCTGCACTCGTGCAGACGTGCCATGTTACTTTCTTCTTTTCACCTGGAAATCCAGAAGAGAGAGGCGTTTATAATTCATGAGTTAGCGGTCAGCTAGGTGTGTTTTCCACCCCTGTTTGGGTGTTTATTTGTGCGCGGGTGTGTGAGAGTAGCGAGGGGCCCAGGGCTGTATATTTTACACTGAAAATGAGCTCTCATCTGTGCGCGGTGATTGCACTCATAAATAAGTGAGGGGATGAATCACCTGCTGTCTGTGCCATGCATGTTGATAATGCATTGTTATTTTGGGTCCATTTGTACAGCGCTGCCGGTCGCACCACGCTCCCCAGACTTCACTCTTCACACATTCGCTCGGCTCAGAGAGAATCTGTCTAATCGCACACACACTCGTGAGCGAGTGTGTGTGTGATTAGACAGTGAAGATCATTTTCGCATGTGCACTTATTTTTCGAGGATATGGCATGAGAGATGGCATGAGTGTGATGACAGAATATATCAATCAAGTGATAAATTCATCACACTACCGTTCAAAAGTTTTAGATCACTTTCTAACTCCATGATGGTTCCTGATGTTTATTTCTTTCTACATTGTAAAGTTTTGCTGAAGGCGTCCAAAAAATGCATTAATCTCCTTTGAACAGTTGATATTGAGATGTTTCTGCTACTTCTGCTCTGTAAAGACTTCATAACGCCTCTAATCTGAGGTGCTGTTAATTGGTCATTTTTCAGGCTGATAACTCTAAATGAACTTCTCGTCTGCAGCAGAGGGAGGTTTTGGTCTCGTCCTCCTGGGACGGCCTTCATGAGAGCCAGTTTCATTATGGTGCTTGACGGATTTTGCAAATGCACTTGACAATACTGTTATTGCAAGAACTATTACAGAAAGGCCGACCTCTGTGTCTTACAATAACAACTAACTGCTGTTTCTCTTGTTGTTACGTAATTACCCAATTCCATATGTTATTTTATAGTTTGAATATCTAGAGTTGTTGTAGAATGTAGAAAATAAATCACTAAACAAAAACAAAGAAATTTGCAAGTGTTCTAAAACTTTTGAACAGTGGTGTGATATATATAAAAAAAAAATTTTAATAATTGAAACTGACTAGAAGGAGCTGATTTGATCTAACAATTTTGCACTTAATCTTTACAATGGTAGAATGTTACAATTATTTACCATAAAAAAACAGGGGTTAGTAAATATGGACATACAGGCGAAGATAGGAATGCAGCACACTTTTAATTTCAACAAGCGTAAGTATCTGTCATAGACGGTTAAAGAGTTTGTAGTTAAAATGTTAAAGCTAAAAATAATCTGCTGATCTTTAATGTAATCAGTGATATTATTATTATTATTATTATTATTATTATTATTATTATTAGAGGTTGAAGTCCACATCCATGTCCGTGTGTGTTTCTGTACAGCAGAACTCTCGGTCTACCTCATTAATAGACAGAAATGACATTCTGTAAGGTTGAGTTTCTGACGCCTTGTTTACACTAAGTTGTCCTTCTTTGGTGCTCAATACACAAATACACTCCCTGTTCGGTAATTGGAGAGAGAATTACAGATGAGAAATGGAAAAAGTAGATCAGATGAAGATGAAGTTTTGTCTTAAAATGACTCCAGCGTGTTAAAATTCACTTATACCACTTCAGCACTGTTATTTCAGCCAAAGTGAAAATATGAACTAATCCCAGTCAAAATATTCACTTTATCTTTTCTAATTAATATCTATTGGTGCAGGTGTTTGTTTACATTGAGACAGTAGCGCATTAGTAGATTATTGTAAAGTAGATTATTAAATCCCACACATAACTGTTCATAACATCACTTTTACTCAACATTTAGATTTCACTGATGGTGCAGATTAAACTTCAAGTAGAGATCTAAGGACTGAAAAAGTTTCATTTAATTCTGTCCGGACAGTTTAATGTGATGCTGTGACAAACACCGTCTGGCTGGACAGACATACAGACAACCTCTGGTTTCTGATCCTCCAGTTAGGAAACATAAAGATATCATTGAAAGATAGAGTTCTGACCCAAAGTACAATATAGACAAAACCTGCCTTTTTTTAAAAATAAAGATAATGCAAGTGCAATTATTAGTTTGACTGTCTGACTAGCACAGTCACATTATTGTTTCTTCTTCTTATAATTATTATGTCCAGAATCGCACAGCAACACCGCGCCAACTTAAATACAATCATGCTGATCCCGTGTAGTGCAGTTGTACAAGTGTTAGCAATTTTTCTTCACAGAGTGGATATAATCCAGTAGGTTACATTACTGTAGTTCTCACTCTCCCTCATCTTCTCAGCCTCTCAGAGATGATTTTCCAGTCCAGTCTTCCAAAAGAAAAAGAAAAAAAAACTCAAATGCTTCCTTCCCTGATCTTGTCTCATCTTGCTCTGTGTCTCAAACTCTTTGTCTGCTTTTATCCGGCACTTTCACATACTCTATGTTCTCTACAAGTTCCGTCTTAGTAGCGCTCTGCGCCTTTACTTGGAGTTCTGTACAGTAAGTTGCATCAGCGTCACCCTAAGATCTCACTCTCCCTCAACTTCCCCGTCCATTAAAGCCGATTTTCCAGAATTAAATTATGCAGGTTTTCATACCTTAAATACCCTCTGCTTCGTTCCTCCTCCGAATATCCAGTTTCAGTGTCTATGCAAATAAGCACCTCCTAAGCCACGCCCCTCCAGAGAGCTGAGCAACAAGCCAGGGGAGGCGATCTTAGGAGGAAAATCTAATTGGCTCGGCCGATTAAAAATGGAAAAAGACAAGACAGAAGTTTTTTTTTATTTGTACATGCACACTGGAGACTTAAATACTGTATGAGTAAAAAAGGTGAATTCTGCATTTAACTGGAGGATTTTCTGCTCTGTCCTTCATTCTAAACAGGTGATCTTCGTCAATACGGGAGAATTTTGTTAGACATTTTGGATAAAGAAGGAAAGCACCTATAGCGCCCTCTCTGTTGCTGCCGAGCATTCGCACTTTGCATTTTTTTTGCAGTAATGCATCTCTAGTTGTCACTCCACTCTGACAACCGCTATTCTGGGGAAAAGAAAAAAAATCAAATAATAATACACACTGGCTAGATTTGCTTTTCTGTATGACAGGAACGGCACAGCAGCCTTCAATAACATCTAGCTTTTCTTTTTACTGTTTCTTGTAAATATTCAGACACTTTACCAGGAACAGGTTTTGTACAGTATGTAGTGGCTTAGCGGTTAGTGGCCTCGCACCTCCAGGGTCGAGGATTCGATTCCCGCCTCGCGGTCTGCATGCATGTAGTTTGCATGTGCTTGGTGGGTTTCCTCTGGGTACTCTGGTTTCCTCCCACAGTCCAAAGATTAGGCTGTGTTTGCAAATTGGTGTTTCCAAATTGCCCGTAGTGAGTGAGTGAGCATGTGTGTGTGTGTGTGTGTGTATGTGTTTGTCCTGCGATGAATTGGTACCCTGTCTAGGATGTACCCCGCCCCGTGCCCTAAGTCTCCTGGTATAGGCTCCAGGCCCCCCACGGCCCTGAATACAGGATAACGCGGCATAAACGATGAGTGAGTGAGGGAAGTTCAGAATGACCGCTGAAATTCTGAGAAAAAAAAATTCAGAAAAATCTAGCAACAAACTAAAGATTAAACCATTAGCCTAATGTTTACATTGACGTTTCACGGACGTGTAAACTTCCTGCGCAGCGTGAACAAAAGCCAGGAACGACGAGCATCATCACACTAGACATGAAACAAATGTTTAAGGCGGAGAAGTACAAAAAGAAAGGCAAGAAATTGCTGTCACGTGTTCTCTTTGAACTCCTGCTATCAGATTTGTATTCCTTCCAGGTTTGTACTGTAGCCGTTTATTATAATGCCATGAACGTTATGCACGTTGATGTCATGTGTGAACAGACTGGTCTGGGAAATCCTTGGAACCAGTATAACAGAAAAATCCAGAAAGTTTTCTTCTATAAATTAAAAGAATTTATTGAAGCATGTGGTGCAACAACCTCTACAGATGTCCATGGTTGTTGGAGAAGGTTATAAGAAACGGACGGACGCAGGTACTCAAGCCGGGTTCAAACGCCTCTGTGTTCGGATTTGACGGATGACGCAGTGTTTCTCGTGTCTCCTGCACATTTCGGTGCGGAAACGATTAAACAAACGAGCGATAATCAGCGGCGTGATGTTCTGTAGGGCACGAGCAATCAGACGTGGCATCTCTCCTCCGTAATGAGCTTTTCTTCAACGAGCTGATTGTTCTCGTCTGCCATTTCATCCAGGCGATGAACTTAACGTCTGCGCTTAGCGACTCGACTCCGGCGTTCAGACATCTCTCTCTCTCTCTCTCTCTCTCTCTCTCTCTCTCTCTCCGACAATGAAGCCGTCTGTCTGGAATGCCAGCGAGGGGCCTGTGAGTTAAAACACACACACAGAAGCACGGAGCGTGTGTGTTGGCTAAACAAGGAGAGCTCTAAGGCCGCTCTTTGAAATGGCTCTTCGCTGGAGAAAGAGGGTCTGTTTCTCCGTGTTAATGAGAGAATGTTAGTAGATGCACGTGTCAAAGCGCGACGTTCTCTCTCATCTACAAAATGTGCTGCAACAGGATTTTTTTCCCTCCTTTTTACTTTATCCACGGATTATACATTTTAATGAGGGAAGGCAGGGCTTGTTAGCGGTATTAGTCATTTGCACTGTCACAGTTAAAAATACTTCCTTTTTAATGCGTGCACGCAATGCACATCTTAGCCTCACATAACATCCATGGCACAGTCATTAAAAATAAAACCGCAGGCTTTTAAGACTCCGAGCCTGAACCAGAAGCACCGCGAAGAGGGAAGAAAAAAAAAAACATGCTCCCTTGGAAACAATGATAAGAAATCATCATTTGTTGTCAAGAAGCCGGTGATTTTTTTTCCCTCTTTTTTTTTGCAGAGGTTAAGAAGGCTTTTGATCTGCTTTTAACTCGGTTGAGCTCGGCGTAGGGATTAATTCGAGACTGCACACCTCCAACAGGAGAACAAATCCTAATTTTTTTATTTTGGTACAAAAGGAATCAGGAGCTTGGTTGTTGCTTCTCCTCCCTTTCCAACATCTTCCCATAATTGGAGTTAATGAACGTGGTTTTGGGTGTGTGTGTGTGTGTGTGTGTGTGTGTGTGTGTGTGTGTGTGTGTGGTCTGACCGTGCACAATGGCACACAGAGTCTTGTTTTTCGGCGTGCTCGAGAAACCCAGAACCCCAAACCGCAGGCCTTCAGCAGCTACGGCCTGACAATTACCCGTGTGATTATTGCTGAATTAGTTTATTTTCCGTGTTGAAAATGAGAATAACTCCGGGGCTCTTGCTCCAGACGGCCCGGTGCAAATTGCATTACACACGTGCGTTTTCGCACCTCGGGTGTGCCTGTTTCAAATGAGATTAAGACAAGACGTGTGAATGGCGTGTTTTTAAGATTTTGTTTTGTCTTGTTTTTTTTTGTTTGTTTTTTTTGGAGTGTTTCCCTCCAGTCCAATCCATTTCTGTGAGTTAATGAGACTGCTTCTGGCCATTGATAGAAAGTGTGACGAGGTATCAGGCTCATTGAGTTTGAGTGTCGGGCATTTCCATAAACACAAACTTTCAAAACTAACAAAACAACCTGTTCAGCTCTCAATACCTGGGGAACGCAAACCCGACGAAGCACTTCTGCAGACTGGACCTCTAACATGGGTGATGGTGACAGCTCTGCTTCAACACACTAAATCTTGTTTGATACTAATATATCTTCCTAAAATAAACCAATCAGCCATAACACACGAGCACCCAAAGCTCACCCATGACCACATGGACCAAGGCCTAGTCTGTCTGTCCAGAAAAACCAATGCAGCACGAATCACCTACAAAACAGTCAATACTGGCAACAATAGAAGGGCAACCGAACACCCAGTGCACCACATCACACCACACACAGGAACCAGCAGGCAATGAGCCCAAGCCCGCACCGACCCAACCTCCAAACTCTCCAGTTCCTGATCCGATCAAGCACCAATGGGATGCACCAGAAAAGAAAGTCTGATCCCACGCCATCCGGTGCCAATGTCCTGGTGCCAGACACTACAGCACACCCACCCGTAATAGGCCCTGTGAAGCCACGCCCTCTCGTTGGCACAAGGGGAACCGACATAATACTAGACTTAATGCTTTGTGTTGTAATGTTCTGGCTGATCACATGTGTGGTGCATGTGTGGAATATGTTTGGAATTATGTTTGGAATGTAGAGCCATGTGATTAAAGCATCTGCCAGATTGGTCGGTTTTAAGTCACACTTTTTTTTCTTTTTTTTTACAATTATTTAAGTAAACCTATGAACATTAAATGGTCTAAAATTGACCTTGTACAGTAAATATACCAAAGGTTTTTTTTTGTATTTGAATAAATGTGCTAAAATTAATGAGATTAGCACTTGAGTTGAGAGTAACTCTGCAGTTGAGTTTGTATGCAGTTGGTGCATTAGCGCCTCCTACTGGACTGGAGTGTGGAGCAGGAGATTGGCAGGTTGAAGAAAAAAAAGACTATCGCTTTGTATGAGACATGACATTAAGCAAACAAAGACACAAGTTACACATCAAAGACACAGTAACAGACAGTGGTACCTCATACGAACACCTCGCCTGAAGAATTTGCACCTTCGGAACTGGACTTTTGCAAGAAATCTGCCTCGCCATATGAAGCATTTTCGACATACAAGTAGTGATGGGTCGTTCATGAATGATTCGTTCTTTTTGAACGAATCTTTAGCATGACTCAGATGAAGGAGTCGTCTCGGAGAGTGATTCGTTCATTTTCTATTGGGCGCGCATGCGCAAAGCATCGCAAAACCTCTGTATGTTATATACAGGAAACAGAATTGAACGATTCTCAGCAATAAGTCTTCAAGTCCCGAGTCGTTCGTTCTTTTGACACGTGACTCCCATAGACGCTATGCGGTTCAAAAGAACGAACGACTCAGACTGGAAGGTATAAGAGGTGAGCTGCTCATTCTGTTTATTATAATATGTCCTTAGTTACATTGTAATATTTTCATAACTGGGACTATAGCCAAAATTTGTGTATGTAGACGTATTGGGGGTATTTTTATTGAAAACACAACATTTTAATTTATTTCTGATAAAATGAACGAAATGACTCAAAAAAAGCTGGCTAAGTTGCGCGTACGTCCTGGAGTCGCTTAAAACTTGTTTGTGTGAGTGGAAAACCAAGCAAAGTGAGTTTTTTTTTTCTTTTGCATTTTATGCAAGATTTATTGACGTCATCGCACAGCAGATCCCGAGAATGTTAACAAGGACGGTAGCAAGAAGAAAAGGAGCCGCTGTTAAATAAGGTTTAATGTATGTTTATTTTATATTTTACTTCATTTGCACGTCTTTTCTAAATGTTTTGATTTGTATTTGTGTATATAAAAACATTACAGTGTTGGAAATTGGTAATATTTTTCGAATAGCTGGAACAAATTAAATTTGCATGTTGTTAAAAATAAATCTGCTTGAGACAATCAGACTAACAAGTCATAACATGAGTCACCGCTATTATTAACCACCATATTAACCAAAACTGGATTAATTGATAAACAGGTAAAAAAAAAAAAAAAAAGCAGCATCGCTGATGAAACCATTGCAGTTGGCTATTATATTGACAACTTACACAAAAAAAATGCTTAAGATGTATATAATATAAATAATTATACATTTATAGAATGCATTTATTTTATTTGAGCAGCTAAAAAAAAGCACAACTATTATCTTTAAAGTTTATTTACTATTAAATATCGAGGCGAGTTACAGTTAGTGTCATATTGCAATCACGTAGTAACGCACTTTAGAGAATCTCGTCCAGTCTCGTGTGTATATTTCTAGGATTGTCATCTTCAGTGTGTTTGTACTGGTTTAAAAGAATTATCTTCTGTTTGCAAAGACAAATCCATCAGACAAACTGGAAAACCTAATACTGTAGCAGAACTGATCAATGAATGAAAAACATACTTTTCTTAAGTGTTTGAGATCCAATCAAGAGAAGTCTAGTCTATTAGTGGCAACATAACGTTTGACAACAGACAGAAAAGTTGATAATAAAAAGCAAAGCAGCCAAGCATTCATAGTTATTAAAAATATATTATTAGCAATAAAAATGTAAACATCATCGCTCGGTCCATCATGTGATCCACAGAACCCGTGTAATAAAGATTTTGAGACTCTTTAAAAATCAGTGCTGCTGCTCTACGTTTATTTTTGTCTCTCATTCATAATAATTCACCTATTTATATTTATTAAGTACAGTGGAATTATTTTTACCATCTTGTAGAGACCAGGGGGCGCTAACGCTCATTACGTCAACTCCTTCGTTACGTGAATACATAATATCTGATTGACTCAAATTGTTTGGGGAAGAAACAAAAATGAAACAGAATGTTAATAAAAAGTTTAAAAAAAATTTTTTTTTAGTGTGACGTTATTACGCACAGGCGAGCCCGGACGCTGAACCACGTTTCAGCAAAATCCATTAGCAGGCTTTTTAAATTGGGTTTATTTTTAAAGGTTTTAAAGGGGCGTTGGGGTGAACAGACAGGGAGCACGTGGAGCGCACAAACCCAACACGATTGTTAATGCGAATGCAGAGATGCATCTCAACCCCCCCTCCCTCCCCCCCCCACCCGTGATCTCTCCCATCTCCGCATCTGTGCTGCGTTTCTCCTCTTTCGACGTGACTTCATAGACCGGGTCACTGACCCCGCCCGGTTTTGAGACATACATGGAGACGCTGTCTGAGGCTGATTAGCGGAGGGAGACGCTCCAGTTGCCTGCTCAGGTCACATCCATGCTTTTGTGGAGTGGAGGATGGACTCTTCCTCCTCGTCTATCTTCCCTTCAGGAGGTAAACTCAAGCTCTTAACGTGATCACGTGTTAAGATCAAGTTCATTTCGAGAGTCTGGAAATTGGCGTGGCTGCCCGAGAGAGACGTGGATCCGAGCGACTCGGGGTGATGTGTGAGCCATTAAGCAGAAGAAGTTTAACCCTTGGGTTTCCACAGGGAAACACACGACTTCCTCACAGAGTGGAACAGAACGCGTTAGATGGTGTGTTTGACAGAAAAGGGTTAAACGTGAAAGAGAGGTGACCTTTCTCTTCTCTTGCACCCCCCCCATCTTTTTTTTCTTTCTTTTTTTTTATTTTTTATCAAGCCTCTCCAAAGGGACTCATCATACGTGGGGCTCTATGAACGGGAGAAGGAGAGCATTGTCCTTATCACCTCCTTGCAGAAAGTGGCCGAGTAATAGGACTTTGTAAGGAGAAATGAAGCCCCGGTCTGATGCGGCCTGATTAAAAATTGACTCTGCCACATCAAAGAGGAGTTTGAAGGTGAATGCGATGATCACTTCCCCTCGCTCAGGGACCCACCGCCATTTCTTTTATTCAACCTTGAAAGATTTGTTCTGAATACGGAAATCTCCCAGGAGCCCGCTCTGAGGAGAGGAAGGCGGCCTGATGGAGATGAAGATCGCAGGATGTCCTGTTCCTCTTCGCGTTATTAAAATCATAAAATTCAATTTGGAGCTAATGACGGGCTGAGAGCGGCTCGGTTCGGCCGTGTGCAGATATTTATCTCGGTCACACCTAATTGGGGTTAGTCAGGAATGGGGATTAGATGGGAGTGTGTGTTTAACTCTGTGTGTGTGTGTGTGTGTGTGATTCCAAACTGTTCTTTAAAACAGATTTCTCACCATCATCATCATCATCATCATCATCATCACCACCATCATCACCGTCTAAACTGCAGCCCCCCCCACCCCCACCCCCCTGATGTAGACGTCGCCGTCGGGAGCCATCGTTTCAGCTCCTCTCGGTTTTCATTAGCATACAGAGTGGCATCGGTGGAGGGGTAATCTCAGTGGAGGGATAATCTCTGTCTGGCGAGCAACAAAATAAAGGTGTCACGCCGGGTCACTGGCGCCTGATGTCTGTCTGATGACGACGTCACTATCTGACGACGGAGAAAGCGGGCTCGGCGTTTAGCGCCCTTTGATATAGAGTCACTGGGATGTGAAAAGATTTTGGCTGGAGTCTCAGTAGCTTAAAGATCTCACAGGTTTCTGTACAGCTACATTTCTGGCTATTTCACCTGCCTAAGGAAAAAAAAACAGCTCTGTTTGGAGAAGCATCAGCACCTTATCCCAGAGTACACATACTGTAAAGAGTAACTTACTTTGTATGAATTAATCAGGGACGTCCTGGAACTGCTCTGTTTATTGCTACTGTTTATTGTTTATTGCTGTTGAACTCCTGAGGTTCACGTTTAAGATGTTACAGCGCAAACAGACTTGGTTAGGACGGCCATATTGAAAGGACAGGGCAGCACCGGCAAACGTGTTCTTTCTTAGCTGACCTGCACTTTTCTCAGCTCGCTTGAAAATATCTCTGCAATCACAGCACCTTTTGCTCATTTGGAATCTCCAGGGATCCACCGATACAATATCATCACGATACACACATAGCGATTCCATTTGAATTGCGATTCTCTAAGTATCACGATTTTATAAATATCCTGATACAATAGTGATTCTTAATAACTATTGTTTAGTAAATAATCTATACATATTGTATAATAAAACTGTAGAGTTGGCGTGTCTGTACAGTACATTGGAGATCTTTGCGAAAAAATAATTTGGGTTGACACAAGATGAGTAATAGAACAAATCAAGATAATTTTTTACATTTTTGTCTGTCTGTGTGTTTGTCTGTTCTGTCCGTCTACCTGAGCCTCCAATAATAAACTGGACTCCATATTAACTTAAACACATCTCCTGTTATATTGAACTTTCAGCCTCCTAACACACAGTATGAGGATGGGTTCCCTGTTGAGTCTGCTTACTCTCAAGGTTTCTTCCTATTACCATCTCAGGGAGTTTTTCCTTGCCACTGTCGCACTATACAAATAAAATTTAATTGAATTGTTTGTTTGTGCACACATCATGTAAAAACTCCTGAACAAATTTTAATGAGTTTTTCACCCAGGGATTTGCCCGAGCTTGAGGTAACACATAGGCTTTGTTTCATCGCAATCGACCCATGGGAAGAGAAGATATGCTACTTTGATATTTAAGAAATCAACCTAATCATTAATTCATCTAAAAGCTCACAACACTGACTGGACAATCATGGACACATTCATACACACTTGCACTAAATACTCATACATCTGGACAATTGCACATGTCACCTTTCATGCATATTTGCACAACCACGGACACTTTAATACCATATTTCTATATTTTTGCAATATTTTATTATGCCCTTATGCACAGTTAATTTTACAAATTTTACTAGTTAAAATTATTTCTTAGTATTTCCTTTTTATTGATTATTTATTTCAGGCTCGATTCCCGTCTCTGTGTGCATGGAGTTTGCATGTTCTCCCCGTGCTTGGTGGGTTTCCTCCGGGTACTCCGGTTTCCTCCCACAATCCAAAGACATGTAGGTTAGGCTAATTGACATTCCAAATTGCCCGTAGTGTGTGAATGAGTGTGTGTATGTGAGTATGTGTGTGCCCTGCGATGGATTGGCACCCTGTCCAGGGTGTACCCCGCCTTGTGCCCTAAGTTTCCTGGGATAGGCTCCAGGCCCCCGCGACCCTGTATATAAGGATAAAGCGGTACAGAAAATGAATGAATGAATGAATGAATGATTATTTATTTTACGTACAAGATTTTATTTTCTTATTTTCTTTATTTTTAAGGTCACTGGCGGTCGTATAAAAGCATTTCACTGCATATTATACTGTGTATGATTGTGTATGTGACTAATAAAATTTGAATTTGAATTTGAAATTGAACAGATGGCACTGTAACATATTTTAATACATGCTTATGAGTGTGCAATTGAAATCTACTTAATAAACGTGATCTCATACTTTCATAACACGTAAAAATTTCAGCACAGTCCAAAATTCAACAGATGGCGCTGTACACATTTTAAAACATGCTAATGAGTGTACAATTAAATTTCATGTGAACAAAGTCGCGGGCATGGCTAGTTAGTAAATAATGTCCTCCTAATGTGTTAATAGTTTAGAAAGTGACACCTGTAGGATTATAGAGGAACAGCAACATTTTACCACCTTAAATGCAGACATATAAATTTAAATGACAATTGTGGAGTCAATGTGGCGATAGATAAATTGCCACCCAAAAGAATGCTGTAATTAAACACGTAATTAAATCCCCATTTCTACTATTTAATACAATGTTTTAATTAGATTATATCTGTTGTACTGTATGAATTCAGAGATTTAAATCCAGTGCAAAAGTGCATGGCCCTCCCATTTAATAATACAAATTATTAAATCAAATTAAATGATGTAGACTGAATTTTTTAAAAATTAAAAACATATAAGAATGCAAAACTGTAGGTACAGTAGTTTATCGTTTTGATTACATTTTCAAATAATTAAGACGTTTAGGTTTCTTTCCTAAATACTGAAACTTGTGTTGTCGATTGTTTAAATAGTGTCTTGTACAACGCAATGATTGTTTTTCTTTTCTACTTCACACTCCAGTCCTCTAGGGGGCGGTACTGCACCAACCACACACAATCTTAAAATATAAAGAAGTGATACTCTTGCAAAATGTGAGGGGTTATATATATATATATATACAGTTGCTTGCTAAAGTATTCGGCCCCCTTGAACTTTTCCACATTTTGTCACATTACAGCCACAAACATGAATCAATTTTTATTGGAATTCCACATGAAAGGCCAATACAAAGTGGTGTACACAAGAGAAGTGGAACAAAAATCATACATGATTCCAAACATTTTTTTTTACAAATAAATAACTGAAATGTGAGGTGTGCGTAATTATTCAGCCCCCTTTGGTCTGAGTGCAGTCAGTTGCCCATAGACATTGCCTGATGAGTGCTAATGACTAAATAGAGTGCACCTGTGTGTAATCTAATGTCAGAACAAATACAGCTGCTCTGTGACGGCCTCAGAGGTTGTTTAAGAGAATATTGGGAGCAACAACACCATGAAGTCCAAAGATCACACCAGACAGGTCAGGGATAAAGTTATTGAGAAATTTAAAGCAGGCTTAGGCTACAAAAAGATTTCCAAAGCCTTGAACATCCCACAGAGCACTGTTCAAGCGATCATTCAGAAATGGAAGGAGTATGGCACAAATGTAAACCTACCAAGACAAGGCCGTCCACCTAAACTCACAGCCCGAACAAGGAGAGCGCTGATCAGAAATGCAGCCAAGAGGCCCATGGTGACTCTGTACGAGCTGCAGAGATCCACAGCTCAGGTGGGGAAATCTGTCCATAGGACAACTATTAGTCGTGCACTGCACAAAGTTGGCCTTTATGGAAGAATGGCAAGAAGAAAGCCATTGTTAACAGAAAACCATAAGAAGTCCCGTTTGCACAGCAAACATGTGGAAGAAGGTGCTCTGGTCAGATGAGACCAAAATGGAGCTTTTTGGCCAAAATGCAAAACGCTATGTGTGGCGGAAAACTAACATTTCATATCACTCTGAACACACCATCCACACTGTCAAATATGGTGGTGGCAGCATCATGCTCTGGGGGTGCTTCTCTTCAGCAAGGACAGGGAAGCTGGTCAGAGTTGATGGGAAGATGGATGGAGACAAATACAGGGCAATCTTGGAAGAAAACCTCTTGAAGTCTGCAAAAGACTTGAGACTGGGGCGGAGGTTCAGCTTCCAACAGGACAACGACCCTAAACATAAAGCCAGGGCAACAATGGAATGGTTTAAAACAAAACATATCCATGTGTTAGAATGGCCCAGTCAAAGTCCAGATCTAAATCCAATCGAGAATCTGTGGCAAGATCTGAAAACTGCTGTTCACAAACGCTGTCCATCTACAGTAATCTGACTGAGCTGGAGCTGTTTTGCAATGAAGAATGGGCAAGGATTTCAGTCTCTAGATGTGCAAAGCTGGTAGAGACATACCCTAAAAGACTGGCAGCTGTAATTGCAGCAAAAGGTGGTTCTACAAAGTATTGACTCAGGGGGCTGAATAATTATGCACACCACACTTTGCAGTTATTTATTTGTAAAAAATGTTTGGAATCATGTATGATTTTCGTTCAACTTCTCACGTGTACACCACTTTGTATTGGTCTTTCACGTGGAATTCCAATAAAATTGATTCATGTTTGTGGCTGTAATGTGACAAAATGTGGAAAAGTTCAAGGGGGCAGAATAGTTTTGCAAGCCACTGTGTATATATATATATATATATATATATATAAAAGGAAGCAGTTCATGTGTTCTGTGAAAGTTGTGGTGTATTTTTATGGAATTCGTCAATTTTAGAGCTTTTAACATTTGTTAATTTACTGAAATAATTATAAGAGTGTGAATGGTTTCCAAATAAAAAAACTGACCCATGGATAGAATTGATTTCATAATTGATTAAATTGACGTTGATTGTAGTAAACATCTAGATCATCTATTCATCAGGTTCATACACACAGGTCACACTCTATCAGATGTTGGTATCAAAACCACCCCCCCAGTGTCAGATGAACCTGATACCAGTATGAGTAACTCTGCAAGTGAATTGAACGAAACTGAATTAGATGGGGTTTTATTTTCCCGCTACTCACATATACACCATACCACCAGACGTACACACCGTCTCAGTCCTGCATTATCACTTTCATCAAGTTCGCCCAGGGGTTAGTTACACGTGGCTCCAGGTGTGAGGTGAGAACAGAAGCTTTCTGATCAGACCTGTCCAAATAAGAGCTGTAAACCTCAGACAGCAGTCGCGGTGTAGAAAGGTGTCTTGTATTTACAAATGCAATTACGCATCTCTCGCTTCCTCACTTCATTATTTGACAATCAAAGCAATCCGCCGTCACGGCGTGCGGAATTTGAATTCTTTGAAAGTTTACACAAATAAAGCTTTCTTCTGAGCCGCGATGAGAATTTTCGCACCTATTAAAGCCGTATCTGAGCTTCAACACACTGATTGCGTGTCGTCTGATGAGCCTTGGGGTTGTTTAAATGGATTTATAAGATATAACGCCAGAGACAGGGAAGAAACAAGCTGAACTGATGTCAACTATAAGTCGGTAAATATACAGTATTTAAGCTTTTTTTAGATGAACATCACGATGCGGTGCAACTCGGCATTCTGGGAGGGAAATTTAAATATTTTTACATTTAAGAAGTGAAATGTGCATTTTAAAAATGAATAAATGAACAGGTATTTTGCATTTCTGGATCAAATGAGATGTTAATTAATAACAGAAGTGCATAGAAGAGTCTGACCTGCTACAGGTTCACTAACATTTGTTTCCAATATTTATGCTTCCTTTTTTATTTTTTATGTGGCCAGGTTTGTTTTTGTCATTAGAGGGTTTTTGTTGTTGATGCTGTTGTTGAAGTTTACAAACAGTAATTATTTTTCATTTTAGATGCATTCAGTCTATTATTATCCACAGCACCTGTTATGGACTGAACCACTACCTGGAGTGCACTTGTGAAATTATTAAACACAATAAGCTTATACACACTCTGGCCAAAAACAAATCACCATTTTATTAAGGTGAAATTATTGGCCTGCATCAAGCAATGAAAAAACAACTAAGGCTACGTTTAGACTGTCAGGTGAATGTGACCCAATTCCGATTTTTTGCTCATATGTGACACATATCGGATATGTAAACATATCGGATGTCCGTGTAAACAGGAAAAAAAACGCATGCATTCCGATATTTCGTGATCGGTTTCAGGCCTCCTTCATATGTGGAAATAAATCAGATATAAATCAGATGTCGTGTAAACAGACAGATCGGATTTCCTGAGTCGTTGTGTTCTGTACGTCATTAAAACAGCGACTTCTTCGCGGTTTAATGACGTAGTGTTATTCTCCAGTGGAAGCGCGTGTGGAATGATAACATCCCAGGGAGGAGGAAAAGACCCCCCCCCCAATCCCCCCCCCCTTTTTGTTAATGCTTATTTGGGCTAAATAACATTAAGAAATCAGTATTTGGTGAATTGAGCTTATGCGCAGGCTGCGATTATGCCGTTTTTTCCTCCTCCTCCGTTTTAAAACCATGGAGATGTTTCGCGAACTTTGCATATATCGCAGAGCGTGAAGCATATTTCACCTTCGTCTATCTTGGCTAGTTTGTAGCGCATACTCCCTTTAAGTATGCGCGACGTTTCAGATGGTATGGCGAGAGTAAACACGTGAATCAGATACGAGTCATAGTTAAAAGAACACGTAAACAGACGGTCAAAAAAATCAGATATAGGCAACAAATCAGAATTAGGCATCGAGACCTGCAGTGTAAACGTAGCCGAAGTCTCCTCAGATTAAGGAGACTGAATCTGAAATGACTAGAATTGGGTCTAGAACTGTCTCAAGACATTATTAAACCCTGGAAGGATAGTGCTGAACCATCACCGTCACGGAAGAAATGTGATCAGGAAAACATCATGAATAGAGATCACTTAAACGCTTGGTGAAGTTGCATGGTACAAAGTTAAACAGTAGTAACCTCTCAGGATTGAGACTAAATGGCCGTGTTCATAAGAAAACCATTTGTTAATGAGACTCAACAGACAAAAAAACCTTTAATTTGTTAGGGAGCGATGAAAAACTTTAATTTGTTAGGGAGTCCAGATTGAGGCTATGGTGGCAGTGTTATGATCTGGGTTATGTTTAGTTGCTCAGGTCTAGGCTCAGTAATGTTATGTGGCAATGGAGTCAGCTGACGACCTGAATGTACTGTGGAGTTTCTCTTCCCAGATGGCACGGACATATTCCAGGACTCTGGGAGCGTGAGGAATCATTTTCACACATGCACTGGACACCACAATGTACGCTATAATCAAAGCTAAAGGCACTCAAACTAAATAATAATGTTTGACTTTGTTTTGGCCAGGGTTCTATTAGCATGAATCCGGCTGTCCCTCATAGCAAACCGTCAGGTCTTGCCAGTTCCTTACAGATGCAGGAGCCATAGGCAACTTGCATATGCAACCAAGTTGGTAAATGATCTCAATTCATGATGTTTTTTTTTAATGACATTTCTTCTGTGAAGTTGACGCTTCAGAACTATCCTACCAGGGTTTACTGTAATAATGTGTGAATGTATAAGTTTCTGTAGGCATATTCGTGACCTTCCGTAGTCAATCATGACTGGCCGAGGTGGCTACAGAAACCCATGGAGATCTACAGCAGGGCTGCGGCTAACAGCAAGTAAACAGGAACAATTCAAACAGAAACTTAAAGCAAAACAAAAGTCCCAATAAAAGTCTAAAAGCTTTCAGCTCCCAGCGGACTGCCACGAGCCTAAATCAAGTACGTTTCTTCATTCTAAGGGTGTGAAAGCATCCACTCATGCCCATAACTTAAATTTAAATTGACATTATTTTTATTTATTTATCTGTTTATTTCTGCATTACTGTATTCTGTACCCCAGCTGGCTCTGATTCAGCAGCGTTCAGCTCCACTCTCAGGGAACCCCAAGCGATCACTATCTCATCGAGCTCCTCTCCGTATCAGATGCTCTCGAGTGGTGATCGTCGGCTCTTGGAGCCCTTTCTGCACTGAGGGTAAATGCAGACAGAGTGGACTTCACTTACCACCCCCCCCGTGCACTTTTAAAGATGGTTAACTCCAGCAGTACCGGCTATTAGAGCAGACTGCTCTGAAATTGCCTCTGACCTCTACAAACACTCCGGTGCATTCGAGAAGAAAAAATAAATGATGGCTTGAAAGTTCATTTGGACTGATCCATCAAAAATAAATAAATAAATAAATAACAGGGGGCGCGCAGGTTGCGCTCGGCGGGCCCCGGCCGAGAACTCCATCAGTGACTCGGAGAGTTATCGCGAGCCCCGCCGAGGCCCCCGTGCGTTCCCATTTCCACGCGGCCTCCTCATCCCTGTGGCCTGTTTACCATCTGTATCTTTCTGCATGTTTAAGGTTCATGAGGTGGCGCGCCGCAGACATCTTCATATGAATGAGGCTGAGGAGAGGTGCCAGGCTGCAGATAGCCCTGCTGAATGATGGGAGTTTAGTGGACCCTGTTAAAGCCCTCCCTGGTTTCTGCACAACATATCAGGGGGGGAGGAAAGAAAAAAGAAAAAAAAAAACTGGGGCATTAGATTCTGGCACGCTCGAGAAGTTTGGCTTGGCAGGAAACCAGGACTTAATAGTCGGGGATGTGTAGGTTATGAATAAGGTGCACTCGCACCGCCAGGAGAGCTGAAGGGAGCGGCGGTCGGTGCTGGCGGGATGCCTGACCACAACCTCGGCTATCAAATCTCTCTCCTCCATCCACATGCGTCCCTCCCTCCTCTCTTTCTTCCCTCTCTTTCTTTTTCATGACTATTTCGTTCACACGAGGCATCCGAATGCAGAAATCTCGTCACAGTTCATCAGGGCCAAGAGTAGGGGGCCGAGCAGCAAGTTTGCAAACCTCAGGCGATTTCAATCTTTCTTTCTTTGTGTCCTTCTTGTCATCATGTTGTCTATTTATCTGGTTTGCTTCTGTCCTTTCTTCCCAGTTTTCTTTTTTTTCTTTTTTTTTCTTCCAAATCCAGTTGTGTCTGTCTATCTGTCTGTCTGTCTGTCTATCTGTCTGTTTGTCAATCTTTCTTATTAACATTTATCATTTCTTGTCTTTTCTTCTGCTTTCAGGCTCTTTCTCTATTTCTTGCATGCTTCACTCATTCTTTCTTCCTTGCTTTTCTGTCTCTTTGTTCATTCATTCTTTCTTTACTTTATTGCTTTCTTTCTTGCCCGTTCTGTTCTATTTCATTTCCATTCTATGCCTCATGTTATCTTTCCTTCCTTCACCCAATCTTAGCTAATAGCATGACATGTTGTCTATCTATCTGTCTTGCTTCAGTCTTTTCTTTCTTGCTTGATTTCCTTTTTTTTCATTATCCACTTGTCTGTCTGGTTTGCATCCATCCTTTCTTTCATTTTCTTTCTTTCTTTATCTTTTTCCCAGTTTCGCTCTTTTTTGCACGCTTTACTTATTATTCCTTTGTTTCTTAGATATATGTTTCTTTATATTTCTCTATTCCCTCATATCATCTTTCTTTCCTTTTCTCTTTACGCCTCTCTTATAACATGCTTCAATCATTCTTCCTTGCCTTTCTTTCACTTCCATTCATGCTTCTTTTTTATTTTTCCTTATTTTCTACTTGCTTACTTTTTGTCATTTTTCTTTATTTTTTTCTATTCTCGCGTGTCATCTTTCCTTCCTTCATCCCAACTTTTTGTTTCTCTCCTAATAGCATGAACTGCTAACTTTGTTCTATCTATCTATCTATCTATCTATCTATCTATCTATCTATCTATCTATCTATTGTATCTATCTATCTATCTCTTTGATGGTTGATTATTTACTTACTTTATTATTTCTTCACTCATTGTTCCTTGCTTTCTTTTTCCTTCTTTCTTTCTTTCCTTTCTTCACTTTTCATTGCATGTCTTTGTTGCTCTTCTAACCCCGGATGCCAGTCAGAACTGCTAATTTTAACCGTTCTGTTCGTTTTAATTAGCTGGCCAGGACTCGTAGTCGTTATCCGTCGGGGATTAGCGCACGCTGTTTTGCTACGTGTGTGTGTCTCGTGTCTGCGCTCTTTGTGCTTGTGGAGCTCCAGGTAGAGGAGCCTCTTTAATTACTGCAACATGTGCGAGCAATATTGAATTTTTAATAAACAACGCGGCGTGCCTGCTGCGCTCCCTCACGCAGCCTCACACACACAACATGCAGGATGTAGGATGTGTTTAATATGCATCTGCATAAGTGTTATTAAAACAAACACTACTACTTAAAAAAAAAAAAAAAGTTCTGGAATTAAAATGTGACCCCTGACTAAAGGTCACGGAGCTGCAGATTGTGGATATAAAGATGGAAAAAGATTCAAAGCTTTCTGAGAAATTGCGAGCAGTTCTGAGCGAGACGTTCCGACATCTGATGGCCAGGAGTGAGGGATGAACATCAATCCATGATCCAGCTGTTCACCTGAAATCTAAACAGCATGACATCATTTCCTGTTTGTGCGTTTTTTTTTTTTTTTTAAAGCTCCAAACAGCGTTTCATATCTGCGGGTCTCAGCAGCACACGTGACACATGACGTTCTTCTCAGGACGTTCTTGCTTCACTACGTTTAAAATACTATTTGCTTTGCCATCTTGTTATTTTTTTCACTTCTTTTTAGTCACGCTTCCTTCTAGTATTCACTTTGTTTGTGTTTTCATGTCCCTTTATGGACGTCCAACTTCCTTTTATGGACACTTCACTTCCTGTTGATGACTTGCTGCTTTCCTTTTTCAGATTTTTCACTTCGGGTTGAGAAATGTTCAAATTTGTACCAAATTTTTTAGGAGGTTTTTGCACTTATTCTTTAGACACGTATACATTTGTAGGTACTTTCTGCTTTACTCTTGACTCACATGATAAAAAAAGAAAAACACACGTTTACCCTTGATAACAAGATGTTCTGTCTAATTTCGTCTCTCGTAGTGACGTTGCAACGCGGACTTCCTGTTGCACGAGGTCTGTTTCATGGAATTGCACCCTTGTTCATGTCATCTCACACAAACACCACCGGTCCTTCCTTCACTTCTACTCATCTGCTGCCCTCTATTGGTCAGAGGCAAAACCCCAGTGTAAACCCGATGCCCTTCCCGCAGCACTTCATTGGACCCCAGAGCCCCCATGCTGCCATTCCGCCGTCTGAATTAAACCTCATCTCATCTCGCAGATTGAATGCTTTGTTTTCTTTATGACATTCCAGATTGAATAGAAGGAAAGAAATGGTAAACATTAAGCATCCAGATAAAAAGTGCATTACTGTAAATGTGCTCCGAGACGCCGTTTATCCTGCGGATCTTGATGAAAGCTTTGACAACCATCATATTACGGTGCATAATGGAGGATAATGAGTTACTGTTCAGCCTTTTTTCTTTCTTTCTTTCTTTCCTTTCAATCTATCCACCTTTAACTAATAGTCGCCCAAACAACTTGGCATTCCTTTATTCATGCAATTTAATACTGGGTGTTTAATGTTTCATCATAAATCATATTCGGTAATGACGTCCATGCGATACGACGCTGGGATATTCTGTCAGAAGTCATAACGTTACAGTTAGACTCCCTTCTTCTTCGAGACTATGTTTATCGTCTGAATCAGTGGTTCCTATTCCTCATCCTGGACCACCACCTGCCCTGCACAATTTAATGTTTTACTCATTTCACTAATCAGCCAGGCTTTTTTTAAATGAACTGGGTGCGACCGAGCAGGAAAACCACTAACGTCTACAGTGTAGGAGGTTCTCCTGGAGCAGGCCTGAGAACCACTGTTCTAGGCAAAACGTCCATAAACATTTCATTCTTTCCACCGTTATATCTCTAATGATGCAGAACCAGCCTTACCTCACACACCGAGACTCATCACCGAATTAATTCTGACTTTTATTCTCCAGTTCTACATGTTTATGAGGGTTTAATTTCTAATAAAAGTATGGCGGCCTGACTGGGAGAAGTCTCTATGAGGCATGTTCGGTAATAACGCAGAGTGTGAGCAGAGAGACAGGTTCATGCAGGAACTGTGTCGATCTGATGTCTGGATAAAATTACTCCAGACACGCGCCAGACACGAGGTGAAGGTTAGAGAAATCTCTCAACAAACTCGGTGACATCGTTCTTATCATTTTGAGAGGGAAAAAGGGACGATTTGTCCCTCGTTTTACTCTCCTGTATATTTTAATACAAGGATGGAGGACGGGATAGGGTGAAATAATAATAATAATAATAATAATAATAATAATAATAAAACCTGTTTTTATCACCTACATCTCAAAACTGAAGTCTTATCAATTCTTTTTTTTTTTTTATTAAATTTGTATTATAGTGTATAAATCTGTTTTTTTTTTTAACTGGGTGTAAATATGAAAAAAAAGGTCATATTTAACCCTTAATCAGGTGAAGAACCTCATTCCATTGGATTTATACATTTTTATTTATTTATTTGTATTTTAGCATTTTTGCAGGTGTTTACATTATGAATAAATGCCTTTAACCTTATGTGATTTTTTACAAACACATTTAGTAAAAATCATTACCCTAGACAATGGAAGAACAAAATCCCTTTATAGGGCACTCATTAAAAAACTTTTAATTTGTATTTTTTATCACAATGCTTCATGCTTGTCATTTTTATGTTGGTAATTAAGGTCAGTGAAGTTACCATATATGGTTACTCATCCAAAATAAGATCTTAGGCTAATAACTAAAAGTTTATATATACAAAATATAAAACAGAATTCAAAGTTAAAGGATCATTTATTTACACATAAAAATGTGCATAAATATAAATATTTTTAAAATGTGGTTACAAGTTACAAAATGTGGTTCTTTGACCAATTAAATAATATATATTATATGGTAACTTCATTTACCTTGATGATTTGAAATTATGGCAATTAACATTTTGAATATCCAAGATTTTCAATTAGTGCCCAATAAGTTTTAATATTGTTCATTGTTGCTATTTTTAAACTATATTTTATTATTCATTTTTATGTATTTTTACTTTTAACATTACACTAAAATGCATGTTTTCTTATTATATAATACATATCTCAAATCACTTTTTTTTTTAAATATCTGGGATACATTTTAACACAGTTTTGTGTGGATATAAATATGTTACAATGTATGCCAGATTATAATTTTTTTTTTATTAAAATGGCATGCATTTTTGTACATTTTCATTCATTGTGTACAAATTGGTAAAAAAATAACTTTTTTGTTTGTTTATGTAGAAATATTTTTATATATTTATTTATTTAGTTTTTTTTTCATTAGTGCATGTGCATTTGTTTTTATTCTAATGTAATTAATTAATTGTATTGAGCCATTTCTCTTTGTTTCTTTCTCTATTTTGTGATTTAAATCATGGACACACTAGAAATGTATTATTATTATTATTATTATTATTATTATTATTATTATTATTATCTTCTATTTTTAATGTCATTTTGGCGTTATTGAAAACTGTGATTGTGTTATAATGGAATTATAATGGATTGGAGTCATTAGCCAAAAAAACTTAAACAAAGAAAACTACTTTGCGCTCATCATCAACTACCATCAGCTGCGCTCCTGATGAACGTCTGCAAACCCACAGAATCTCGCTCAGCTTCCTGAGTAAAAGTAAAAACTGACAGAATTAAATAGCATTGAATTTCCCTTTCTTACTTTTTCTTTCATGTGTTCAAACTATTATGTTCATAAACTGCATTTGTTTTAATTCATACTATTGTAATGCAAAAACATCACATGGAAAAAAAGAGAAAAGTTACCCCCGGGCAGGGAAAGGGGTAAAGCACGTTAAGCCCAGTGAATGTGGGCGGAGCCAACCTATACGATGCCCCGCCCATCTGGACAGAGTGATTTCATCACAGGATAAAGGTGATCAGTCAGGAGACTTCCGTATTGATTTGCAGTGATGCATCACTCTAAAGAGACGAAGAGACTCGATTCAACGCCAGGAAGAATAAATAAACGCCCCCCTACAGCATAACAGAGCAGAGCCACCGGTTTTCCTTTAATTTGTCACTCGTCTGTATACCAGCCTCAAGTCATTTTTCTTCTCCCCATGGCATCGCCTGACAGGGACCGAAGAGACAAGCGTAATTATGAACGTGGATATGCTAGCAGGCTGTAATCAGCTGTGTTTTAGACAGATCTCTCTCCACGCTGTCATCCATCCTGGAAAATTACAGTACAAATGATGGCTATATATCGAGGCACTACGTCACTCGCTTGCAATTTTCAGGCCATGTCAGATTTCACCTATTTCCCTTTAATACTACGGACATTGCTTTTTAATAAAATGCCCCCTCCGATATACATTTCTGGGCACGTCTCAGGGAGCAGGGTGTGCCGCTCAATTCCATGTTTAAATATTTACCTCGGCTGAATGACAATAAGAGCTGAGGAAAATAAGTCCAAACGGCGAGTCCCTCACCGGTGCTTTTAGTCATAAGCAGACATGCAGGTTTGCGCAAAATGGAATTTCCTATCGGCCGATCACAATGCAGACGTGCCGGCGGTGTCTATAATTCAGCCTCCACACTGCTGGATTGTTTAAGGGACCTTAAATTAAGAGAGAGAGGGAGAGAGAGAGAGGGAGATTGATAGGCAGGCAGAAAAGCAATTCCGCCATCAGAAATGGAGCCTGGAGTCAAGTGTCCGTCAGGAAAAAGCAGCTGGTCACGGTGGGTCAATTGTGACGGCGTGAGATTTGTGTGGCGGAACGTGTTGGGGTCAGATAATGAAAGACAAATCAACAAATCCCTGAAAAATGAACAGCTCCCAGTGAGAGGAATGTGGAACAAATAAACAAAAATTACAGGCGCAGGCACCAATAATAGACTAATGACTGAAATGAATCAAACACATTTCCGTGCTCGTTAGATCTATTGTTGTCTCAATCATCGCGCTTAATGTGTCCCAGTAGGTCATTTAAATTGAGGCTTTTGAGGCCTCCAGTGAATTCTAATGTACCTTTCATTTATTGTCAAGTTGGGTGGTAAACAACACACAACGACACACACACACACACACACACACACACACGCTGTTATACACGGCGCATTACCCAGTCCTTGTCTAATGGCCTCGGATTGCACTCAAAAGTCTGATTTGGGCACGGTCACTGCGATTAGTGCCATATTAAAGCAATCAGTAACCGTCGGTTCATATTTGAAAGATCTCTAAATGTATTATTTGGACATCTTTCAGCAGCGCTTTGACGTCGGCGGCCAGGCAAGTAAGATCCTGTAGCCAGGAGAGGTCTGCTTTCCATTGGTTTTCCACTTGCACAAGAACATATGGTGTTTAATAGGCCCTAATTCTGCCATGCTCGAGCCCGAGGCTCTGACTCCTTAGACGTTCAGCCCGGTTCCAGCATGTTTATCACAACTGGAGCTGGTGAATCATCAGGGTTTGACCTGCTCTCTTGGACAGCGCGTACTACTCCCTCCTCCAGATTCCCGAAGTTCTGCAAGTGCACGTATGACGAGCGAACATGCTCTCGTGTTTATTTGCAGCACAATTTAAGACTGAACTATTTTCAGACGCCGAGAAGCGGCAGAGTTTTAATGATTATCCCACACATTCAAATAATCTGTCGTTTCAATTAGAACGCTGTCAGGTGCGTTAACGTCTCTCCCGCGCCTCCTCTTCTCCTCCGGTGGGAGTTTACTCAAAAACCCGCCGGAAAAACAAAAGCAGCATCGCGAGTGGAATTTGACAGCGGTTTTGAAGTGAGTCAGGAATAACCTACACAGGCGAGGGCAAGCACTCACTTTAAGGGGTCACAATTAAGCCCAATCATACTTCGGGAGACAAGGAAGAAGAAGACGGGGGACCAAGGAATACATTTTTTTTAAAGGAACCAAGTGTGTATTTTATAAACAAATATGTTTATTTATATTTTTTATGCAGAAGTTTCTCCAGAGGTGGGATTTGTTGGCTTCGCCTTCACATGGATGAATCCAGCCGTTGGATCAACCTTTCCTGATCTCACCTCTTTCCTTATGTGGATATGGATGGATGGATGGATGGATGGATGGATGGATGGATGAGACAAATGGATGACATGGAATGGACAGGATGGAAAGGATTGGGATCAACAGATGGATTGGAATGCAAGAATGAATGGATGAATGAATGGGCAGAGTGGAATGTACAGTATAGGATGGGATTAATGGATGGATGGATTAGTAGCATCATACTGTATGCATGTTTACAAGGAATGATTTTGCTTGATGAAGTGGAATCTGTAATATGAAATGGGCTAGATGGATGGACGGACGGATGGACGGATGGATGGATAGATGGATGGATGAGATGGACAGACTCCAGTGAAGTTTAAAGTTTTCCAGATTACTTTGACCCATTTTTATCTTCCTTCATACTCCTGCTATGCATCATCCTGACCCTTCAGACTACAAGTAAAAAAAATTCTCTCTGTTATGATTACTACTTATAAACCGAACAAGCCTTATCGAGAGCGCGTCTGCCTCGGCTTTCGTCCTACCCCAGTTTTCTGCTTTTATATATACTGTATATGTATACACATTCTTTAGTCTGATTTTAGAGTTCGCCAAATCAGATCCAGCAGAAAATCTGTTTCATGTTAGCCATATCATTGGTGCTATCTACATCTCTCCCTCCCTCCTTCTCAGTCTCCATCTCTCTCTCTCTCTCTCTTTCTCTCTCTTACTCATTGTGTTTTTCGAGTTCAGTTCACGATTCATTTTTTGGCAGACGCTAAGTAGATGGAACAGACTTTTTCATGAATGTTATGCGGTGTGCTCTCTTAACAACTGTTATGCGAAACATAACTGTTTCTTAACCTTGAAAAACCTTTAGGCGGAGGACAAAAAAAGGAAAAAAGGGGGGCTGGGGGGGGAGTTAGTTTGAGTGTCTGAGCGGAGTAGAACATTTACAGATTCATTATTATAGTCTCTCCGGATTCAGATTTTCTAACATTAAAAAGCAATTTAATACCGGAGATGATTAAAGCACACTACATATCTATAGGACACTTCAAAGAATAATTGCATTACTGTTTACTTTTCCTTCTTCATCGCCTACAGGTATGTGTGTGTGTGTGTGTGTGTGTGTCGTTCTCTGATGGAGCTCCATCTCCTTTCTCACTTCACTAATAGAAAGGCAGCTGAAGTGCAGGTGTATAAGCAGGGATGTGAATGCAGGTGATCTATCAGACGTCTTTTATTCTGCAGTAAGGCTGAGTGACGTACGCGCTGCAGCCCACGTTAAACAACCCACGTGAAATTAAACGCCTAATGACATGCTGATGTATTTTACTCAGGTTCTTCCAAACCCACAGCACCCCCCCCCGCCTCCCCAAAAGCACCATTAGAAAAACCAGTTGATATGTGACCACAATTTCTCAACAGACAGACCGAATTGACAAAATGCCATTTTTTATAAAGATGTACTGAAATTCATAGTCATCGTCCCTATCTTTTTGGAATTTGAAATGCCCCAGGGTGGGCCCTCGGTACAATCTATCTCTCTGGAATAAATGACTAGCTTGTACCTTTCTAAGTGTCACTCAAAGCTCTTTTTTTTTTCTTCCACCTCCAGATGTGGTGCAGGAACAAATCTATAATTTTAAAAAGGAAATGTCGAGCTGTTTATCGTCATGATTTGGGGGTGGGGGGGGATTACAGCATAAAATATTTTAAAATTAAAAATTCACCATCTCTGAACCTTTCAGAGAACTTCATCCTTCCCCTATTGTTATGCTTCTGTAAACGAAAATGGACTCAAAATCATACCAGGATGTACCTCATCACTGTTTCAAGCCCACATAGTTGTGAGTTTTGTACCTTTGTAATGCAGGATTCACAGAAAAAAACAGTAAGTATGTACGCTCGGAGAACATAGTGTGAGAATGTAACTTGACCTTAGGTAGAACCTTCAAAAAAACGCCTCAGGAGAACGGAAGATTATATTCGAGAAAATCATTTAAGGTTATTTATTTATTTGTTGTTGTTTTTTTATAGATATTTAATGGTTCTTAGCATCGTTTGTAAATCTATAAGGAACCATCTATAAAAGGAAAGTCATCTGTAGTGGAGAATTAGATTTTGTGAAATCCACGTGGTACTTTTTAAGTTGCCTTAGGAAACAAAAGCAACACAAGAAAACACATACTGGTGGGAGATTGAGCTTTTTCACTTCCTACAGTACTGTACGTGGTTAAACTTGGAAGCTGCGCTGAAAGTGAAATCATCTGTTATAAGGTTTCAAATAAAATATACTAAGTGTACCTTAAAACTGTGGTAACTGTGGTACCTTTTAAAGGGCCTTGGAAACAAAGAGAATGGTCTCATAAAAAGGGAAAAAAAAGTATCTAAGTTCTTAGGAAAGTTAAGATTTATTCCATTTAAAAAAACGTCCAAGTTGTCCATTACATGACTTTACTTCCTCTTCACATCCTCTGAACCAGGCTTCCTGGCTTCCTAAGAGGTTCTGTAGGGTTTTATAGAGAACACAACTGGACCTTAGGAACCACTGTGGTCCGAACTACTGGGAACAAATGTATACAAACAATCATATATATAAAACAAATATGTATTATTAAAAAAAATGTTTATTGAGGTTTCTTAGTTTCTGGATACTTTTCTATTGTATGGTTTTACATTGCACTTATCTAGACCTTAGGAAGCTTAATGGTACCTTCTGAATAGGCCATGGAGAACAAGATTCTACTTGCAGGAAATAGAATTTCTTAAGGTTTATATGGATATTTGACGGTTCTTACAATCTTTTGAGGTCCTGCTTGTGGACCTTGTGCTCAGATTTATGACGAGAGACTAAGCAAGACTGCAGACCAACAACTCCAGGTGCCATCTCTGGACTTAACTCTTTTCTATCTCCAGTGAATGCTTTATGGACAGACAGATCCATCTTGTGTGTCCATCCGCGTCATGAAAACTAATGGATCATCTCTGAGCCATCTGAATGCTCCTCGGTGAGACTTGGTGAGGGCACTAGAAGGCTGACGTGTCCGCGGAGCGAGGAGGTTGCAGTGTTTCTTTGCAGGGATAAAGTTCCATATCTTGTACGATGGAATGAACAAACACCTGGACTTTAGGATCCAGTAGAGTACCACTGATGGAACCGTGCACTGGGGAACAAAACATACCTGTACAGTCCTTGGTCTCTATGTTGGATTGTGAAAAACAACAATAATAGATTCTCAACTACAAGGAACAGTGAATTTATGCTGGAAATAAATATCTGTATTTCTGCGTTCCTACCAGGCTTTAAATGTCTCACCTGCCCTCTTCCTCGCTGTTATTTTGCAAATTTTTTTTACCTCCACTGTGTTTGTCATTTTGTCCCATTTATTCAATTTCCTCTGGTAGTCAATCACCTTTTCTATTGAAAGCATTTTGTGCAAATTGCATCCAAGCGAGCGTTCACGCTGCCAGATGCTTTCATCCTGT
This sequence comes from Channallabes apus, assembly GCA_030522415.1. Lineage (NCBI taxonomy): Eukaryota > Metazoa > Chordata > Actinopteri > Siluriformes > Clariidae > Channallabes > Channallabes apus. The sequence goes on along the minus strand of CM060115.1, from coordinate 27,455,576 downwards.
AATCCGCTTTCGTTTTTTGGTCAGACGTAACATCCTGCATTCGCTGCTCTTAATATATGTAAATATTTCAGGTAATGCGCATCTTCCCTGCCATAAACTGTTTCTACAGCCGGTGAAAAAACCCCCGAATCTGGGATTTCTACTTCTGCAGCCAAGCAGCACTGATGCCTCAGAGTAAATACCTGCTAAGCAACATTAGCAGGTGTAAACAGAGAGTTTGTCGAGGCTAAGCTCGGCGCAATGCTTAGGTAAATGTCATTTCATTTGAGAAGCCGTCAGCTTTAGTTGGGGCCGGCATCCGTATCGCTGTCTCTTCTCCTTGCCAGAGTTTTCGATGCTCCTCTGGGAGAGCAGTGTGCATGATTGCAGGCCTGCCTTGTCAAAAATCTGCCCGGTGTTTCTATATTTCTTTGTGAAATGTCCTCCCCTGCCTGAATAATGCATGAGAAGTGCACTCATTACATTCTCTGTCTCCTTCTCTCTCTCTCTCTCTCTCTTCTCGTCTACCTCTCTCTCCGTGTCGAAGTTGTCGGTGGTAGCCAGTACTCGGGCAGCGGTGGCCCATCGTGGCTCCCAGCAGCCTCCTTTTCCCCTCCCATCAACGCCGCTGCCCACTGCTGACAAAACGGGCTTATTTGACTTCTCACCCCTTGGCACAGATGAATAATTCAGCCTGGCGCTGCCCAGCTGGGGAGGCGCAGGCAGGTTTGCATTTGACAGAGCGTGGACGGTGGATTATAGGATTGTGTGGAGGTGTCCTCCGCCTCCCACTCCGTTGCTCGCTCAGGAACTTCAATGCACATCCTTTTGAAGCCGGGTTCCTGGTAGACACACTCAATGCTCTGAGTCCTGCGGCCACACTGTGTGTCTTTATGTCACACAATCAAAAAGGCACCAGAGCCAGTGAATTTTAATAATACAGAAGTCTTCTGATGCAGATATGCTGTCATCCGTCTACGGTTATTTCAGACAAAAGAACACACACACACACACACACACACACACACACAAAAACTTCTGAACGACAGAGAACAATCCACAATGAACCAGGTTCATCAATGTGATCCGCGATTAATCCTAAGTAATTAAAAGTATGTTTTGATCACCGACTCTGTCCACTCATTACTCTTCTGTCTCCAGTTCCCTTTTATAGAAAGTGTAAAAATAAAAAGTTGCAAAAAATCCTGATCATTCTGAAGTCGACTTTGCTTGTCCAAACAAGTCCTGGCCAGTTCTTCCTTTCAATATGGAAGGACACTGTAAGGACACATTTTCTAGCACGCTCTGGGTTTTTTTTTTTTCACCTTTTTTTTTTTTGCGAGTCCTTGCTCTAATTTCCATCGGCCCTTGGCAGGCGAGTCTAGGCCTGCCTTATCTGTCTTGTTAAACACTGACAAAGGGCTGAATCCTTTTCTGTCTTTTCTCCAACAGAGACAATAGCTGAAGTCGATAACCTAGTACTCTGGAATTAATTATCAGGCCCTTTAATTCACGGCCGCGCTGATTAGCCTACTGTGGAAGGATGGGGGAGCATTAGCATAATATTTTTTGCTATCTTTTCTTAGCTGGCTCTCCTGGACCTCGTCTTGTCCCCCCGGCTGCTCCTCAGGTACCCATCGGTCCCAGGCTATGAATGTGATTTGGGGTGGAGAAGGCGGGCGGGGGTGAGGGGGGGGGCGAATGAGATTTCTCCTTGATGTGAGATGTACTAATGGCAGTTCATTGCAAGTGGGATAATTATGCATGGTTTTTATATATCATTTACCGCCCCGATGGGGGGAAGTGATATGACGTGTTAATATAGATCTTTAGGCCCATTATGCTCTCAGGCAGTAATAAGCCCACCAGCTACGCCGCTGATTACATCCTGCACAAACGTGTCAGCTTTGCCAAGCCGGACATCTCCACCTGAGACAAGGAGGTATGGAGGACAGAGGCCCGCCTATACGACTAGCGCAGAACTCTGTAATGAATTACCTGTCATTTGAAATGACAGTGAAATGGGGAGGAATTTGTCAAAACGCTCATGGTCTCTCTTCTCCCCACCTTTCCTCCAAGCTTGAATGATAACCAAAGGCCTGCATTTGGTTCGGTTCTTCCATCCCGGCTTCTGTCACTTGTGTGTCCTCTTGTTCTCGGGTGGCCGGTGAAGCTGAGCATCCAGGTTTGACCCGCTGCCCTCTTTCCTCCTCTTTTCTTGGTAACACTGCAGACAGGTCATGCAGTGAATGTCACTGGACTAGCTTCTCATAAATGCAGCTCCATCACCGGAAGCCTAACCGGTGGCAGTGACAGATGAAATCCAAAGTGCCTGCGTACACCCGTGACGCAGGCAAGCATTCTCATACTTAATACCAACGCTTAATACCAGGAGAGGAAAGGAGTCAGGAGTCAGCTGTTGTCAACTTAACAATCACGCTAATCAGCTCGTTTACATTAAATAGAAGCTCAAAACGTCCCCAGAGGTTGACACGCTTCCTGCTACAACGAGACAAAACACCTAAATTGTTTTCCCATTTAAGAAAGTGGATTATATTATTAGAACACATGTTTTTCAGGATTAAGTAAGGACTTGTGTGGAGTTGGGTATACAGTATGTGTTTGAGGATATTCTCCGTCCCAACAGAGGAGAATGGAAGAGAATGAAATTGTGACCTTTAAAATGGGACTTCCTGAAGCATATTCACAAACGCACACACAAAAACCACAAATCAAACCTCAAAACCACAAAAAGTGAAGTGGACGTAGTCTGATGCTGATTGACGATGTATAACAGTGTTTTATTACGGAGACTAGAACACGAAACCCAACTTCAAGAGTTTTTTTATTCACACATTCATTCATCTTCTGTAAGGACTTTATCCTGGTCAGGGTTACAGGATGTCTGAAGAACTTCGTGATTGAAGCAGGAATAACGTTATAACTCTGAACATACGACCTAAATTAAATACTTAGGAATCTAGTGTAGGGATCTGAGCAACACTCACAAGGGATTATGATTTTCCTCGTGTGCAGTGGTTAGTACCTACCCAAAGTGCTCCAAGGAAGGACAACCGATGAACCAGCCACAGGGTCATGGGTGGCCAAGACTCACTGATTCACATGGGGAGAGAAGGCTAGTCCATCTGATCCAGTCCCACAGAAGAGCCACTGTAGCACAAACTGCTGAGAAAGTGAATGCTGGCTCTGATAGAAAGGGATCTGATGGACCATGGAGAAACTGAAGAAGGTGGCCTGATCTGATGGATGAGCATATGGATGGCCGGGTGCATGTCTGTCACTTAGCTGGAGGAGACACGGCGCCAGGATGCACTATGGGAAGAAGATGCAGTTTGATGTTATAGGCAATGTTCTACTGGGAAACCTTGGGTCCTCAATTCTTCTGGAAACCGTGTTTCGGTCCAAGTTACACCCCTTTATAGAAATGGTGTTCCCTGATGGCAGTGGCCTCTTTCAGCAGGATAGTGAATCCTGCAACACTGCACACATTGTTCAGGAACGATTTGAGGAACATAACAAAGGTGTTGACTCACAATCCCTCAGACTTTGCATCAAGCATTTGCGAGTCATGCTGGACAAAACAAGTCCGTTCCACAGAGGCTCGACCTCACAACATACAAGACTTAAAGGATCTACTGGATACCACAGCACAGATCTTGTGGAGTCCAGGCCGGACAGGTCAGGGTTGTTTTGGTGGCACAAAGTGGATCGACTCAATAATAGTCAGACGAATTTAATGTCCTAACCTATTTTTACTCAGAAGCTGATTGACCATAGTGGACAGCTTGTGGGTGAAAAAAAACAAAAAAAACAATAAAAAAAACCCCAGAAGGATATTAGGATATTATAGGATCTTGTCCTAACCTGTTTAATTCACAAGATTCATAAACGTCATCATGATGTATTGGGTATATGGCTGACATTTTCTTTCCCCGAAAGTTTGTTTGCACATAAATTTAAGCAGCCACGTCTATTTTGCCCCAGCTCGTTTTTGGATTTCATTCCACTTCTGGGACACATCAGCGCTGATGTCACGACTCAACTGAGACCAGGAGATGTTCGCCGTTTTTATGCACTGTGAAAGGTCAAGCCGTAATCACTCCTCTTTAGCCCGGCTTTACAATTTAATTGACTGTCTCCAACACATAAAATTCCCACGTCTCCATCTCTGATTATTGGGGCCGATGGATTTTACATGAATTCCTGAGATGCTATCTTGCAATAAATAAATAAATAAAGAATGCAACCACATAACACGTCTGAAACAGAATTTCTTGCTTGTCTTTCCATCTCTCTTCGACTTACAGAGTAAAAGCGAGTTTGTTTTGCAGGCTTTGTCTGTGTACCAGCATACAGCGCACAAAAGGTTATTGTCCTCCCTGCAATGCTGGAAATATTTCCTCTTGCTCACCTCAGAGTAGACAATCTGTATTTTTCCCCCTCTCCAGCTTTTGTTTAGGAGACAGTGAAAATGCCAGGCGGACAGCAGAGCAGAATGAAGTGTGTCATTTTTTCTCTCAGCAGGTGTGACGCCCAGGGCCCGGTGTGAGCTCCAAGCCATTGTCCTGACACACATGGCCGCTCCTCGGAGAATAGCCACGTCTCTCTGGCCGCGCCAATCCCAGGACAGAGCAACACTTGCAACAAAAAGGTGAAAATGAGTGTAAATTGCAGTTATTTCTCCTTCCCTCCTTTTGCAATCTGAACACTTTTTCGAGCTCGCCGAACAACAACGCCGTTTTGATTGGAACTCACAGAAACATTATTTGCACAGTCTTGTCTCGGCACAGGTCTCTGATTACCTCCAAATGGTGTTGCGCTGAAAATCTTGAACCTTGACCTCTCCTGGAAGTTATGATTGACTGTGGTGTGAAAGGTTTTTTTTTTTTTCTTTCTCCATCACTGGAACTGGTCTCGTCGCTCCGCCGTCATTAGAGGGTTGATTTAATTTCCATCTTAACACCTCGCTTAAAATGTCCATGCGGCAGAACGTACAGTAGGTTATGCAAATCAAGTCACACTTCTAAAAAGCCCAGGAAATGATGGAAATGAGTCAATGATTGGCTGTGTGTTAAAACACATTTTACTAATAGCGGCTTAATTGTCATAACTGACAGTTCACACCTCACGGTTTCTGGCACTTAGCGGCACAAGGCTCACGGTTTACACTGCATTCTTCAGAGCATGGCAGGCCGTTTGATCCGCCTGAACACTTGTCATCATGTTTTAAATGAATCTGCATGGATTAATGGCAGGATGAAAGCCTGGATGATGATGATGATGATGTATTCTGTATTTAACATTGCACACAATTGTACAGGATTTGAACGAAGACGACTAATCCCTTATCCAGCATGACAGTGTGTCTGTAAGTGTAAAGTTTGGAGTAGAGGAACTTGAGCGTCCTGCACAGAGCTCGCAATGAACTCAACCCCACTGAACCGTTAACTTTGGGATGAACTGGAACTGGAGTTTTTCTTGACATCTCAACATCAGAGCATACACCACGAGCTCAGTAATGCTCACAATGAACACAAAACCCTACAGCCATTCCGGAAAATCTGGTGGAAAGCCTTCCCAGAAGAGAAGAGTAGCGGTTGTTATAGGAGCAAAAGGAAATAAATCTGAAATGTAGTGCTCAACAGGCAGTCAGGGGTGCATTTAAGCCATATATACAGTAGATTCATCTTCTATACTGTACCCCTTATCCTATGTACAGGGTCGCGAGGCCTGAAGGCTATACCAGGACACTTTGGGCATGAGGCAGGGTATACCCAGGGTGCCACTCCATTGCAGTTAAGAATTGGCCAAAACTGTATTAGTGCTAAAATGTGTTTTGCCTACAGTAGGTGAAAAAGTGCATTTTCAGGTAAGATCATACTGTATGACATCATTTTACATCATACTTAATTTCACATGAAAAGACATAAACCTGAAAATGTGTATTATTCTAAAATGCTAAATTGCATTTTTTGCGCCACATATAAAATCATCTCTCCAAAACTGCTAAAGTTAGCAACTTGAAATTTTTAGGGAAGCAAGTTTGATCACTTCCATGTTGCATAAACTTCAGAAGAAGCTTCTTTGGACACACACATTTTCTGTATTACAGTATATGTATAACCTATTGGCAATATCCTATTTGGCCCATTAAAGAAATGGATATTGCCAAACATTAGTTGCAACAGACGCAGCAGAGTGAAGATGATACAGCGGTGCTTTCATGTCATGCAGATATAAAGTGGCGCTGTGATGTATATATAGAATATGGATTTGATTATAATATTGAACCTGAAGAAGAGGATAGTTTGGTCCTGCCGAGCCTGATGCTTTTAGAAGCAGATGGACACCAAGAGCAGGTTAAAGACCAGACTCTACTCACTACTAACACTATTGCCTCCCACATGCCAAGTTATACAAGACCAGTCCAAATATACAGCAGCCTGTACGAATCGTCTGCTGTTACTGTGCGTTAGAGAAATCACATGCTCTTCAGACCCAGTTTACTCGAAATGCTGATTTTCGTTCAGAAATAATCTCAAATATCTGACTGGATTTGAAACCTTCTTCCCATTCCAGGTTTCATATTCAGTTCAAATCTTGACAGGAATGAAAGACTCTCCATTTTATATTCCTCGTTCAGCTTCAGCCGTGTATGAACCTTCCATTAACCTTGAAGCTGGCGGAGCTGTCTTTCCAAATCTAGAGTTTATTAACAGACCGAGGAAGAGCCAAGAGAGTCCGTGTGTCATCCCCAAACATGGTGTTCATGATCTCATTCAATCAACAAAGAACGTATCTGCTGCGGTTCGGCCACTTTCGTTGTACACTTTCGTCTGGTTACAAATTAAAATGCTGCACCGCGATCAGAGGACGAAGGGAATGAAAAAGTCATCATGGAAATCTAATTGTTCTCATGACATTTTTCTCCAGCGGGACAATTACATTCCATCAATCTGCATAACCTTTTCGGTAAAGTACTGCGCGCTGGCGTTTTTACTGTTCGTAATGAATGGATCCGGAGCGAAAATACGCTTAAGTGATAATTATACTGTTTAGCTAATGTATTTAATTGGATTCGACACCAGGCAAGAGACGGCAAGAGCACCGACGTTATCCCTGATAATTCACTACAGCGGATTCCGCCATCATTACCGCATCACGATGCTCGATGGAGTCATAGAAACATGGCTCATGGAGTCCGGTGTGGATACCCAGCTCCTTTTTCACCGCCTTCCGTCTGGCTCATGGCTTCGCGTTTTAATGAAAGTCAGGGGGTGAGTTCTGTTTCAACCCAAGTGAATTTGCAAACGCAATTTGGAGAAAAACGTCTCTGCTGGACTTGTCGAGAGCTCAACTCCTCACTTTAGCCGAATTAGAGCCTCCATCAGGCCGCGCTCCTTAGGGATCGGGAAGGTGCTTAACACCCATGTCTTAAACTGAGGTGAAAATCATAATTTATTAAGTATTGATCACTACAAATGACCGTAAGTGCTACAACATTTAGTGAGCAAATAACCGACAAATTGACAGACAATTTTCTTACATTTCAACTCTTTAATGGCTTAAGTACACAAGAAAAGACTGTAAAAATATTAGCAGCCTTGGACCGCGAGCGAAACAAAAATCCATCAAAGCCATTATACTTTCCACTTGACATTGGTAAATTACCTTAATGCCTTAAACGGCAGACGTTTCTGGCCATAATGATGCATTTGGTGAGTGTTTCTTACTTTTTGGACAAAAATTACATGGTTTTATTTGATTTTTTAAATGCAACTTGTAATGGGAGATGCATTATGCATTGTGCAATGCCATTATGTGGTGCTAGAAGAAAAGTACCTGAGCAAGGATTGGAGTAAATGTGCTTAATCTAGGAAGGCCTAATCTAATTTTGATCAACAGTCGTCTTGTTCCAGGCTGTGAGGTGAATGTTAATATGACCTCATTAATCTATAAGCTGGCCTCGCAGACTCCGAGTGGACGTGGCAGATTGGAATAAATAATGCATTATTTTCACTCGACTGAACCCTCCGTAGCGCTCGCACCTTTGGGGCAATTAAAAGGGGTTAGAATGTGTCAGACGGTACTGTCGAGTGATCGAGGTATGTCTCAGAGGCGCGCGGTAGCAAATATGCCATATTTACACGTGAAATTGTACTTCCTATTTCCTGGTGGTTGTGAATCTTGTGCTGTCCTTCAGTGTTCGACACTTTATTATTCATGATGGAAAATCTAGATCGAGTAAATATTTCATGGCTAAGATCTCTGTTTAACTTCACCCGGACCCATTTGATCTCTGTTTGTTGCTTTTTGCATTGATATCTACTCGAGCCTCGAGTCGGAATTCCTCCGTATTATAGGCTTGTTCCACGGCTCTGGATTGTACAGTAGGTAGATTAAAATATTTTGGGCATTTCGTATTCGATTCAGCTGCACTAATGTTTATTGTCAGATTTCACTCACACAGCTATTCTTCTTACAGGCTTTGATGTATACAAAACTACTAAAAAATATTAAATGCTGTGTTTTTCACGTCACATACAAAACTGTATTCTTTTTTCCGTCGAACTTCTGCTCCGTGCTCCAGTCCTGTAGGTGGCGGTATTACACAAACTGCACACTTAAACATAAAAAAGAAGAAGCAGCAGCTGCAACATTGATACTCTTACAAAATATGAGTATTTGCAAAAGATGCAAGTGATTTCTACTTTCTGCCAAAGCTGTGATCTGTTTTTTTTAAGGAATTTGTCACTTTTAGATCATTTAATGTTTGTACGTTTACCTAAATAATTTTAAACATTGTGAATCAACTTTGTGAATCAAATTTGGTCCATTTATTCAAATAACTGAATTGACTAATAAAAGATTGATACTATTGCATTTAAATTAAATCAGACTTAAGTACTTACTATAGACATTATAGTGTTGGACAAGTATTGGATAAAATATATAAAATCTGAAAAATAATTAAACATATTTTTTGGTAATGTACTATAATTCATTTCCATCATTACTCAAATGCAGATTAATTTCTCAGTGTTTATCATCATCATCATCATCATCATCATCTTTCGCTGCTCTGGTTCGTTAATAAAGTGCCCCTGTTGCCTGAGAGCCCGAGCTGAAGAACCGCAAAATGGATTACTTGAGTCACCACTTTCTTGAAAAGCACGTCTCTCTAGAGCAGTGGTTCCCAAACTTTCAAGCCCGCGACACTTAATTGAAGATCAACAAGATCTCGCGCCCCCCACTATCAAAAACAAGCAATAAACATAAGCTGTTCACAGTATTTTTACTACATTTACTATAAATCTAAATAATTTCAGCTTACCTTTCAATCGGAAGGCTGTACTTGTTTTTGGCAGCACAAAAGCTTCATTCGTGACCTGATGGTGGATACAGCTACCCGCATATCATCTTCCACATCATGAAGCGAGCTGTATTTATTTTTTATATATGTAACAGCGGAAAAATACTGCTCACACAAATATGTAGATCCACATTGAAGCAGTACATCCACTGCTGTACGGGACAACTCATGTATTCGGTTGCTACCGTAAATTACTGAATTCTGATGCTGCACTTTATGAATTCTTCCTCATATTTCCGAAGTTTCCTACTTTGGTCTGACGGGGTCTTGCTCTTTTGCTTGGTCGATGTACATGTGGTTCCGATGACTCAGACAAACAATTTCCTTAACATTTTTAGATTTGCGAATAACAAATGTATCCATCTCGGCAGTTGCGGTTTTCACGTGCAGTTGTGCGCTGTAGCAATAACTAGTGAGTCAGTCGCTGCACAGTGATGTCATATCTATGAGTCGCAATTTTTTTTAACACTCAATTTAAACACTCAAACTCAATCAGTAATATCTTTACAAATCAGAAAATATTTATTTATAGGATTTACTTGTAATCAGGCCTGGACTGACCATAGGGCATATGCCCTAGTATGCCCGGTATGCCCTAGCGTTCTGGGCCCGGTTTCTCGAAAGCTTCTTATCTCTAAGTAGTTCTTAAGTCGTACCTTAACCTCTCTCTTAACTTTATGGCGCATTTCTCAAAACGTTCTTACGCTAAGTATCTCTTAGCTAAGTCAGACGTTCGTAAGGTTGGTCTGGACCAACCTTAACTCATACTTAGCGTAGTTTCAGCTCAAGACGCTAGTCGCCGCCACTGAGCAGCAGACTTTATAAACCAGCGGTGTATGCAAACACATTATGGCACGTTATCAAAGTCGTATTAATGATGGAATATACTGTAGACCTGTTTAAGAATATTATTTTATTTGATATCAGAACTAATAGAGTGACTTTTAATTAGCCTATTTCATAATGTGACTAATGCATTAAAATTGCCAATCACAATTAATATTAAACAGGTGGTGAACAATTAGGCAGCGATACAGCGTGGTGTTGTGTTAAAGACGGCGCGGTCCGTGGAGCCGTGTGGGTCATGTACATGTTTCCTTTAGACAAAACTTCAGCCCTTTTCATATTTTCCCCGTGGCCGTTATTAAAAAATATATAAAATAAACGTTTTGCCTTTCAAGGCAACAGATTATGGAGCTTCTTGAGCTGCTCAGACCTGCGCGTGCCAGACCAACACGTCGTACTTACTGTACTTACTGTACTGTACTTACTGTACACTCCCCGTCCCGATGTCCAGCTGCTCTCTGCTTTTTGTTTAAAATATGTTTCATTGCTCATAAGCCATTATCCATGACTTTATGGGTTTTTCTTTTGACACGTTTTATTTTTATGAAATTTTATTTAGTTAAATGAGAAAATAACCTTGGGAGATTCAAACCCCGCATCCATTCATTTTTTCTGGGTGATTGTAATGTTTAATACCCCTACAGTATTCACTCATGTGGTTTGACTCGCTGTGAGATGCGGTGTGTTATACCCCTATCTCACCTGCACGGTCTCGCGCTGTGACCGTAGGCTTGATCATGATTCACCCCGAGTTTTTGCGCTGTGATTACGTTTTCATCTTTCCGCGTGAAAAATTCAACGTTTAATTTTTTGCTGGTCCTCGCGGAAGCTTGCAGACTTTGCAGAACGTCGCGGAACGTTAAAGGAACGTCGTGGGCAATCGCGGCAGCTCACGGAGATGAGTCAGGCCACACAGGTGAGAGAGGGGTATTAGACACCACACAGGTGAGAGAGGGGTATTAGACACCACACAGGTGAGAGAGGGGTATTAGACACCACACAGGTGAGAGAGGGGTATTAGACACCACACAGGTATGAGACACCACACAGGTGAGAGAGGGGTATTAGGCACCGTGATTTGCCTCGAGTGACCGGCGCCCGACGGTCCGCGAAGATCTGCCAGGTCCGCGAGCTTCCGCATGTTTATTTTTTTTGCGTGGTAAGATGGAAACGTAATAACAGCACCAAAACTCGCGCCAAATCATAATGAACCGCACTTACGGCCCCGCGTGTGAGATAGGGGTATTAAACCTCCACTCTGTCATCTCATCGTATTCATTCCATAAGTGCGCTATACAACCCCAACAACTGACACTTCACATTGTTTCTGAAGCTGGTGAAGAGTGTTATCAGCTGTTTGTCCATCAACTATGATTGTAAAACCCCGTTCGTTTCACGGCCACATGTTACATGAAAATATTATATATTATATTATTATATTAATTAATATTAATTTATATATTTGTCTATTATGACATGTTATTGTTAACACATGTCGAAATAAACGCTATTAAAAGAATTTAGTGCAATGTTTAATTTGTATAGAAAGTGCCGTCTTTCTTAATGCTGTCATGCAAAAGGAGTAAAAAATCGATTCCTGAGCCACCGATGTCCGCTAATTCAGGACCTTCACTGTAGACAGCGCCGCGTAACGTCGGACGTAAGAGGCAGCGACTTAAGAATACTCCTAAGAGACAGTTCGAGAAATACACTTAGAAAAGTTATCACTTAACGTAAGATATATCTTAAGAGTCTTCTTAGCGCGCGAATAGTGTGCGTTATCGAGAAACCGGGCCCAGATCATTAGACCAGGAGGGGCACAAAAATGTGAAACCCCCCCCCGGTGTAATGATCTGAATGCGCGCGCACCCAACTCCAAGTCGCATGCTCTGAACGCACGTGCAACTCGCGCCCCCCTCCGCATGCTCTGAATGAGCGCGCAATGCCCCCCCCCCCCCCCCCCCCCGTTTTTTGGTCCCAGCCCAGACCTGCTTGTAATACTGAAAAGTGTCCATATTCACAAAAAAATTTCTTTTTTTAATCCCTTTCACGACCCCTTGAAATTATTCCTGGGAACCATAACCATATAACCATATAACTGGGAACCACTGCTCTAGAGTTTGTAAAAAGGCCTCAAGAAACTCAGTAGTTCCTGTTGATATCAGACCCTGTTTCGGACTGGCTGCTGAGTTTTTGCGACGTTTCATCAACAATCTCTATTTGCACGTAGTTATTACAACTAATTATTAAAAAAAATTATTATTTACATTGTGCAATAGAAATCCTAAACCTTGCTAGTTTTAAGCAAACTCTTGTCTCACCATGTGGTTTAAGATTGACTTTGTGTAATAAACTATAGAGAAGCAAAATCACTGCCGAGGTTCTGAGAGTTCAAACTGTCCAAATTCTTATTAACTTTAATAATAGTTATTGTGACTCTAGACTTTATGCTAGTAGCTGATTCCTAATGCCAGCTAAAGCACAGAGAGGAGCTGTCTTGTAATCACTCGGCTATAATAGCCGACTCTTAGCCAGCTGCTCACCTCTGGAATTAAGCATACCTACTGTATGCAACAAGAATCCGTTGTTGTGTTTTATCTGATCTAATACTGTAAGTCTAAAGCTCTAGACTTATTAGAATATTAAAATGTGTTTTCGCACTGTAAATTCTCAATAATTAAACTTGAAAATAAATTAATAGAATAGGTTAAAAAAACAACAACAAAGGAAGAAGTTGGTTTGGGTCAGTGTGAACACCATTAAAAACAAACAAAAACACTTTCTCCTTTTCCAAACTGCATTATTAAAAAATGAATAAATCTCAAGCTACAGTACAACATTCATAGGTATTGTGGGCTTTTGTGCTTTTTTTTTTTTAAAGGAAAATAAAATTTTTCTTCCTTCTTCATGCACTAACTGAGGAAAATACAACATAGTTATTTATTCTTCAGAAATATTTTGGGAATTCGTTTTTCTCTGCAGTTTAATAAAGCACAAGTCTGATTAATGTATTCAACAATTTAATAGATACAGTAGGAATACTTTTAATTCATACTGTATATGCATCTACACATTTGCCTGTAAATCCAACCTGTAATTATGTGTATGTATTTGCAATAAATGTCAAATTCAGTGCTGTTATTTATAAAATATAAACTCATTAACACATTAATCCTGGGCTTTTTTTGTTTTGTTTTCAGAATAGAGCACATTTTCTCTCTCTCTCTCTCTCTCTGCTCGACTCTGATAGCACTTACTGTAATGGACAGTATGCACTGAAAATATCACTCAACCCCAAATTTGCATTGAACATAGAAATCCAGGACGTGACGATAATGCCCTTGACTGGAACAGAAGCAGCTCTGGTCTTTTTGTGCGCGGGTCGATCCGTTGGAATAACATTAAAAAGCACAGAGCTTTGTACTTGACTTTTTTTTTTTTTTCCAACTTAAAATTACCTCGGGCAAATTTCATCTCCAATAATGAATATTAATTCATTTATCTTCACGATAAGCACTTGCTGTCTTGCTAAAAATGTTCGAACTAACCGTTCTGTTCTTAGCCTGGGAAAACCAGAGTGCTTTTCCAGTTTCCTCTTTGTTTTATATTCGCTTCAAGAACTTCTTTTTAAAAGCAAAACTCCCCAAAAAAGAAAACCTCTTATAAATCAGATTGGCTAAAAGGTCTTCATATGGAACGCCGCCACGGGCGTCTCTCTCGTTAGCTACACTAAGCTAAGTCGAGCCGCGGCCTCTGGCCCCGCGAGGTGATGATGAAGATCGAGCAGAGGGACACGGCGCTCGGAGGAAATGGTTTAAATAATTGGAAATGGAGAGTTAGCCTGTGTTTCTGAGAGGAAGGAGGTGGAATATAAGCGGGGGGAGGAAAAAAGAAGATAAAAAGGGCATTTCGTGCTAGCTAAATACATTACACAGCTAATGGGTTATTTCGATGCACGCCCGAGTCAAGGGTTCACGAGGGAATGCACTTAGAGTTTCAGACCATCTGCCCTGTCAGAGCGTAAACTGTCCTTTAGATTAGATACAAAATCATATGCATGAAGTCTCTCACCTGAAAGTGTACAGATTCTGCTTCTGTTATTCCACAGCGCTGTCGAATTCCGGATTCTGATTGGTCAGGGGAAAAGCACTGATTCATTTTTAATACAATTAGCAATTAGGTATTACAGTAGATACTGCAACAGCTGCTAAATTACAGCTCTCATTCTAAAACGTTAATTTCTATTTGTATAACCAGATATTTATTTGACATTTACAGAAGGAGTCTCCAGTGTCAGGGCGTGTGTCTCAGTTAAAGCTGTAAATAAGTTTCCTGATTCGCTTTGCGGTTTCTTGGTCACATGACAAGTTTCAGGACTTTTTTTCTTGCCTCTTATAACGTAAGCAAGTATACTACATAATATAAAAATGTAACATGTCGCTCTTTAATAAGTGCAAAAATGTAACAGTGGACAGTAGAAATTTGAAGGAAAAAATGTGATTCAGTTGCATATCATTATTCATATAGTGTAGTAATTCATGTATCATTATACTGCCCCCCCAATTTTCTTTTTCTTTAATGCCTGTTTACATTTGATGTGGATAGACTATTCACACATTAGGGGTGGAGTAACACACTCGGAGGAAAGTGCTAGCCGCTCCTTCAGTGTGCGCGAGCTTACAGACACCCCTGATTGGCTGTAGACCCTGTAGAGTACCTCTCATCCCTCCCCCCTGAGAGAGCTCGGCCAATCAGCTCTCTCTGTGCCTCCAGCTATGAGAGGTTACAGCATCACTCGGGGTTCGAACCAGCGATCTCCGGATGATAGGGCGAGCGCTTTACCACTGCGCCACTCAGAGGCTCGGACACGAGTTCTTAAGGCAAAAATTTGTATTGTGAAACATTGTGCTATAGGAAATAATGTAAATGCATATAATCCGTTCCAGCCACCCAAAAATATTACCAATATTACCAATTTCCAACACTATCATCATATTTTTGCATATAAAAACAATCAAAACATTTAGAAAAGACATGTAAATGAAGTAAAATATAAAATAAATAGCCATTAAAAATCACTTAACCTTAATTTTTTATTCCTCTTGGCACCAGTTGCTATAAAAACCAAAATGAAAAAAAAAAAACGTCCTTGATAACATTCTTGGGACCCATGGTGCTGCGTCTTTATATATATATATATATATATATATATATATATATATATATATATATATATATATATATATAATCTCCAATAATGAATATTAATTCATTTACCTTCACGATAAGCACTTGCTGTCTTGCTAAAAATGTTCGAACTAACCGTTCTGTTCTTAGACTGGGAAAACCAGAGTGCTTTTCCAGTTTCCTCTTTGTTTTATATTCGCTTCAAGAACTTCCTTTTATAAGCAAAACTCCAAAAAGAAAAAAAACTCTTAGAAATCAGATTGGAATACAGGAGGGGAGGAAAAATCTACAGTATCATGTCTATATACTGTACTAACATTATCCTTCCGAAACAGAATCACAATATATCAATATGCACCATGTCGTAATATCGTATGGAGTGGCCGCTGGTGATTCCCATCCCTTGTGCACAGGTTATAGTGGTTTAAGAGGAATAAAACACTTTGTGGTGTGCAGAGTTTACAACCTAGTCATCTTGATGCTAGAAACAGGAACACTGCTTCATCATCCCTTCATGTTTGTTGATTATTTTCCTAGAACAGCCCAACACAGACTGTTCTATCCCGTAATCATTCGCGATATATATAAACGGTTCGTGTTTAATATCGCAAGTGTGAAATACAAGACGTCGTTTGATGTAAATTCCATCTTTTAGTGTCCACAAATCTGAGCTAATCTTAGATATAATGAGATTCTTTATGCCCTGCGTCTCCGTGTTTGTTCGGGGTATAATTTAGCCACCCTAAGTGTCACAATTTGTAGACCCCCCCCCCCCCACTACCCCCCCTCTCTCGATGGCCTGTGCAGCTGTATTAAGTGCTGCAGGCGCTGCATTGTATTCGCCGGCACGACCGAGATTTCTTTTTTTTATTATTATTATTATCATTTTCAAAGCATCAAAGGTTTTCTCCATCCAAGCTTAAAGAGATGAAAGTTTGCCTTTGTTCCATCGCCTCCACATTACTGCCATGCATTAGAGTCCCTTTTATCCGTGAAATTACCTTTTAGATTTCTCACTGAAAGAGCAGTCTATGACACACTAGCTCCCTTTTACTTTTTTATCTCATGATATTTTATTATTGTATATATATTTTTTTTCCTCCCACCATCTCTGAAGATAGCTTTTAATATTTATATTTTAGTTGATGCACACGGTGATGTATTTTGTTGGTTCTTTGATTTCCTCAGTATTGATGGAAAAACATGGCCTTGTTTGTCCACGTGTCAAAAGTTTCGTGATGCGAGCTTTGACAATTTGATGATGCACTTTGCATAGACTGTAGTGCTCGGAAAAAACACAACGTGGCGAAGATAAAGGAAAGGCTCTACCTACCCTTGAGAATTTTATCTCTCTGTTGAGTTTATTGTTCTTATGATTAGGGTTTGGAAGGCTTAGTAATTGCATCAAACGTAATATACTTGGTATAACTACGGCAGAAACGGACAGACGTTTACGTGCGCGTTCTGTTCAGAATCCGGTTAATGTTCTCGACGTCTCAACATCCTGTTATCCTTATTAACATTGTTCTTTCTTGTATGTCCTCCAGCTAAAATTACAACAAGAAAGGAATAAACAACTCGGGAAAATCATTCCCTGTGTAATGGAATTAATTGCCTTTTATCCGTGCAGAATTTTAAATGAATAACACAGCCATAGGATTCAAAAAGCCGTGCTGTCGAACTCAATTAACGCTCTCGTGAACAAAGACCCAATCAACATATGTGCTGAATTAGTTAGGGTGTGTGTGTGTGTGTGTTCTCGCTGGAGGTGATGGAAGGAGATTATCCACTGGTTAAATCCCCTCCTTGTCTGTGAAGCATTCCTCATTTACCCCGGTGTCTGGTAATTACAGATCTCCGTCTTGTTTTTTTGGACGCAAACACGCTGGAATATCGTCTTATTGTTTATTCTCCCTCGGCATCGCTGAGGCTACAGTTCGCAAACGAGCTACACACAGACAGGATGCTTAATTAAGACATAGAGTTCAGACTGCATGAGTTTCAGACAGTGATAACAGGCTTATGGTCGGAACTCAGGACCTCATCTTTTATTTCTGTCACCTGGGTTCATGCAATGTACCTGTTCTGGACTCAAATGAATACAGCATTCATAAAGCATCATAAACACCTTTGTAAACATCTTATGAAGCATAAGACCTAACGTTTACTCCAACATTGAGTAGTTCCTCCTTTAAGATCCTTTAAGTCCTATACTGTAAGGTCGGGCCTCCATGGATCAAAGTTGTTTGTCCAAGACAGTATGTCATGGTGCTTGGATACTTGGACAGCAACAATGTTCAGGTGGTAACGTGTCAAAGTAACATCCATATGAATGGAAGGACCCAAGGTTTCCCAGCAGAGCATCAATCAGAGCATCACGCTGTGTCCTCTTAGTGGTTAGCACTCTCGCCTTGCACCTCTCGGTTTGGGGTTCGATTTCCACGTTGGGTCTGTGTGCATAAGTTCTCCCACGTTCTCCCTGCACTTGGTGGGTTTCCTCCGGGTACTCCAGTTTCCTCACACAGTCCAAAGACATGCAGATAAGGCTAATTGTCGTTCCTAATTTGCCCGTAGTGTGAGAATGTGTGTGTGACTGTTGACCGGAGGTCCTACCACGGTCTTACATAATGGGAATAAATACAGTGGTCACCACTGGCCTCAACGGTCCCCAGTTGGACTACAGAGGTTCCTTGATGGGTGGATAGATGGATATTTAATATTTTACTTTTCTAAATGTTTTGATTTGTTTATATGCAAATATATAATTATATTGTTGGAAATTGGTAGTATTGGAAATATTTTTGGGTGACTGGAATGGATTATTTGCATTTATAGTATATAATTTCCTTTGGAAAAATGCGTTTCGCAATACAACATTTTAACCTTAAGGACTCGCCTGCAGGATGGATTGAATTTCACTGAATGGTGAATGTTTGTATAAATGTTGAGAAGTTATTAAAGTCACACGCATAGCACTTTATAACACAGGATCGATGGTAGATCGATGGTAAGTACCATCGTCATTGATTGTTTCTGGAAGAGTACATTTGATGTTTCTGCATGTCCAAATCTCCACTTATATCATCTCATTCAGGGAGAACGACCACGAGTCTTCAGGAAACCAATTTCTGAATTAAAAATCCAGGTTCTCCTGGATCCACCTCCTCACACTTTAATATTACTCATATCAGGAATATTGATGTGCACTCCGACAAAAAATAGTGCCTGTTTTTGTAAAATTCAAAATTTGAAAATGCTTATTGATTGATTTAAGAAAATCTCTTCTCTTCATTTGTACTTTGAAGAGTCTTTTGCGTCTCCACGCGGTGTCGACCTTTAGGTAATTACGCGAGCACCGATCTCTCATTCATCTTCGAGTGAGTGTCGCAGAGTGAGTGGCAGTGATGCTGACACAACTTTGCGGTAATAAACCCGTTATTTCAGTTTAACTTTCCTTGTTTTTGCTGCTGCAGCCTCACAGGGGTTCAGTGGCTCATTAAAGCAATACATTTTAGCAACAAGTCATCAGCACGTTCTCACACTTGCGTCCCCCTGCACCGGAGCACAGTTTCTTCTCCACTTTCCTAAGGAGGCTTTTTTCATAATTTTTTTTTTTGTAATGGGGGGGTGTAAACATAAAACTTTGTCTCGTTAATGTTATTCCAAATAGTTGAACGTTGAGTCTGCGTTCGTGCTGCTTTCGCCAAATGAAGTCAGTCGAGTGAGCGAGCCGTGCTCTTCATTTGCATGGAAAGCCATTTGTAATTCTGGACTTCGGCGCTCATGTGCAGTGATTTGAGACCTTCAAAAACAACGTAGCTCATTTGAATAATAATGATCATAAAACATCGCCCACAGTGCCCCGCGCATACATCAAACACCGCCTCGCCGACGTAGTAAACAAGAAAACAATCATGGCAGGCCACTTAATTTATGGAAAGAAGTGTTGTTTTGTTATGTCACCCTGCTTTTAATTGGCTCTAAAGCCAGCGCCTTTCCTTTCGCTCGTTGTTTATGATTGATTTAGTCTTTCATGGATAACATCGTTTTGGACAGCGATACTCAGACCTCCATTAACCCGCTGATGTCTCAGCCACTCGTCTATGACCGCATTTGCATTTCTCTTTGGTTTGAAAAGCAGCTAAGGCAACTTAGATGGCCTCATTTCAATAAGTACACCAGCGCTCGTGCTTTTCTCCCCCCTTCTCTCTCTCGCACTGCCACTGATGAATCAAATCAATCCAGATTGCTTTGATGGCATCATAATTGTCTGACATCAAAAATATTGGCACTTAAGGAAAGGAAAAGTCATCTGCCATGCACTTGTTGGCTTTTTGATGTAGAATAATATGTTTTGATGTATTTTACCCGTAAGCAGGAAATACACTTAGTGCCCTAATTCGCCCCTAGACACGCCACTACTTCCTGAATCCTTCTGTGTTTAGTGCTTTAATCTTGAGCATTTGATCCACGTTGGCTTTTCATGCAAAGACTTGGCTAAAAATAAATAAATAAATAAATAATAATAATAATAATAATAATAATAATAATAATAATAATAATAATAATAATAATAATAATAATGATAATAATAATGATTTAAAAATATAACAGTATTATTATTATTATTATTAGCTCTGCAAATGTTTTAGCATTATAATAGGTTTCACAAAAAAAGAATCAAGCATTAAAGTATTAAAAATGTATTAAAAAAGCTAAAAATATGTATGTTTTTCCTACTAAAAATATGTAAGTCGACAAAAAGAAATACAAAAATAATGGTAAAAAAATTATAGAGTTTGTAGAATAACAAAAATTAAAATGATCTATTTTGATACCACTTGAAAAAAGTTGGAAAAAATACAAAAAGAGAATAATTCCATTTTTTTTTATTAATTAGTTAAATAATTTTTAAAAACTGTTTAAACAAGAACAACTGAGGCATAAAAAAGAGTGAAAAAATAATGAGACATAAAATAAGAATTTAGAAACAATCTGAACAAGTTATATTAGCAAATTAAAAATAGAAAAGAAATGTATATTAAATTTATGAATAAAAAGATTTTAATGTGTAATAAGGCGACTCAGCACGCAGATATTCGGAACTGCAGATAAACTGCAATATTCAACCTTTATAGTGCAAAATAAAATGTTACTGGTGCACTATAGTGTTATATTTGGGTTATATTATATTCTTGAGCAAAAAAAAACTTCTGCAAGTGCATAAATTATATTTGCACTCACTTAATATTTATTTCATGCTCACTAATTAATTGTGTTATATGTCTTGCTTGCTTTGCTTTGGGCCCAGGTTGCCAGATCATACATATGCAATCCCCCTATGCAGTGCTGAAAACTGCCAACAACTCTGATAAAAAAAAATTAAACAGGTGAAATAATAACATTTGTACTAAAACTCATTCTGTAGCTCATTTATACAGTACAGTATGTGCACATATATTGTTTCACCAAATATAGCTTCACATTTACCAAAATCATAAAACTAATTATTAATAATATTTTTTCATTAACTATTGTTCATAGGAAGAAGGTAAAAAAAATCCTTATGCTTTCAATTGCGCTTTAATTTAATAGTTGAATATTGAGGGTTTTATTTTAGGATTTTATTTAAACATCTTTAATGTAGGACAAAAGGCAAAAGTTTTTTGTTTAAGAGTTTTTAATTACATATCCTTCACTTTTTTCTGCTATCATGAATTACAAAATGTGATACAACTGTGAGTTAGTTGCTCCACTTGCACCTTGTGACTCTAATTTTACACCAAGAAAAGTTGAAAATGATGCCATGACATCAGTTTGTAAATTGAGTTATGTTACTTATCAGTAGAGGAGTATTTACTAACTAGTATACTGTAAAGCTAGTTTATTGGTGATATATTGCTAAGGTTTTCTTGATTTTTCTGTTAGAAAAATCGAGCCCTGTGTCAAAAAGTTGAGATGCAAATCAGAAAAAGAGAGAGAGAAAGGGAAAAAAAAACACAACCGAGCATAACACTAATGTCTAATAAGCATCTTTTCAGCAGAACATTTTGAAACATATTTCATACACATTGCAGAGCGAGAGCGAGGTACCGGTTTACGCCCAGACCATTCAGTATGCATGACAGTGCGAGGCGTAGCTGAAGATTTTAGGCGCGTCTCTGTTCGTTGCACTGGCGAGCTTATCAATCACAGACGGGATGACAAGCAGAACCGCTTCCACCCGTCCACACCGCTGTGTATCTCTTTGAATACATAAAAATCACCACTTCATGCACCGGCATAGAAATCTGAATCTGATATTCAAACCTTACTGTTGTTAAAGCTTAAACGTCACAGCTGAGTGCAAAAAAAGTTTCCAATCCTATCCTCTGGGTCTGGAATAGAAAACTAAAACATGAAAATGTGAATCTGCGAGTTATGCACAGAGGAAGAACTTTCCTCATCAAGCTTCAAGCTGGTTTTATATACAGACTCACTTATGTGCAAAAAAAAAACCCTGTCACTTCTCTGTATTCTGCTTCCAAAGAGACAGATTTATTTATTTTTAATGTAGTCTTAAAGGAATAGTTCTCCAGGCTTCCTGTAGGACATTTTGTCTCTCATGTTCAGTCCAGTCCCTGTACCTGTGCAGTTTCAGAGGGATAATTTTTTTTTTGCTTGTTAAGCCACACAGTGAAATGTGAATCATTCATGCATTAAAAAAAAATAATAATAAATCTAAGCACTGTCGCCTTGCACCTCCAGGGTCTGGGTTCGATTCCCCGGCCAGGCTCGATTCCCGTCTCTGTGTGCATGGAGTTTGCATGTTCTCCCCGTGCTTGGTGGGTTTCCTCCGGGTACTCCGGTTTCCTCCCACAGTCCAAAGATATGCAGGTTAGGCTAATTGGTGTTCCAAAAAATTGACCGTAGTGTGTGAATGAGTGTGTGAATGTGCGTATGTGTGTGTGCCCTGCGATGGATTGGCACCCTGTCCAGGGTGTACCCCGCCTAGTGCCCGAAGTCTCCTGGGATAGGCTCCCAGCCCCCCGCGACCCTGAACACAGGATTAAGCGGTATAGAAGGTGAATGAATGAATGAATAAATAAATCTAATCTAAGGCATAAACCAGCCAGAAATGCTGAGTGGTTGGAACAGATGAGAGGGGAAATGAGGTCGCTGATGAGGTTGTTACAGTACATTCAAACATCCAGTTTTTAAGGCGCTTTGCAGCCTGTTGCAGTAAAACACTTGTTCACATTTCATTAACTTAGTCTATTTAATATTACATTTTTCTTTCATATGAAGGAATCTTGAGAGGGGATCTGCTCGATAATGAAAAAATATGGCATAATCATGATTACTTTGGTTAATATTGAGATCATGATTATTTAATACCACTATTCACTGTTTTTGGAAACAAACATGCATTTATTGAAGAAACTGCGATATGTTCCAAACCATGAGTTCTGCAGTCATGAAACTTATCATGGTGTACAGTACTACATGGAACATACTGTTGCACAAACCATTTTTGTTGTTTCTTTCAAACTGCATTACTCACATCGTAATCTCTTCACATTCTCAGAATAAACGAACAAGTAAAAGTTTAAAAACCCTACACAGAACCGTTTTTCTTTTTTTCAGACTGCTTTCCTAAATTTCCTCTGCTTCGTCCGTTGAGCTTCTGCGTCGGAAACATCTTCCTCCCTCAGGCTTACGCAACACGTCCTAATGCAAATGCATGGTTCTCCTTGACAGAATGACTCGCAGCAATCTGTGTAAAGCGATGTGGATTAATATTTAAGGAGATCATTTGCAAGATTGCTATAATTAGGAGGACAGATTCATGAATTCCGCTCGGATATGACTCTGAGGCAGATCCGTTCCTCGGAGGAAAGACGTAACCTGTCATTAGCGCGGATCGTACATATACAGCTGATAATTATAGAAAAATATGGCCAGGTCACTTCTTGCTGAAGGAACTTTGCTTGCTGGAGGCTGCCAAAAAATTAGGAATCATCAAAAAAAATTTTATGTAACTTGACACTTGCTTCGTGACGATCAGGGACCAGAAAAAAAAACGATTTAAAAACCCATATTTTGGTCCCTTTTTATAACCGACTGTCTGATGTTGCACGTTGACGTGATATAAATAAACATGAAAGAATTGTCCATTTCCTTGCCTAATGTATAAGCTTCAATAGAGAATGTACAACACTCACACACACTCACACTGAAGGTAATGATTTCCAGTCCATTGCACACAGCTGTGCTGACTGTTGAGGCCTCGACTGTCCTTCCGTCTGCTGCTTTTTTTTTTCTTCCCCTCCTCCTGAAAGGCGCTCCTTTCATTAACGTGGAGTGCACACAGACACACACTCCGAGGTTCTTGACAGCTAGGCTTCCCGTCGAGCTGCACAAGACCTCAGACTTTGTCATCGCTGCTGCTTTTGTCATGTTCTTGCCCTCCACAGTCACGGCAGTCACTCAGTCAGATCTCAGACACAGAGAGAGAGAGAGAGAAAGAAAGAGAGGAAAGAGGGAAGAAGGATAGGATACTGGAGAGGACGCTCGAGCTTAGCTGTATGGACTAGGCACTAATGACTGTATTTATTTGACTGTGCTAGCCTAGCGTATTTCAGTCCGGCACACATCTTTAATGCATTAAAAGAACCGATACACAGCCAATTAGCTCTCGGGTTTTCCTTGGCTCTCGCCAGAAATGGTTGTAAAATAAAAGGTGAGTACAGAAGAAGAGAACCGAGCTTTGGTAATTACAGAATTTTGCACGGAGGCGGCAACGGCCACATCCTCCCAGAATTCTGTTGTGCCTGGGTCTCTTCCAGCACCACACGTCTCACCGCTTGTAATTATTATCTACGCCTGCTAAATAATTTGGAATCAGGTTTGTTTGTTTAAGCTGCTGAAGCTTTATATATCTCTTGGCCATCGTGGGCTGACAGGCTCTCTCAACGCCTTGATGCTCGCCCCCTCACAATCTGGTCAGTCGAGTTTTATTTTGGTCTATTTTGATGATCGGGTGAGGCTAAGCAGACATCCCGGCGGCGTTTCCACCGAGAGATTCAAATCCCTTCCTCGTGTGCTGCGGACCACCCAGGTTCTCATTTCCCTGATAGGAATACACGCACATCAGAAATATCCCTGACCTCCTTCAGCTCTTTGGGATCTTAATTAAAGCAACCAAGCAAAAAGAAACCAAAAGCAAATCAATGAAATGGAGGAATAGTAGGCATACATTTCTCTTGGGGGGGAAAAAGAGAGAGAAATGCATTCCTTTTTCTTTTTTTTTTTTAATTACACGCATTGTAGCTCTAATTACGGAGACCCTATCAGACACTCCAAAAGTGAGTATTATTCCTGGCACTGCTGCACTTATCAGCAAGGCTCGGTGCTTGGTCCTCTTTTTTTCCCGTCTAATGCTGCCCCCCACAGCTCCCATCCTGTACATTTATTATGTCATAATTACACGAGGTCCCTTTGAAAGAGCGCTGGGATTGTTTGTGGGGGGGGTGTTGATAGGGGGGCACTGCTTCTCATCAATTATCTTCACCTGTTAATACACTCTGTGTGAGGTAATAACCTCAGCGTAATAACAAATGGGCCGGTGCTCAGCTCTGGCAATTAAAAACAGCGGGGGTCCCCCGTTTTGATGGTCCTGATTGCGACATTCATCATAAGACACAATCGGCAGCACAGCGGGACAGCAGATGCCACCGTGATAGCTGGACTAACTAACCGACAGTCCCGCTGAAATAATTGTCTCCCTTCCCGCAACAAAAGCCTGCAGCTGCAACTTAGCTCATAGAGACCGAGTACTCGGAGAGAAGTGAGAAGAAGAAAAAAGAAAAAAAAAAACACTGGTGTGTGTCAATCTCTATTAAGGCATGTTTTATTGTCCATATACATCTGATCCATATTTAATATTACATTCTATTATGAATGTCTGCAGTTCTGGCAATGCTTGACCTTTCAAAATATTTACAAATATTAAAAGAAAGGGGGAAAAACACAGACTATAAAATAAACGATTAAAATAATTGTCTTTAGTTTTTACAGTATTTTATTGAAAAACAGGTTTCTAATCCTCTGATACCTCACACCAGGGGACTGAATAAATGCATGTTTTTTTTTACTTTATATTTGTAATTATACACACTACTGTATTTCTAACGTGATGTAAAACAAGAAACTAAAATGAATCATGCCAGATTTTTTTTGCTTATTTTTTTAAAGCCTTTTTTAACTTTATTCTGATTTTAATAGCAAATAACAATCAAATGATAAAAAAAAAAAACATAACAACCTGTTCGCTGAAGTCTTAGAGCTGTGACTCAAAAGCAGTCTTTCTGTTCAATGTTTGCGGAGTTGTAATTCTTACAGGTTTAAAAGTGTTATAAATGACTAACTGTTGTTTTTCTTATAGGAGTAGCTCAGTGGTTAAGGCGTTGGACTACTGATCTTAAGATCATCAGTTCAAATCCCAGCACCACCAGGTTTTTACTGTTCGGCGATTGAGCAAGGTCCTTAATCCTCAATTTCTCAAATGTATTGTAAGATAAAAATGTACAGTAAGGTGCTCTTGATATGGGCGTTTACATGATAAACATATTTTCCTGCCAATCTTCTCCTCCATGCTCCAGTCCAGAAGGTGGTGCAATTACATCAACTCCACAAAATTCAAAAGCAGCAAAAGAAGCTTTAATCAAAAATCAAAATGAGAGTAGTTTGCAAATACTTTGTAGACAACGGGAGTGTTTTTTAGTTTCTGTAAAAGGTGTTGCATATTTACAAGGAATTCCTTGTAATCGTATACTGTTTAACATTTGAAAGTTTCTAAATATATTTATCTAAGTATCTAAATATATTTTTTAAAAAGTTATTTAATTTTGAATCTAATACAGCATTTTTGTGCCAAAATGGTTCCGTATTTAGTTTGCCCCATGTTTCTCTTTATCCTGAATCAGAACCATAGCACGACGCTGCCACCACCATGCTTCACCATGAATATGCTGCTCTCTGGGTGGTGAGCTCTCTGGGTTTCGTTCCAAAAATCTGTTTTCAAATCATGTCCAAAACCGTCTAACACATTGTGCCACATGGTTTGGAGTAATGTATTCTTTCCCCTTGAGAAAGAGCTTCTGTCCAGCCACCCTACCCCATCATCCAGACAAGTGAAGAACAGAAGAGACTGCTGTCACATACAGGGAGACACCACTACTTCCCAGGTACTCCTATAGCTTCTTTAATACTGCTGCAGGTCTTTCCGCAGCCCTCCTGATCTTGTCAATTTGTCAGGTTTTGAGCGGCTTTGTATGTCACTGTGGTGCCTCCACTTGTTGCTGATGATGGCCTTCATACTGTTCCAGAGTTCATCTAACATTTTGAAAATCTTTTTTAGCTCCTAAATAATGACATCCTGTACGTGCTTTATAAGCGCCTTGTGTCACATGATCTTCATTTAGGGTTCATCAGAATCGTAACAACCATGACAGGTGTACGTGAATTATTTTTTCAACATGACTTGGAATGTGATTGGTTAATTACGAGCGTAGTCACATGACAGGAAGTCATGTGACTACTACTGTGTGTTTTTTTTTAACCAATATAACCAATCAGAAAGCACAACATTCACATTTTACATTTAGGCATTTGGCAGAAGCTCTTATCCAGAGCGACTTACAAAAAGTGCTTTAAAGTTTACATCACTCCATACATACTTACACTGGGTTAACTAGGTTAATAACTAAGTGCCATCAGTCCAACACAAGAGGGAAGAGGATACTGGATACGTCTAACACATTGTGCCACATGACAACATCACGTATCTGTACAGGAGAAAGAGATGCGTCTTGACAACATCAACATACAACAACATATCCAGAAACAAATTAGCAAATAAGAAAAAACAACGACAATACTGTCAAACCATAAAAGGAAGATATAGTTTGCAAATGAAATTCTATCACTGATTGGAAGAGACATCCGTCACTCAAGATATACAGGAAGTACTACAGCCTCATGACATTTAAATGACAGACGTCATGTCTAATCAGCGGTAAGAACCAAGAAAAAATAAAAAAGTTAGGTGTGGTTTGTGAATGATATTCATGGAACAACAATTAAATAAATAAAATGAAAAATATTTGTAACGGTGAACTAAAGTATTCTTTTAAATACTACATGCAAATGTATAGCTTTAAATGGTGATCTACAGTATGTAGTGAGTCAATATAGTATGGAGTTGTTTGGGATTCAAACCTTATTAAAGGCTTCAAGTTAAAATTACATTTTAAAAAAGGACAAGATGCAACAACATGTTGACTAATTAATAATTAGTAATTGTAGGGTGTACAATTAATAATTGTACCCTACATAGCATACTAGCTTTCTTTAATGCTATTTGGGTTTCGACCCCAGAACGCGGAAGTTAACAGAGTGGAATAATGAGAAATATAAAGTAAATCTGGTGAGTTTCTCAGGATTGTCCACCACTTCCATGGTTTATTCTCCGCACCGTTTTACTGCAGAGTACCGCTAAGAGTACTAACTACCGCTAACTACTTTCACCTCCTGTTAAGTACACTAACTGTCCACGGTCCACGGTCCAGTAGTTAGTTCCACTAGGCATAGGCAAAAACTGTTTAAATAAAGAAACAAATCAAAATCTGTTCATAATAAATGGTGTTTGTGGAACTGTTGTATAAAAGCAATATCACACTCAAGGTTGTGCTGTTGTACTGAATATCAGCACAGCTGCACCTTCGTGCCTCTGACTGCATCACATCTGTACTGATATTTAACTGCACCACCACGAGTGGGATATTCCTTCAGTATATAACAGACCTGGCCTGATGTTACACACTACAGCTTTAACGAAGCAACAATTATCACCCTAGAATACACTAGCCAGAGTGTTGTTGGATCCTGGATTCTGATTGGTCAACAGGTGTTGTTTGTTTGTTTGTTTTTTAAATAACAGCAGCTCCGAGAGAAGTGCAGCTGTAAATCTGTATCATTAATGCACTCTTTCTAATATGTTATTGTTTCCATAGCAACAGCTCAGGGGACCTGTACTGCAGATGCTCCATATAAACAAATTCTAAAAAAGATGTGTAATTGTTAACATTCATGGGGAAACGTTTATGAAAAGTTTTGCCATCTTCAGGACAAAGGACAAAGGAGGAATTTGCTTTAAAGTAAAAACAAGAACAAACTTGTGTTACATAACCATTAGCATAATTTTGTGATATAAAAGAGATGAAACGCATCCTATTATAGGAAACTTCTTTGAAGTGGTAACAGTACGGTTGATTAATTTCCCTACAACATTTGCATTAAATACACACACTTCTGGTCTGAATTGACAGCGTTGGGAAGGCGAAGGAGGGGAGCGGCCCAGCCGTCATCGCGTCTCACCGAAGCCTTTGTGCGTAACCCAGCTGCCCACATTTACGAGCGTGATTATATATTATCTCATTGTTTGTGTGCTAATGGCTTGTTTTACCACACGCCACACTGAAGCATGAGTTCTCCTGTAATGAGCTGTGTTTTGCGGCTGTGAAAAAGACATCGCCAGCGTCGGGAGCTTCTGAGGGGGCAAGACAAAAAAGAAGACTAAAAAGAAAACGTTTTCTTTTTTCATCAGACATGAAACAGATGCTATACATTACAGGTTTTTTTGGCATGCCTGCATTTTTGTGTGTACATGGATCAGCGTGTTACAGTATGCCTTGCATTTCAATAATTCACTCCTACACATACAGTAATATACATTTTATGTTATAATCAAAAAGAAGAAAAAGAAAAAAAAAGGAGAGTGCTTTTTTTATTTATTTTTTTTAAAGATTATTTGTGACCTGTAGCAAAAACAGGAAATGAGCTTTAGCAATCGTCGAGCTCGTAATGACGCTCCGGCAGCCCCCGAGTCCAAAGGACAAGGGAACAATTTAATATGTCTGGCATAAGCAATAAATGCCACTTTGATTAATTGCACGGAACATCATCATAAAGTGCGGCGGCCGAGCCTCGGAGGTGCATTAGGGTGGCCTGACTTTGCGAGGATGTTCACCTTCCTCATCATTAAGATCATTAATGTATGGGGTTGTGGGGGTGGGCTGAGGGGTAAATAAGGCCTGTGCATGCGCCTCGGTGTCCTCAGTCGCTCACGCTGTTAAAGCCTGGCAATAAGCGAGACCTGCATAAGCACAATTTATGGCTCGGTTACTAAATTGTTCTTGTTAATGCTCTTACAGTTGGGAGGGATACAGCAGCAGCGGTGGCAGTGCAGGAAGAAACTAAAGTGTTTTATTCCTCTTATGCCACATTAATTTGCCAATAATTACATTTTTTAAAAATAATTTAAAGAATATCATCATTTACAATCAGGTCCATAAATATTGGAACTTTATTTATTTATTTTTTTGGCCTCTGTGCACCACCACATTGGATTTGCAATGAAACACTCAAGATGTGAACAAAGTAAAGGCAAGATAAGATACAATTATTTGGCCCAAATGGTGCAGCTTGGCAGTGCTAGGGCTTGAACCCCAACCTTCCAGTCAGAGATTTAACCAATTGAGCCACTACTATCCCAAGACTTTCAGCTTTAACTCAAGAGGTTTGACAAAAGTGCAGCATTAACAATTCATGAATTACAGCTATTATAATAAACACATATACAGACACATACCCATTTTTCTTTTTTCTTTTTTGGGGGGGGGGGGGGGGGGCTCATAAATAATGGAACAAACGACTGACAACCATTTATGTAGCCAGGTTTCCTGACTTTGTTCCAAACATTTTGGACCTTGCTGTATTTCTTAATTTAAACCATACCAAACCATTTCTCTCTCTAAACTATAACAAGATTGTCATGTTACTTAAAACAAAAACAACAACAACAACAACAACAAAATAAAAGAATTCATCCTGAATATAAGTTGCACACATCTTTGACACTGGAGACTCCTCCCATAAACCTTAAACATGAACCTCTGTCTAGATAACTAAGATAAAACTACGAATCATCTTGGCTTAAGGATTTTCAACCTAAGCTTTTTTGTGCATAATGTCTAAAGGTATTCACGTTCATTCACGTGGCATTTTAATACAAAACACAGTACCTAAATCTAGCACACATCTTTTATTTATTTTTCTCACAACACACATCATGAATAAAAGGTCTCAAAAGTATTGCCCTGACCACTGGGTCAATAACAGAGCCATGCGATTCAATCGATCTTCTGTAGGTAGATTCGATTCACTGGATCGATGAGTCAGTTTTCGATTCACACCTTTTCAATTAATTATGAAAACTTGCAAATGTTAAATGCTCTAAAATCGACGGAGTCGATAAATATGCTAAAGCTTTTGTAAAAAAAAAAAAAATATATATATATATATATATATATAATCCACAAGCTACTTAAAAATACTGTTAGTTTTGTGAAATGATCAGCTTCTTCCTTTGAGTGGTTGGTGGAACACTGCCACCTGCTGGATTGGAGTGTGGAGCGGAAGACTATAAGCAAACAAATATGGTGGTGTTCGAGAACGCCACACACCAAGTCAAAGAGCATTTTAATGTTTATCAGACACTTTAATTTCAAATCAGAAAATAAACATTTATGCTAGCGAATCGAACATCATAATGTCCAAAAATCTAACCAAATCCACAGTATACCTAGGTTTCACATAATAATAATAATAATAATAATAATAATAATAATAATAATAATTGAATATTCCATACAGGTTTTATCCTGAGGTGCAAACTTACAGAGAAGGAACAGCTTTACTACTTTTTTTCGACACTGGAGACTCCTTCCATAAACTCCTCACAGACAAATACTGTACAGCCTATTAATCAGTAGCCCATTAGAACAGAGAAAATTCATCAAAGCCTTCGAACGGATCGGAATCCAGAAACCCGATCACGCACCCCAGAACCTTGGGTTTTTTTTTTTGTTTTTATTAATTTTTTTGCCCCCTCCCCCATTGATCTATGGTTGATGTGTGGGAATTTATCACACCTTTTTTTTTCTCAATTAAATAATTCCAGGCAATGCTATTTCCATTCTTATTTCCTCCTCTTCCTCTTATCTCTCCGCTGAGCCTCAAATGATTTTCATAACCTGAAACTGATTTCCTCCCCTTTCCCTGCTTTGCAATTTCATCTCCTTTTTGTTTCTGCCTTTTTCCTGCGCAACCCATAAAACCTTCCTGCGCACCCATCCATCATATCGGTTAGTGTTGTCCCAGTGCCCTGTGGACATAATCATCATTTGTATTCTTTAATATGCAGTTTTCTGCATATTGTGTTTATCATAAAGATGTCAGCACACCTAGCACGACTCGCTGATGGTGTTTGGGTTGTGTTTGCACAGGCTCGTGTGTGTGTGAGTGTGTGTGTGTGTATGCACAGGCCCCTCTGGGCCAGGCTGTCAGCTCTCTCTGATGGATAGGGGATAAAAGGAGTGTGCTGAGCTCTGGGGGATCAGGTCCAGGCCCAGGCTGTGGAGCAGGAGACGGGGCATCACTATGCCCGCTTAGGAAATGTGTCAGTTATTGTCTCCACTGCCTCGGGGCACTGCTGAGGCCCAACAGCCAGAGAGACGAGCTTCAACCCGCCTCTCTAGATCTCTCTCTCTCTCTTATTCATCTCTCCTTTCCTTTCCCCCCTTCCCATCACTGCCTAAAAACTTCACCAAACTAATTGCTAAACAAGAAGCGTCTGTTACAGAAAGCGAGAGAGAGAGAGAGAAGTTTTAATAGGCGTTGGCGAGGGTTCTACTCATTTTCTTTCATTACAGAAACGTTTAGGAGCTCTAAAGTTAGCATCATGACCGTCCGGTGCTCGCTGGATGGGGCCGTGTTTTGGCATTGACCTTGTGAGGAAAACAATAGGAGCTTCATTCTGGTTTCGTGTGAACGAGGAAGAGATGCCAGCTCTCGTCGTAAACATGGGAGATTTATTTACTTCCTGGCAAAGTGTTTAATTAAACAATTGCTCTGCAGTGCTTTTCGTACAATAATGATGATTTATGTATTTAAGGTCATTAAAGGTAAAAGGTTTCCTGTAGGAACAGAGTTGAAACTGAAATTCAAGGAGCTTTCCTAAGGGGGGGAAAAATCAGTGCTACAATATGAAATATTCTGCAAAGGTTTTACTGTAGCTCTCTCTGTCCTACATCGAGAAATAAAATGTCTAGACTTAATGTTTTTTATTTAAAGGTCATTAAAGCGTCTAATTTATTTTCAGAATAAACGATTCCTACACACATGATGATTCTGTACTAGGCCCCGCCCTCAAAATATAAAAACATAAAAAGGTAAAGTTTTAAAAAATCTTTATTATTTCACAAAAATTCAAGTGATGTTCAAGTCAAACTGAGACTTTTGATTGTGCAGAAAAACCGAACCCAGAATTTTTCTGAGAATAAAATCTTTCTCTATATAATCCTCTGCCGCATTAATGCACTTATCCCAGTGTTTCACTAGTGCTTGGACACCATCAAGGTACAGTAGAACGTTTTCTCAGAATCGGATTGCCTGCTTCATATCTGAGAACGCTGGCCTCCCAGGAACTCTTTTAATAGCCCAAACATGTGGAAATGTCTTGGAGTGAGGTCAGGGCTGTACATGAGACATGGTAATAACTTTCCTGTAACATGTGTACAGTAGGTAAATGATTGTGTGTACAGTTCCTACAGACAGATGCTTCTCTTTCTTCCACAATCTGGCGACAAGTTATCCATCAATTTTTAAGAATCAGGCGCTGAATGTTCACAGGAACGACTGCAGTGAGCACCGAGCCACCTCAGCTGAAATCGTCATTCACGGATGTACGGCCTTCTTGAAAACGTCTGCACGGATCACACGTTTTACCACGTCGGACCGGGAGAAGATAAAAACTTAATTTCACACTTAAGGTTTGAAAGTAATTTTGCATTTAGCAGAATCTAAGCTCAATAAATTATAAGTAGATCGCCAGGACCAACGTAATTCCGGAACTGCACTAACAATCGAACAATTCCCCATTTCATTTTAATTTTAATTTCCCCAAATTAAATAAAATCTGATTAGATGATTGTTCAAATTTTATTTCTCAACGTTTGACCCTTTTTCTTTTCTCTAAATAGAAATATATTACAGAACAGTATAAAATGTAAAAGATTTAGCTTCGTTTGCTTCGAGACTCCAAGGAGGAGGAGGAGGAGGAGGAGGGGGGAGCGCTGTACAAGGCCAAGGTCTTCTCCTTTTATGCCTCCACATTGAAGCTCCACGAGCATGTGCAGCGATTAACCCGAGCAAACAGGAGAAATTATTCAATTAGCGAATGCCACGGCTTTACGTTCCAGTGCCCCCGTTCTGCCCAACTCCAGGCGCGTGCAATTAACGCCCTCGTTTGCACCGACAGCTGGGATCATCTCTTTGCTGGGAATTTGTTTGCGTGTGCTCCATTTGTCACTCTGAACATTGCTGAAATCATTTTCAGATCTTTCCCCCACCTGCTGGATTTAGCCAATGCAGATTTACATGATGATCCGCTTCTTTCGCTTCTGTTCTTCATCAGGGAGGAGGAGAAGACCGAACCATAAATCCCCAACTATGTGGTGTCCTCCAGTACCTCTTTAGCCTGAGTCTGTCTCTTCAGAAAGTCCCTGCACTGTGGAAAACATCATGCATTGTGCCGGTACCCAAAACACCACGTCCCTGTGCCCAGAACGACTACAGGCCGGTGGCTTTAACATCGCATATTATGAAGGTGTTTGAGAGACTGATCCTGGATACACTTCGTCCCCTGGTGAAGTCCTCTCTGGACCCTCTTCAGTTTGCCTATCAGCCGTTCATGGGTGTTGATGACGCCATAATACACCTGCTACATCGCACCTACTCTCACCTTGACAAGCCTAGGACCTCCGTAAGGATGATGTTCTTTGACTTCTCCAGTGCCTTCAACACCATCCAACCAGCAGTACTGGGGGAGAAATTAAGGAACATAAACATTGACACCCGCTTGGTTTCCTGGATCATGGACTACCTGACCTGTCGCCCCCAGTATGTCCGACTAAAGAACTGTGTGTCAGAGACTTTGATCTGCAGCACTGGAGCTCCCCAGGGGACGGTACTGTCTCCGTTTCTTTTCACCCTCTATACATCTGACTTTAGATATAACTCAGAGTCATGCCACCTGCAGAAGTTCTCTGACGACTCTGTGGTTGTTGGGTGTATAGAGGAGGGTGACACCTCGGAGTACCAGTCTGTTGTGGATGACTTTGTTTCCTGGTGTGAGCGTAATCACCTACAACTCAACATCAGGAAAACAAAGGAGATGGTGGTAGACTTTAGGAGAAACAAGACCCCTGTGACTCCTATATCTGTCAAGGGGGAGATAGTGGACATTGTCTCCGATTACAAATATCTGGGAGTTTATCTGGACAACAAACTTGACTGGTCACTCAACACAACGGCACTCTACAAGAAAGGTCAGAGTCGATTGTACTTTCTTCGAAGGCTCAGGTCTTTTAACGTCTGTAATACCATTCTACAGATGTTCTATGAGACCGTTGTGGCGAGTGTCATTTTTTACGCTGTGGTCTGTTGGGGTGGTAACATTAAGGTGTCTGATAAGAACAAACTGGACAAGTCAATTAAAAAGGCCGGATCTGTGCTAGGCATGGAGCTTGACTCGGTGGATGTAGTAGCAAAGAGGAGGATTCTGTCCAAAGTACAATCCATTGTGAACAATCCTTCTCACCCGCTATACAGTGTTTTGGCTGAACAGAGGAGCAGTTTCAGCCAGAGACTGATTACTATCAAGTGTTCCACTGAGCGTCACAGGAAATCCTTTCTCCCAACGGCCATAAAACTTTACAACTCTTCGCTGTAACTCATACACACATGTATGTGGATTTTTTCACTGACTGGTATACAACAGGACACTAATACTTACCCATTTTTTTTTTTTTTTTTTTTTTTTTTTTTTTTTCCCCCACCTTCCTTAGTTAACAACTGTGAGCACCTGTAACCGAGCATAAGCAATTTCCCTTTGGGATTAATAAAGTTCTTTGAATCTTGAATCTTTGAATCTTGAATAAATATACCAGTATATAATAATCAGCAGAAGACGTTAAAGCTCCATCCGCTCACACTTTAGATTTTTCTCATTAGCTAGTTTAGCATGAATGTGCTGTGGATAAACAGGCCCAGGTATGACATCATCAGCTGGATATTTGCATATTACTTATGATTTGTTCAGTAGATTTAGTGACATCACAAAAACAAAGAAAAACTAAATCCTTAGATGTAATGTCACCCAAATCACTTTTCCAGTCCAATTTTCTCTAACTAAACTTGTTTGTTTGTTTGTTTGTTTGTTTTGCATTGTTTATGATTGGTGAGTTAGCTATGTCGCTAATCAACCAATTTGTGCAGCTTAGCAAGCAAGCAAACAGCTAAAATGCTAATTTGTGGTTAACTCGCTAACATGATCATCTGCAAAATAGAAGGGTTTTTTTTGTATTTTTTTAAGTATTAAAATATTTGTTGCACTGTCTGTGATATCGTGAAAAAGTAAACTGTAATAATTTATTATTCATAAATCACGCTCATCTTTCGCCCACTGTGAGGTTAAAAGGGCACTCAGGTGACGGTCACGAAGCAAAAATAATGGCACCCTTTTGCTGTTTAAATAAAACGCCGTTCCTGTGATTACAGTTTATTTTTGAGGTTCACTTCGGCCGCTGATGTTTTCTTTCTGAACATACGTGCATGTAGCGTTTGAAAGGGCTGACGGTTTGCGTGTGTGTGTGTGTGTGTGTGTGTGTGTGTGTGTGTGTGTGTGTGTGTGTGTGTGTGTGTGTGTGTGGTCCATGACAGCCTGTGATGTTTTGTTGCATATTACGTGTGTGGGCTTCAGTGTATGTGCATGACATTTCATGTGTGTGTGTGTGTGTGTAATAAAAGCACTGCTGAGCTCTATAGATGCTGCCCTTTCCACACATATCAAGCCTCGGGCTCCGACACTCCATCACCCTCCACTGACAGCCTCCAAATTGGAATCACAGGCCCAATGTAGGAAGATATATCATTAACACACTCTCCCTCTCTCGTCCACTTTCTCGTTCCCTCTCTCTCTCTCTATCATACACACACACACACACATAATATTTCCATGTCTTTCTCCCAGCTGGATCCTGTACACACACACACACACTTCATACATTTGGACAAACGTGTAACATGAGCGCTCAGAAACTCGTCTGTATTAGTGGCTGTGTTCCAGACTTGTGCGTTATCACGTGTCTAATAGACATACATTAAATGTTTTTGTTTTTTTAATAGAGAGAGAGAGGGAGAGGGAGGGAGAACATCAGTTAAGTTGTTCAAAAAAGTGAAAAATAGGTGAAAGCCTTAGGTAGCATGCGGCAGCTCAGCACAGCTCTCTAATCACCGTCTCCAACTCGTCTTCCCGTCTTTCACATACAGTATTTATCATTTTTAATGAAAACCCTGCATTTCTACTCCACACTTAAAACCTCTGGCTTTTTATTTTTAAAGCGATAAGTGATGAGACGGTGCGCTCGGGCCCGGCTAGAAAGAAGCAGCGCGTTTCTTTTAAGATTTAAGATTTCTCTCTCTCTCTCTCTCTCTCTCTCTCTCTTTCTGAGTCTCTCTCTCCCCTTGACATGTGTCACATGTTGGAATTCTGCTCCCGTGGGATAAGTGCCAGATTACACGCTGCCGTATTTTTATCCTCTGTACATTATATAAAAAAATCTTACAACATCAAAGAGAAGGCAGATCTCTGACTCTCTCTCTGTCACTCTCTCACACACACTCTCACACACACACAAGCAAGCAAAAAAAGATTAGAAACCATAAAATAGTGCTTTTCATCACAATCATCATCATCATCTCCTCGTTCTGGTTGATAGTCATCACAGCTACTGTATAATCATGTGTGTGATGAGTTTGATTCAATTTGCATGAATGAGTTAGTTATTGTAGCGTAAACCGCTGCTGTTTAGCCTCTCCACACTATTTCGCATTGATTAGAAATGTTTTAGGGGTGGAGCTACGTAAGAGCATGGTCTTTGATGTCAGTAAACAATCATAATCAATATGCTAATAATCAAATAAAGTTCTATCTGGTATACCAAAAACAAAACATGTCATGCTGTAATGGAAAATGTAATAAAATCAAGGCTAGTTAACTAGCTGGTTAGCTTCTTGCGAGGTCAGGTGACTGTTTCAGTGGGCGTGAGTTTTTTCCCCCCTCCATAATTCACATTCCTACATATTCATTAATTCTAATTTCAGGAACAAGGTGTTTTACCGGATTATTTTAAGCAGCTTTTTGTCATTTCAGCTTAAACTACATTCTTGAGTACTATTAGTTTTTCAGACCTGCACTTGTTAAGAAATGTTTTAGTAATATATAAAATAATGCAGACATGCAGAAGCTCAGAGGTTCAGCTGAAATCATTACACTATTCGACATTGCATTTTCAGACAGGATTCCAGGAGAACCCCAGTGTGGTAGAGCTTGTGACACAACAGGCTTCCTCCAGATTTTGGCTCGCTCGTGTTTGGGAACTTTGTGCACCACACGCCTGGTTATGGCAAGGAAAATAAAAGGCTGATGATGGAAATCTGTACGGTTATTGTGTAAACATGTGATTAAGCAGCGCGGCTCCAGTACGATGACGTGTAGAGGAGAACCCGACCGTACGCGTGCAGTCGTCTGCGTGTTCGAGTCTCACAGGCTTTGTGATTGATCAGGTTTGCGGTTCGACTGGCTGAATTCATGCTGTGGTTTAATCCCTGAAAAGTGGCACGAGCATGGAGGGATGATATAAAAATGATTTAGCATGTCTCTGGATCTCACGCTGCTTGCCAAATAAGCCAGACAGCAGCACGTGCGTCTGAAAGCTTGTGTTTAAACTCCAGGGATAAATAATGAATCCTATTTAAACTGTGATTCTGATTTCCTGAATGAATTATACAGGATTGTCTGCACTCTTGCTGAGCTTAGGCAAAGATAGCTAATTGGTTAATGTTTCAGATTGGATTTTGTTGACTTTGGTGCACTACATCACACGTTTATACGAGTGGGACTCCTTTGAACCCTGAAGGTTGGACCTCTGGAAACTTTCATCAGTTTTTAATCTATCAGCTTTCCAAGGCTTCTCCCTTTATAGAAGCAAAACGCATTTTATTGTCCACAGAACCCTTTATAGTGCTTATCCTGTACAGGGTCACGGGGGACGCGGGGCACTAGAGGGGGCGCCACACACACACACACACACACACACACACTCACACACACAAAAACACAACACACTATGGGAAATTTGGGAATGGCAATTAGTATAATAATCTGCATGTCTTTGGACTGTGGGGGGAAACAGGAAACCATTCAAATCGAAACAATCAAAACATTTAGAAAAGAACATTAGAATAGACATTAAACCGTATTTAACCTTAATTTATGATGCCTCTTGGCATCGGCTGCTTTTTCTTCTTGCTAACATTCGTGTCTTCACTAAATCCTGCACAAAAGGCAAAAAAATACAATAAAATATAAGTAAATATAAGCTGACTTTGCTTGGACGTACCTGTAACAAGGTGAAGGTTTGTGAGGCTGGCGTTCACATGCTAAGGTTCCACTGTGATCAAATATACTAATTTCCATAACATGTTTTAAAAAGTTACAGATACAGTTTTTTCCCCTTATATTTGTAAATTCCTAACTTCTCACATAATTTCATTCAATCAAACAATTATGGACTGACACAGAAATTTGATAACTTTTTTTATCTGCATACCGTCGAATAAAACTCAACCTCATCACACTGGGTCAGGCACATTTTATGAAAAGTATGAATTAACTTCACTGTACAGTATGAAGAACAAGTGAGATTAGTGCAGAATCCGACATGCTTCTTACATGTTGGATTCACCAAAGTCAACAAAATCCAATCTGAAACATTAACCAATTAGCTATCTTTGCCTAAGCTCAGCAAGAGTGCAGACAATCCTGTATAATTCATTCAGGAAATCAGAATCACAGTTTAAATAGGATTCATTATTTATCCCTGGAGTTTAAACACAAGCTTTCAGACGCACGTGCTGCTGTCTGGCTTATTTGGCAAGCAGCATGAGATCCGGAGACATGCTACTGTAAATCATGCCACCGCACATTACTGTTATTTGCGCTACTTATTACAGTACATGTGATACATACTGGACTATAGTTTCCTGCACTCCCTTGCACACTTACTTTATGTACATCTGCTGTGTTTACATAAAGTACTGTTAGTGTGCTCAGAAATCTCCCCCCCCCCCCAGTTTTTATTTAATCTGTGATAGTTATTGAATGTTGTGTATTTACTGTGTACAGTGTCTTGTCTGTCACAGTGTTTTATGTTGGTCTGTACCACAAACAGCCGGACTGGAATTCCTTGTGTGTGTCAACGTACTTGGTGAATAAAACTCTGATTCTGAATCGTACTTAAGTCAAGAGTACGGCTAAGAAATCTAAAATAGAAATTATTGTGTACTTGATTTGATATTTTAAAATAGTTACCAAATAGCAGATTTAAAATGTTATGTAAATTAATATGTAATTAGGTAAACCTCAAATTATACTTAAATTATTTGCGCCTCCATTTGGTGTCTGGTTTTGTTTAGATTTCTGACTCCAAGTCTAATAATTACATATTTTACATTATTACTTAAATTATTTATTATTAATTACATATTACATTATTATAAAAAATAATAATAATTCACATTTCATTCATTTGACTCTTTCAACACAAAAATGTATATAAAAATCAGTAAAGACAAAAATATGTCCATTTCTGATCATATATATATATATATATACAGTATATATATATATATATATATATATATATATATATATATATATATATATACATATATATATGCGAAGAAAAGATCTAAACTGTCACCATTTCTTCCTCTCAAAATATTAAACCTGGAGCAGATTCTGGATTCTGCAGTCGTGAAAATTACCTGACAAACAGCAGGTGAGCTGTGAACCATCCTTAACTGTTAAGAGCCTCATTAGGACTTCCTGTGTGTGTGTGTGTTGGAGCAGAACCAGGCTAATGCCCTGCTGGAAGAACAGAGAATCGATCCGGTCTTGCTTTCAGGCCCGGCTTCTGACCCGTCTCGACTCCGAGTGTGTGGACGAGGCTTTAAAGGTGTGTGTGTGGCCGAGTCACTCTGAGCTGAAAGCTTATCCGAGAAGCCGTTCCTTCTTAATGCTCAATATGTTCTGTAAATGTAGAGCATAAAGAACTTGGGCTCTCAATGCCAAAGTCATGTCCGCCATCAGATCCCTAAGACGTTTCACTTCCTGTTCACAGTGTTTCCTCTCCCTGTTTGTAGAGTTTGGTTGTGAGATCAACTTTTCTAGATCAGATAAACAAGTGGACTGATGCAACGATAAAATGAAACAGAACTTAAGCCTTGTTCACACGGGCGTTACATTTTTGGATAAACGAACGAGCTCTGAACGTCCTAGACGTTTATGTTGCATTTTGTACCGGCGCTCGATTGATTTCTACACTGGCGTTCGTTTGTTTCTGTCTAACGCCAGCCTGCAGCCCAAATTGTAATTTGTGTGTTTAACCTGTGGGGGGCAGTGTGTCGGGAACTGGATATGAAAGCCCTTGTCGTTTTATTTGAGGTGCCTCCTTTTAATATGGACCATTTTGCTATATTAGACATTAATCTTCTTGTTTTAAAAATGTTTGTAATATGGCGCCGTAGGGAGAGAAAAAAATCGCCGCCGCTACTGGGTTCATCTTCTGACTGCACAACGTCGGATTAAAGGAAGTTTTTTTGTGCTTTATGAAGAAATGTGAAATTCCGCTTAAGTTTTTCAATTA
Organism: Channallabes apus; assembly: GCA_030522415.1. Classification (NCBI taxonomy): domain Eukaryota; kingdom Metazoa; phylum Chordata; class Actinopteri; order Siluriformes; family Clariidae; genus Channallabes; species Channallabes apus. The sequence continues at coordinate 27,414,239 of CM060115.1, read as the reverse complement.
CTGTCGGATGTCAGTTTATTTTGCTTTTTTCCCCGTATTTTCCCCTTGTATAGCGTGTAGGATCATGGGATATATCCGGTCCTCCGAAGCGTAAAACTAACGTGAAGAAAATGCACTAGAAGTGTTTTCCTTGCGTTTGTTGGGATTTGAACGGCAAGAAAAAGCTGCATGCAACATTTTTTGACGCCATATGAACGCGCAGGGCGGCGCGGTGGTGTAGTGGTTAGCACTGTCGCCTTGCACCGCCAGGGTCCGGGTTCGATTCCCCGGCCGGGCTCGATTCCCGTCTCTGTGTGCATGGAGTTTGCATGTTCTCTCCGTGCTTGGTGGGTTTCCTCCGGGTACTCCGGTTTCCTCCCACAGTCCAAAGATATGCAGGTTAGGCTAACTGACATTCCAAATTGCCCGTAGTGTGTGAATGAGTGTGTGTATGTAAGTATGTGTGTGTGCCCTGCGATGGATTGGCACCCTGTCCAGGGTGTACCCCGCCTTGTGCCCTAAGTTTCCTGGGATAGGCTCCAGGCCCCCGCGACCCTGTATATAAGGATAAAGCGGTACAGAAAATGAATGAATGAATGAATGAATGAACGCGCAGCCGGACAAACGCACGTCACCAAAGCCCATGTGAACTCTCTCACTGACTCCCATGTGTAGAAAACCCTCGTCGCTTCATCCGCGCTCACCGGACGCTACAAACGGCAGAAAAATGCTTGATTTTAACGCCAACAAGATCTTAACAGTCAAATCAGCTGGGGTGACGTGCGCACTGTAACCATGATAACGCTCCTACCCATCCTAGCTAGTATTCGTTCTTTGAAGTTTTTGTCTTAGGCCTTGTTATCTTCCTCATAAAAGCCTACCACTGTTAGTACGGGACCTTGAGATTGCATTTGTCTCTCTGATATGCAAACGATTACGGTTGGACATTCTATGATTCTATGCCAAGTTCTTTGGCTAAAGCTGTGGTTCGCCGATGGTTAGCGCATTTTATTTAAATAGATAAACAAACATATAAATGAAAATAATAAATAATGATGTAAAACTCGAAATGAGCCATGTATAGAAATTATGAGAAATGCGAAAGGTTATTAGCAGTTAGCATAGCAAAGTATTCAGCTAGCTATTTGGGATGTCAGGAGGATATAAGGAAATATTTTTGCATTTTTAATAAATTGATTTAAAATGGCATGTTCAGGAAAACTATAAGAACATCAAATGAACATGGATGATTAGTTTATAAAATGTACATTGAGAAGAAAAGGAGCCAACAGCACTGGAGGAGCACAAAAGGACAAGCTGAGATCCTCCAACGCTCAGTTTTGGAGTCTCACTTTCTTCCTTCCACCGTCATTTACAACGTAATTTCACGTTTTTTGCTTCTTATGATCCCGGACGTGTCCGTACGATCAGTCGTGTTCAGAGTTCACATTTCTAAGAGATCCCTGTCGTTTGTTTGTTTTTAGCCACATACTGTACAGTATATGAAGCGATGCCGGGATGGCCGATAGACTCGTTCTCATCCAGAGGTGATGTTCAGGTTGCGGGTCTCCAGCTGTGCTGCTCCATCAAAAATTCAGTCTTTGTAGTCGGGGAGCAGGAAGAGCGTGAAGCTTTAGAGACCGGGCCGAAACGTACGGGTTCAAAGTGAGACGAGAGGATGAGAGGGACTTTCAAAATCCTGCGTGTGTCCTTGCACGTGTGCTGGACTTAGTGCAAACAAAACAGGCTTCTGAAACGCCTCTGAACAACGACACGGGGAGCTTGCGACCAACTGGATTACGTGAGCCGGGCAGTAGTTGACCTTTTGAGCCGATCGATGTAAAGATATCGGCCCTGATGAGAGCTGGAGCTTTGCCTGTTCCGCTCACATCGGTAACGACCTGCTCGTCGGGTCTCTTCGGCACAGCGTGGCCGGACATCATTTTTAACACAACCCTAAGCTGCGCTGTAATTAAAGACACGGTTTCTGAACAGCGACTGTTCTTGGCTTAGAGCAGGAAGTGGTATACGAGTGCTTACAGCTGACCCCGGGTCCTCTGGGAGTCGCCTCAGTCGATGCTCAGCTTTACACACGGCTCCGGGAGACTAACACTCACCCGCCTGATACACTTAACCTCGCTTTACACCAACATCCAGCTCAATAACAAATCCATTTACTTTCAAGCTCTGGTTTAGCAGCCTAATGAGCGAATTAGCTTGTGTGGATAGATTTGTGTTGTTTATACTTATTTGCACGTGGCAGGAAAATAATTGAAAAGGTCCTGCTGTCACTGAAAGACACTTCGACCCGACCGCTTGGTGTAAATTTGATTTCCTGTCTAATGCATCTACTTTAATGCAAAATTATTATAAACTGAAACGGGAATAAAAACAGAAACGACACTTAATTAACTACAGTAGGGGGAAAAAAAACAAGCACATAGTAAAACTACAATCTTTTTTTTTTTTTATCTCCCTAAAAGATAGAAATATTACTCATGGAATTAACTAAGGTCAAATAAACAATGTCAAATGGAAATCTAAAAAAAATTATCTAAAATAAAAAAATGTGTTCATTAATAATAAAGGAAAAGTTTATTAATAAACATTTCTCGGACATAATTGGAAGAAAACACTTCAGGAACTAAAACGTTTCATCACACCATGATGTTGATTAGTTTCCTAGAACAGCACAAGACTGGTGGTTTTTAGTCACCACTGGTGGTTTTTAGTTAAAATTTGTACTACCTTCAACGTAATTTCAAATGCAAATTTGTTTTAAAAAATGATCTAAAACAATAAGTTTCTTAACGAACATATAGATCTTGATATTTCCTTCAAAGTTCATCTAATCTTCAGCAGGTCATTTGTACCTCTGACACTGCGGGACATTTACTACGGTATCGTCCATTTTTACCGCGCTTCCTCCTCTTCCTCCTCCACTTCCTCGTTCCTCCAGCAACAGACAATTTAATTTCGTTCTCCAGCTGCCGATTCTGAGCTGACGTCGTTCGACCCGAATGATGAAGTTGATACAGTGAGTGAGAGAAAGCTCTGGAAGCCTTCGGGGCCACTCGCTTTTAAATGTTATTAAACAATGTGTGCAGAATAATTAACACTGCAGTAGAGATGAGACGCGACCTCGGCCTTCTTTGCTCTTGGGTACTGACGCCGTCTTTGAGTCTTTTGGGCTCGACATGGCCACCGGGACGCCTGTAATTCTAAGAAGGATTATAAATCCAAGAGAGATGCGTTAATTAAACCCACCAACTCCGCTGGATTTTTTAATAGGAAGTACGAATTAAACGTAATTATTCTGACTAATTGCAAACAGACACCAGCTTGACTCTTCTTCCTACCGCAAATCATCAAAAGGCACTCTGGGAAAAAAAAAAAAAGATGAATTCAATATAGACGCTGCTGTCTCGTGTTAGCGTTTTAGTGGCGTTTAGAGGAGAGGCGGCGAGGCCTGAGCCTCGATAAGGAGCCGCGGTGATGACGGGCCGTAATTGCATGCATAATTGCAAATAAACAGAACACAGCATTGATTTATGCAGCGTGGAAGTCTTAGGGAAGTCGGGTCCAGAGCGGCACATTATCATCACTCAAAACATTTCCACTGACTAGCGGAGGCTCCAAATTATGCCGTAATTACGGGGTGTCTTTATGTATAGACAATTTTGTTTATTGCTCTTCGGCGTAATGTAGCGAGGAATCATCTGCTTCTGCATTTCATTAACGTTCCATAGATGAATGCTGTTTTTTTTTTTTTCTTTTTGTCTGTAAGATGTGGCTTCATCTCTTTGATCTTGTTAAGAGTATAAAAAGAAGCTAGCGACGGTCAGGCTTTGTGTGAGCTTCATTTCTATGAATTGAATGCGAGAAAATAGGAGAAATAAAGGATCATGCCATCGTGATCATGTCACACTTATTTGCTTTTTTTCTTTTGTTTGCACTCGTGGGCTGGTGAGGAAATTCCTGCTTCGTCCTCGTTACGCTCGTCCGCTCGGCAATTATCGTCTCACAATGCGCCGAGCCCGCATCCCGGTGACATTGGGAAAGGGTGGCATCGCTGGTGTCCTCTCGGAGACACAAGCTGTGGTTGAATAGCGAGCGATATTCGTGCGTGACCCCAAAAATCGGCCCGGCCTCGCGTTCTCTTTTCATCCGTATCTGGGGAGGAATGTGTATTCAATGAAGAATAAAAAAAATAGATATATTCCATTACTCAGTGTGAAAGCATTTCAGGCGCACATGCCATTAACCCGTGTGCTCAGTTAACACTTCATCTGTTGGTCAGCCTGCTGGTCGGGGCAGCATGAGAACCCATTTTAGGAGCTTTATAATGATGTTGCTGGTGATGCAGAGATGAGGTCCAGGGTTTGTTTATCCGCAAGTTTGGGTTTGGAAAAAAGAAGGATGAAGACGAGAAGGAGGAGAGGAAGATGAAGGAAAATCACACGTGATGAAAGCACACCACCAGTGGGACGCCATTAGCCCCTCGGCTGGGTTGATGAGCCGCTTGGCTTATTAAGAGAGTCATTTTCTAGCAGTGATGTCCAGCCTGCAGCTCTGTGTGGGGATAATCAGCAGTGCCACTGTGGCCGTGGCCGAACTGTGACTTGCTGCAGACTGCTAATGAGCCTGGCCCTGACTCCATCTCTCTCTCTCTCTCTTTCTCTCTCTCACTTTTACACCCTCATTTTCTCATAATCTCAACATTTCCATTTGCACCCAGACTCGTAATGCAGGCACACTCACACTCCTACATCCTAGCCTGACAAAAGTATCTGAACGTGAATTTCAAATATTTTAATCGTATACACATCAATAATACATACACTACAATCGATTCATTCTGTGGTGGATGTAGTGCTTAAAACTCTGAGTATTTTAGCCATTTTTAAAATTTATTTAAATAAACATATATAGGGTTTGGGATTGTGCAGTATAGAGTAACACATCCTTTTTTCACAATATAGGCACTATGATAAACTGAATTTTATTTAATTGTAACCAACTATCCAAACAAATAAAAACTGGGTCACAAAGGCACCCTGGCACCCTGTCCAGGGTGGCACCCTACCTCGTACCCTAAGCCTCCTGGGATAGACTCCAGGTCCCTGCAACCCTGAATACAGGATAAAGCGGTATAGAAGATGAGTGAGTGAGTGAGAACACTTAGGTATTCTGCAGAACCTGAAACTTGTTTGTATTTTCTGAAAAGGTTGTGCAATAGTTTTTTAAAAATCTGCAAGTTTACCAAAATAAATGGAAAGCGTCATTTTAAATTGAAACCTGATCCATCGATTCAGTGATTTATATTAAGCTATAAATTTTTTTAGTAAATTACATTACTGATTCAATTGCACATGCATACTTTTTAGGCAACAGTCCAGCTAGTCTAGATGAGTTAAGTGAAGAGACACAGGATGAGGACTAATCAGAAGGAGAACTTGCCTGTTGTAAATGTATCATTCTCCACAATGTAGTCAGCAGAGGTGGCTATACTGTATATAACTGAGTATATAGAGTTTGTTACTGTACGTAAATACATTTATCTGTACTTTGAGTAGTTTTATTAGAGAATACTTTTAATATCTGTACTTTTAATTAACAAAATTTCTGTCTAGTTGCGGTACCTATCCAAAGCCTATACAGTTCTGCAAGACGAGCAAAGATTTTTTATTCATTTTGACTTGAAAAACGAGCGTGGTCTTGGTTTACGAGCACCGAGTATCATGTATCACGCATGCGTTTTCGTTTTGACGCTGAGCGTCACGTGATCACAACTGCGCCAATGGTTTTTCTCTCTCTTGCGCTGTGGAATTGTGGGTAATCGTCTCCCCTTCTGGGTCTTAGTGCTCGTCTCTTACTTGTATAATCAACATCCGTGCATGCGTGTACTGTTTACTATGACACTGTGATATTTTGTGTTTGTAAGCATGTGTGTATAGCGCGCGTGTTTTGTTTATTGTAACACAGGTGTGTGCGTGCGTATAAAGCCAAAAGCAAGTCTAATTAGAGGGTAAAGATCCATTTTTTCTCTCCCTCTCTGTATCAGCCTGTCTGTGTGCGCACGCGTAATTTAACACCGTGCTCCTTAACTCACACCAACACACACTCTCGCCTTTACAGCCCTTTAGGTTGTAGAATGAATAATTTGAGTTTCCATTATTTGTTATGGGAAAATTAAATTTGGTTTATGAGTGTTTTGGAATACGAGCTGCTTCCGGAACGAATTATGCTCGTAATCCGAGGTTCCACTGTACTTTTATTCATACAGGATTTGTGTATCTTGCCCAACTCGATGGAGGGTCAGTAATAATATTTATCCCTAAGAAAGTCAAAGAACCACATTTCTGCTTAAACTGAGTAGTTTTTAGAAATACAGGACAGAAAAAATAGAAAAGGTCAAAATGTGCCCAAATGAAAGAATTGCCCCTGTACTGTATATAGTCAATGCAACTATCAATAATTTCCTAAAAAGATGTGGTGGCAAGAAGTCCATCAAAATAGAGAATGTAAATACTCCATTTTAAATGTTTATATGTTTGTTTTTATTTGCTTAAAGTTATTTAGAATACTAGCACTAACCTACTGTAGCAACTGACTCAAAGAGTTTAGAAAACCAGGTTAATGACCAACAGAACACTTAGCACAGTGGTAACAAGACGTACAGTATAAAAGCCAAACTTGCTAAACTGAGTGATGAAAAACTGTTAAACTTGCTAAACTGTTTCATAAGGAAACACAAACTGCACATTTCTACATGATGATGAATATTGAGGTTTCACGCAGCGTAGTCTCATTGCTAGCTCCATAACGCTAGCTCTGGGATTTTTCAGGTCCGCTCCAGGCCACTGTCTGCACCACAGATAACGCTCGTGTCTCCGCTGGCTTCCTCTGCATGGCGGCTGCTAGAAATGCGCTCTTTGCTCTGACACGCTGATCGATAGCTTCACTGGACTGCTGCCCCCTGGAGAGCTGCAGGATTCTGTGGCTATGAGCGCTCGGGTCTCATTCTTTAAGCACTTGAGAAGCTCTCAGCTCAGTTACAGATTATGAAAATATATTCATCTTAAAAAAAATTCTTGACCAGGGAAGTTAATTTGTTTTAATACAGTGAAGTGTTTACAAGATTTTAAAGTTGCCGTAGAGACATTCAAGATCTTGCTAAAAACAACAAGCAAAAGAAATTATGCTAATATTCCAAAGTTGTTTAGCTCCGCCAAATCCCGGATAATTAGATTAATACATGTCATTGGGAAGAGGAATTTCTTTTGAAATCATTTTTGATCGTTTTCCATCAAATATTTCTTCATGTCAGCATTCTTGTGGCGCCTCCTGGTGGCTGGGAGGTCCCTGAGTGATACTGTAACTGCTCGCAGAGGTGGAAAGAGTAATAAAATTTTGTACTCAAGTACAAGTACTGTTACTTCAGTGAAATTTTACTTAAGTACAAGTAAAGTTACCATTATAAAAATCTACTCAACTAAAAGTAAAAAGTAGCTCATTAAAAAATGTACTCAGAGTAAAAGTTACCGAGTTACTTTTTTATTTTTATTTTTTTAACAGCGGGGATGGGATGAGGCATTCTAGCATAGTTCAAAAAAGATGAGCAGATATGAATCTCAAACTAGTTGTTTTTTAACTGAAGGAACACCTTTGCATAATAAAGCTGTTGTCTTTCTTGTGCTTGAAAATCAAAGTGGTCACTTAAATATGGTGTTACGTCCCAGTCTAGGGCCAAACAGCAAAAGAATGGTTCAGGGTTCTATTTTAAACTGTATGGAAATGGTGGTATATGGCAGAAAGAACTAGATCCAATCATTAACTGATGAAATAATGAGGTTTGTATACATACAGTACACACACACACACACACAAACACACACACACAACAGGAGGAGGATCAGATTCAGCGTGGACCCAGGCCAAAATAATAAACAAAATGGTATTTATATTTAGTAGCTAGATTACCTGCAAAAAAAAAAAAACCACAAACAAAAATACAGGTACCTTCCCGGACTCCCTAAACCTATATAAACTATATAAAATATAAACCTAAGCTAAACTATATAAAATACCTGGCTCAAAAAAGTCTCACAGTCTAATATTTCACTGGATTGTTTTAGCTATGATTAAACTGTGGGACTGCTTTGATAACCTTATATATATTATGTATATATAATTTTATCACCCCCCCCCCCATCATTCCGTACAATAAGGTAGTCAGCTATCTTTATTTTATTCCTGAGCAAATAAATTCCCAAATAAACTCCCTCTTCCAAAAATAAATGGCAGCCACGCCCCTGCTACTAGTGAGTGCACAGACATACAGTGAAATTATCTACAAATATATACAAAGACCAACCAAACCATAGGGACAAAGCAATAACCAAAGTCAATTGGAGGCAAAAAGTCAAACCAGAATACACAACCAAATATCAAAACGCCAAAATCACAACCTCTTTCATCTTTCGCGCGTCTCTCTCCAGTCGCGTTAGTCGATGACGTCACTCAGGGCGGAAGCGGCCGTGTGGAAGGTCAGGTGATGCCGATGTCAGAAAACCTGGAGTGGAGTCTGGATCGGCGCGCGACCAGGACATGATACACACACGCGGCGCAACGGAGCATTTATACAAAGCATAATATTTTTTTATTGTTTTAGCATTTTCATTCATTTATTTTTTACTCAGTAGCGAATATGATTTAAAATGTAGCGAATTACAATACTTCAAACAAAACGTACTTAAGTAAAAGTAAAATTACAGATTTTTAAAACTACTTTAAAAAGTAGAAATACACAAAAAAGCTACTCAATTACAGTAACGCGAGTAAATGTAATTCGTTACTTTCCACCTCTGACTGCTCGTAATGCTTTTAACTAGAAACAGCCTTGATGGACAGCCTCTTGATTATCTACACCAATCAGCAGTCAGTTAGAGACCATCTGCAGAGATAAAAAGAAACTGCAATTAACCAGAAAATATCCTTTCATTCTGTATGAAAACGCATTTGTGCTGCGTTTAAAGGATCATGAGCAGAGAACATCACATCTCTATTATCTACACTGTTTTTATTTTCTTTTTATGTGCTTTTTTGCCAGTAATGGAGAAATAAACATGGGCTCTCCAAATCCGGGAACGCATTTATTTACGGGAAAGCGGCGCAGCAGATGGGTCACAAGAAAGAACAAAACAAAAATGTATATACACACACAGAGAGCACTCGAGTGCAAAAATCATATCCTGCCACGCGCTCGGGATTCCTCCTGGGCTCCTGTAAATGAAACCTTACACCAGCATGATGAGGGATGGAGCCGCCCCGATGTCTCCGAGCCCTACTGTGGAGGCATCGCCGTCCTCTCCTGCCTCTCCCACGTGAAGCGCACCTTCCGTTAGATTGATGCACTTGATCTGCATAATGAGGAGAGCAATCCCGAGCAATCGCTTGATCTAAAGATATTTTCCACTCTGACAGAATAAAATCATTTACAAGGACACGCGTATGGAGTATAATGCAAGGATCAAAGCTGAAGCAGAGAGCTGAAGTAATGTCAATACACGAGCCGTGTTTTCAGATAGATTTCAGGCTTCCTGTTTAGCTTAAGAGCATTTTCTTTTTTTGTCGTTGTTTGATTCATTGCTTTGCTTTGAAAGTGACAGAGACTAATAGTCACCCCGAAGACGAGAGTCATGTACAAAATAAAAAAAGAAAGAGAGAGAGAAAAGAACTGATGAAAGCAGGTACACAAGATGATCCTTTTCATCCGACCGGACTCGGGTTCACTTACTGTACACCGCTTTTGAACAAAACGGTGTACGTCTCTGAGTGCTATTTGCCATGCATGATGCTTTATATTAATTATAGTTATAAGTACAGTGGTATCTAGGTATACAAATTTTTTAATCCGTTTCTGACGCGAAATTTTGTATTGTGAAACGCATTGTCCCATAGGAAATAATGTAAATGCAGATAATCCGTTCCAGCCACCCAAAAATGTTACCAATATTAACAATTTCCAACACTACTGTATAATCATATTTTTGCATCTACATGTACTGTAAGACCAATCGAAATATCCGTTTTCTTCTTACTACCGTCTTTGCTAACATTCTTGGGTCCCAAGGTGCTGCGTCTTCACTTAACCTTGCACAAAAATAAAAAATAAAAAATTTTAATTATAAAAAATTATATTATAAAATTATATTCTTCTTCTAATGTTTTCACAGTGACAGAGACACTTTCCGCATAACTGCATAGAAAAAATATTTCATCTTTCATGAAATAAAAGGCTGTTGAATGAATAATTGTCTACAGCTGCTATAACATAAATAAGGACAGGAACTTACTCATTTTGTGGATGTGAGAAAAATAAAATAATCTTTCATTCCTTAAATATATCATACTCAAGCATTTTATTCCTTGCTTAATTAATACAGAAATGTTAGATATTTGTTTTCTGACTACTGTGTTGGAATAAACTCACCTTAATTTAAGGATAAAATCTTTCTCACTCTCATTAGGCACCATATGGGGAGAAAAGTTGCCATTTCCAAAGGGTCAAGTATTATTAAAGTCCTAATATCAAGCAAAGGAAGCAACTAAGGAAATTTAAATTGACTGGAGTTGGGTTTAGAGCTGTACAACATGTTATTAAAACCTGAAAGAATAGAGCTAAAGTGGCAGAAGAAATGAAAAAAAAATAAATAAATTATAAATGGAGATCACTTAAACTCTTGGTGAAGTTGCAGGGTACAAAATGTTCAGCAGAAACCAGAGCTTTGTTAAATAGTGAAAGTAAAATTTCTTATGGATGAACAGCTGTGTGTCCATAAGAAAACCACTTGTTAGTGAGACTCATCAGGAAAAAGGTTTCAGTTTGCTAAGGAGCATAAAGATTGGACTTTGGAGTGATGGAAAAAGGTCATGTGGTCCAGAATGAGTCTATTCCAGAGTGATGGGCGTGGCAGGGTAAGTACTGTAGGGAAGTGCATGAAGAAGCTGTAGAAGTCCTCTGGAGACAGTGTTATGATCTGGGGTTGATCAGTCGCTCAGGTCGAGACTCAGCAACGTTATGTGGAAATAAAATGAAGTCAGCTGATGACCTGAATGTACTGAATCACCAGGTTATCACATCTGAGGAGTTTTATTTTCAGGATTATGAAAGAGTGGGTCTGTGCGCATAAGGAATCAATTCACACATGAACTGGACACCACAGTGTGCTCCATAATCAGTGTAACGTTTTTTTTGCCAGACAATCTATTCATGTTTTATTATGCGTAATATTAGCGTTGTGTATTTACGTACAGGCTTAAAGGCTTTACGCTGTCCTGCGGGTGCAGCTATCTTTATATACAAATCTCTCATTTAAATGTTGGATTAGAAGCTGAAAGCAAGCAGGTAATAAGGTCCAGACAGATTTACATTCTTTATCCTTTGCTATATGGAAATAATTAGGATTACACTGTAATACGCCATCAGAAACGCAAAAGGTTGAAAACACACATGTAGCTACTTCCTACTGCAGGAGATTGAGAACCTTTGAAGAAACCCTTAGAGAACCCAAGTACTGATAAATACAGTAAAGGTCCTGACAGGTTCATGTCAAGGTATTATGGAGAAAATGATGAATGGTTAGTCGCATACTATTATTCACAAAAATTTTGTAAAGTTCACACCTTAAGCAAAGCTTTTCTGTTGTTTGTAGTGTATACTGTATTATACAACTTTCAAGGAAAACTTTCCCACAAAAGGTACATCCAACAAAAAAAAAGAAAGAAAACGATTTTTTCAAGGACCGATTATGCACTGATTTCATTTTTATGTCCAGATGTGTCCAAAGAACCAGGGTTAAAGTTTATAGCATGTGTAATCATCTCAGGAGGTTTCACTCCATCCAAAAAATGAGCATTGCTAGATTTGATATTAAACCTAAGAGACAACAAATTATGTACATACTTTTTTTCCCCCTTTAACTCAAACTACGACAGAAAAACTAATATTTTCTGACATTTTCAGGGCACGTTAAGTTGCACAATGCTATGGAAATGCATATTACCATACATCACGATTCATAAAGATATGCAAATGAGCTGCCATAATTAAAGAGAAAAACCGTAATCTTCTGCGAGTTCCTAAGCAGCTCTGTCAGGAGGGAATTAGCGAAACACAAGCACTGAAGTTGAACATTTTTTTTCTGAATTTCAAACACGGTCTATTAATGGAATATGCATTAATTAACTGCTTAAAGCTCGACTGTGTACTCTCGAATTTTTTAACGAAAATATATAAAACTGGCTTGATTTGCAAACACAAAGTCACGGTTGCGATGATTTCTGAACTAATGTCCGAGTCTAAATGGATAACCTGTCAGTCATTAGAGCCTGATGCTGACGGGAGAATGGAAGCGTGCTGGCTCCTGAGCAGACACACCTCGCCCGTCTCTGCAAGTCACTCAAGAGCCTTCAAACCTGCTTATATTGTGCTTTCTTCAATTTACTGTCATCTGGGCTGACGCTGCTCACAGCTGAGCCCCTCTCTTAATCTCTCGCTCTCTTTCTTTCTTTCCCTCTCGCACTGCTTTGTTTTTTATTGCATCTCTTCATTCTTCGCTCTTGCATTTACGCTATGTTTTTTCAACACGAATCCTACAAATGGTCACTGATGTAATAGATGCTTAAGGGGAAAAACAAAATACGTACAAAGTCATACTTAAAACCTTACATAAAACAAAAGCTTTAATAGACAGATTTGTTACATTCAATAAGTTTCGTATGACCGAGACCCTCACTTCATCTAAAAATACTATCATTGAATCATAAGAAAAGAATCCACACCCATAATCATAACCCTCATAACATTTGCTCTTAACAAAATCTGAGCTCCCACAGAGACCAGAGCTGATAAAGCTACAGTAATTAAGCAATATTATTATTATTATTATTATTATTATTATTATTATTGGTAGTAGTAGAATTAGAAAGCAGGATTGGTCCATAATCGTAAAGGTTACTGCATGCTGTGTGCAAATCTGATTTGTATGTGATGCATGTACGTATGCATGCACTTGCATATTTGCTTTTTTTCAAGTGTGTGTGTGTGTGTCTGTGTGTGCATGTCTGCATCTTGCTGAACATGTGTATCATGAGCTGGAAGCCATGCAGTGAACAGAGGTTTTACAGATTTGAGGCTTGGCCAAGAACCTCCTTGTGAATTCAGACATGAAATGGCTCCAGCCTGCTCCCTGTGGTCGGCTGTGGCTTGAGGCTGCGCGAGGCCTGAACTCTGTAATTGCCTCTTTCAGCTAAGATATTCAACATTTCTGGAAAGCTTCATCTGTTTATCAGAGTTTCCAACCCCAGGCCTGCTTTCCTCCAATGATGCCTTGTTACCTTCAAGACCATGTTAGCATGGAAGTCTTGCTGGCTACAGCAGACTTTTTTTTTTGTTTTGTTTTTATTTTTTATTTTTTTTTAATGCACCACAGATGTTTGATTACGGACAATTTCGTATCTTACAGTAAACACTTTCATTTAATTGTAAATGCCTTGTGTCTTCGCTTGGGGCGCAGAAACTTAAAGACTCAGGCTCTGCACCAGCAACCAGAAGGTTGTGAGTTTAAATCCTACTATAAATAAATTAATAAATAGCTCAGCTATAAGTGTCACATGGATTCCATATTATCTGTAGTGTCATTTAGATGAGAGCGTTTGCCACATAAATGAATAAATGAATAAATTATTGTCCTTCACACATAAGTGCAGTATTCAACACCATTTGCTATTGTACGTTAAAGGACATCCTTGAGAACACGGAAGATTTGAAGAGACAGGTGTGTGTCATCCCCACTTTATCAGCATTCATGCTGATTTTTCTGCAAGTCTAAAGAGTATCAAACAGGCTTTAATACAATATGGTGCTCTCCATGTTTCTGTTTTGAGACCCTGAAGTATGATATCACCCTAAAAGAGCAATGTGGTATTCTACAAGGTTCTTGTTTAAGTCCTATAAAAGGGTTACTTCCGTATTCCACAAGGTTCTGATTTAGGCCCCCTTAGACTGCAATAAGGTGTTCTACAAGGTTCTGGTTTAAACCCACTAAAACAATAAGGTATTCTACATTGTAAGATTTATTAATTAATTAATTAATTTATTTTTATGTTCACATGTTGGCAGGCACCACAGCATCTTGTGTGGTATAAGCAAATTGTTTGCTGAGTTTGTTTAGTGTTTTGACAAAATCTGAAATAAAATATATTAATCAAGATATTTATAAAATTGTGATACTTAAAGAATCTCAATACAAATTGAATCAGCACCTCGGTATTGTGATATCGTATCGGGTGAACCCACGAGGGACTCATCTCTACTCAAGAGTGAAATATGGTGCTATGCAAGGTTCTGGTTTACTATAAGTGCACTTAATAAACAATAGTTCTATACAGATCTGGTTTAGGTCTTTATAGAGTGCAGTATGGTGTTTTCCAAGATTCTGGTTTAAAGCTAAAGGTGCTCTACAAGGTTCTTGTTTGGGTTCATTAAATGAACAACATGGTGTTCCACAAGGTTCTAGTTTAGGCCCACTTAACGAATAATAGGTTGTTTTACATAGTTCTACTTTATGCCCATGAAATACGCAATAAGATCTTCTACAACTGGTTCAGACCACTTAAAGAATATAATATGATATTTTACAAGTTTCTGCCTTAACCCCATATAAAGTCATTACTGCACCTTCTACAAGGTTCAGGTTTAAGACCACTAAAAATACAGTATGACATTTCTTCTTGTTCTGTTTTAGGTCTCACAATACAGTGTTTCACAAAGGTCTGGTTTGGTCTTCAGTTCCAGAAGCTACACTTACAGTAAGGAACTTAGTGTCAAGCTAGACACTTTTTTTATTTTTAAATCAATCCCAGTAACAATTTCACATCATCTCAAGCCAGTAGCCCAGATTACCCAAACTCCAATCTCAGTCTTTATCTTGGTCGATTGGTGACAGTGTTTATGTATTTATTTATGCAATAATTTCCATAAACTGGTTTAATCATACCTTAATCAAAGCGTGCCAAAGAGCGGCCTTCAGACGAGGAATATTTGAGCTTTTCTCATTAACTCTGCATGAGTAGCGTGGTGGTGGTGGGTGGGGGTATGTTCAGAAAAGAAATGAAATGGAACATTTTTAATTATGATAGGTTTGATCTCAGCAAACATGCATCTCCTGGAATTAGACGGAGCAATTAAAATGTAATTTATGTCCTTTTCAGCACACTCCGAGTGTTAATTTAAGGCTCGGCTTCTGTGGGCTGTTTGCACCAGCACTGCTTTATGGGAACTAATTAGTGGCGGTTACCCAAGACTGCTAGCTATCCAAACAAGCTAAACGATGTAGGCCAATAAACATGTTATGATGTGTTCAAGTCAGGCTCTAAACATGGATCTCTAAAACAACCCGCCTTGGAGGTTAACTTTTATTGCGTTATTGTTGTTCTTTTCTTTTCCTGTCTTTCATTATGACATTTTAGGTTTTAAATTATGCGTAGACAGTCTGTTCTCTTTCTTTTTCTGTCTTTCTGCTTCTTTTTTTTTATACAAGTCTATATGTGTATGTGCAATAAATGGATGATCTTAAGAAAGATGAATAACAAAAAAAAAGAGAGAGAGGGGAAATTCTTCATCTTGGAAACCAAGTTCTGTGTAATTATCTACACGCACTGGATCGAGTTTCTCTTTAAAAAGCAACCAATTATCATAATGCGTGCGGTTGAAAACAAAATCCAGCAGACGAGATGGATTTTTCTTATAAACACAAACACTTAACCGGCGGTGAACGGAACGGTTGCAGTGTATTATTGGAAAGCCTGGTGAGCTTTGGCAAAGATAAGTATTAGAATTATAGACATGTCAAGGGTTTAATATGGTAATATATGCGTGTCTAAATGCAAAATTGGACACTGTAAAACTTTTATGGTGGTTTTCCCCAACGTCTGTGATATATGACGGTTGAAAGCTTAACCAGTTGACAGCTTGATCGAGTTCTGTTATTCAGGAGCACTGTGGGGTGTTCGGTTTAGGATTGATGAATCCAGAAAACACCAAAGTGTCTTCACAACAAACATTTAAAGATATAATAATATGGAGAGAGACAGCTCTGGTAGAGAGACAGCTCTGTTCTCAGAACACACTCCACTGAATTCTGAGTTCCTGGACTTTACACTCGAACTCTGTGAATGTAAACATGTAATAAAAAAAAAGATCCAGGATTTGCACATGTAATGTGTGTGTCTGTTTGAGCCGATGATTCGCTCGTATAAGAGACGCAATAAATCAGCGGTGCACTCGGTCAGATCCGAGTCGTGCTGTAAACCATGTGTGCATGTGTTGTGGCATTGAAAATGTAAAACATCCAGCTGTGGTCAGGAGATGGGACTCACACAGGGAGCAGGAAGTGTTCATTTCATTGTGCAACAGTGCAACCTGGTGGAGAGATGCTGAAATGCAGGTTCTGTTTATAGAGGAACAGAATTGGCCCAGTTTTCCCAAAGCAGGTTCACATCTCAGAGAGAGAGAGAGAGAGAGAGAGAGCACTGTGGTGCTTGCTCTACCATTTAATGCCTTTAGTGTACAGCAAAAAGTTGAACATTTTATGGTAAACATATTTAAAATGAATATTATTGAATGATTATTATTATTAGTAGTAATAGTGATAGATAATATGTAGTGGATCTTTATGTTCATTTATTGATATGTTAGTTCATTCATTGTTCATGGTTCATAGTTTTCCTTAAAAAAACTATATATATATATATATAGTTCTAACCCATTCACACATAGTCAGGCAGCACAGCATGTAAAACATTCAGCTAGGAGAAAATTATTTGTATAGTAGTACTGTAGTATACTTGTATGTTTCCAACTGTTACAAAATCGTAATTGATATAAAAGCAGGATATTTATAAAAACCGAATATAGAATCAAAATACAAACTGCATCGGCAGCTGGGTATTTGATGATATCATTTTGGGTCGTCCCTATAGGCGCCACGGTTATGTAGTAGTTAGCACTGTTGCCTTGCACTTCCATGGTCCGGGTTCGATTCCCACCTCAGGGTCTGTGTGCATGGAGTTTGCATGTTGCATGTACTGTACTTGGTCAGGTTTCCTCCGGCTCTTCCGGTTTCCTCCCACAGTCTAAAGACATGCAGATTAGGCCAACTGCTGTTCCTAAATTGCCCATATCGTGTGAATGAGTTTGTAAGTGTTTGTGTGCCCTGTGATGGATTGGTGCCCTGCCCAGGTTGTACTGTACCTCACCTTGTACCAAATTATTATAAGAAAAATATTAGTAATAGTGTGATTGCAGTTATAAGTCATGTTCACTTATCTCACATTGAAATGCATTAAACCAAGAATGCAGGGTTTGTTTGTTTTTAGCAGTAGTTTAGGTGCACTATGAATGTGATATTTTTAATAATTTTAAGTCTTTCTTCCATTCTTTTGGTACTCTATTTATTTTTAATATTACAAGTTTTATCGCTGGAGAAAAATAATTTCTTTGCATTTTTAATCACAATTATTATCCATCTCTCCATCCATCCATGTTTTTAATGTACCTGGGTTTTAAATAAAAGTATTTTCAGGAACGTCTATCAAACAGGTGAGGTTCAGTACACTAGTGTCTATAACCAGGTTGAGATATTTTAACTCGCTTTCCTAAAGGCAGGAGACCATTAGTCAGAGAACACGTCTAAAAAACACCTTCTCCATAATCAATTCAATTCAATTCAATTTTATTTATATAGCGCTTTTATCAATGGTCATTGTCTCAAAGCAGCTTCAACAAAAAATTAAAAAGATTTTGTTAGAAAAGAAAATATTTGGAAGTGTGTATGTGTGAGAAAAATGTGTTTAGATAATAATGAGATGAATGAATGATGAATGAAATGTCTCTGATGAGCAAGCCAAGGGGGACGGCGACGGTGCTGAGGGAAAAACTCCCTGAGATGGCATTAGGAAGAAACCTTGAGAGGAACCAGACTCAACAGGGAACCCATCCTCATTTGGGTGATAACAGATAGAAATGATAACATCATGTGTGTTGTGCAGGGGAAAATTCAATATGACAGAAAATCATTTAAATGAACATGAAGACCAGTTCAGCATAGGGACGAGTCAGTAGGTGCAGAGGGCAGATGAGGTCTGGATCACTGGAAGCACAGGAGCAGCATGTGTAGCTCCAACCATCATAAAGCTGAATCCAGCTGGAGCTGGTCCTTCTCTGGACGCCTCAGGAACCTCGCAGGGTCGGCCTTTGTCTACTGAAGCTGGCAAAATCTCCCGATGCCTCGGCATGGGTAGAAGGATACAGAACAGATGGGGAGAATTAGCGTAGTTGCCATTCGGTATAGGTGTACTGGAGTATGAGATTATGGGATGAGTTATGTGTATGCCAGATTAAAAAGATGCGTCTTGAGTCTACTTTTGAACTGAGAAACCGTGTCTGCTCCCCAAACACTGTCTGGAAGGCTATTCCAAAGCTTTGGAGCTAAATATGAAAACGCCCTGCCCCCTTATGTAGATTTTGAAATTCTGGGAACTACCAGAAGTCCGGAGTTTTGTGATCTTAAGGCGCGTGGTGGATTGTAGCGTATCAGAAGACTCTAGAGGTGGCAGATCTCCCAGGACTTAAAGCATCACCACCGGAAATCTTCATCACATGAACTCTGATGACTAAACCCATGCAGAATCACTCCTGATGTTCACGTTCATTATTACCGGTGAACCTGAACGTGACCGTATCTCCACATCTCCACATTGGTACTGTATATGTAGATATTCTTACAGGTTAAAGCTACTTTTCTTCATGGTTTGTTCTTCTCCCTGGTTTCTTATCCCGCTATGATGTAGAGAATTACAGAAGCCAAACAAGCACGCGAGCTCACCACGAGAAGCATTTCAATCACGCAGCCGGCTGAATTTTCTCCCAGAGCAGAGGTTAATAGTATGAACTGCCCTTCGGAGTGTGGTGTGAGAGCGCCTCCGCTGTGGCCGTAGATCTGTTTCATATGTCGCCAGCTGCCTCGTGTTATCCAAGCGGACGCCTCATGATCCACGACGAGTACAGGCTGCTCATAATATCACAGGATTCCTCCGTGCTACGGACAGCTTTGTGTTGTCTATACGTTCGACCCCGTATGAGCAGAACACACTGGAGTGCTTCACATCGCGTACGATAGCAGGGTTCATTCTCACACGAGCTACAATAAAAGTGGATAAAAAACGACTCAAAGGCAAAAGATGGCGGCGTAACGGCCCTATAACGCCGGGATGTCACAGAAGACTTGGCGATTTAGACGCAGTATGAGTGTGAAAATCATAAAAATCTGCCAAGCCATGAAGTGTGACCTAATATGAACAATATGCTTCATGATAATTGCATTTATTAGCAGCTCAGCCAGACACTGTGGTAATTACATATAGTTACCGTCTGCATCCACATATTTTTGATTTATGTATTTTCGCGCTTGCTGACAGATAAATAAGAAAAAATGTTGTATTAAACAGCAGTAAATATGAATTATTTCGCAATCTGCCCGGAAATAATATTGTAATGTGTGCGGTGCCGGCCTGAACCCGTGCCTCTATTTCAGCACAATGTGATGCTGCGCTTCTGAAGGAGCTCTTGATCAAAGCGTGGACGTTTCACCCCGGCCACGCACCTGCTCTCGCGCAACAAGTCTCATTTTCTTTAAATTATTTTGATCATTTTTACCCATGCTCTATTCTGAATTATTCTGTGGGCTGAATTTATTTGCCTGTGTGTAAAGTGGGGCTCTGAGTCAGAGGACACACGCGAGACTAAGATTGATCTGGACAAGCACACAAAGAACGAAAAAGATTTGGATATTTCTTTATATTTCTCAATCAGAGCTGCAAATCCTAGTTACGTGATTCGATCCAATTTTAGGTCAAATGTTGCTTTTCGATGCGATTCAACAGGACTACAGTTTGTTGCCTGATTTGTCTTAAGCACTTATACATCTTACAAGTTTTAAAGTTGTAAATAAACACTAAAAGTATTTGATAAACGCTGAAATACTGAGCATGGTGGCGTACTCGGTAGCACTGTCGCCCTGCACCTCAAGGGTTCGATTCCCACCTTGGGTCTGTGTGTGTAGGGTTTGCATGTTCTCCACATACTCTGGTTTCCTTCCACAGTCCAAAGACACGCAGATTACGTTAATTGGTGTTGCCAAACTGCCCATAGTGTGTGTGTGTGTACAGTATGTGTGTGTGTGTGTGTGTGTGTCCATGGCATAGGCTCCAGGCCCGCAATCCTCTACACAGGATAAACGGTATAGAAGATGAGTGAATAAATGAAAGAAATACCACAATAATCATCTTTATCTGCTAGTCTTCTGCTCCACACTCCAGTAGGTGGCAGTAATGAGGCAACAGCTCATAATTGTATACAAAACACAAGTACTGTACTGTACTCCAAAAGATGGATTCGGTTTGTATTTTCTGCAAATTCTGTGACATATTTTAAACTAATTTGTCAATTTTGCCTAATTTAATGTTAGTATGTTTATCTAAATAATATTTAAAAAAAAAATCATTTCTGAATCGAAAAACTGACCTATCGAGTCATACAAATGTATTGAAACTACAGAAGATGAGTGAAATTCTCTAAGCTTGATTATTATTTACAGTTACTTTTATATACTCAAACAAAACAATGATGCACTTTAGTGCTGCACAATTAATCACATAAAAATCTAAATTGTGATTTCTTATACAATTATTTAATCATAAAAGCTTTCAATTTATTACAGCTAAAACACGCATAGTTGGGAATTAATTTTTTGCAGTTAGCAATCAAAAATAAATTAATAAAAAATCTGAGCCGTGTGTGAGATGTGTGATGAAGCAGAGCTACTGTAGCCACGCTGACGTTGATTAGTTTCCTCTAACAGAAAGACATTTTCATCCCACAGCAATTAACAGGTGATTTTATTTTTGAATTAAAGAACGACCATAAAATATAAAGAAAGAAAGAAAAATTTCGAATTTTAGTTTTGACTTAAACTCATTTCACAAGTAAGAAAAACTGTGAAATACTCTACAGTTGTTTATAAATGTAAGTAAAAAATTATTTCAGATGTAAAATCACGGTATTTTAAAAGTATCCTCTGAAGCACGGTGCTATGTGTTTTATTTTAATTATAATTTTAGGAAAATCATCTAGTATTTTATAAATGATTTCCAAACAATTAAAGAATTCTACAATTGTATTCATTTATTTTTAACATAAATGCATTTTTTATATACAAATAAACACAATGATTTGAAATCTAATCAGTTTTATTTGTACCAATTTTTCACATTTCATACAAATCTCCATGAGTTTCTTTTGATTGTGTAAAGCTGCTTTGTGAAAAGTGCTACACAAATAATATTTTATTGAATTTAATTGGTTTAGCATCGATTGGGAAACTGATGAGACAAAACATATTTAGCAAAATCTCTCCATAATTTTCTAATTATTTTACATTATTTATCTTTTCTTGACAGATTATTACACTTAATTCAGTTACACCACAAAGGTATAAACCACAAATATCTCAACCTTTCAAAGTCACGCTCTGTCTCAGGTTCTCCATGTTCTGTCAAACCTCATTTGAAACTTTCTTCCAGAACTCCGTCTCTGTCTCCTCATTACTCGTTACTTCCTGTATGTCCTTGTTACACTCGTCTCATCGTCACCTGATGTCGCTGTCTAATTACCGCCTGAGGAGGCGCCGCACGGCCTCTGGGCCCGCCGCCGCTCCTCGTTTCTACAGGCTGAAGAGCCCGAGGTTTAATGAAGAGCACTCACACCTCGCTTGCTGCTGGGTTCTTATTTAGCCGGCGGTTAACGAGGAAGCATCAGAAACACTAATCATCGCTTCCTGTGTGATGCACGATGGCCTGGTGCTGTAGGAAGTGGAAGGGTGTGATGTTGAACAGAGTTGATGAGCGTAGCGTTTTCAGTAGTGGTGTAACTGACCGCTGTTGATCCCTGAACTATGAATAAATTGTTTATTAACCATCATGGTGTGAAATACAATGTTACTGCCACTGTATGGCGTTATATTTGGGCCCGTTCCTGAGTGAAAAATGAGAATTTGTGTTCATGCAAAAGAAAAAACAAACTTTATGCTCACCAAGGTTGCCAAATTACACTAACAAAATCCCGCCTATGCAGTTCTGCAAACCCTCTCTGTCTGGCAAAAAAGCAGGCCAAATAACACTAGACTAGAACGCAATTATTATTAAGATAATGCAAAGTATTATTATCATCTTCTATACCACTTTATCCTGTATTTAGGGTCGCGGGGGACCTGGAGCCTATCCCAGGAGACTCTGGGCACGAGGCAGGGTACACCCTGGACAGCGTGCCAATCCATCGCAGAGCACACACACACACAGACACACTCATTCACACACTATGGTCAATTTTGGGAATGCCAATTAGCCTAATCTGCATGTCTTTGGACTGTGGGAGGAAACCGGGGTACCCGGAGGAAACCCACCAAGCACGGGGAGAACATGCAAACTCCATGCACACAGAGACGGGAATCGAGCCTGGCTGGGAATCGAACCCAGACCCTGGAGGTGCAAGGCGACAGTGCTAACCACTACGCCGCCGTGCCACAAATAATAATAATAACACTGATTACATTAAAGATCAGCAGATTATTATTAGATTTAACCTTTTAACTATTTCTATAAACTTGAACCCTTTAACAAAGGTGTTGCATATAATGATGCAATGTAATGTAAGGATGTAATAATACTTATAAGAGGTCTTACACAGGGCCAATGAGGGGATGAATGAAATAAGAGGGTGTGAGAGTACCTGTGATAGACCTTACTGTTTGGAGGTAACGTGGAGTTATTAATTGGGGGATTAAAAAATTAAACAAAGGAAAAATGAAAACACAAAACAAACAAAGCTCCGCCATCATCTTGAGAGCGGACGGAGCTCTGAAAAATAAAAATCAGACGCTTTCTCTAAGAACTTACAGTATGTATTATTTATATATGTGTGTGTGTTTGACTCTTAACTGAGACTGAGAACGCATGCTTGACTGATGCCGTCTCTCTCTTTCTCTCTCTCTCTCTCTTCAATCAGATGAGAACTTTTTGACTTTTTTGGGTCTTTGTCTTTGTCTTTCAAGGCCTGGTACCATACCGGGAGCTACCTAATGTTCACACATAGTGCACTGATATCAGGGGCCTTAAATAAGTGCGTGGGTAGGTGCAGCGGTTCACACTGATTGCCTTTATGGCGCCATCGCCCGAATACCGCGTGTCTAGTTGTCTCTTTAGCACTCTGCAGGGTAGCCTGTGCTACCCCGAACTCTTCTGGGTAGATTCCAAATTGAAAAGAGATTTAAAGAGTTTTTTGTATTAGGACAACACATTGGACTTTATTTATTAATCCAGGAAAAACAAATTTATTCACTCATAAATTGAAGGCAGAAATATTTACCCTGAAACATGGTGGTCATAAAAACATAAAATCTAAAAATTCATGAAAAATGTATTACAAGCATTCCTGAGCTTCACTGATGAAACCGTGAATTATTCAGCTTCTGTGTAACTGGTGAGGAGCTACAGCGATTTTATACAGAATGTTCCGGAGCATTTTACTCTTCCTATACTGCCATTCTTATTTATTTAAGAAAATTTGTTTCCTTCATGTATTATTAAATTTAATGTAGTGGACTTTGCTCAAAACCAGTTAAACTTTGTTCTCACTTACATTATAGCAGCTATAAACACAAGCATCAGAATGCAGCTTGTTACATTCGGACCAGTCAGAATAATAATAATAATTCTACAGTATACTAAATACGTATCATGCTGTAAAATTAAGAAATATTGATCTCCTGTAACACAAAAGAAATGAGTGACCAATGAAACGGCGAGGTGTCTGCAGTGAAGTGACAGAAGGTAAAAGAAACGAGAAGTGACGGCACGTGTGCAGGAGTGTATCTGCGTGAATATGAAAGAGAGAAGATGGTGAGATTAGGAAGGATGGCACGACACTGTCCTGTCAGGACCGAATCCGTCACTGTCACACAGGAGCTGGAGTGGAGTGTTAGTGGAGCTCAATTTCACTCCCCAGAGCCTCCCCGTCCTCCCCGGAGTCCTCGCATGGAGACACAGATGCATCGCTGCGACTGAACCGTGGCGGAACCGTCGCTGTCCATCCAAACCCGGTGGGACGATTCTTACTGCAACTTCACATCCAGCCTCAGCTCAGGTCACGGGTTCGCCAATATAGTCTCCGAGCCAGAACTGAGAACGTTTAGCAAAAAAGTCTTACTCATCAGATCTGACAGTTTCTATTTAAGTGTACGTACATGCACAGGGACATTTTCTCAATCTGTCCACAGTCTAATTATAATTCATTGTTTTGTTTTGTTTTTCAAAAGGCTGATGTATATTATGTAGAATTTCTTATTTAAAAAATAATTGCATTTAAGATGTGAAAAGTAATCTGATAAAACATTTTACTTTATCATACATAATGTTCATATGCAACTGTGTCTAATAAGTACAGTAGCATATATGACAAAATCAAGTATATACGTTTAATAGAAGTTTCAGAGGAGGAAAAAAATCACATAGCGTGATTCTTTTTTGTGGCAATTTAAGAATCACCACACTGACTCCAAAATGTTTTTTTTTTTTAATAAAATTTTAATTTATATAGGTATGTTTTTATTAGGGCCGGGACTTTAACGCGTTAATTTAGATTAATTAATTACACAAAAATAACGTGTTAAAAAAATTTTTTACGCATTTTAATCTCACTTATTTTTGCACCGCGGAACATTTCTCACTGGATGAGTTTCGGCGATTATACTGGAGCACCAACTAGCGTTCAGACAAAAACAAACCACAGTGAACATGGACAAAGAAGCTGATGAGACCACTTTGATTGGCCCTGTGGATGGGAAATTTTGTTATACAAAACGAATGGATGGAAGCGTCAGGGTTTAATAGTCAGGGTTTCCAATGCTCAGAATGTACTTGAAAGAATTGTGTTTTACTTAAAAAAAAACTGTTTACAGAAGGTCTACCTAGCTATAGGGTACCTGAATTTCTGAAATGTAGGCTACTATATTTCTAAATATTCTATTGCTACACTTAATGGCAATATTGCACTGGTCTGTTGGACTTGGTTGAACAAAAATAAACAATATTTTGTTGCTTAAGCTTATGTATTCAGTCATTATTCAATGGTATATTAAAATCTATATGAAAAAACTTCTCACTGTTCTCAGGTCAAATATTTATATGCAATTAAAAATGCGATTAATTTTGATTAATTAATTACAAAGCCTCTAATTAATTAGATTATTTTTTATTCGAGTCCCGGCCCTAGTTTTTATTGGAAGTAGCAAAAATGTTGCTGTTCCTCTATGATCCTACAGGAGGTGCACTTCAAACTATTCACGCAGCACACAATCCTGTGTGGTAGGAGCAAAGTTCGTTTAGAATAGTGGCAAAATCTAAAAAAAATAAATAAATAAAAAGGTATGTGTATGCACACACACACACACAAAAAAATATTAATTAATTTATAAATCAGAATACAGCAAGACCTCGGCATATGAATTTAACCCGTTCCAAAGGCGAGTTCTTATAGAGAAATTTTGTACAGTGAAACATATTGTCTAATAGGAAATAATGTAAATGCAGATAATCCGCTTCAGCCACACAAAAATATTACAAATATTACCAATTTCCAACACTACAGTATAATCATACTTTTGCATATAAAAACAATAAAAACATTTAGAAAATACATGTAAATGAAGTAAAATATGAAATAAATAGACATTAAACCTTACTTAACCTTAATTTATGATTCCTCTGCTTTAAAAACCAGACTGAATGCGGCTTCCTTTTTCTTCTTGCTACCATCCTGGATAACATTCTTGGGACCCCATGGTGCTGCGTCTTCACTAAATCTTGCAAAAAATGCGAAAGAACCCACAAAAAATATGTTAAATCACTTCTCTTGGCTTTCCACTGACGCAAATAAGTTTTGAACGGCTTTCAGACGTACACGTATGTAAAAATTTTTGGATATTTAAAAATTCTGATACTTACAGAATCACATTACAGATTGAATGGACATATCGTGATACTGGATTGGAATATCCCTGGTGATTCACGTCCCTAATGATTGAACTCAGTTACAACCGGAGTGGTGAATATTTCTGAACAGGTATTTTTCAGACATGTCGAACATGCGCTGGTGTCTCAGTAGTGGACTTCTTGCCTGCCATTCAGAAAGCCCAGATCTAATTCCCAGCCCCGGTCCAAGCTCAGCCACTAGAGCCTGGCCAGCCTTAGTGCTGGTCTCAAGCCAGGCTAAAGGGTTGTGCCAGGGAGGGCATCTGGTGCCAAAAACCTGTGCCAAGGTAAATGTGTGTGGATTGGACAATCCTCTGTGGCAGCCTTTTAACGGAAGCAGAATTTTTCCGAACATCCAGTAAAAACTCCTTACATTTCAGAAAGTCAGCTTCAGGAAAGAGGAATTCACATGTTGCAGATGACAAGCTGCGTTTATGTCTAATAAAATACAAAAAGGAAAAAAAAAGTTTCTATAGTGTCATACAGTAGAGTCATTGGGAACAAGAACTAATCAGGGCTGCTTGATTACGGCAAAAAATTATAATCATGATTATTTATTTTATTTTAATACTTTTTATCAGGATATTTTTAAATAAATCTGGACATTCAGTATAGGATTTTCATTCAACTTATGCAAATAAAAAAACTAAAGAGAGAGATCAATGCTACTGAATGGCAGAGTGAGTTTGGGCTTTGAACACACTGATGTAAAGAAAATTGATTATTCAATTAATCAATTATTGTGTTTTTTTTTTTTTTTTTATCAGAAGAAGCCACAAGTAATCATCTTTGTAGTGATGATGGACAGTGTGTGGCTTCATCACAGCACTGAGTCGTTGATTATTTTCCTGTAACAGCATGACATGGAGTGTTTTATTCCTTAATGGAGCTGCACGTGTAAATGCTTAATCAAAGCTGCTTCTAACTTCTAAAACTTATAGTATTTTATATATCATCATAAAAAAAGAAAATAAAAACTTTAAAAGACAAAAGTCAACATTTCATTCAAGTCTAAAAATTATTCTTAAATCTGTCTGATCCTTTAATCTGCATGGAAAGAGTTTAGTCATGTATAAGAATAAAAGAACCAGCTTGTTATTCTCTGCCTGGTGCAATCAGAGGGTGAAGAAGAAGTGCAGTGTGCGCTGATGAATGATTCATGTACGGCTCGATCTGTCCGGCAGCCGTGAAAAGGTCAGTGCTTCTGAGTGTTACAGTTAAACCTAACGAGAAATGTCACACGGTGAGAAGCTCAGGACGACTTTATAACCTCAGCTGACATGAAACGCCTCCTACCTGAGATCCCTCACTGGGTCAAATCTGTAGCCTCGGCCTCCACACTGTACTCCATTAATTATTAACACATCAGTTAAAAAACGCTGCAAGTCATCAGTGCACCAACAATATTAATCAGATGTTTAAAAAAAAAAAAGAAAAACATCATTTATATATATATAGGGTGCAATTTTTTCCCCTATAAAACAACGAGTAAAAATCTGTAAAAAAAAAAAAAAAAGTCAAATTACATCTGACTACAGAGCTTTGTCTATTTTTAACTTTTGTCTAAAAGTAATTTGTTAATGAGTTTATACTTTTTTTTATTTTTGTAATGTAATTTAAAACTGTACTTCAGAAAGCCTTTTTAAAAAACTGAATATATATATACAGGTCCTTCTCAAAAAATTAGCATATATTGTGATAAAGTTCATTATTTTCTGTAATGTACTGTGTGGTGGAAATTCTGAAACCAATATAAAGACAAGTAATTCATACACTGGGTAAGAGCAAAGTAACAAAGGTTTTATTTTAAACTTCTGCAGAAGGACCAGTCTCATACAGCAAACAGTTGCAGCATAGAGAAAGGTGATCTCTTTCTCTAGCTGACCTATTTTATACACAAACATCTCTGTTAACATAATCAACGCCCCGTACGTGAAGTTCCTACATTCAAACTCATGACTCTTTATCTGCCCCAGACTAGATGTCCATACCTTATCATTTATTCAGGGACAACTACAATCAGGTTGTTTCTATTCTGTTCTCGGCCTTGTGTCTCTAAGCTTCGACAACTAAGTTCAAACTTCTAACGTCTACGTTACACACTTACTGCAAGGATCAGAATTAATACATAATTAAAATATGATTTTTCCATTACAATTGATAAACATTAGACTTTCATATATTTTAGATTCATTACACACAACTGAAGTAGTTCAAGCCTTTTATTGTTTTAATATTGATGATTGTGGCATACAGCTCATGAAAACGTCTCGGGTTACTTTGCAGTAACCCTGTTCCCTGAGAGGCGGGAACGAGATGCTGCGTTAGAATGCTTATGGGAACTATCTTGTCGCATTGCCGGCCATGAAGCATGTGTGGAAAAACGCCATTATCTGGCTACATATAACCTCGGTCAGGTGACGTCATCTGATTAGATCAGGTGGAGGTTATAAATACCGGAAAGCCGGCAACAAAACCTCAGATTATTTGTCTGAATGGACGTCCGGTCACATGGTAGTGCGGCGTTCGGACGCAGCATCTCGTTCCCGCCTCTCAGGGAACAGGGTTACTGCAAAGTAACCCGAGACGTTCCCTTTTCGAGGCTTCACTCAATGCTGCGTTAGAACGCTTATGGGAACGAGAATACCAACGCCGCCGCACTACAGGTGTCTGGACCCCAAGGTTGTGTAGCGTGTGCGCACAAGGCCGAGAAGGTCTCAGATTCATGTCCGGGAAGCTGACCCGAGGACTCGAGAGCCTGGAGTGGCATGGACATCCAGACTATAAAATCTTATAAATGTGTGCGGAGAGGACCAACCATCACACACTTGTTGCAGGGGAGTACCTCTTGCAAGAGCAATAGATGAGGCAACCCCTCTGGTTGAATGAGCCCTGACTCCTAGGGGCGAAGTGAGTCCACGCGCCTCATAGGAGAGGGCAATAGCATCTCTCACCCAGTGTGACAGAGTATGTGTGGTGGCGGCCGCCCCCCGGTTGCGGCCTCCATAACATATAAAGAGTTGCTCTGACTTACGCCACTGGCTGGTGCGGTGGACATAAGCCTGAAGAGCACGTACTGGGCACAGTAGGTGAAGTTTCTCCTGCTCCGAATCCGAAAAGGGCGGAGGACAGAAGGCTTCCAGGATGACAGAGTACATGGTAGAGAAAGGAACTTTCGGTAGATAGTTTGGGTGAGGATGCAGAATGGCCTTGACTAGCCCAGGGGCAAAGTCCAGGCAAGATGGGGAGACTGACAATGCACGCAGGTCTCCGATCCTCTTTAGAGAGGTGATGGCCATAAGAAGAACCATCTTGAGTGTCAGAAGCCTGTTGGGCGCTGACTCTAGCGGTTCAAAAGGAGTGTCGATCAGACCTTCGAGCACGATAGATAAATCCCAAGAGGGAGCCGTGACTCTAGTGGGTGGCCTCAACCGTTTAGCTCCACGAATGAAACGGGCAACTAAAGGGTGATTTCCTACAGTAACCCCTTCAGACAGGACGTGGCAGGCTGAAATAGCGGCCACGTACGTTCTGAGGGTACTAGGGCACAAGCCCGAGGATAATTTCTCTTGCAGGAATTCCAGCACTGAAACAATTTGGCAGTGGACTGGGTGCACCTGCTTAGCCATGCACCAGCTCTCGAATACCTTCCATTTGAAGGCATAAATCCTTCTAGTGGAGGGAGCCCTAGCACTTAGGATGGTGTCAATTACGCCGGCTGAAAGGCCGGCTTGACTCAATTGGTCCCGTTCAGGGGCCAAGCGTGAAGGTTCCAAAGCTCGGGCCGGGGATGAAATATTGTCCCCTGCGCCTGAGATAGAAGATCCCTCCTCATTGGAATCATCCAAGGTGAGCCGTCGAGGAGCGATATTATTTCTGAGAACCATACTCGGGCCGGCCAACGGGGCGCTATCAATAAGAGGCGCAAACCGTGTTGACGGACCCTCGCCAGGACTCCCGGGAGCAGAGCTATCGGAGGGTACGCATAGAGGCGTAAATTGGGCCACGTATGGGCCATCGCGTCCAGACCCAGGGGAGCTGGATGAGTCAGAGAGTAGTAGAGGGGACATTGTGCAGTCTCCTGTGAGGCAAAGAGGTCCACCTCCGCTGTAGAGAATCTCTCCCAGATTTGAGTGACTACTTCGGGGTGGAGTTTCCATTCCCCGTGATTCACAGCTTGTCTGGACAGAAAGTCTGCTCCCACATTCCTGTACCCTGGAATGTGAATCGCCCTGAGGGACAGGAACTTGTCCTGAGCCCAGAGCAGAACCTGATGTGCTAGCTGGTTCAAGCGTCGCGAACGCAGGCCACCCTGGCGATTTATGTAGGAGACTACTGATGTGCTGTCCACCCGCACTAGGACATGGTAGCCTCTCAGCTGCTGGAGGAAATGCTGTAGAGCTAAAAATAGAGCCATCATTTCGAGGCAATTGATGTGCCATGCGAAAAGGTGGCCTCTCCAGACCCCTTGGGCTGGACGGCCATCCAAGACCGCGCCCCAGCCGGTAAGGGAAGCGTCTGTCGTTAGCATTTTGCGACGACAAGACGGACCTAGAGTGGGACCCAAGGCGAGAAACCGGGGTCTGAACCACATAGAAAGGGTACGAAGTCCTTTGCGCGTAACCCTTATCCGCCTTCGGGGATTTGTTCTCGTGTGAACTCCCCTGGCTCTTAACCACAGCTGAAAAGCTCTCATGTGCAGGAGACCCAAGGGTATCACCATGGACGCAGCTGCCATGAGGCCTAAACATTTTTGTAAGTGATGTACAGTCACTTCTTGGTCTAGTCTGATTTCCTTCAGAGCGTTGTTTATGGATTCGATGCGAGCAGGAGACAGATGTGCCTGCATAGCGATCGAATTCCACTTGACGCCCAAGTAGGTTGTCACTTGTGCTGGAAAGAGAACGCTTTTCGTGGCGTTGAGTCTCAATACCAGCAAGTGAAGATGAGCTAGGACGACATCTTGGTGTCGAAGTGCTAGCTGCTGAGACTGGGCCAGTATTAGCCAGTCGTCTATGTAATTCAGAATGCGGATGCCCTGGAGTCTCAAAGGAGCCAGAACTGCATCCATGCATTTTGTATATGTGCGGGGTGATAAGGCTAGACCGAATGGAAGAACCCGAAATTGGTAGGCTTTTCCCCCAAAAGCGAACCTCAGGAACTTCCTGTGCTGTGGCAAAATTTCTATGTGGAAATATGCGTCCTTTAAATCTACTGTCACAAACCAATCCTGTGGTTGGATTTGTGAAACAATAGTCCTTATGGTCAACATTTTGAAGTTGCATTTTTTGAGATAGCGGTTCAAACCGCGAAGATCCAGAATTGGACGCAGACACCCGTCCTTTTTGGGGACCAGGAAGTACCGACTGTAGTAACCTGACTCCATGTCTGGAGGAGGAACCTGTTCTATGGCTCCCTTCTGCAGTAATTTCTGGAGTTCGGAACTCAGAAAACGCGCCCTTTCCGGTATCACGGAAGGGGAGACCACGCCGTTGAAACGCGGAGGGCGATATGCAAACTGGATCCTGTATCCTTTCTCTACAGTCTTTAAAACCCAGGGGGATATGCCTGGCAGTAGCTTCCACGCTGCCAGCTTCTCCGAAAGGGGTGCAAGTACTTCTACTGGGCTGGGGGGTGTTAGTGGTTCGGTGTCCTGGAATATAGCAGGATGCGACCGAAGGACTAACGTGTCGGAGACCGGCGTTGTCCGAAACACCAAAGGCGGCGGAAACTGAACATCGATCTCCTGGGGGTGCCCAGGGGGGCATGCTCCTATGTGCCCGACCCCAGGGGGGGTCACCCCACGGTCCTGAGCTCTGCTATCAGGGACGCTTCTTCGCGAAGAAGACAGAGCGGTCTATTTTTTTGGGGGCGGCCTGAGGGGGGCGCCGAGCCGTACCCCAGTCCTTACGGGGGGGTGCGCGGCTACTGACGCTTTCCTTCTGCGCCTCTCGTCTAGCGAGACTGAGATCGGGTCGAGGTTGGGTGGCCGATGGCCTCGACACCTGGGCACGGCGTGGGATAAATTTCCCAAAAGCTTGTTCATAGAGACTGGCCTCTCTAAATCTGGTGGCGACAGTATTTACAGCTTCGCCAAATAGGCCTGAGGGTGAGATGGGAGCATCGAGAAGGAATGCCCGATCTTTGTCCTTAATGCCAGTTAGATTTAGCCAGAGGTGCCGCTCTGCAGACACCAGGGAGGCCATAGAACGGCCAATAGCACGGGCTGTCTGTTTCGTCGCACGCAGGGACAGATCAGTAGCCCGGCGTAATTCTATGAAGGCTTCCTGATTCATATTGCCGCTCGTGCTCAGATCATTCAGCAGGTCGGCCTGATACACCTGCAAAACCGCCATGGTGTGCAAGGAAGCGCCAGCCTGACCAGCTGCTTGGAACGCCTTCCCTAACAAGGTAGAAGAAGTTCTACATGCCTTGGAGGGAAGGGTTGGCTTTTTTAATGAGGATGATGTTCCAGGAGCGAGATCTGGGGCATCATCATATAACCCTGTGCTTTTGCATCAACAATATTCGAATAAAACGAAGTTGAAGGTACAAAAATACGGGAAGAAAAGGGACGTCTCCATGAACGAGATAACTCGTTGTGGAGATCGTCAAAAAAGGGGAGAGAACGGCGTTGTGGCGCCATCTCCTGGCCACCCGACAGAAATCTGTCATCCAGTTTGGAACGTTTTGTATGAGCTTGCTCTTGTGGCCAGTCAATATGTAAACGTTCAACTGCACGTGTTATAACCTCAATTAATTCCTCATACTCTTTATCATCCCTAGAGGATCGTTCTGAGGTAGCTACATCCATTTCAACTGAAGCAAGAGAGTGAGTCTCTCCCAAACACTCCCGAGAGGCACCGAAGTGCGCTCGCGAAGTGGGGGGAGAGAGAGAGTGATCCGGGGAGGAGACGAGAGAGAGAAGGGGCTCCGTCTCTCGTGCCTCGGCCAAATCAACCTGTGAGCCCCAGGAGTGCAGAGCGGCTCGTGGCTCCCTAAAGAACGCGAGACGCGCTCGTAGCACTTTCATCTGGAGATTATCACAGTGCCCACACTCTCCTTCAAGTCCAAGGAGAGCGTGGCTTTCACCCAAACACTCAAAACAGAGATTATGGCTATCGTCTTGAGAAAGACGGTTACCGCACGGGCATGAAACACTGAACTCGGCCATTATATCTGGTGAGTTCATTCATTCATTCATTTTCTATACCGCTTAATCCTGTGTTCAGGGTCGCGGGGGACCTGGAGCCTATCCCAGGAGACTTCGGGCACTAGGCGGGGTACACCCTGGACAGGGTGCCAATCCATCGCAGGGCACACACACATACACACACTCACACACACACTACGGGCAATTTAGGAACGCCAATTAGCCTAACCTGCGTATCTTTGGACTGTGGGAGGAAACCGGAGTACCCGGAGGAAATCTGGTGAGTTTTATTTTTTTATTTATTTTTTCTCTGTTAAGAATGGTTTCTTATTTTTTTTTTTTTAAATGCTTGCTGCACACACGCGATCACAAGTCGGCATGAAGACAAATGATCTGAGGTTTTGTTGCCGGCTTTCCAGTATTTATAACCTCCACCTGATCTAATCAGATGACGTCACCTGACCGAGGTTATATGTAGCCAGATAATGGCGTTTTTCCACACATGCTTCATGGCCGGCAATGCGACAAGATAGTTCCCATAAGCGTTCTAACGCAGCATTGAGTGAAGCCTCGAAAATGGAACCCAAAATCCCTATCTCAAAAAATTAGCATATCATGAAAAGGTTCTCTAAACGAGCTATTAACCTAATCATCTGAATCAACTAATTAACTCTAAACACCTGCAAAAGATTCCTGAGGCTTTTAAAAAACTCCCAGCCTGGTTCATTACTCAAAACCGCAATCATGGGTAAGACTGCCGACCTGACTGCTGTCCAGAAGGCCATCATTGACACCCTCAAGCAAGAGGGTAAGACACAGAAAGAAATTTCTGAACGAATAGGCTGTTCCCAGAGTGCTGTATCAAGCCACCTCAGTGGGAAGTCTGTGGGAAGGAAAAAGTGTGGCAGAAAACGCTGCACAACGAGAAGAGGTGACCGGGCCCTGAGGAAGATTGTGGAGAAGGACCGATTCCAGACCTTGGGGGACCTGCGGAAGCAGTGGACTGAGTCTGGAGTAGAAACATCCAGAGCCACCGTGTACAGGCGTGTGCAGGAAATGGGCTACAGGTTGCAAATTTTGCATGTCATTCGGAAATCAAGGTGCCAGAGTCTGGAGGAAGACTGGGGAGAGGGAAATGCCAAAATGCCTGAAGTCCAGTGTCAAGTACCCACAGTCAGTGATGGTCTGGGGAGCCATGTCAGCTGCTGGTGTTGGTCCACTGTGTTTTATCAAGGGCAGGGTCAATGCAGCTAGCTATCAGGAGATTTTGGAGCACTTCATGCTTCCATTTGCTGAAAAGCTTTATGGAGATGAAGATTTCATTTTTCAGCACGACCTGGCACCTGCTCACAGTGCCAAAACCACTGGTAAATGGTTTACTGACCATGGTATTACTGTGCTCAATTGGCCTGTCAACTCTCCTGACCTGAACCCCATTGAGAATCTGTGGGATATTGTGAAGAGAAAGTTGAGAGACACAAGACACAAGAATCTGCAAAAGGATTCCCGACCAAGTATTGAGTGCATAACTGAACATAATTATTTGAAGGTTGACTTTTTTTGTATTAAAAACACTTTTCTTTTATTGGTCGGATGAAATATGCTAATTTTTTTTAGATTTTTGGGGATTTTGGGTTTTCATGAGCTGTATGCCACAATCATCAATATTAAAACAATAACTTCAGTTGTGTGTAATGAATCTAAAATATATGAAAGTCTAATGTTTATCAGTACATTACAGAAAATAATGAACTTTATCACAATACTGTATGCTAATTTTTTGAGAAGGACCTGTATTCACCATCTGTCCTCTGAACATGTCCAAACCACCTCAATCTGGCCTCTCTGACTTTATCTCCAAAACATTTAACATGGGTTGTCCCTCTAATGGATTCTTGATCCTATCCATTCTTGTCACTCCCAAAGAGAACCTCAACATCTTCAGCTCTGCTACCTCTAGCTCTGCCTCCTGTCTTTTCTTCAGTGCCACTGTCTCTAAGCCGTAGAGCATCGCTGGTCTCACCACTGTCCTGCACACCTTTCCTTTCATTCTCGCTGATACTCTTTTATTGACAACACATCTGAAACTTTTCTCCACCCATTCCAACCTGCCTGTACCCACCTCTTCACCTCCTTTCCACACTCTCCGTTGATTTGGACCATTGACCCTAAGTACTTCAATCCACAATCCTGCACCTCCTTTACCTCTGCTCCCTGTAGCCTCACTGTTCCACTTGGGTCCCTCTCATTCATACACATGTATTCCGTCTTGCTGCCGCTAACCTTCGTTCCTCTGCTTTCCAGAGCGTACCTCCACCGCTCCAAATTTTCCTCCACCTGTTCCCTGCTCTCGCTACAAAGCAGAATGTCATCTGTCATCCTGTCCATCACCAGAGCAAACAAAAAGGGGCTTAGAGCCGATCCTTGATGCAAAGCCACCTCCACCGTGAACTCTTCTGTCACACCTACAGCACATCTCACCACTGTCTTAGCACTCTCATACATGTCCTGCACCACTCTAACATACTTCTCTTCCACTCCTGACTTCCTCATACAACACCACAGCTCCTCTCTCGGCACACTGTCGTACGCTTTCTCTAAATCTACAAAGACACAATGCAACTCTCTAATACCTTCTCTGTACTTCTCCATCAGCATCCTCAAAGCAAATACTGCATCTGATGTACTCTTTCTAGGAATGAAACAATATTGCTGCTCACAAATGCTCACCTCTCCTAAGCACTTCCATACTTCCACAGGTATTTCATCAGGACCAACAACTTTTCCACTCTTCATCCTCTTCAACGCTCTTCTCACCTCACTTTTACTAATATTTAACAGTCACCTCTTCTACTCTTTGTTCTCTTTCGTTTTCCTCATTCATCAACTCCTTAAAGTACTCTTCCATCTTCCCATTACCCTCCTGGCATCTGTCAGTACATTTCCATCTCTATCTTTAATCACTCTAAACTGCTGCACATCCTTCCCCTCTCTATCTCTCTCCCTCGCCAACCTGTACAGATCTACCTCACCCTCCTTACTGTCCAGCCTAGCATACAAGTCCTCATATGCTCTTTGTTTGGTCTTTGTCACCTCTACCTTCACCTTACGCTGCATTATCCTGTACTGTACTTATGTCTCCAACCTTCAGTCCTCTCAGAGTCCCACTTCTTCCTAGCTAGCCTTTTTCCCTGTATACACTCCTGGACTTCCTCGTTCCACCACCAAGTCTCCTTGTCCACTTTTCCCTTACCTAATGATACACCTCCTACCTAAAGTACCCTCCTACCTGTCTCCCTGATCACATTGCCTGTAGTTGTCCAGTCAACTGAAAGCACCTCCTGACCACCCAGAGCCTGTCTCAACTCCTCCCTAAAGACTACACAATATTCTTCCTTTCTCAGCTTCCACCACTTTGTCCTCTGCTCTGCCTTTGTCCTCTTCACCTTCCTCACCACCAGGGTTATTTTACACACCACCATTCTGTGTTGTCTGGCTACACTCTCCCCTACCAACACTTTGCAGTCACTAATCTCTTTCAGATTACAACGTCGACACAAGATGTAGTCTACCTGAGTGCTTCTGCCTCCGCTCTTATATGTCACCCTATGTTCCTGCCTCTTTTGGAAGAAAGTATTTACTACTGCCATTTCCATCCTCTTTGCAAAGTCCACCACCATCTGTCCTTCTACATTCCTGTCCTGAAGACCAAACCTGCCCATCACATTTTCATCACCTCCATTGAAGTCTGCACCAATCACCACTCTCTCACCCCCGGTGATGCTCTGCATCACTTCATCTAACTCACTCCAGAATGTCTCCTTCTCTTCTAACTCACATCCTACCTGTGGGGCATAGCCACTAACAACATTGAACATTACTCCTTCAATTTCCAGCTTTAGACTCATCAACCTGTCTGATACTCTCTTCACCTCTAGAACATTCCTTACAAACTCCTCTTTCAGAATAACTCACAAGTAATCTGCCGAATCTGTCCCAATTTCTTATTAGACCCCTAAATGCAGATGATCTAGATGAAGTGACTAGCAGCATGGGCACTATTTTTACCAGTACATTAGACACTGTTGCTCCCATCAGATTTAAAAAAGTCAGAGATAAAACACTTGCACCGTGGTACAACAGTCATACTCGCGCCCTAAAGAGAGCAACCCGTAACCTCGAGCGAAAATGGAGGAAAACTAAATTAGAAGTTCTTAGAATTGCGTATAAAGACAGTATGTGCAGCTATAGACAGGCTCTAAAAACTGCTAGGACCGAGCATCTTAGCCAACTGATAGCAAGAAACCAAAACAATCCCAGGTTCTTATTTAGTACAGTGGCTCGCCTAACAAAACCTAAGATGCCCGCAGAGAGTATCCCATCACAGTTTAGAAATGAAGACTTTATGGACTTCTTTAATGAAAAAATCAATAATATCAGGAAGAAAATAACGGAGGTTCACCCTCTAATAGTATCTCACGATCCAGTTCAGCCTATACTGTAGCTTCACATTTAGATTTTCAGTGCTTTACAGGTATAGGACAGGAAGAGCTGTATAAACTTATCACCTCGGCTAAATCAACAACGTGCCTGTTAGACCCAATCCCAACCAGATTTTTAAAAGAAGTGATGCTTACGGTTGGAGAGCCACTTCTAAACATTATTAATTCCTCATTATATCTAGGTCACGTCCCTAAACCTTTCAAGCTAGCAGTTATTAAGCTGCTTCTTAAAAAATCTAATTTGGACACGAATGAAATAACAAATTACAGACCGATTTCAAACCTTCCGTTCATATCAAAAATACTAGAAAAAGTAGTATCAGCTCAAATATGCACATTCTTGCAGGATAACAACATCCTTGAAGAATTTCAGTCAAGTTTCAGGCCCCATCATAGCACAGAAACTGCACTAGTTAAGATTACAAACGACTTGTTTTTAGCTTCAGACCAAGGCTGCATCTCATTGCTAGTCCTGCTCGATCTTAGTGCTGCATTCGACACTATAGATCATAATATTCTCATAGATCACTTACAAAATTATATAGGTATTCAGGGACAGGCATTAAAATGGTTTGTACCTGTCTGATCGCTACCATTTTGTAGATCTAAATGGAGAACTGTCTGGTGTAATGCCAGTGAAATATGGGGTCCCACAAGGGTCAGTTTTAGGACCTCTGTTGTTCTCAATATACATGCTTCCCTTGGGTAACATCATTAGAAGACATGGGATTAGTTTCCATTGTTATGCTGATGATACCCAATTATATATCTCAACTAAACCAGACGAAATACCTAAGTTGTCTAGATTAACTGAGTGTGTCCAGGACATAAAAGATTGGATGACCAATAACTTTCTTTTATTAAATTCAGATAAGACAGAGATGTTACTTATTGGCCCAAAAACCAGCACACAACAGCTTTCACAATTCAGCCTGTGTTTAGAAGGATGTACTGTTACTACCAGCTCAGCAGTAAAAGACCTGGGCGTAATATTAGACAGTAACTTGTCTTTTGAAAATCACATTTCAAATATCACAAAAACAGCCTTTTTCCATCTTCGAAATATTGCTAAACTTAGGAGGATCTTATCCGTATCTGATGCAGAAAAGCTAGTTCATGCATTCATGACCTCCAGACTGGACTATTGTAATGCATTACTAGGTGGTTGTCCTGCATCCTCAATAAACAAGCTTCAGTTAGTCCAAAATGCAGCCGCCAGGGTTCTCACTAGATCCAGAAAATATGATCATATAACCCCAATATTATCATCCCTGCACTGGCTACCTGTTCAGTTTAGAATAAATTACAAAATAGTATTACTTACATACAAGGCCTTAAATGGTTTAGCTCCCACATACCTAACCAGTCTTCTGATACGCTACAATCCACCACGTGCCTTAAGATCACAAAACTCCGGACTTCTGGTAGTTCGCAGAATTTCAAAATCTACAAAAGGGGGTAGGGCGTTTTCATATTTAGCTCCAAAGCTTTGGAATAGCCTTCCAGACAGTGTTCGGGGAGCAGACACGGTTTCTCAGTTCAAAAGTAGACTCAAGACACATCTTTTTAATCTGGCATTCACGTAACTCATCCCATAACCTCATAATCTGGCATATACATAACTCATCCCATAATCTCATACTCCAGTACACCTATCCCGAATGGCAACTACACTAATTCTCCCCATCTGTTCTGTATTTCTCTACCCATCCCGAGGCATCGGGAGATTGTGCCAGCTTCAGTAGACACAGGCCGACCCTGCGAGGTTCCTGAGGCATCCAGAGAAGGACCAGCTCCAGCTGGATTCAGCTTTATGATGGTTGGAGCTACACATGCTGCTCCTGTGCTTCCAGTGATCCAGACCTCATCTGCCCTCTGCACCTACTGACTCGTCCCTATGCTGAACTGGTCTTCATGTCAATTTAAATAATTTCTGTCATATTGAATTTTCACCTGCACAACACACAAGATGTTATATCATTTCTATCTGTTATCACCCAAATGAGGATGGGTTCCCTGTTGAGTCTGGTTCCTCTCAAGGTTTCTTCCTAATGCCATCTCAGGGAGTTTTTCCTTGCCACCGTCGCCGTCACCGTTGGCTTGCGCATCAGAGACATTTCATTAAATCGTCTCATTATTATTATCTACACATTTTTCTCACACATCCACACTTCCAATTATTTTCTTTTCTATAATTATTATTATTATTATTATTATTTTTTGTTTGTTTGTTTTTGTAAATTTTCTTTAATTTTTGTGAAGCTGCTTTGAGACAATGACCATTGTTAAAAGCGCTATATAAATAAAATTGAATTGAAAAATAACTCCTACTCCATTTCTTTTCCTATCCACACCATGGTAAAACAACTTGAACCCTGATCCTAAGCTTCTAGCTTTGCTACCTTTCCACCTGGTCTCTTGGACACACAGTATATCCACCTTCCTTCTCAGCATCATACCAACCAACTCTCTTCCCTTCCATGTCATGGTCCCAACATTCAAAGTCCCTACTTTCACTCCTAAACTCTTGCCTTTCCTTTTCTCTCTGCTTTCGAACACGCCTTCCTCCTCTCCTTTTTCGATCAACAGTAGCCCATTTTCCACCGGCACCCTGTAAGTAACAGCACCGGTGGCGGTCGTTGTTAACCCGGGCCGCAACCGATCCGGTATGGAAGTGATATTTGTGATTCACATCATTGATTTGGCGCTGGATTTGTTTGACGTCGGATGCCCTTCCTGACACAACTTTCTGCATTTGTTCAGTCTTGGGACTGGCACAAGAACACTGGATTGCGCCCCCCTGTGGTTGCAATACCTTGGGTAATGATGGCTATATAATAATCTGTAATATAATAATCTCTATATAATTAATTTACTTTTAACCTTCTTTAACATATAAGCACATGGCTTCATAAATAAAATGTACGAGAGCCCAAGGAGGAGCAACCGACCCTAAAACGTACAGGGGTAAGAATTTATAATAAATCTCAAGGCCATATGATATACAGCATTCAAATAAATAAATTAATGGCAAGGTGCATTCATGTACAGTACATAACATCTCCATAATTCAGTGCAAACAGCAAAGGCAAAAACCAACCTTTTATGCTATATGTCTCCCTGGCCACATGAGGGCGCTGGTGCAGCTCTGATTACTGCAGTAGGAGAGAAATCAGGCAGGTGGAGCTCATTATGGGAATCACCTATACAGTATCTGGTGATGGAGGTTGTCATAAAGGGTTAGCAGCACAGGTATGATGCTTGTGGAGGACATTTCCGATGTGTACATTTTAACAAAGCTCTAAAAAAAAAATAGAGAGAAGTTTCTGAACGCGAAAAATTATGCCACGATTAATACTTTAGCTTCTAGTGTAGTTCATCCCATCATTATTATTATTATTTCTCTTATGAGAAAAAATGAATTTTATCAATTAAACAAACCTTCAGAGGATCAGGCGTTTCAAACCAATTTACTTTAAAGGTTCAAAATTCAGCAGTTAAGGAGTAAACTGATCCTAAACTACTGGT
Source organism: Channallabes apus (assembly GCA_030522415.1). Taxonomy (NCBI): domain Eukaryota; kingdom Metazoa; phylum Chordata; class Actinopteri; order Siluriformes; family Clariidae; genus Channallabes; species Channallabes apus. The sequence goes on along the minus strand of CM060115.1, from coordinate 27,372,869 downwards.
CATTTCATAGTTATTCCTATACAAAACACACTTCATACTTCAGGCTTCATTCTGTTGGACACTTAAACACTTACACAGACAATAAAGCTCTTAGTGTAGCAGGGACAGTTTAGTGTCGTTTTTAATTCTCATAACTGTGTTCTGTTATTCTGCACAATCAAAGTCCCGCTTTGACTTGAACAATCCAACTAGTTTAGTGCAAGGTGGGATTTAGCCATGGATGTAGTACCGTATCAATTCAGTAATTTAGTGCACTTAAAATTTTCGAGCATGCGTAAATTATTATAATTTTCTTTTTTTTTAATGGCTTTTATTTTCCTAACTGTAGCACCAATTTGGGAAAAGTGCTTTAGCGCCTACGTTAAACAGCTTTTAAAGTGTTTTTTTTTTACTATCAAGACAGATTGAAGTAGCAGATATACATCTCAATATCAATCGTTCAAAGGAGATTATTGTGTATATTTCTGAAAAACAAAAACATGTTATAATGATGACACAAACATCCTCCATTAATGTTTATTACCAAATCTGACACACTAAGCAACAAACTGAACAAGTGAGAAAGACATACATATTGGAAAACAATATTATTAATAATAATAATAATAAAAACAAGGCAGTGTTGATCAAAAAAGTGTTTAATTCGTCTTTTAAATTAGAAATTAAATCACAACTTCCAAGAAAAAAAGGACTATAAACTTTGAGCTCACTTTTACACAGCTGCATATTTTGTACATGTATATTCTCTGAATATGTTGAATATAAACACGGTGTCATGCATCACTTTTGTTCACCTCTTTTTCAGGGACATCTGACTCGTCCGACAGTCACGGAGCAGAAACGTGTGAAACTTAGTTTCTTTTGTTCTCAATAATCAATAATAACATCAGCTGAAAGATTCATTGAAAAACAAAAACTAATTAAAGTACCAAATGAATACTAAAATATTTAAAAACGTAGGCTAATACAACACCATCATACTACTTATAAGTATTAAGAACAGCGAAATAGATTAGCATGGCTAACTGGCAGTGGACCTGCGGATTATAAAATGTATCCCTCTGTGACTCCGAGACGGAAAGTCAGACGCTGAGAAGATCCTAAAAATCCCCACCTACTGATCTTTATCAGCTCTGGGACGGAGGGTCTGAAAGCTCCATTTCAACAGCTAACAGCTAACAGTGATTAGCTAGAAGAGTGCCTATATCAGCTATGGTATCGGTACTGAAGTGACTAACGCATCATCCGACGCTGAAGCTACAAGTCCAGGCTTTTCCTCTGGACGCTGCGGAAGCAGAGCCTCGGCTGAGTCTAGGGCCGAACAGCAGGGGGCGTCGGTGCATCTGCTCAGCCATGTCCAGTGCTCAAATCACCACAGGATGGAGCTGATGAGACGTTTCTCTTCCTCTTCCTAGTCACACAGGAGGCCGTTACCCCTGCGCTTTGCTCTCCTCTGGTTTGGGATCGGAGTCTGACGAGCTCGAGCTTTTCTCACCTTCACTCCCTTCATCTTAACAGAAACAAATTACAAAGAAAGCATGAGTAGAAAGATGATTTTTTTTGTCCTTCTAATGTGGCCAGAGGACAGGAGGACTATGCTGTAAACCATGAAAATGTTTTCTACTGTAAACTACCTATAAACTACCTACTACACCTGATGATTTGCTATGAATTGTCAAGAAGTTCAATAATTTAACCTCAACCTGGACTAACGTGACTACAGAAGCTATGAATCACCAACACACATCAATAATGAACGTCATCATATGCAGTGTGCAGTATCTGTTATAGCATACCACGAGGAGCGTTCAAGATTAAACAATGACGGATGACTTCCTTGAAGGAAGAGATGCATCTTTGTGTGAGAACTGTACACACAATCGTTCACCACCAACATACTGCACGCTACAGGAACTCAGCTGGGAGTTATTGCCACATCCTCCGTACAGTCCTGACCTCGCCTTGGGCCGTACAAGGGGTTCCTGGGAGGCCAGAGTTTCAGACGTGAATCAAACAGGCAGGCTGATCACGGCTCCGGCGTACTGACGAAATGTTCTACATTGACCATCCAAGCGCTGGGATAAGTGCATTAGTGTAGCAGGGATAGTTTAGTGTCGTTTTTAATTCTCATAACTGTGTTGTTATTCTGCACAATCAAAGTCCCGCTTTGACTTGAACACCCCAACTAGTTTAGTGCAAGGTGGGATTTAGCCATGGATGTAGTACCGTATCTATTCAGTAATTTAGTGCACTTAAAATTTTCGAACATGCGTAAATTATTATAATTTTCTTTTTTTTTTTTTAATGGCTTTGATTTTACTGTAGCACCAATTTGGCAAAAGTGCTTTAGTGTCTACGTTAAACACCTTTTAAAGTGTTTTTTTTTACTATCCAGACACTTTGAACAAATGCAGGAGTTCGGCAATAAACATGGACAAATTTCACCGTCTCCTCATTGACTAGTTTCTTACCACTCAGTGGAACAACAGAAACAAAGAAAACAAACCTGAAAATAAAATTATACATCTGGATAAAAAAACAACAACAACAAAACATACAGTAGGCATCGCAGAAAGTTCATAACTTCCATGCGGACGAGTCTGGAGAGCCGTGCTGTAGTACTGTTATTACCTCTGATCAGAATGAGCTGTTTACTTTTTGTTGTAATAATTTTTTTTTGCAAAAAAACAGACTTATGTCTCACAAACTTTTTGTCTGTGTCTTGCACCCAGGGTTGCCATATGTCAGGTAAACTCCCAAGCCTACTTTGTACAGTATGCTTTAAAAATGAATGAAAGTCTTAAAAAGTGGGGGGAAAAACCTAGACTAAAATAATCTTGTCCACAAAAAAACCTGCAGCACTGGCAACCCTAGGCGGCCATGATTATTATAAATATCTAAAAAAAAATCATTCAACTTCATATTAAAACAAATTGCTTTTCAAGCATACACTGGGATTAATAACTCCGAGGATATCAGGACCAGGACGGTATTACTGTAGCTCCTGCTGCACTTGCCTGTTTTGTTAACGTTAAGCCCTGAGAGTGTCTGTGAGAGTCCGCTAGCGTCCAGGCCTCCGGATTCCCCCAGGATGTCATGCACTGCATTCCTTCTGCCGGTCCTTCCAGAGGCTATGAAGTCTTCATACGTTGCCTCCACATCAGTCATATCTAATTTATTTCAACATAGCAGAGTCTGGGAAAGACAGATGGACAAGCAGAGAGAAATACAGTACAGATCAGTGATTCTTCAATTCTAGCTGACGTGAGTACAGCAGGATCTAAAGGTTACTAGAGGTGAGGGAGGGAACGGTTATCTTGCTAGCATAAAAAATTTCCCAATTATTTGTATACATTAAGCACGTGATCAGACTGTGATCATTACATCACCAAATGTAGCTCTCTGGTTCAGGTTTATCCAAAAGTGCTGAAA
>CM060115.1:27079437-27364437 GCA_030522415.1 Channallabes apus | reverse complement strand
AGTAAAGAAAAAGGAAAATTGAAAAAAAAAATCCAAAATATATTGCGATACATATAATGATATAGCCACACATTGTAGAATATTTTTTGACCATTTTCTGGCCAGATGTTTTAGTTTGTTAAATGCTACAATCTCATTGCCTCTCTCCAACAAAACCTTACGGAAACCGGATGCAACGGGCGTCTTCGAACAATACAATAATCACTCGTCTGGAAAACGTTCACAGAATCACACATTTAAACCGTTATTCAACAGTTTTATCTCATAGCAGGGATCAATTGTGGCCTCTGATTGGTTGTACACCCCCATCGGCCATAACATTAACACCACTAAAGATTAACACGGTAAAACTCTCAGTCTCTCTCTAACACTTATCCAGTTCAGGGTCACAGTTGGCCTGTAGCCTTTGCCAGGGGAATTGAGGCACATGCCAGGGTAACGCCTGGACGGGGTGCCAATCCATCACAGGGCACGCACACACACACACACTCAAATACTCACTCAAACACATACGGGAAATTTGGGAATTCCAGTTAACCTAATCTGCATGTCTTTGGACTGCGGGAGGAAACCGGAGTAACCGGAGGAAACCCACCAAGCACAGGGAGAACATGCAAACTCCACACACAGACAGACAGGAATCGGGACTCAAACCCTCGACCCTGGAGGGATATAATCACTTGGAGATAATCACTTTGAGTTGTGAGAAAGATGTTTGAAACCAAATACTGTATTTTTCAATTTAGTGAAGTAATAATGAAGCTGGGAAAGTTGGTCTGCCAGTTTAACCAGCTTAGCTCAGCCTGCGAATGTAAACCGGATTTACATTTGAATTTAATCCGTTCCAGAGGCGAGTTCTCAACTCAAAATTACAGTATGCACTGTGAAACGCATTTTCCCATAGGAAATAATGTAAATGCAGATAATCCATTCCAGCCACCCAAAAGTATTACCAATATTACCAATTCTCAACACTATAATCATAATTATGCATATAAAAACAATCAAAGCATTTAGAAAAAAAACATGTAAATGAAGTAAAATATGAAATAAATAGACATTAAACCTCACTTAACCTTAATTTATGATTCCTCTTGGCACCGGCTGCTTTAAAAACAAACTGAAACTGGCTCCCTTTTCTTCTTGCTAACGTCCTTGATAACATTCTTGAGATGTCTTCACTAAGTCTTGCACAAAAGAAAAATGTGTAAACTCACTTCACTTGGCCTTCCACTCACGCAAACAAGATATGAATGGCTTCCAGATACACAGGCGACTTCACACAGCCAGCGTTCGGTTCAGCTCAGATTCTTTCGCTCGTATGCTGAAAATGCTTCGTATGCCGAGGCAAATTTTAAAAAAAGATTTCAGTTCTTAAGGCGAAAATTCCTAAGGTCGTATGCCGAGGTACTGCTGTATTGTCTGGAAGCAACTGACTTAAATCGTTTGTATTTTCCTGGATTTCTTCTTTTAATTTTTGCTCAGTTTGTTTGTTTTATTACGAAACACTACAGTCTTGCTGGCAACTTAACTATATACTGTATATATCATAATATGTATCGAAAAAAGTCTTTCAAAAACATAACATCATATTGTTATCATATCGCCTGGCTCTTGTTTTTAGTGCTGACGAAGAAAATCACAATATGATTACTAATTGTTTTTCCATGGGCTAGACAGTCATGTCATTATATCACTGTATATTTCCATATACTGTACATCTCTATTAGCGACAAAGCTAGCAGCAATGAAAGTGGGAATCCTAGCAGTAGTGGCAATGCTAGTGGCAAAAAAAAGGGAAAAAAAAGCTAGCAACAAAAAAACTGCTTGTGGCAAGCACAAGAACAACAATAGCGAACTTCAACATGGCAACGTGTGAGAATTTATCTTGGCTTTATCATTACTAGAAGGCATCCTAGCTGCCCATTGCATATTGAGTCAATTTTTTAAAGATGCCTGTGACAAACTTTAAATTTTTGGGCACCAGCTCTGAACTAGCTCCGGAACATCTTCAGTGGAAAAAGAGTATTTAAAAACTACTGAAAATTGAAAAATAAATCCTTAATCCTTAAAAAAGATTAATTTATTTTCCGTAACACTTATACTGTGTAGGGTTGCAGGAGGCCCAGAGCCAATCCCAGGCATCTCAGAGCACAAGGTGGAGGAGACCCTGGATGGGGTACCAACCAATCATACACTAATCAACCTGCAGCACATGTGGGAGGAAACTGGAGTACCCAGAGGAAACCCACCAGGGACATTAAGCAAGGCATTAGCTATCAGCTATGCACACAGACCGGTTTAAATCCCCAATCCTGAAGGTGTGATCTGACTGTGATAATAACCAGTAATAACACTGTGGCCCTAAATTCAATTCCAGACGTGTTACAGGATGTGATATCAGGAGATGATTTTATACAAAATCCAATCAAATTATTTATTTTTCTTTTTTTCCCTACAGAACTAGAATCAGTAGTTGTGGTTGTGTCACTATTTAATAATGTTATGCACATCTAATGAATAGATATTTGAGCTCTTGGTTCTTCCCATGAGAAGAAACTGGAGTTAAATATTATAAAAACAAACAAACAAACAAACAAAAAAGGCACGACATGCTTAATGTCTTAAGGCTTTAACAATATGAACACACACTCATCTGAGCTCATGAATAAACACCTCTGGAACTGGTTTACACTCTGTTTTATCCGCATCAGCATCACCAACGGCAAGCAGTTTCAGTAATGACGAAGCACAATGCACTGTTAATATTTATATCATCATAAGCCTTTATTATACCAAGAAGCCTTTGATCTCGGGCCTCCGCACAGCGCGCGCGCGCTCGAGCGCCGTCTCAGTGCGCTTACAGTATAAATGTGCGTTGTTACGCAAACTGGTGTAGCGCTTCATGCAGCACAAAGCCTTCATATTTATCTGTGTGTGTGTGTGCTTGGGAACAAACACACACACACACTGAGAGAGCTCAACTATTTCACACCCATGCTGCGTTTACAATAAACCCGGTGTCCGTGCATGACTCAGGACCTGTCCAATCATCTGTACATTACTGACACACACACACACACGTCTGTAGCCTACCTGTTTTAGGCGTTGCTTGGTCTCCCTGAAAGCTTCTCTCTTGTACAGTAACGGAGCTGCGCGGTGCCGTCAGTGCGCCGGCCCGGGCTGGGATGCCAGATTGAACGGATTTACCCTGACTTTGGGCTATTTTTATCTACACTGCGCTGGAGAAATTCCCTCATACTGAATCAGAATTTCCATAATAATAATAATAATAATGTTATCTCCATCATCTATGAGTTTGTATATATACAAAGTCATATATATATATATATATATATATATATATATATATATATATATATATATATATATATATATATATATACACACAAACCGGATTCCAAAAAAAGTTGGGACACTAAACAAATTGTGAATAAAAACTGAATGCAATGATGTGGAGATGGCAAATGTCAATATTTTATTCAGAATAGAACATAGATGACAGATCAAAAGTTTAGTCCGAGAAAATGTATCATTTTAAAGGAAAAATATGTTGATTCCAAATTTCACGGTGTCAACAAATCCCAAAAAAGTTGGGACAAGTAGCAATAAGAGGCTGGAAAAAGTAAATTTGAGCATAACGAAGAGCTGGAAGACCAATTAACAGTAATTAGGTTAATTGGCAACATGATTGGGTATAAAAAGAGCTTCTCAGAGTGGCAGTGTCTCTCAGAAGCCAAGATGGGTAGAGGATCACCAATTCCCACAATGTTGCGCAGAAAGATAGTGGAGCAATATCAGAAATGTGTTACCCAGCGAAAAATTGCAAAGACTTTGCAGTTATCATCATCAACTGTGCATAATATCATCCGAAGATTCAGAGAATCTGGAACAATCTCTGTGCGTAAGGGTCAAGGGCGTAAAACCATACTGGATGCCCGTGATCTCCGGGCCCTTAAACGACACTGCACCACAAACAGGAATGCTACGGTAAAGGAAATCACAGAATGGGCTCAGGAATACTTCCAGAAACCATTGTCAGTGAACACAATTCAATTCAATTCAATTCAGTTTTATTTGTATAGCGCTTTTAACAATTGAAATTGCCTCAAAACAGCTTTACACAATCAAAATAATTATTTAAGTTTGTATGGAATGTGAATGTGTATGAATCAAAATGTTCAGATAGTCCCTGGTGAGCAAGCCGAGGGCGACAGTGGCAAGGAAAAACTCCCTGAGATGGTAATAGGAAGAAACCTTGAGAGGAACCAGACTCAACAGGGAACCCATCCTCATCTGGGTGAAACAGATAGCAGGAAATGATCTGCATTTATACAGTGTTAAGTGTTAGGTTCAGCTATAATAGTTGATGTTAATTGATGTTATAATAGTTGATGTAAAATGGAGTCCAGTAGTTATTCGAGACTCAGATAGACTTGTAGAAAGTTCCAGTCCTGAACTATCAAATAGTCAAGTCCTCAGAGAAACAGCTGACAACATCAGTCGAGGCCAGAACCATCTTCTAAGTAGATAGAATCATCCCCAGACACCAGACGCATCCTAAAGAGGCACACGGGGCATCCATGCGACGAGACCTCCAACCAGAAACCGGGCACCAGGATGGATCAGACAGGTCCGGAGGGCAGAGGGAGTCTGGATCACTGGCAGCTCAGGAACCACATGTGTAGCTCGACAGAGAGAGAGAGAGAGAAAGAGTGAAAGGGGGAGACAGGGGGAGAGAGGAAAGAGAAAGAGGGGGAGGAAGAGAAGAGGAGGAGAGATTGCAATTAGGTATGGTCACAGTCACAATGTATAATGTGAATGTATATTTGCTGTAGAGTGCAAGCAGGGACTCCGGCAGGACTAACTATGACAGCACAACTAAAAGGGAGAGCCAGAAGGAAACACAAACATGAGGGCTCCCTGAGATGTAAAGCAAACAATCACCTCACCGTCAACAAACCTGAGTGATCAAATGAGACTGAGGAAGACAGCATCTAAACATACCAGTTCACCATAATACTCTATGTCTATGAGTCCCCCAGATCTGCTCCTTTACCTTATGGCAAATCTATTTATAAAAATGCTTGGCTAAATAAATAGGTTTTGAGCCTAGACTTAAACACTGAGACTGTGTCTGAGTCCCGAACACTATTTGGAAGACTATTCCATAATTTTGGGGCTTTGTAAGAAAAAGCTCTGCCCCCAGCTGTAGTTTTCATAATACGCGGTACTGACAAGCAGCCTGCATCCTTTGACCGAAGTAGGCGTGGCGGATCGTAAGACACTAGCAGTTCGCTCAGATACTGCGGGGCGAAACCATTTAATGCTTTATATGTCAAGAGTAGTATTTTAAAATCAATGCGAAATTTCACAGGGAGCCAATGCAGTGAAGATAGGATAGGGGTGATGTGCTCATATCTTCTGGTTCTAGTGAGGACTCTCGCTGCTGCATTCTGGACTAGCTGAAGCTTGTTTATGCACCTAACTGAACAACCAGACAGTAAGGCATTACAATAGTCCAACCTAGAAGTGATAAAAGCATGAACTAGTTTTTCTGCATCATTTAGCGACAATATATTTCTTATTTTGGCAATATTTCTGAGGTGAAAAAATGCTATCCTGGTGATATTATCTACATGAGCTTCAAATGAAAGGCTGGAATCTATAATCACACCGAGGTCTTTTACTGTTGCACTTGACGGAACAGAAAGGCCATCTAAAGTTACGGTGTGATCTAAGATTTTACTTCTAGCTGTATGCGGTCCTATGACTAGAACTTCTGTCTTATCCGGATTAAGCAGAAGGAAGTTAATTAGCATCCAATTTCTTATGTCCTGCACACATTGCTCAACTTTAGTAAGATGGTTTTTCTCATCAGGTTTTGTTGAGACGTATAGCTGTGTGTCGTCAGCATAACAATGAAAACTAATACCATGCTTACAGATTATGTTGCCCAGAGGAAGCATGTAAAGGGAAAAAAGCAGTGGGCCTAAAACTGAACCCTGCGGAATGCCAAACTCCACTAGAGAACATGCAGAATAATCACCATTTAAGTCTACATACTGATAACGATCGGTCAAATAGGATCTGAGCCAGGAGAGGGCTGTACCCTTAATTCCTACTACGTTTTCTAATCTGTGAAGAAGAATAGCATGATCAATAGTGTCAAAAGCTGCACTGAGGTCGAGTAATACAAGCATAGTTACACAACCCTGATCAGAGGCCAATAGGAGGTCATTTACTACTTTAACGAGTGCTGTTTCTGTACTGTGATGAGGCCTAAATCCTGACTGATACAGTTCATGTATGCCATTTCTATGTAGATATGAGCATAGCTGCTCTGCTACTATCTTTTCTCCGCTACTAATCTTAGAGATAAAGGGGAGGTTTGATATTGGCCTGTAATTGGACAGCTGACAGGGGTCGAGGTCAGGTTTTTTAATTATTGGTTTAATAACTGCTAATTTAAAAGATTTTGGAACATAACCAATGCTGAGTGAGGAATTAATTATTCTCAACAGCGGTTCTGTTATTACTGGTACTACCTGTTTAAGAAAATGTGTCGGTATAGGATCTAATATACAGGTTGATGAATTTGCAGAAGAGATGAGTGAAATTAGTTCATTCTCTTCAAGAGGAGTAAAGTATTCTAGGTTTGAATCTGACATGGCTAGGTTAACATCTGTATCAATTACATTGTTCGGTTTCAAAGCCTCAATTTTATGCCTGATATTTACAATTTTATTATTAAAAAAGTTCATGAAGTCCTCACTATTGCATGATGTTGTTGTGGAGATTTCTGTAGTGGTCTTATTTCTGGTTAATTTGACTACGGTATTGAATAAAAATCTAGGATTATTTTTATTTTCTTCTATAAGAGTGGAGAGATACGTTGATCTAGCTACACTAAGAGCTTTCCTATAGTTCAGGATGCTCTCTTTCCATGCTATTTGAAATACCAACATTTTAGTTTGACGTCATTTACGCTCTAATTTCTGAGCGGTCTGTTTTAAAGTCCGCGTGTGATTGTTATACCAGGGAGCGAGTTTCTTATCTCTAATAATTTTTCTTTTAGCTGGAGCTACATTATCTAAGGTACAACGAAGTGTCGACTCTAAATATTCAGTCGCCTGATCGAGTTCTGTGGGGTCAGACGGTGACCTAATCGAAGTTGGTAACTCTGGGAGATTACTGATAAAACTCTGTGTGGTAGTTGATGTGAATGTACGTTTAATACGGTAGCGCGGTGCTGTGCGTACATTATCACTGTGACACACTTGAATGGAGACAAGATAGTGATCTGAGATAATTTCAGACAGTGGAATTGTGAATACATTTCTTATAATTAATCCGAAGAATATTATTAAATCTAAAGTGTGACCTGCTTTATGAGTGGGTCCTACTACACACTGATTTACGCCTACGGAGTCCAGTATGGACATAAATGCTGTTCTCAGAGGGTCTTCTGGATTCTCAAAATGAATGTTAAAATCTCCAGCAATTAACACTTTGTCTACAGAAACGACCAGGTCTGAGATGAAATCCGCAAATTCACTAAGAAATTCAGAATACGGCCCTGGAGGTCTGTAAATTATAATTAGTGGAATCGACTGAGCTGATTTAATATACTTAAATAGACTTATGTTACTATAGAGAATTTCAAATGAGTTACATTTGTGTCCGTGTTTTTGTACGATAGACAGATTATCATTATGAATAACTGCGACGCCTCCTCCTCTACCAGTTAACCGAGGCTGGTGTATGTAGCTGTATCCAGGAGGACTAGCTTCATTTAGAGCTACATACTCGTCCTGTTTAACCCATGTTTCAGTTAAACAGAGTATATTAAACGCCTGATCTGTGATAATTTCATTAACAATAACTGCTTTTGATGCGAGAGATCTAATATTTAACAATCCTAGCTTCAGATCAGAGGTGCCGGCTGCGCATTCAGTATGATCTGAGTTTGTGGTCTTTATGTTAATTAAATTATTAAAACAGACTTTGAGTCTTTCTACATTTTTGCGTAGATCGGGGAACAGACACAGTCTCAATATGGTGAACCCTGAGTGACGACTCTATGCAGCTATCAGACGGTTGGTTTAGCCTGTCTGTCTGCTCCCTGGCCTGGGCTCTGGATTGTCACCGATTAACTAGACCTCTACTGAGACTATGAGCTATACTACAGGAAATGAGAGCAGCACCTTCCCGAGTGGGATGGACACCGTCCCGCCCTAACAGGCCAGCTTTGCCCTCAAAGGTCTTCCAATTATCTATGTAGCCCACATTATTTTTGGAGCACCACCTGGACATCCAGCGGTTCAGCGACCATAACCTGCTGTAAGCTATGTCGCCACATCTCATTGGGATGGGACCAGAGCATACTACTTCATCGGACATCGCCTTCGCTAATTTAAACACCTCTGTAAAGTTACTCTTACTAACCTCTGACTGACGAAGGCGTATATCGTTAGCTCCAGCATGTACCACTATCTTAGAGAACCTGTGCTGTCCTAGAGCCCTAAGATTACCTGCTATGTCCGGTGCTCTGTGCTCACCGTGCCATCCGCTGTTGCCAGCTGAAACTCTACAGTGCAAAGAAGAAGCCATTTCTAAGCAAGATCCACAAGCACAGGCGTTTTCATTGGGCCAGGGATCATTTAAAATGGAGTGGGGCAAAATGGAAGACTGCTCTTTGGTCAGACGAGTCACGATTCGAAGTTCTTGTTGGAAATGTGGGACGCCATGTCATCTGGACCAAAGAGGACAAGGACAACCCAAGTTGTTATCAACGCTCAGTTCAGAAGCCTGCATCTCTGATGGTATGTGGTTGCATGAGTGCGTGTGGCATGGGCAGCTTGCATGTCTGGAAAGGCACCATCAATGCAGAAAAATATATTCAGGTTCTAGAACAACATATGCTCCCATCCAGACGTCATGTCTTTCAGGGAAGACCCTGCATTTTTCAACAAGATAATTCCAGACCACATTCTGCATCAATCACAACATCATGGCTGCGTAGGAGAAGGATCCGGGTACTGAAATGGCCAGTCTGCAGTCCAGATATTTCCTCTATAGAGAACATTTGGCGCATCATAAAGAGGAAGGTGCGACAAAGAAGGCCCAAGACGATTGAACAGTTAGAGGCCTGTATTAGACAAGAATGGGAGAGCATTCCTATTTCTAAACTTGAGAAACTGGTCTCCTCGGTCCCCAGACGTCTGTTGAGTGTTGTAAGAAGAAGGGGAGATGCCACACAGTGGTGAAAATGGCCTTGTCCCAACTTTTTTGGGATTTGTTGACACCATGACATTTTGATTCACCATATTTTTCCCTTAAAATGATAAATTTTCTCAGTTTAAACTTGTGTTCCGTGATTTATGTTCTATTCTGAATAAAATATTGACATTTGCCATCTCCACATCATTGCATTCAGTTTCTATTCACAATTTGTTTAGTGTCCCAACTTTTTTAGAATCCGGTTTGTATATATATATATATATATATATATATATATATATATATATATATATATATATATATATATATATATATACATATATATATATATATATATATATATATATATATATATGTGTGTGTTACTGTTAGTCTTTCCCGCTGCTTCTGTTGAGGGGTCGCCACAGGGGACCATTCGATCCGCACAACAACTTGGCACAGGTTTTACGCCGGATGCCCTCCCTGACACAACCCTCCCATTATATTCCAGGCTTTGGACCGGCACTGCGTCCAGTGGCTAGGGTTTGGGCATTGGCTGGGAATTAAACCCATCCTTCCATATGGCAGAAAATAGACCTACCATTAAGCCACCAACTGAGGTGGAAAGTAACGAATTACATTTACTCGTGTTACTGTAATTGAGTAGCTTTTTTGTGTATTTCTACTTTTTAAAGTAGTTTTAAAAATCTGTAATTTTACTTTTACTTAAGTACGTTTTGTTTGAAGTATTGTAATTCGCTACATTTTAAATCATATTCGCTACTGAGTAAAAAATAAATGAATGAAAATGATAAAATAATACAAATATTATGCTTTATAAATGCTCCGTTGCGCCGCGTGTGTGTATCATGTCCTGGTCGCGCGCCACTCCAGACTCCACTCCAGGTTTTCTGACATCGGCATCTACCTGACCTTCCACACGGTCGCTTCCGCCCTGAGTGACGTCATCGACTAGCAGTGCAAGTGTATAAACCGGAGAGAGACGCGGGAAAGATGAAAGAGATTGTGATTTTGGAGTTTTGATATTTGGTTGTGTATTCTGGTTTGACTTTTTGCCTCCAATTGACTTTGATTATTGCTTTGTTCCTTTGTATTATTTAGTAATCTAGCTACTAAATATAATACCATTTTGTTTATTATTTTGGCCTGGGTCCATCCTGAATCCGATCCTCCTCCTGGTGTGTGTGTGTGTGTGTGTGTGTGTGTGTGTGTGTGTGTGTGTGTGTGTGTGTGTGTGTTTGTGTGTTTGTATATACAAACCTCATTATTTCATCAGTTAATGATTGGATCTAGTTCTTTCTGCCATATACCACCATTTCCATACAGTTTAAAATAGAACCCTGAACCATTCTTTTGCTGTATGACCCTAGACTGGGACGTAACACCATATTTAAGTGACCACTTTGATTTTCAAGCACAAGAAAGTCAACAGCTTTATTATGCAAAGGTGTTCCTTCAGTTAAAAACAACTAGTTTGAGATTTATATCTGCTCATCTTTTTTGAACTACGCTAGAATGCCACCCCCGCTGTAAAAAAATAAATAAGTAACTCTGTAACTTTTACTCTGAGTAAATTTTTTAATGAGCTACTTTTTACTTTTACTTGAGTAGATTTTTATAATGGTAACTTTACTTGTACTTAAGTAAAATTTCACTGAAGTAACAGTACTTGTACTTGAGTACAAAATTTTATTACTCTTTCCACCTCTGGCCACCAATGCCCTTGGTGATTACCATTGTATTTATTCCCATTGTTAACGACCGTAGTAGGACCTCTGGTCAACGTTCACACACTACAGCAGTTTGGGAACACCAATTAGCCTAACCTACATGTCTTTGGACTGTAGGATGAAACCGGAGTACCCGGAGAAAACCAACCAAGCACAGGCAAGAACATGCAAACTCCATGCACATACAGTAGACACCGAGGCGGGAATCAAGTCCAGACATAATAAAGTATAAGACATAATAGTTAAGAGTCTTATATTGGAAAGTGATTAATATAGTTCAGCTGGTGACAAGTTACTTAAACATTAAGTGATTAATTTCTTAAACAGCCATGCCATGTGAGACAACACACAGCAAAGGTCGTAGCAAAGATGTTACTCTGTTTCTGAAGAGTCGAAATATTTGCCTGTATCAAGCAAACAATAATAATTAAGTTGATTTCTGAAATGAGTTACGCTAGGTTAAGAACTAAAAAAACAAACAAACTCATTATTAAAACCTGGAGGGATGATGGTGAACCATCTTACTTGTGAATTACTTGTGATTGGGAAAAACATCCTGAATAAGCATCAGGCGATGTCACTTAAATGCTTAATGGAATAAAATCATGAAAAAATTAAAACTCACAGCTATAATTAATAGTGAAAGTAAGAGTATTTCCACATGCACAACATGAGGAGACCTCAAGGGATTGGGACGAAACAGCTGCGTAGAAAAACAGCTAATTGGAAAAAACAAAGGCTTCAGCTTGCTAGGAAACATAAGGAATGGATGGGGGTGCACTGGAAAAAGGTCATGTGGTCTGATGTGTCCAGATTTTCCCTGTTCCAGAGTGATGGGCGTGTCAGGGAAAAGAAGAGAGGTGAAGGAAGTCATGCGACTATCATGCTGAGTGCCTACAGTACAAGCCTGTGGAGGCAGTTGTACAGTACGATCTGGAGTTTGCTTCAGTTGGTCAGGTCTAGGCTCAGCAGCGTTATCTGCCCAAAAAAATTAAGTCAGGAGACCACCTGAACATATTGAATAAAAAAAAAATATATATATTTTTTTTTCTGATGGCACGGGCATATTCCAGGATGATGATACTAGGATTCATTGGGCACAAATTGTGAAAGAGTGGTTCAGACCTTAACCCCACTGAGAATCTTTGGGAAAAGAATTTACTCAGCGGTCCGACTCTCCTATCTTTAATATCTTTAAGATCTTGAGTGAAATTAATGCGACTCTGGACTGAAATAAATGTTGTGACATTGCATAAGCTTGTAACGCTTGGATTTATAAAACCGCTTGGTTACAAGAAAACGGATTCGGGAATCTAAACAGGGGCTTGATAACAACACTTCCGGTATTGCGCAACCGCAGCTGGACAAAATACGACGCGACACAAAACAATTATAATAAATTAAACCAAGTGTATTAAACAAGACAGACAGATAAATAAACAAACACGGTGCACCACAAACCAATATATACAAAATATATACAAATAGCCAAAGTGTGTGCGCGATGTATGCGGGGGTGTGTGTGTGTGTGTGTATGCTAGTCCAGTGTCTGAAATATGGCAATTGGGGTGAAATGGTGAGTTGGAGAGATGGGTCGATCTCACCAAATGACGATGGTAGGTCTGGGAGATCGATAAACGGAATGAGCTGGGTACTGAATGAAATTATCAAAGAATAATCCGCAAGCAGTCTCACAGCCTCAAAAACCATGCAGCGCGCTGTCTTCATCTCTCCGTGCCGGCCTCAATGCCGGTTCCGGCTTTATGCCGGATCATGTGACCCACGTCACTTCCGGGTTCCCTTGCGACGCGATCGCGCATGCGCGGGAACTTGCCCGGTGACCAAACCACTGTCAATGGGGGAAAAGAAACCGCCAGGGCACACCTTCGGCCACAGGTGAGCAGCATTAGCTCCACAACCATTTCCCTGTTGTTGAAAGTGTCCCTTTTGTGTGGCTGCGCTACAAGCTTATCATTATGCCATGGCCGTAGGCGGTCAAGTGAAAAATTAGTGTGTGACTTTTTTTTCTTTGGACTGGGCAGTGTATTAGCACCAGTGAAACAGTCTCCTTGTCTGTGCAAGCTGCTCAAACTAATTCAGTTCCAAAGCTTCACATTTCATGCTAATACCAAAGCCTAAGATCGCTAGTTACATGAGTCAGGTCTCAGCTAACTAGCCATGGTGTGTAGAGTTCTCACTAATACAACAGTGAACATCACTGGGAAATGATGAACGACAAAATTATCTCTTGATTTTTTGTTTTTTTACGAGCTAACAGTGATCATTTTGTTTGAGATAATTTAATTTAACCCCAAATAAACTGCACCATAATGACGCTACTGATGATAACAGCATCAAAACATCAAAGCGACACACAGCCGCTAAGAACTGTACTGAGTCCCTAAAAAAGACACTTTTAATTATAATCATATTTCTTTGTTTGAAAGTTTCTGGTATGCATCAGATAGTTTACATTTTTTATACATGGCCCTAAAAGAACCTTTTCCAGCCAAGCAGAAGCCACACCTGATACTCTATTGAAAGCCAATAACGACTGATTAAACAGGTGGAATAAGGTGTAGCTTCTCTTTGACTGGAATGAAACCCAGGGACCCTTTCTGGAGTCAGTTCGACACCCCTGCTTTAGGGTCTCAATACTGCTGGAACCAATAAGCAGATTACTTTAACATGTGCAGAAGGAGCCTCCAGAGTCAGAGCTTCGTAACAGCCAGAGGCAAATCTGTAACTTTAACGCAGAGGAGTTTTTACACTTTTGTAGATTCTCTGTAACTTGGTGGGAAGCTGCTATACACTTGAGTAAAGTTGAGTGAAAGCTGCGACTATAAATTGATAAAAGCGATGTTATTTATATTGAACTACTGTATATACTGTATACAAACATTGCATTTCAGGATGCACCGTTGGTTTAAGTAACACCTTGCTGTTGATTATTTTACTGTAACAGAACGGTCTGATTTAAAAAATGATAGGGTTGTGTCAGGAAGGTCATCTCCTGTAAAGACATGTGCGATGTTGTGTGTGGATCGGATGGTCCCTTATGGCGAGGAGCAGTCAAAGATTTTTTTATAATGTTTTGTAATTTAATTTATGCTATTTTCTGGTGTTTTAGTCAGTTTCTAGTTTGTAAATATTGGTAATTAATGCAGGATTAGCATTATGATCTCGCACATCCAGGTCCATGTTCGGGGTTCAATTCCCGCCTCGGGTCTGTTGTGCATGGAGTTTGCATGCTCTCCCCATGCTTGAATGGGTTTTCTCCGGGTATTTCAGGTTCCTCCAACAGTGTGATGTGACTGTGAGTGAGTATTACTGCTCCCTATTGGCCTGAGCATGTACCTGCATGGTGGGTTCTACACACACACACACACACACACACACACACAGGATGCAATGCACTCACTGAGACATTACAAAGGATATTAATTTGATAAGACGAACAGATGGCTTTTCATCCTCTTAGCCGTATTGCTGCAGTTCCTCTAACAGACAGCTGAGCTTTTCTTACATGAGTGAAGAGGTTTACACTACTGTAGGTCCAGATGTCACTCTATAACATAGTGACTTCCTTGTTTCCTCAAAAAGACACACACAGACACACTTTGTGCTTCTTCATTGCCTGCAGAGAGCACGTGTGGCGGCCTTGAAAGAGCTTTGATTTCAACAAAGAAAATCTGACCGTTTGAGCTTTTAAAGTACTGTATATTGAAAGAAGAAGCTACACTGCAATCAATGAATGTGTTTTCTTAGCAACAAGCTAACATTAGCCAGCAAACACTGAAGAGTTTTGAAAAGGGCAGGGGTGATGCAGTAGTGAGGGTGTTGGACTTTTGCTCAGAAGGTTCCGTGTTCAATCCCCATCACCATCAAGCTGCCAGGTGGGTCCTTTTTACGAGAGGTGATCGAATCAAACCAGGATTTTTGATTGCACAAAATAACAAAACAATTCTGAGAGCTTTAAACTCCCTTTCTTTCTCTATATGATCCCCTTCACTAGGGCTCAAATCAGCTTTTATACTGTAGGAGGACTATTTGTTTTTAAATTGCTTCCCTCTAGTGGTTAAATGAAACAATTGCAATGCAACTGATGTGATGCTGCACATCATTAACTCCTCCTTTTGTGTTAAGACCAGAATAAAGATGAATGAATTATTGAATGATTATGTTACTGTTTTTGCTTTATATAAATATTTGAAAAACACTTGTTTTTTGTCACATTCAAGATTTTTACATTTTACATTTTGAAAATGTGTTTTTAGAAAGGTGACCGAACTCATGATGCAATAATGATTATCATTATACATTCTAACAGACATTAATCATGAATTAGTTGATGCTACAGGATATGAAGCAATGTTCGGTCTTGCATCCCTCTTATACTGCTTACTTCTGCTTTGTTCGGCTGAAAATTCAGGATCTCCAGTGATGCTCCAAAATGACCAAACAAAATAAAGAGGAAATGAAATGTGAGTAAATTTTACTGCTTTAGTTATATAAGCTTTAGAAAGTCCTACAGATGTTTTCAATATATTTATATATATAAAAAACATAATCTTCTTATTCTTTTTGTAAAGCATGATTTATGATTCCTGGCTGCACACGGTGCTGCAGGGTCACACAGGAATGGGTGTGTATGCTTCTGTGCTGTTCTGATGGAGACACTGACTGTTCCCATTGCATTGTGCAAAAGTTAGAGGAAAAGACTCAAATGAATTATTGCACAATTGTATTACTTAATAAATATTACATCCTGGAAATGTAAGATAAAGCAAGAGAACAAGATTTGGGAGGAACCATTACTCAGTAGTGCTGGGGATGTGTGTGTGTGTGTGTGTGTGTGTGTTTCCTGCACTGACTCTATATATATTATTATATGAATAATATAATAGTAATATGTATTGTATAATATGGAATAGTATATTATATTGATAATATTATCACATATATATATATATATATATATATATATATATATATATATATATATATATATATATATATATATATATATATATAACATATAGTAATAAATTTAATATTAAAATATTTATAAATTTTTTTCCTGAAGTGTGAATACACATATGTGTGTACATACATATACAACAAACAAAATGCCCCAAATCCTTTTGTCCAAATAGTATATACAGTATATATAATAATAATTATTAGCATATATAATTACAGTTTGTTAATAGGCATGATAAGGGTTTGAAAAAAATGTATGCTTATTTTTATGTAAATGATAATTGCACCTGACCTCATGCATGACGATTATTGTAAGTCTACCCTTTAGAGCAGTCCATTTACAGTACAAATAGAATGCTTATATATTTTTTATTTTACTTTCGCTTCATGTTGCAAGTAACGCCTATACAGGTCAGTCAGCCAATGATAGTTTGCATTGTTTCATGAATATTCATCAGTATTCCGAACCTCTTTCACTGATTTGATCTCTCACTTCCTACTCCTCCACTATCACGCCCTCGCTCTGGGATTGACCAATCAAATATCAGGATATTTCCTCACCCGCGTAACGCAATGGCATGGATTGACCAATCAGAAATGTGGATATTGGCACGCGGGGCGTGGTTTAGGCGAGGCTAGTGGCTGCGCGTTGCTACAGCAGCATCTCCTGCCTTGACTGAGAAAGATGGAGGAACTTGACGGTACGTAGATTAAAAAAGGAAACTATAAACTTCTAGTTATTACGTGTAAATTGTTGGTAAGAGGATTAACTACTGCTGTGCGTGCCGTGTTTGCTGTTTTGTTCGAGCTTGCTTTTGTTTGGCTAGGCAAGGGCTTGTCCTGTGAAAATGTATGGGTCGTGTCCTATGTAACTTAAAGCTACCTACATACGTGCACTACAACAGTGGGGGCGGGAAAATGGTGTCTACACCCTTTGTAGTGGGTTTGACGGTTGCTTTAGGTGCATTTGGAATACGGCCATCGTGTATACTGTGATCATTGAGCGGGGATTGACGTCACTTACAGTCAGATGATTTTAATTAAGGCAGCTGCTGATTTATAATTTTATATAACGTATTTTTTATTAGTAGCAACTGTTGTTTATACACAATTTAATTTGTTTAGGGGACATCAAGTTGCATTTTTTTGTCTATGTTTTCTAGCTATGTAAGAAAACCCAGTTTATACTGGAGTGCAAAGGTTTGTGCACCCCAGGACTACCAAATCAAGCCTGTCAATATTTAATTAATGTTTTATGCATTAGTACATAATCACCAATTACTGTGGATTGTCACACAATGCTTACTCTTTTGCATCAAGAAAACAGGGGTGTATAAACTTTTGTACCATATAGATGCCAAAAGGAGTTTATTTATAAAGGTACATTTTGAAAAACAAGCTTGTGCTGGCCGTGTTTCTCATTCCATCTGTTTTTATTTTACAACACTGCTGAGTTCATGATAAAAATATGTCCTGAGATGTGATTATTTTGGGAAAATAAAGTTCATCTTGGAGCACCGGGTGCAATTGAAAGCATTCCTGATCCTGCATTCACTCTAGCAAGTAATAAATCTAATGAATTTGACAAATTCAAACCGTTGACTCGCATGATCCCTCGCATGATCGATTTCCAGCCGTTTATCTATAGTGTGTTTAAACGTCTGGAAATCGAAACGAGGCACACCCCCGCCCATCTTCGTTCATGAGTAACAGTAAAGTACAACTTTAAGTTCCTGGATGTTCACATCTCTAAGAATCTGTCCTGCCATCACAACACTTCACTTCTGATTAGGAAGACGAACAGCAGCATCTTAATAAGTTTATCTCAGTTGCTCCAGCATTGAGAGCATCCTGACCAACTCCATCACAGGGTGTCGTAGCAGAAAGGAAAGACCAGCAAAGGGAAATCCCTAAAACGCAACAGTAGCATCAATAGGCATTAGGGATGCGAACCAGCAGTCACCTCCCGATACGATATTATCATGAAACGTGATTCTGTAACGATCATGATTTCATAAATATTCTGATCCGATATTAAAATTTTCCCAAATTCTGTTACTATTTTAAACCTTTAAAAAGTTTTATGTGCTTTAGCGCTAATAGAGTAGCTTGTTTCTTATAACATTAGTTTTCTCATTCATAAAATAAACGCAGCATTTAAGCATACAGTACAAACAAGCTTCAAAGAGTTCAACATTTAGCTTCAAATTAAAATAAATAAATATATTTTAACTGAGCAGTCATCCGCCATGATTATTATTTCTAAACAAACTTAGCAAATAATTCACTCCCACGAGTGTGAATCGTTCAGAATAGAGTGTGAATAGCCACCTGTAAGATTATAAAAATAGAGCCATATTTTACCTTCTCAAACATTTCCAAAGTCTCAAAACTCATCTAGGGCTACGTTTAGACTGTCAGATTTTTTGCTCATATGTGACACATATCGGATATGTTCTATGTCCGTGTAAACAGGAAAAAAACGCATGCATTCCGATATTTCGGGATCGGTTTCAGGCCTCCTTCATATGTGGAAATGAATCAGATGTGTGCTAATGTGATTGTCATGTAAACAGACAGATCGGATTTCTTGAGTCGTTGTGTTTTGTACGTTAAAACTGCGACTTCTTCGCGGTTTAATGACGTAATGTTATTCTCCAGTGGAAGCGCGTGTGGAATGATAACATCCCAGGTAGGGATGTTCATATTAACCGTTAACCGAAAGAATGAATTTTGACCAATTATTACTATCAGTTAAATGGTTTAAATTTTTTTATATATATATATATATATATATATATATATATATATATATATATATATATATATATATATATATTTTTTTTTTTTTATTAAGTGTGCCTAGGCGCACTTATTACTCTTCCCCTAGAAATGCCCCCGAAATCTATTTATTATTCTTCCGCCTAAAACTTTGGACCGTTTCTCGCCGTGCAGCTTTGAGACGACCCTCACGTATGTTACACCGTTTCATGCGGGTAGATCGGGAATGGTGTGCTATCACTTTTGGTGGGGATTAAAAAAAAAAAAAAAAACTAGACAGTTTGTGGTTTGAAGCAGGCCTGCTATTTATTTTAACTGAAAAATCTTAGTAGCCAACGTATGAAAAAATTTGCCTACCTGAGGCAAGCTTCAAAGGTATTTCAGCGTGTTTTCGTTTTGTAATCTTAATTTGTTATTTAAGTAAATAGTAGGCCTATTTATTTTATTATTTTTATAGTAAATTTTGTATTTATAGTATTTTGTTTTTCTCTGTTGTCGGAAACGCTGCAGGTGCGTGAAAATTTGACGAAGTGTGAATCCAGATTCTGTTCTTGATGTGTTCTGTGTGCTGTTGTTCGCACATGTTAAAATAAAAACTGAAAAAAAAGGTTTGTATATTTAATCACACTCCTCAGTTCTATTTTCATTTAATTCTAATTTAATAATCTAATCGGATCAGTTAACAGTTAATGTTCGAATAACGAATGGCGGTTGTCGGTTGGGAAAATTAATTGAATTGAGCAACCCTAATCCCAGGTGACATGGAAGAGGAAAAGATTCCCCCCCCCCACACACACACACCGCCTTGTGTTAATGCTTATTTGGGCTAAATAACATTAAGAAATCAGTATTTGGTGAATGAAGCTCATGTGCAGGCTGCAATTATGCCGTTTTTTTTTCTCCTCCTCCGTTTTAAAACCATGGTGACATTTCACGAACTTTGCATAAATCGCAGAGCGTCAGGCATATATCACCTTCGTCCCTCTTGGCCAGTGTGTAGCGCAAGAATCTCCCTTTAAGTATGCGCAATGTTTCAGTTGATATGGCGAGCGTAAACACGTAAATCGGATATGAGTCATAGTTAAAATAACGTGTAAACAGACGGTAAAAAAAATCAGATATAGGCAACAAATCAGAATTAGGCATCGAGTCCTGCAGTGTAAACGTAGCCAAATCGGGTTAGTGAGACTTAGTGGGTTTGAGACGAATTCGCTCACAGAGTTTGGAGAAGAAGGCAGATCGGAGACTTTTAACATAAATGATTTTTAATAATGTAACGCCATAAAAATGTGTCTCTGTTGCGTCACTCGGAAGGCTGATCAGCTGATCACCGGTCACGGCCAACCAAACTGAAAACCAGACAATTCCGCTCACTATCTGATCGACCGGTTCATCTCTATTATGCACCGTGTTCACAATTGTTAGTGAATATTTTTGACCAAATCAGCATTTTTATTTTCCAACCGAAAGCTGTATAAACTGCTGAATAATTTTTGTATTTAAGTATATCAGGTGACGCGTATTTGTATATTGAGGGAGGGTGTGTGTAATTATTAGACAGATTCTTTTTCTCAGGTACAATGGTCCAAAAAAGAGCCTGAAAAGTCAAAAAATTTAAGAAGTCTTTCAGAGGCATGCAGCACTCTGGAAATGATGTTGGCGCGTGATTGCAGAACTATTCAACGTTTTGTTGCAAATAGTCAACAGGGTCGCAAGAAACGTAATAAGACGCAAATTAACCGCTTAACAAAAATGTGAAGCTACCAGGAATCTTTTATCCTCCAGTGCTGCGATTTTCCAGAACTGCCAATCAGCCTGGAGTGCCTGAAGTACAAGCATGAAGATGCTGAGCTCAGAGACAAGGACAAGTTAAGGAAGGCTGAAACCTTAAACACACAAGTCAAGATGTCAAGAAAGGGCCAAGAAATATCTGAAGAAAAGATTTTTCAGAGATTCTATAGACTGATGAGACGAGAGTGACTCCTGACGGACCAGATGGACGGACACATGGCCGGATCAGTAACCGGCACCTCAGACGCCACCAAAGGCCTTACCTTCCTCACCTCACCCAAACCCTATCGAGAGCTTGTGGGCTCTGCTAAAACGGGGGATTTACGGTGAAAATAAGAAAACAGTACACCTCTGTGAGCAGCGCATATGAGGGTGTGGTTGCTGCTGCACGAAAAGTTGATGGTCAACAGATTAAGAAACTGACTGAATGGAAGCCTTATTACTGTTATTGAAAGGAAGCGTGGCTATATTGGTCACTGATTTAGTTTTTTTTTTGTCAGAAATGTTTATTTGCAAAATTGTTTGTTATTTTTATAGATGAAGATAAACAAGTGAAATGAGGAATATTTTAGTTTTTCGTTTAGTTGCATAATAATTCTGTACACTAATAGAGATATTCTCCTAAGAAAGCCAAAACATCATTTTTACTTTATTAAATATTTATGTTTGAGGATTGATCGATACAATACAACTTGCTTAATAATTATGTGGCCAGTGTAAATGTAAAAATAGTTTATTTAAGGAGTCAGTAGAGATGAATAAAATTAAATCTATTATAGAATAAAATGCGTTATTGCATTTAAGGCGAAAAAATGTTGCAGTTCCTCTATAATCCGTAAGGTGGTGCTCTCTAAACTATTCTCGCAGGCAGCACAGCGTCCTGTGTGGTAGGAGCGAAAAATTTGTTGAGAATTGTAACAAAATCTAAAATGATAATAATATCGAGTCGGGGTAAATCTTGATACTGACTGAATCACAATTTGGATCGAATCAGCATTTAAGGTCATCGTGATGATATCGTATCAGGTGGTCACTGCCGAGGACTCTTCCTGTTCACCCTGTCTGAACTGCAGTTCCTTCTTGAGTACCTGTACTGTGCAGTGGTATTAAGGCACGTAAAAAAATAAATCAATCAAGCTTGTAAAGTTGCTGGAAAGACCACGCCCATAAGCGAAAGTGACTTCAATAGTAGTTGCTACGCAGAGACAAACAACAATAATAGTGATAGGTTTGGAAATAATTGCAGTGTGACTTGGCAGTCATTAGTATGAACACAGAATCTGAATTTTTTTTTTTTTTTTTATTGAAATCTGACGATGACATTTTTTTCCCTTTTTTTTTTTTTTTTTTTTTTTTGCCCATTCATAAAAAAATTATTGAAAAAAAAAAACTACGGGTTGGGTTGTGAAAAGTTTTGGCCTTGTGTGCAGTATGACTCTGAGCTGAATACGCAAACTGACACGACACTTCTGAGCGTTGTGATGAGCTCTCAGGTCTCAGATCTGTACAGATGTTCGGTGTAGAATGACGTCTCTGTTCTCTCTGATCTCTTCTGATATTTTAATAGAAGCAGTTGTGCTTTGAAGTTCAGCTTATGATTAAACATCTTATTAATGAAACAACTGCTGTTTCTCTCTCTCGCTCTCTCTCCCTCTCTCGCTCTCTGTCTCTCCGCCAGAATCCGTCCCCGTTGCCGAGGAGCTGCTGGCGTGCAAAGTGTGCGGGAGAAATTTTTTCCCAAAAGTCCTCGTGAGTATCCTGCAGGGTGGAATCAGACCTGGAAGCTGAGTATCGCTGCATGTTCCGGCACGGACGGAGCCGTAGCGTAGCACAAACGAGGAAAACGCGCTCCCTTGGAAATCAAAAGCGTTCTTTGTCCTCAGGGTTCACCTTTTTTTATTGATCTGGTTAAATCGAAAGCAAGTTGCTTCAGACAACACAAGAAGGTGTAATGATAGGAATGTGCAGTGATAGAAAAATAATCAATGACTGAGCATTGAGCTGAAGTAAAGTCATCAATGAGGTTGATTGTTTATCTGAAAATGCACTAGACAAAGAGTTTTTCTCTTGTATTGCGGTTTCATGTGATGTTTCATTTAATACTGAAATGAATAGTGAGCATGAGACCTTTACGAAATCCTTCCAAGGAACTTCCAAGGAAAGGAACTTCCAAGCAGCCCCCCTCAAAACCTGGACGGGTTCCTTCCAAGAACCGTCGAGAAACCTTTTATCCCAAGGGCATGGTGCTAAAGTGTTGGCACCCTGACGGATCTTTAAAAGGACGCCTGAAACCCGCTTTAGTGTGCACCTTTGTGTAGCCGGGATCCGCAGGAAAGCCAGGGGTTTAAAGCGCGAACTTTCACTCGTTTATTAATTTTACAATACACTTTTATTCATACTGTCGTCCCAACTAATCCGAGAATTCTCTCTCTTTAGAAAAAGCACATGCTCATCTGCCAGAAAGCTGCAGCGAAGAAAAGGAGGGTGTTCGACTCGAGCAGACAGAGAGCCGAGGGCACCGACATCTCGTCTGTGAAACCCATCAAGCCAAAGGTGAGGACGAGAAAAAAAAAAGAAAAAAAAAAACCCCCAGAAAGCATTTTCAATCCATGCTCGTTTTATTTTTTAGCAACTTTTAAAAAATTGTGAACGGCTCCTTAATCTTAGAATATCTAGAATAACACCTAAAATAGCTAAAGCAGGGGTGCCAATATTTATAGTTCCGAAGTACGTAACATTTACAACGTCTGACGCGTTGCTACGGTGATATTCGAGCCACACTTAAGCATTTAAAGCAAAATAATGTTGAGGAGGAGCAGGGTCAACTTCTGATCCTACGTTTGTAAAGCTTGTACTCGTGAGCCAATAGGAAACGAGCGTTCAGGACTGTGGGCTGCTCATTATTATGCACAAGATGATCTTTATCCATAAAACGCGTTATTATGTAAAATATGTCATTTTTATATACAGCTCTGGGGAAAAAATTAAGAGCACTGCAGTTTACTCCAGACAATTTCTGCAATGACATTAAAGTGCCCCTATTATGCCATTTTAAAGGTTGCTAATGTTGCTTATTGAGTCTCTTAAAACAAGTTTACATGTATGCAAGGTCAAAAAACACTTTAGTTTTAGTGCACGATAAACTTCATTTATTCGTGCACTGTCGGCATCACAGATAGTTTATGTTCACATACAGCTACATGACACACTGCATGAAAGATCATATTTGTAAACGCATAATAGAGGCACTTTAAGAGGAAGACAGAGGGTCGCAAACTCGAGCAAATCTAAGCTGTTTGGTTTTTTGGGGGGTTTTTTTTCTCCAAAAACAGAGGTATAAAGTTACCCAACAGCAATGTAAAAAAAAATGGTGGAAAGCTGTAATTGCAAGTCAGGGTTATTCCACCAAATACTGATTTCTTAATGTTATTCAGCCAAAGCATTAACACAGTTTGTTTGCAAATTATTTGCATTTTGTTTATTTTGAGTTATTAAAGTTCTGCAAATTTTTACATATTGTGATGTCATTTCTTTTAAATATATGCTGTAAATAACAATAGTTATATTTTGAATTCAGCTGAAATATTGTCAACTGTTCATCTCACCAACACATGCACCTGTAAAAAAAAAAAAAAAAAAAAAACATAAGAAACTGATTATTTTGCAGTTCTATCTTATCTTTTTCCGGAGCTGCGGATACTCCCAAAAAAAATCTTAAGACCATGGAAAATATTACAAGTATTCACACTTCACACCGACTGGATCGTAACCAGGCTGTACAGTAAGTATTTCTTCAAAACGCCAAAAGAAGAAACAAGCGCAAGAGATAAAATAGAGAATTAGGGAATTTATTAAAAACTCAAACAGGCTAGTTTCTGACCATAGCCTTGAAAACTTCTGTGCAGAAATAAGGCTTTAATGTCCTTCAGACAGTCACACTGTCATAATCTACTAATGGCAAAAGAATCACTGAGCCAGAGGATGTGACGGACTGTCCGAGAAGACACAGGCTGATCCTCGACCCAAATTAAGGCGGGAAATACTTGGAATGTTTCCCCGGACATAAGATTTTGTTCAGGAGTGTATAAACATATAGACCAAAAATGGCTTTGAGACTAACGAGGGAAGATTCAATAGAGGAAATAATTTCTGCGTGGAACAGCATGCATTCTGCTCCATTATGTGCATTTTTGTGTCGAAATCCAAACTAAATCCAGGCCTAAGCAGAGGTCGCCTCGCACCAAAACCGCTTTCATCCTGTTGCTCAGGAACCCAACAAATTCGACACACAGACCAGGGTTTTTATTTATTTTGCCGTAAGTTCTGTTTTTTTCTCTCTCTCTGCATGTTAGGATTTTCCTGTCAGCAGAATTGGCACCCCTGCCAGACATAACACACACCGTAGTTTAAAGTCATTATTTGCTTTCCAGCCTCACACACAACTGTACAGTATTTCCAGTTAAACTCTTACATAAGCAAGAGCTTTCTGCCAGTTTGGAAAGATTTCCTGCAGGAGCGTACAAATCAGTGAGTTATATCAAAAGATCTCGGGAGTAAAAACATTATAACTACAGTAATAACACAGACATTAATGAAGCATTCTTAAAATACTCCAGAACATTCCCCAATCATCACTTATTTAAAAAAAAAAAAAACACAAGTGAAAAATGATCACGTTATACGAGAGTGAGTCAAAAATAATTTGTATACCGGTTATATGAAAACCGTCGTATCAGCGCTTTCTGTTTAAGGCTCCTGTCTCCCTGGGCACTGCATCACTCCATCAGTTCATCAGTTCTGCGGTGCGAGGGCAAACTGATGATCCACTTGTGATTTGCATGAAAGAAGAGCAGCGTGCAGGGATTTATTTCATTTAATTTGGAGGGGGGGTGCCGAAACAACTCCTAGAAGAGCATAAACAGAAACATTCAACAGAATACTCTAATGAAGGTGAAAGTTTCTTAAAGAGAATCGTTAATGGTGGCTAGACACGGATTCATCACGCCGAGCCTGAGAGTAAACTGCAAAGTACGGAACGGAAACATCCTCAATCTCCGACCGAGAAAAAGTTCACAAGTCAACCATCAGCTGGAAAATTCAGCAATGCTTATAGTTTTCTGGGATTCTCAAAGGCCAGAAGTATCAGAACATCATCAGGAAAAAGGTTCAACAATCAACAGTGCTCGTTACAGTTTACTCAGGATCTGAAGACTAAGCTTCGGATTAAAAGCAGAGGACCGTTATCCGAGGGCGTCGTGATCTCACATCTCCCTATAGTCCTCATCTCGCTCCATCAGACTTTCACCTGTTTGCTCCCCTGAAAGCAGCCCTACATGGATGAAGACCCACTTCTGATGAAGAAGTGAAGACAGCAGTGCATTCGTGGCTCACAGCTCAGCCTAAAACATTTTTTAATCAGGGAACATGAAATCTTGTCGACAGATGGACAAATTGTATCAAAAAGCAAGGAGATTATCGGAAAATGTTGCATTTGTCTCTTCTTAAAGTTAATTAAAATAAATTCTACAGCCAGAGTGCAGATAATGTTTGACTCACCCTCATACGGTACATCAAAGTTTCTTCACCATAATTTTTTCTAATTTGTTTTGTGAAAGGACTATTGCTGGGTACCAAACTTCTGATTGACTTGCTTCGATACCATTGAGCATTTAAAAACACCATCCACTTTGGATACCTAAACAGCGAGTCTCCTCGGGCTCTGATCTGATCACCATGCTTAGAGACAACACTTAGATGTGTGCTTTAGGTTGAGAGGCTTGACTGCAGTCTGTGTGTCAAATACTGTTTACGTCGTCAAAAGTGTAAATAAATTGCCCCGGAGCGTAAAACACAACACTGCTCAGGGAACATTTTGTTTTTTGGCAGTGTAGGGAAAAGGAATGGATTTAGTCCAGTGTGCTTTATGTTTTATATACATGTAAGGCATAGAAGACTCACTTTGTCTGACTTAAGAACAACTCCAACTTACAAACCTGCTCCTGGAACGGAACTCGTTCGTAAGTAAGGGGCTAAGTATTTCTGGTTTTTGCTAAAACAGATCTTAGTAAAAAATCTGTGATACAAAAAGTGTCA
The DNA here is from genome assembly GCA_030522415.1 of Channallabes apus. Taxonomy (NCBI): domain Eukaryota; kingdom Metazoa; phylum Chordata; class Actinopteri; order Siluriformes; family Clariidae; genus Channallabes; species Channallabes apus. The sequence continues at coordinate 27,337,795 of CM060115.1, read as the reverse complement.
TTCAGGGACAGGATCTATTACTGGTATTGAAAGACTTTGAATGATAACCGGCCCTAAGGAAAACATTCTGGCTGGATTGAGAACAGAAATTAATGTAGTGAGAGAGGAATCAGGGTTGTGATTTATGGTTAATTACAGTAAAAGGTTTAGAAGTGGTTTAATATCCTGGGATGTAACCTGCGTACGAGGAATGCTCTTTCACAATAAATATATATATATTTTCTTCTTTCAGCAGTTTGTGTTTTCCGGGCATGTGTTCTGCTCGAGGTGTGTGCTTTGCCACATTGACGTCATGAGTAATTCCCACAGGCCCTGTTTGAACCGGCCCTGTCCTTAAACATCTTTCTCTGAACAGCCTGAACCACCCAAGAAGTTGTCCAACTGGCGCCGAAAGCACGAGGATTTCATCGCTACCATCCGCGCTGCCAAGGGCCTAAACCAAGTGATGAAAGATGGTGGTCCTCTTCCCCCGCCCCCTCCTCCGTCCTACGATCCAGGTAGGAACTTTAGAGTTGCTGAACAAGTGTGGAAGCTATCGGGTGGATTAGTAACGTTTTCACGTGTGTGTTTAACGGTTTTTGTTGTTTGTAGATTATATCCAGTGCCCGTATTGCCAGAGGCGGTTTAGCGAGAACGCAGCGGATCGGCACATCAAATTCTGTAAAGAGCAAGCGTCCCGCATTTCCAACAAAGGGAAGTTCTCAGGAAGTGAAAAAGCCAAGCCTGTAGCCAAGACGCAGGTGAGTGCATCAGGATGGGAATCTGAGAATTAATTTAAATTAAGATTCTCAGCCTTCTTAAAAAGAACGAAATCAAAAACCTTTAGTCGATAAACATCCGTATTCGATGAACCCTGCACAAATCTTGACAGGACTTCAAAAAGTCCGTTACTCAACATTTCAACTGATGTCGCATGTTAAAGAGCGATTCAGAGCTCCCTCGGTTCTTTCTAAGTCTGTAATTTGTGAGATTTATTGTGCAGCAGTCAGGTTTGGAGCGCCCTACACACGAACTTCTAAGAAGTCAATAGATTCCCATCGTTTTATGATTTAAATGTAAGCATTATTCCGAATACTCTTAGGTTTGTTCCCTTCAAATAGTGACTTTAAGCGGGCCCAGAAGTTTGGTCAGTCTGAGGGTGGGCCGTCCCAGAGACAAATAACTACTTGAAACTTTAAACAAAGTCCTTTTTCTGTCACTTACAGAATTGTAGATCAATTTAAAGAAAAGGGTCAAACTTTACCGGAGTCATGAGCCCGGTCCTGGGCCTGCTGAAAGACGTCTTTGTGCTGTTTGAAGTTCTGTTCTGAACAACGTTCTTGTCTGTGCCTAGGCCAGCTGTTGCTCTTAAAGCCACTAAAGGAAATTCAACAAAGTAATTAATCATGCTTATTAATAAGTTAAACCTTAGATTCTCAAAAATGTAAACCATTTAGGTTTAGAAATTTATTGTAAACCAGTGTGGGTCTGGTTACTTATTGAGTGTTTCTGTAGCTCGAGCATTAAGGTGCGTGAAATACATCATGATTAAATGTACATATGAAATATTTTTGTTTATTTAAAAATAATAATAATAATAATAAATTTATTTCTATTTCTGCTAGTCAAGGCCGCTAGAAAACTCTGAAATAAATAATAATAATAATTTCTAAAAACTGTGCACAGTATTTCTTTTGCTTAGTTTTTTTTCTTTTTTTTCAAAAGCTGTTTAATCCATACACCGCTTCTCAAACACATGCTGATTGTATTTGCTAAATAAATAAATAGATAATTTTTTTTAAACATCTCCTATCTGCAGTACAAACCTGCTCCGGCGAAGAAGGCGAGTCCTGCACCATCCACATCTTCCGTGTCTTCCTCTCGCCTACCTCAGCGTCCAGCCTACGGTCAGGGTGGAGGAACCGGTACGGACCGAATCTCTGAAAACACTCAAACGTATTTCCTAAAAGTTTTACAAGCAGCCCTGGTACCGTTTGAGAAATTGCCACATGAGGGCAGGCTGCAACACGCTACAGGCTTTCATTTCCAAATATCAACAAAACGGCAGTATTGAATGTTTATAAAAGCAAATGAGGTGACCCCTTCCCCGCAACAATTGTCATGGCAACATCTCCACATTATCTTCACCAACAGAAGTTTAATTTTTTTCTTTTCTTTTTTTTTTTTTTTATTGTTGTTGCACACTTCCCTGAAATTGTGTAACAGAAAGTCTCCCTGCATGTTTGGCTACACGTTGCCGAGTCTATGCTGCCGTTCACATCAGATAAAGGATAGCAGTCGAAGTGACACTTTATTGGCTTAAAGCGAAAAATTTATCGAACAGGACGTGTTCGAACAGCGTGGTCAGGTCTGTCATGTTGGAAACTAGTGTGTGCAAATAAGCACTATGGTTACACAAGCCATAGTATCTAATTGCTGTACATCAAAATCTTTTTTTTTTTTGTTCTTGCTATTCTATGAAGAAAGTAAACTTTTCTGCTTGTAAACTTTACTACTGTAAACTTTTCTGTGTCCCTGCATGTGATTTTTCTTCTGTAAACCTTTTCTGAAAAGGTTACCCCCCGTTACTTTTTCTGCTTATCTGCATGTGAACTTTACTTCCAGAAAAAGGTGTAATGTTTACAGTGTAGACTTTTCTTGTTTCTGCTTATAAACTTTACAGCTGTAAACATTTAAGCATTTTCTGGATGTACAGTAAACATTTCTAATTTCCTGCATGTGAACATATAAGAAACATGTAGTTTAAACAGTCCTAGTGTTGTGTTTTTGTTTTCTTTCCCTACATGTGAACTTGGCTGCATATAAATCCTTATTGTAAACTTTTCTACTGTATGATGTTTCTACTTTACTTACTACTTTCTTGCATCTAAATGTTTCTAGTGTTTTACAGTGGCACAGAGTAATGTAATAAAAATAATCATAATTACGATGATTATAATGATAATCATCATTCATTTTATTAATGATTACATTACCCTGATGAAAAATGATTACGATGATGGTTTCACTTTCAAATTTGCGAAAGTGAGAACAGAACTTTTATGTTTCCTTTAGGAATGTCTGGAACTAAAAGTCCTGTAGGCTCGGTGAAGAATGTGGCCGCGTCGGGTTCTTTCTCTCCGCCCCGCCCGAACACTGTTGGAGTCACCAGTCCTCCCTCTGGGTAAGGCCTCCACACTCCACACCAGATGAGAAAACGCATTCAAAAGCTTATTATATCCTTAAATTCCCCCTTTTTTTTATTACCCCAGGGTCAACACCAAACCTAAAGGCGTGGTTGCCCCGAGTTCACTGAAGAGCACGACGTATGGAGGAGGGATGAGTAAGAAGAAGACGTACACTACTAACAGCCTTAATTCACGGTAGCGTAAAAAACAATTAGAGATTGTTTAACTGTACATCATATTCTTTAGGATTGAAAAAGAACAATCAACTTTAGGAGCGCTGACTCCTCACACCAGCCCGATGTTGATTATCCTTCTATAACAACCTTTTCTATTTAGGAAACCATAAACAGTGATTTGACTCAAAATTGCAAAGCATTGGCGAAACCCTAGTTTATCTCTTCCATTAATTTCTATTGTACTTTTTCCTGGAAAAAAAAAACAACAACAACTCCTCCTATATACCAGGGGTCGTAAACCCGCGGCTCCGGAGCCGCTTGTGGCTCTTTCATCCCACTGCTGCGACTTTGGAAAATAAATAATGAGTATTTAATTTAAATTGGTTATTTTTTTAATTGAATTCTAAATTTAGAAAATTATGATGATCTTTTAACATTAAAATAAAACGCGTTCCATCAAAATATGTCACAACCGCTGATTGCCGACTTTTTGTAGTGATGGAAAGTTTGGATCATTTTAGTGACTTGGTTCTATGAATCTCATTCATCAAATTGAACGAATCGTTTTTTGAGTCATTTAGAATTTCGTTCTTTTGATCAGAAATAAAATTAAATGTTACATTTTCAGTAAACAGACCCCCAACATGTCTACATACACAAATTTTGCCTCTAAATCCAGTATTGAAAGTATTACAATGCAGCTAAGGACATATTATAATCAACAGAATGAGCAGCTCATTTCTCATAACTTCTGGTCCGAATCGTTTGTTCTTTTGTATCTATCGCACTGCATAGCGTCTATGGGAGTCATGTGACAAAAGAACGAACAACTTGGACCAAAAGACTCTACTCATTTCTGTTGTCCTGTACATAACCTACGGAGGTATTGAGATGATTTTGGCATGCACGCACAGTAGAACACAAACAAATCACTCTCTGACACTACTCGCTCTTCTGAGTCACGTTAAAGACCTGATCGAACGATTAAAAAAACTGAATCGTTCATGAGCGACCCATCGTTAATTTATTGAGCTTTTTAAGCCCACAGAGGCTGACGGCATTTTTGGGAATTTGGTGGATAAGTTAAGTTCTGCTTTTTATTTCATAAATACAAAATGACATTGAGTTTAAAAAAAATTTGTTGTGTGCAGAAATAAAATTTCGTTGTCTCTGTAGCAGGTCATTGAATTCATAAATGCAACACACTAGTTTTTTTTTTTATTTAATTTTTTTTTATATACATACATAAAAAGGTGAAAAAAAACCCTACACATACAGTGTTATCTTCATTGTAGATGTCAAAAGGGTTTTATGGCTCAATGTGTTTACTTTTCTGTGGTAAACAACTCCAAATGGCACTTTGAGTGTATAAGGTTAACGACCCCTGGTCCAAACCATGCGTGGGAATTTGACCAAACCTTCAGAGAGCCTTTAATAGGAGGCATTTTTACTGAAGTAGCACATTCCAAGGGCAGGTGACACACATCTTCTTTCTATAACAGGAAATATGCAATACACAAGATTAAAAATAATAATAAATGAATAAAAGTTTCCGAACACAGTCTATTCTGCAGGTAAAAGGTCAGTATTCAGTGTGAACTCCATTCATCTGGTTATCTGATGCATCATCCCAGGGTTCCTTAAGCTCTTCTTTTTTAGACTGACATTTATTTCCAGGTAACCACATACACCGCTTCTATGATATTGAAGCTCGGACTCTGCAGAGGCCAGTCCATGACTCTTAGTGTTTTTTTTTTTTTTTTTTTTTTTTCCTGTCCGAATATAATTTCGCTGCGTTAGCAGCGTGCTTGGGATCGTTGTCATGCTGAAAAATAAAACCGTTCCTCAGACGCTTTTTAGAAGGAATGGCATGACAAATTAAAACCTGTCTGTACTTATTGGAAGCTCTCATTCTTCCACCACTCTCCCACTCTTATTCTCACAATAGACCTGAAAACTTCCTTATCTCTCTATAATACTTTTTTTTTTTTTTTTTTTTTTCCCCAGTCTTTGTGAGCATATCCTGTTCCCCTTCCATTTCAAAGTTTTTTTGGCTGCTGCTCCTCTACAAACACCATTTCTCATCAAGTTTCATCAGACTGTCAGAGGCACCCAGATAAAGCTGCCAGATGCTCGACTTGATAAGTACTAGCTTGAGGCCTTTTAGGACTTGTTTAGGTGTTTCAGAGAAACGACTCCGAGAAACTTCTCATCAGCTGTCTTGAGATGGTCCACTCCTAGTTTTGTCCTTGACCTTCCCAGATTCTGACCTTCCAGTTGTATTTTATAACAGCTGGAATCCCACATCTTGAGTATCCAGTTTGTTTGCTGACTTTCCTTTTTAAGGGTGGCCGCGCTGATGCGAAATTACGAGTTTATTCCTGTCGAATGCTGTAACCTTTGCCAGTTTTAAGTTAGGTAGTTAGCTTAAACCTTGGTCTTACATGGTGGCAAGCTTTCAAAGACGTAAACTTGTACAAGATGTGCATGTAACGCTCATCACAAAAACAACAAGGATAAAGACCTTAACCGGGATCCATTCATTCAGAATGAAAAAAGTAGCTCAATCATGCGAAGCTTTTCAAGAAGTTTGTCTTTAGTTAAACCTGAGGCGGTAAATCTGACTTGATCTGGCCAGGAGCGTTCAAGACACTTAATACTCGTCACTTTAGTCTGGCGAAGCCGTTTATTAACACGGTGTACATATCGCCGGTCGTTCAAGTTAAATTGGGACTTGTGATGAGATTTCTGGTGAATTTGGGCTATTAAAGGATTTCCTGGGAGGCTGGCGTTTCAGACGGGAAAGTCCGATCACGGCTCTGATGTACTGAAAAAAAACTTTCTACCTTGATGGTATTAGTGTAGCAGGGGATTAGATTCATTATATTAGAGAAATAAAGAGGGTTTTTTTACACTCAGAACTGTGTTGTGTTATTCTGCACAATCGTCCCGCTTTGACTTGAACAACACACGTTTATAAAGTGTGTTCTGATGTCATTTATCATGCTCGCAATATTATATCAACCTATTGCCCAGCCCTGGAGCAACATCATAACACTCAGTGTATGTCTGCTTTTCTGGGAACATCAAAAGAAACAGAGTTTATTGAAAAGCACCAGAAATTAATAGCCCTCATGTTTTTGTGCTTCAGATATAATTTCTCATTTATTCTGCATTAAAAATAAAAAAGCATTGAAAACGTGTCAGCAGAAACGATCCATCCGCTTCACGTCCTGCCCCCGAAAGGACGAAATTAGAAGATTGATTGTTTCGGCTCTCGAGGCACTCAGCCGTGAATGTCAATGGCGGTGTGAAAGTGCTGCCTTTGTTTTTTTTTTTTTTTTTTTTTTTTTTTTTTTAGTGCTAGACAAAGAGACTGTTTTCCTGACTTTCTCTCTTTCTCTTAGGAACGACGTGAAAAATGACAGCGACGTGGACTATTCCGCGCAAGGGACCAAGTTCTGCCATGAATGTGGGACCAAGTACCCGGTGGACTGGGCCAAATTCTGTTGTGAATGTGGTGTGAAGAGGATGTGTATTTAAAGAGCGAGAGAGACAGAGCGCGTTTGCGAGAGAGAGAGATGTCTTTTAATGTTGAATTTCCCTTTTTTTTATTTTCCAACCATCACACTCGTGCCCATGAACTTCAGTCCTTCCGTGTTTATTTATATGCTTTTTGCCTTGTTTTATTTCACTTGTGTTTATTATTGAAGTGCAATATTTTCAACTACTGATCCCTTTTTTCTTTTTCTGTTGAATTAGAATTTCCTCCAGCGTAGAATTCATTTCACAAATTGAATTGTGTGTTTTCGATTATAATTTCCACATCGCACCTTCATTCCAAAGCTGGAAGGATCAGACAGAGGATTGTAAAAAACATTTTATGTATTTTTTTTAATTTATGGGATTTAATTTAGAAAGTGAAGCAGTTCACGGTTGTCATTGTGTAGTTTTTTGATTGAAAGTTTTACATTTTTTTTTCATTATCTCAACATTTCATGCATGCAAAATGTAAAGTCACCAGATAGGATTTAGAACCCCGTCGGCAGCTTAAACGTGATCGATCCGCAAATATATTCACGCTTCAAAACCTCAGCCTGGGAAAACAAAAACAGCCAAGTATTCAGGCTTCACTCCGTGATCACCCGACTGAAATCGTACGCAGAAAACAGCTGTAATCCCATGTCATCCTGAGCCCCCTGAAGCTGAAGCACCATGTGTACGATATGAGCCCCGCGCCACTGATTAACCCTTTTGTGCCGTTCTAGCCGAACACTACGGCGGTGTAATGCTTATAAACGGTGTGTATCGTTTCTGTAAGACGGAGTGGGTACGATGCCCGCCGACAGCGTGGACGCTCACACCGGATTTGTCCCTGTATATGCAGAATAAACATGAGAGTGCTGAAACAAATGTGGATTTGAAGTTGTTGTTTTTTTTTTTTTTTTAGCCCCATTTGTTTTCCAGCATGGCTTTAATCTTTCTGGGTGTGGAGTTCACCAGAGCTGCGACGAGTATGTGAAAACTGCGAGCCTGCATTTTTGTCACGGTGGCGTGAAGAGTGCGGCTATCCACCCTCTTTTGCATACGTGAGCTCAAAGACTCCAGTGATTGACGGCTGAAGAAGAATGCATGTGCCCCTCCCACATTTGTGCGACACCATCAGAATGAATTCCACCTTACGATCTCCTGAGGACGCTGTGAATCCTTTTCAGTTTTTTTTCTTTTGGTTCACAGTCAAAGCAACCGATGTTGATTCAGATTTTAACATGCCAAGATGGAAGAAAGGGGACATTTTATATAAAAAATATATTTATTCACAGAGAAGAAGCATAAAACGTGATAAAGATCGTAGACAGTGACGTGTCCGAACAAATTTGTTCTACCTACAAACTAAGCCGGGAGTGTCCTTGACTTTCACCGAGGTGCATCTCCGTAACTTGAAAATCCGTCGCTTCAGTGGGTTTAAATCACAGAATGATGTCGAACCCGATTCTCAGCACCTGTAAACCATTTCTGCCTGTTGTAAGGTCCATAATGGGTCCAGCTTTCGGCTGATTTTTTGCTCTCCGAGCAGCGGGCGTGCCGGCTCACTCGCTACTTCATTGTGAGTCCTTTCATACGCAAGGTGCAGTGCAAAGCCTGGGAAGGAAGCCATGCTTTGAGAGGTTTTTTTTATATTATTATTGTTTAAAGTTTGCAAAGTGTCTTTCACTCGGCGATCCTTGTGTCCCACGCTTCTTATTTAGCCGAGTTGTATTCTTCGTACGCTTTCTGTATCGTCATGAGCAAACGTTTCAGTCGGCAGAAGTTCTTCTTCTTCTGTAAAGTTAGGTTTTCCGTCTTGCTCAGGTCCGGCTTCATGTGAGATACAATGAAACAGAATATAAAAATGTGAATTAATTATAATAAGAAGAAGAAGAAGAAATAATAACCGATTAAAGTCATGTCAGTCATGCTATTTGCCAGTACCTGGTTTGACGAACAGGAACATCCCAGAGACACATTAATGTCCCTCATGAGGTTCAGGAGTTCAGTCCTCAATTTACTATCTATGACCTTCGACAAACGGTTGCAGACCACGTCGGTGATCCTGTGGATCGGTGAATACTGCATCGAAAAGAGGATTGCAACATAAGGAGAGTGGTGTAGGGTTACAACTATGCGCTCGCCTAAAAATACACAGCCTGGACAAAACATTTTTAAAAAGTCACATGCTCCAAGATTTCATCAATGAGTGAGTCCGGGAATATGGAAGAAAAACTCCATAGATGTTGATATCCTGGTGATTCAGTACATTCAGGTGGTCAGCTGACTTCATTTTATTGCCACATAACGTTGCTGAGTCTCGACCTGGGTCCGTATTCACAAAGCTTCTTAAGCATAAAAGTTGCTCCTAGTGATTATAATTCAAAAAGAATTCTTAGAATTTCCCCTTAAATTTAGGACCAAATCTTAGTAAAAATAAAAATCAGTCACAAAACATCTTAGCCCTAAAAACAGCTCCTAGGATAAACAGAGGAAAACTTTTAAGAGACTTAAGAGTTTCTATAGCAGAGGAAAAAATGATGGAAAGAAGAAATATTATCCAAACACTGAACGTAAAGCTAAAAGTAAATGTGTCCAATTTGGTTTTCTTGTTATTTAACTTCCTTTCACCTCTCTTGGATTGTTGGCTACAGTGATATTTGCTTAAGAACCAATCACAGTCCTTGAATTGCTGCATCATCCCTAGCAACGGGGTCGACCACACCTTCTCAATAAGATACGGGTTTTTGCACTTTCCTTTCTCAGAGTTGCTCTGAGAAGTTTCCTAAATCACTTTTAGTCTAGGACTCCCAGCTAGGACTTTTTAATCTAAGGTACGAGCTCTCTGAGAGAATTCTAAGAAGCTTTGACAACACGGGCCCTGATTGACCCCAGATCATAACACTGTCCCCAGAGGCTTGTATGCATGATGGAGCATCGCTTCATGCGCTTCCCTTCTCACCCTGACACGCCCATCGCCCAGGAATAGGATCAGTCTGGACTCATCAGGTCACATGACCTTTTTCAATCGCTCCAAGGTCCAATCTTTTCCTAACGAGTCTCACTAAAAAGTGGTTTAGGGACACGTGGCTGTTTTAGTCCCAATCATGTGAGTACTTGTCATATAGTATGTGAGAACGCTCTTACTTTCACTATTAAACGTCGCTCTGATTTCTCTTGTCAGTTTTTCTCCCCCATGCATCTTTACTTAGCATTTAAGTGAACTCCTTTGATGATTTAATTTATTCCAAAGTTGAAGGTTCAGCAAAGTCCTTACAGATTTTAATGGTGTTTTAAAGTGTTCTTTAACACATAATTAAGTTCCAGTCATTTCAAATCTCCTTAATTCTTTTCAGTGCTTGATGTAGAACAATAATCCGACCCTTGTGAAGTGATGACAACTTTAGACTGATTTTGTTTGGCAAAAACAGATTTTTAGATCATATGAGAATTTCCAGAAGAATCATGTCCAAATCCAAATTTCTGAGCCACTTTCTGGCACTAGGGGGCAGCAGAAATCATTTTTATTCTAAAAAAAAAATACAGTAAGTGCTTGGGCTTTTCCAGGTCACTTAAAAGAAACTTAGTGAATATTATAAGGTCACGCATGTGTCAGCTATTCTCTTAATGATGCCAGGGGGAAAACCAATTCTCTTATATAAGAATGAAGAAACGTCATACGCTCAGCTTTCTGGGTTTTATGAATCATTTGAGTCTTTCAGATTTTCCAGTGTAATTCATTAGGAATGATGTGAACCACATGAATTTTTATTGGGTTCTTTCTTCCTTGAAAGTTTCCAGATGAGTGATTTATTTATTTATTCATTTTTACAGTAGGACATACTACGCTGAGAACTCAAACAGGTGTCATGTGGGATCGTGTACAGTAATATGATATATGATCGTGTGAAAATAAAATAAGCGTGGTGAGAGACGCATGTCTAAACTGATTGGGGTTCAGGTTATTTTTTCCGTCGGGATCGTTTCTTTAGGCGGTAGGTTAGAGGTTTCGCTTTGCAGCTATTGTGAAGTTCCTCGAGTGTCATGTGCATCATACATAAAGTAAACCATGTGACACTTACATGCTGCAACACAAGTTTTCTTTCGCAGGACTCCACCTCTGTCTGAATACTCAAGTTCTGTAAGGAGAAAAGAGCACTCTTAGTTTTGAAACCATTCTTTTGCACGCTGTAATAAAGGAAAGGATTTCGTCTCTCTCGAGCATCACTTACGATGTGCTCCAGCTGGTGCTGAATGATATACTCATAATCCCGAGAGATCTCCTCTTTAGTCTTGGTGCTTACACAGGAGAGGACGAGAGGTAGAAGGAGAAACACCGAAACAGAAGTGCCAAGAAGATGCTGGAAATGAAATTGAAATAAAAAGATATTCAAAATCAGTCAAGATCTAATTCAACTGTCCATAATAATAACGGCACTGAGCTGCACTTTTCCTCAGCGCTGCACCGTCAGTGTTTCGTTCATGTGAAGCCGTGCACAAAAGTGGACGCAAACCTAATTAAAGAAGCTCATTAAAAATACCTTTTTTAAGGTTTAATTATTTACATTATTGATTACTTGTTCAGGCTAAATTTTTTACTTATTCCAGGGACTTTTTGTATATTATACAAAAATAAAGACTTGTATTATTACAGATCCTTAAAGGTGAAAACCATGAACTCTAAACTGTGATAAGGAAAGGTGCAGGTAAGATTATAAGATTGAACACACATGCTTCCTGGTTTTAAGAAACCCCTGTTCTAACACACAGACGCACACACACACACACACTAGCCTTGGGAACTTTAACAGGATCTGTCAGTTAGGCTTATGTCCCGGATATTTTTGCGTTCTGCATTCATCTTTATTTTGGGTATATAAATATAAATGAATGGAACAAATGAGCTCTGACTCCTTTAAATGTCATTTTCTCATGATGTCGGTTTGTAATGAACCGCACAACGTCCTGGTACAGCAGTCCTGAAAAGGGAAAGCAGCTGCAAATTACCTTTAGTTTGATGTTTGATGCACGATGTAAATGAACACAAAACGAAACTGTTCTCTTTCTGAACTGGAGGCTCTCACACGATAACAAAACAAACACATGCATTGTGCCTAAATCTTGAGCTTAATAAGTACTTGATACAGAGAAAGAAAACATGTATACGTGACTTCATGTTACAACAATAATGCACAGGAACTATTACTCTCTCACTCACTCTCTACAGCGCTTATCCTGTTCAGGGCCACGGGAAGCTTGGAGCACAAGGTGAGGTACACACACACACACACACACACAAACACACACTTATTTACAGTTTGGAAATGGCAATTAGCTTCCCCTGGCGTGTCTTTGGACTGTGGGAGAAAACCGGAGTACCCGGAGGAAACCCACTAAGCGCTGGGAGAACGTACAAACTCCACACAAACACAGAGCCGAGACGGGAATCGAACCCTCGAGCCTGGAGGTGCGACGCCACAGTACGGCTTATTTTAAAGTTCATACTGTATTCTCTGTTCTCACTGAGTCACTGAACCAAGTACCACCTCAGAACCAAAAGTAAAAGGGGTGTGGTCAGGCCTGATCCAGCTCGTGTGCAAAGTCCAGGCAAAAATCCAGGATGGAACTCGCTGTGTTTCAGGTTGGTGATAAGTGGCAAAAAATTTTGCCATGGGTTCGATTTTTAGGAGGAGTTGGATCAAATCCAGCTCCACCCACCAATCTACTGGTTTGGCATCTCCATCAACACCACCGGGGTAGGAAAAACTCATAAAACAAATAATAAAGTGAACCGTACTCAAAGTTCCTGAAAAGATAACCTCAGTACAGCTGATTTTGTCACGTGCTTGATTTGATGCTTGCGGTTTATTACATGTTAAACATAGTTTGGTTGCCCATAGTAAAGTAAATATTGTTGGGAATCAAGTGATAAACTGATCGAGATGCACTGATACAGTCCGAATCATGCTTTCGAGGAATAAAGCAGCACCAACTGATAATACAGTGAACAAGTAATAGTTCCTTTTTTTTAATGGACCTGCTGTAACAGAAGACGCGGCTGCATTTACTACTTAATTACGTTCGAGTGACGAGGTGGCCTTTGGCATGAAGCAGGAGCTGGTTTGTTTAAACTCTAACAAAAAAATTCCTTCTCCTGCTGATTTCAGTTCCCACACTTCTGAATGGTCACTCACACACTCACGGTCAACAAGGCTTTCTCCTGTGCACAAGCTCGTGAGGCGGGGGGATGTGGGGCGGTTGCTGGAGTTTTCCAGAAATTATTGAATCTATATGCTGCTTCAGACCAGGAATTAATAAATTGTGGAATGTAGAAGCTATCTTAGGCAACGGATGAACAAATTATGGAATCTAGAAGCTGTTTCAGTTCACAAATGAATGAATGATGGACTCTAGAAGCTGGTTCAGACCATTAATGACTGAAGTGTAGAATCTAGAAGCTGTTTCAGGCTGTGAATACATAAAGTATGGAGTCTAGAAGCTGTTTCAGTGAAAAAATGATGGACTCTTGAAGCTACTTCAGGCCATGAATGACTAAAGTATGGAAACCAGATGTTTCAGGCCATGGTTGCACAAATGATGGATTCTAGAAGCTGCTTCAGACCATGAATGAACAAACGATGGAATCTAGAAGCTGTTTCAGGCTGTAAATAAATAAAGTATGGAATCTAGAAGCTGTTTCAGTTTAAAAAATGATGGACCACGAATGACTAAAGTATGGAATCTAGAAGCTCCTCAGGACCATGGATGAACTCATGATGGACTCTAGAAGCTGCTTCAGGCCACAGACGAACGAATGATGAACTCTAGAAGCTGGACATGCACTTTAATAGGACTGCGTGTGGTCTGGTTAAATAGGAACTTCTGTGTGTGTGTGTGTGTGTGTGTGTGTCTGAAGTGCGATGATTAGATGGACTACTACACATCCTGTCTTTTGTTTTCACAGTGAATGCACAATTCCTTGTTGTTGTTTTTTTATGTTGTTTTGCTTGGGTTTTTTTTTTTTGTTTGTTTGTTTGTTTTTGCTTCTTATCTCCAGGATCGCTGTAAGAGGCTTTTCCTTGGTGCCACACGCGCCGCGCGGATTCGCTTTCGATATGACTTTCCTTTCCTTGTAAACCTTCTTCCCTTTTGACTGTAACAATTAGAGATAAGTCACCGGGATTTCCCCGGAATTGTGGTATAAATAGGCACCGACCTGCACCCGTTGCCGTCCTCACGCGCACACTGAACGCGCTGGAACAGAGACACGCACAGGCGCCGAGACGCACCGCGGGGACACAGGTAAGACCGGCGCATTACTCACTACCACTCCGCTCTCTGTTCATTTCACTTTGATTATTATTATTATTATTATTCCAGAAATAATAATAATAATAATAATAATAATACATAAAATAATAATAATTCCTTACCATTTGTCATTTTTGGTCCATGTTCACACGCCTGAATGATTCGTGCTGAAGTCCTCTTCAACTGGACAATCCAAACCCCTGCACGCGGGCTACATTTTCCTTTCCTTTTGTTTGTTTTTCGGACCCAGTCTCTCCCAGTCCGCGGCTCTGTGGCGCAGCTCGCTCTCTCGGCTCGCTTTTAGTTGCGCGTAAACTCAGAGTCGCGCATTTCGGCGCTGTTATGAAGTTTCCGCCCCTACAGCGTTGCCAGGTGCTGCTGGTGAAAATAAAAGTGGTTCCCAAAAAAGTGTCGGATTTCAGTCCGAACTGTCGTGATTTCATAATATAACATCAACCCCCCCAAAAATATTAAAGAAAAAAAAACGGATCAGATGCTGCGTCCGAAAGGGAAGTGCCAAAAGAATTACGCAAGCGCAGGTGATCTGCCGCGCGCGTCTGGACGCACCGACCTGTGCCACATGTCTCACTCAGGAATGTCTCACTGCTCCTTCCTGATCACTGATTTTTTTTTTTCTTCTTCATTTTTTTTATATAATTTACCCATCATGCATTGATGATTAGGCTTGTTCCAAATCATATGCTCCCTAGTCTAAGCCTATATAGTGCACTATTTTCCGCTTTCACATTTAATTGGCTAACAGCCTGGTCATGACCATAACGCACTCAAACGCACAGAGCAGACCAGAATAAAACTCTTTCAGTAGAGTAAACATTACATAACATCAGCCAGACATATAACATACAACACATACACCCCCCCCCCCCCCCCGCGCTCACTGTAACCCATCCATGATCATTCACCTGCCCCCCACAAAAAAGAAAAAAAAACTTTCCTTCTTTTTTTCTTTCGTTTTCTCCTTATGACGCGCGTCACCGGTATCCTGCTCACTGAACCGACTCTTTCGAACAAACCCTGCGGCCTGAACCCTGAACTCTGAGTGGGAGTCGTTTGGTTGGGTTGATTCACCGCCCAGGGCTTTCTGCAGAAACATTTCCACTTTTATCCCTTTTTTTTATTATTCCTTGTGAAGTGCTCCTGCTGTCATTTTGTCTAATATTTATAGCTTAAATTAAAGAAGCTATTATTTGATCTATCCAAGTTCATTTTATGTAATATAATAAATCTGCTCATGTAATTTACCCACAAGTCAACATTACAAGTGACTTAAAATAATTTATTAAACTAATCTAATTCCGTGTTCAGTTCCTGCCTCCACGCATGGAATAACTTCTACTACTGACTCATCAATACAGTACTATCTATATTTCTACTATGATAGTATGATAGTAATAGTAACAATATCAATGCTACTATAAAATGCTCCTACGATTCTATCTCATAGTTCACACAAGAAATGCATTTACTCCACACCTTTAATGTCTACAATCGGTGGAACACATGCACATGTGACTGATCAGAGTGTGAGTGAATAAACAAGAGCCAGATAGAATGATTCATGTTTTTTTTTTCCTTTTGCATGTTACTGATACAACACCACCATAAAACTCTGATTGCCCCACTGCCTGCATGTCAAAGGCCAGACTCGGTGCTACTGTTGCTCTTGGCAGAAACTTGACTGCGTAAAACAGCTCGCTTTCTATTTCCAAAAGCTTGAAAAAAAATTCTAGAATACTTACTGTATTTGCCTTCTAACACATAACATAAGCTAAATGTGGAGGAAACTGAAATGACTCCACCAGACTCTGAAAAATCTCAAAACCTTTAGAATTATATATTTTTTAAAATTATAATAAATTATACATATTGTATATATACGCACAGTGCATATGGGATCACCATCACCCATAATAACTACCACTATATCACCACTACTATTATTACAACTATTACTAATAACACTTGCTACTACTGTACATATGCTAATACTAATACTATTATAACTACTATTACTACCACTACCACCATACTTACTACTGCTGTTCCTATTACTATAACTACTATTATTATTACTACAAGCACTAGGCTTACTACTATTACTATTACTAATTTACCGCTTCCACTCCTCCTCCTCCTCCTCCCACTGCTGCTACACCTATTACCAACAGTCAGAGGTGTCAAGTAACGAAGTACAAATACTTCGTTACCTTACTTAAGTAGAAATTTTGGGTATCTATACTTTACTGGAGTAATTATTTTTCAGCCGACTTTTTACTTCTACTCCTTACATTTTCACGCAATTATCTGTACTTTCTACTCCTTACATTTTAAAAATAGCCTCATTACTCCTATTTTACTTCAGCATGTCATTAAAAAAAAAAAAAAAAAAAATTATATATATATATATATATATATATATATATATATATATATATATATATATATATATATATATATATATACACACATACACACAAACCTGCCCTGGGTACACTAATTTTCTTGTATGTTGCCCTCACAGATTGCTGCAGCTAAGCTTGGATGTGCATTTACATTCCAATAAAGGTTACCGATGACATGCCTCTGAAGTTTGACTTTTTGCACCATTAAAATACTTATAGGCAACTAGTTGTCATATCTTCTTCTCCATAAAACATGTTAATGCTCAGTAGTACACATATATGGTTCTTTAATGTATTTGCATTGTACTAAAATGCATTCTTTTTCAATTGCCATGTACAGTATCCCAAATCACTATGGCCGCTAAAAAATACAACAAAAAAACAACACATTTTTTTTTTTATGAGGTGTTAGTGTACAGTAGTATATAAGCCCGTGGCACAGCCTAAGCTTTTATCCTTAATGCTTTTGTCCCCCTCACGTTACTTTTACTTTTATACTTTAAGTAGTTTTGAAACCAGTACTTTTACACTTTTACTTGAGTAAAAAGCTTGAGTTGATACTTCAACTTCTAAAGAAGTCTTTTTAAACCCTAGTATCTTTACTTCTACTCAAGTAATGAATGTGAATACTTTTGACACCACTGCCAACAGTCCTAGTAAAATTAATATGATTACTATTACACCAGCTGCTACTGCTATTTTTTTAACTACTACTACTAGACTTTATTTATACAGAAGTATGTGATAGGTCAAAAGTAGTAAATGATTAAAAGAAAAGATATCAAGGTTATTGCACATATAAAGTATAAGTATAAAGTAAAGTAGAAAATGAATGTATTATAAATTATTAAACAGACTAATGAAATAAGTTTAAACTTTCTTATTTCAAACATTGTAAGAAAACCAGATGAAAGTCGCTATAGTATTTAGAACCCCTAGAGTTCTGCAGTACTGTAGGCACAAAACAAAAGAGGTACTAGACAAAAAGTTACTGGAGCTAAAAAAGTTTTTTCCTAAATAGTTTATACAGAGATATACATCTGGGTAGAAATGTGTTAAAAGTGTGTACAAAATCCTTTTGTAATATATTTAATGCTAATAATATATAAATAATAATAAAAATAATAATAATAATAATGCAGTAATGTCATTTTATTTCAATAGTAATATACAAGTTATTTATGGTACATACATTATATATTACATGTTGATATTTTGTCTTACACATTATTCAACCTACTCTCCCGTCAATACTTTTTTATTAATTCTTATGTAAACAGTAAAAAATATATAGACTTTTTTTTCTCTCTTCCTCCACTTTATTAGGAACTCCCTTACACCTGCTCGTTATAACTCAGTCAGACGTGTCGCAGCAGCATAATGTACAGTACACCGTGTGATCGTGCAGATACACGCGCCCAGGTGTTCCTAATAAAGTAGGCGATGGGTGTATATAATTAAATACACTTACATACACTCATTGGGTATTTTATCATGTCATTTTGGAACACATTATAGATGTACTGTTACTGACTGTAGTGTATATGCAGCAGTATTGCCCCCCCCCCCCCTCCCCCCTCCCTTTACATCAGATGACGGTAGTCGACGTCTGATGATCTACGAGTAAACAGCGTGTAATACTCAGGATATATTACACTCAGCAATAAAAACTTTTCAGGATGTTGCAGTATAAGAACTAATATTTTGTTTTCATGAGAATGACCCAGTCTAATGCTCTCCAATAACTTTAAGCAAATGAAACTTGTTGCCAAAATAAACTGAATTATGTTCAGAACAGAGAGTCCTTTATATAATTATATCAAGGTTTTATCTCTTTCTGACAACAACAATAATTGTGGTTAAAGACCCATCAATTAAAAATGTTCTCAGGGAGGCAGATATTTATTGTGCCACCCTACCATTAATTATAGTAGTTATAGATAAATCTACAGCATAAAAATTAGTTTGCGTCATAAAGACTAAAATATGTCCTGTCTAGTGTTGGTGTGGTGTAGAGTGTATTTCCCAGGTGTGACATCACGTTACATCAAAATTAATTAAAACAAAACTGTATGAACAAAACTAGACTGATTGACATAAGAGACACACACACACATGCACACATACGTGCATGCAAACATATCGACAACCCTGGTAAAGATTGTTTTCTAAACCTCGAGGTGAATTTTGGCCAGAGAAGGGGCTGAGGGCAGAATATGAGGGAAGTCCAGTATTAAAACGGCCTGATACAGAAACTTGAAGAAGGCGACACGACACCGGACAAATACAATGTGACACTTTTGAGAAGAACAAATATGAAACGTTTCCTCAAGGACTCAAAACAAACACGACTGCACTTGTCCCCAGGACTGATCATGATTCATTAGGAAAATATTTTCCCACATTTACTGAGTCAGTGACATTTTTTTATCATGAATCGGTTTGCGAGGATTAGAGACTTGATGAGAGAGAAATCACATTTTTGAACATGTGACACTCTGATTGGCTGGAAGGGAGGAGGTTTTTAATACTGTGTTAAACATAATAATTAGAATGATTAGAATCAGTAAACTTTAGGCAAACACATTTAACAGCTGGAAAAAAGTGTTTGTGACCTGAAAAGAAAAAGATAAAAGAAAATGAATCATAGTAATTATCGTCTTAACGATAATAAGGCTTTAAATTTGCACTCTTTAGAAGACAGTTGACGAGAAATAGCACTGATCTTTAAGGGACTAGGTAAATAATTAATAATTAATTTCAAAACATCTAAAAAAAATATCATGTCTGCATAGTTGGTTAAAATGAACTCAAATTAATTCATCCTATTTTGTGCTGAAAAAAGTATACGTCACTCTATTCGTCACCCTAACCCTAACCTTAACCCTAATCCTGAGCTTGATAAATGTTTATTTAAAGAAAGAAGAAAAAAAAAACTTGGAAAACGCATAAACGCTAAAATAATCTGAACTTCAAGCTTTAATGCAATCATTAAGCTTTAGTTCAGGATTGTGTGATTCCATTCTCACTCACGCCCACAGGATGCTTACGTCCCTGATTATGCTTTCTCTTCTATTGTTTTTTGTCTCTTGGCCGCGGGTTCGTGTGTTGACACTTCAGTGGTGAGACTGGTAGGGAAAAAAAGGTGCTTGTTAACAGACAAGGCAGGCAACTGCTTGGGGTCAGCTGAGTCTCCTGATTTCTTCATCATCTAATTCTCTGAGCATGATTTATGACAATTTATACAGTTTATAGGTAAGGTTTTCATAAGTGTTGCGATAACAACGGAAGGCTATAATTTCCAGCCAAACAAATCTCCCTAACCAACCTCCAAATATTGTCTATTAGCGCTGGAACTTGGCATAAAGAAAAAAAAGCTGAACATGTGCAAAAAAAATATTGATTTCAGGGACATTCTAATATAGTGTAACTGAATATACAGTACATCCTATATACAGTAGGGCACATCTGGCAGTGTGTCTATAGTAATTACTGAATTGATGCCTTCATAGTTTTAGAAATAAAATACTAAATATAACGTATAAAATATTTATAGGACTTACCTGTATAGTCCTAAAAACAAATATTATAAAGCATTTTATGATTTAAAAGTGTTAGAAAGGACCCAAGTTCATATTGGCAATAATGAAAGTAAAATCTGCACACCGTGTGTATGACATTAACTTTTTCCATGTGTTTTTGGCTTGTTTCCTCAGTGGGAACTTGGCCTTTTCTACAAACAGACACATCTTTTCCTTCTTGCTGAGAACATGGCCTTTGCAGCCTCACACTCGTCAGATAGAACTGAGATTTTACAGTCCATTGTTGTTGTTGTTGTATTTTTATATCTTACAGCAAGAAAGATTCTGGTTCAAGCACACAGATCAGGGTCGAGGTTTAAACCCCTGACCCCCTGGTCATTGCCCTTATTTCTGTATTTACAGTGAAGTGAAATATGAGATTTATAGCACCAATAACAGGACTTGTGAAAATGTTGTGGGTAAAGGGACACGTCCTCTTCAGAGAGAAACAAGGAAGAAGGACAATGAAAGAATGGTAGTGTTCTTTAAATTGTAAATTGTATTGTTGTTGTTGTTCTTATTATTTTATTATTGTTTTTAGACAATAGAAGCACTGTAGACATCGGAAGATACTGTATGTATTGTAGTGTGTGTTTCTGTTTGTGTGTATGTGTGGTATGTGCATGCATGCATGTCTTAGTGTTTGCATATACAGTAATAGAAAGTTATAATTAGTTTCGATAAAATTTTAAGAAATTAAATTTACATTTTCAATCTTATTTTATAACTCACAGTGTATAAACTATAAACTCATCACTTTTTATTCAATCTTATAACTACTCATAGCTTATGAAACACTCTATAAAATATTTCCATTATATTATTTATTATTATTAGTCATACCTCCAACCACCTGGACATATTTTACATTTAACATCAATTGGCAAATTAATCACATTTATAGCAATTTGATATAAAAAATTATAGAAAATGAAATGAGTTATTAAAAAAAAGTTATATTGTGAAATTGATATTATATAAGTTATATTATAAAAAAGAATCATGTTACTGAAATTATTTTGCAATTTTATTGTGACCTTTTTATCTTTACTTAAAAGATATCTTGTAAATGTTGTATGAATTATAAACATCAGTTGTTATTCTGAATAGTTTTTGCACTTAATTTCTTTTTCAAATATACTGTATACAGGGCCATACAAAAGTTTTTAAGCTGCTTGAGTTTCCTTCCTTTTATGCCCGCAGATGTATACCCGTGTGCTCGCTCTCAGATCCCGATGCCACCTTAAACAAGTATTTATTAAAGATATTTATAGAGTAAACGCCCATAAACAATACTTGTGGTTACCGTGAATCATAAACGTGTGAGGTCTAAAGTTC
The DNA here is from genome assembly GCA_030522415.1 of Channallabes apus. Lineage (NCBI taxonomy): Eukaryota > Metazoa > Chordata > Actinopteri > Siluriformes > Clariidae > Channallabes > Channallabes apus. The sequence continues at coordinate 27,316,271 of CM060115.1, read as the reverse complement.
CTCATAAAGTCATATCTAACATTACTTGATTCATAAGAAGCATATCACTTCCTCAGTTTAACATGAAGCCCTTCAAACATCAGAAACATGCTACAGTAGATTTAAGGATTTCCGGTGTTTATTTATCATTTATACTATATTTGTACTTTTTTATTAAATGTGCATGTTCTGCGTATGAATACATTTTCCAAAATCATATACATATACAATCATATACAATCACAAAGTACGTTTTCTTTTTATTTTAAATGTAAACTTAGTGTAAGTAGACAGACTTTAACAAACAAACAAAGAAAAGTTCCCACATCAAGAGCTTCTTAATTTTATTAATATAATCTATTATTTGAAGCTTGAGAGTTTTTTTTAAAAATTCCTAAACTTTTCATTTGACCTCAAACTTTATTCTGATGCCTGAGGAAATTGTATTTTTAGCCAGGCATTAAATTCACCCTAAACCCAACTTGGCAATCAATCAATTAATAATAACAGCAGTAACAACAATAATAATAATAACAATAACAATAATAATAAACAAGACACCAATGAAAAACAAATATGGTAAATAATATCAACAAAAACAGCTAAATGAATTTTAAAAAGCCTAATAACGTAATGTTACAGGTAATAGTTCTTGATCAGGACAGATAATGACAGTTGCTTATGAAGAACAAACACAGTTAAAATAAATCTGTATTCGTTGTCTGAGTCATGCATGATTATGTGAGTAATACAAGGATTCGTTCTTCCGAAATGAACAAGCATGGCTTTGGTTTTGATTATGCTAATTCCTCAAGTCAAACTTGTTCTACCATGACATGAAGTCATCCACCACCGGCTCATGTTCCAGCTCTTTACCCTTCAGCAGATCAATAAGAAGATTTCATGCACTTCTAGTCGCAAAAAAAACTTCTAGAGGTGCAAAATGATAAATAGTACAGAATCTGAGGAACATATGTATAAATTAAAATTATTGAGCTATAACATTTGAACACAATTAACAACATAATGTGAGTAATGAAGGTGCAGTTGTGTGGAAAATATGGAGCGAGTAGATAAGGAGGACATCACTGCATCTAACAATAAATTACTTTTATTTTAAATCAGCAAATAAGTAAAAATAATTATAACAAACAAATAAGAAAAATGTCACCGTCAATGCGGCATCCTTGACACCTCCACCTCATCTCTACCTGCTGAAGTGTCTCCACCTGGGCGTCCACTTAACCTCTGCATCTCTAGTTTAACCAGTTTCTGAAAACTTTTTATAGTCAAGGAAGTAAGAGCAACCAGCATAGAGTTATTAATCATAGGAACTCTGGTTGCATAGATGAACTCGCAGCGGGAGAGACTGAAAAATATGAGGAAGAACAACGTCATGTAAATGCACAGCGCAGGACGTTAAAGGTCACCAATTATGCAAAATATGTTTAGATGTTCCAGTGTGCGAGTACAAACAAACAAATAAAAATGAAAAATTTTTGTTGGCCTTTAAACAAGGCAACGCCTAATGTGACCTCATAGAAGTAGATCTCATCCCCCAGCTTTGATGTTTTCTGGAGGGGCGTGGCACAGGACCTCATTTACATAGAAACAGAAACAGCGTATTTGCAAGAGGAATCTCAGAGGGTATTCAAGAATTAATAATTAATTATCTAACTCAACAGGGAACCCATCCTCATCTGGGTGATAACAGATAGAAATGATATAACATCTTGTGTGTTGTGCAGGTGAAAATTCAATATGACAGAAATTATTTAAATTGACATGAAGACCAGTTCAGCATAGGGACGAGTCAGTAGGTGCAGAGGGCAGATGAGGTCTGGATCACTGGAAGCACAGAAGCAGCATGTGTAGCTCCAACCATCATAAAGCTGAATCCAGCTGGAGCTGGTCCTTCTCTGGATGCCTCAGGAACCTCGCAGGGTCGGCCTTTGTCTACTGAAGCTGGCACAATCTCCCGATGCCTCGGGATGGGTAGAGAAATACAGTACAGATGGGGGGAATTAGCGTAGTTGCCATTCGGTATAGGTGTACTGGAGTATGAGTACTGGGATGAGTTATGTGTATGCCAGATTAAAAAGATGCGTCTTGAGTCTACTTTTGAACTGGGAAACCGTGTCTGCTCCCCGAACACTGTCTGGAAGGCTATTCCAAAGCTTTGGAGCTAAATATGAAAACGCCCTACCCCCTTTTGTAGATTTTGAAATTCTGGGAACTACCAGAAGTCCGGAGTTTTGTGATCTTAAGGCGCGTGGTGGATTGTAGCGCATCAGAAGACTGGTTAGGTATGTGGGAGCTAAACCATTTAAGGCCTTGTATGTAAGTAACACTATTTTGTAATTTATTCTAAACTGAACAGGTAGCCAGTGCAGGGATGATAATATTGGTGTTATATGATGATATTTTCTGGATCTAGTGAGAACCCTGGCGGTTTATTGAGGATGCAGGACAACCACCTAGCAATGCATTACAATAGTCCAGTCTGGAGGTCATGAATGCATGAACTAGCTTTTCTGCATCAGATACGGATAAGATGTTCCTAAGTTTGGCAATATTTCTAAGATGGAAAAAGGCTGTTTTTGTGATATTTGAAATGTGATTTTCAAAAGACAAGTTACTGTCTAATATTACGCCCAGGTCTTTTACTGCTGAGCTGGTAGTAACAGTACATCCTTCTAAACGCAGGCTGAATTGTGAAAGCTGTTGTGTGCTGGTTTTTGGGCCAATAAGTAATATCTCTGTCTTATCTGAATTTAATAAAAGAAAGTTATTGGTCATCCAAGCTTTTATGTCCTGGACACACTCAGTTAATCAAGACAACTTAGGTATTTCGTCTGGTTTAGTTGAGATATATAATTGGGTATCATCAGCATAACAATGGAAACTACTGTAATCCCATGGTCTCTAATGATGTTACCCAAGGGAAGCATGTATATTGAGAACAGCAGAGGTCCTAAAACTGACCCTTATGGGACCCCTATATTTCACTGGCATTACACCAAACGGTTCTCCATTCAGATCTACATAATGGTATCGATCAGACAGGTATGATCTAAACCATTTTAATGCCTGTCCCTGAATACCTACAGTATGTGATTTTGTAAGCGATCTATGAGAATATTATGATCTACAGTGTCGAATGCAGCACTAAGATCGAGCAGGACTAGCAATGAGATGCAGCCTTGGTCTGAAGCTAAAAACAAGTCGTTTGTAATCTTCACTAGTGCAGTTTCTGTGCTATGATGGGGCCTGAAACCTGACTGAAATTCTTCAAGGATGTTGTTATCCTGCAAGAATGTGCATATTTGAGCTGATACTACTTTTTCTAGTATTTTTGATATGAACGGAAGGTTTGAAATCGGTCTGTAATTTGTTATTTCATTCGCGTCCAAATTAGATTTTTTTAAGAAGCGGCTTAATAACTGCTAGCTTGAAAGGTTTAGGGACGTGACCTAGATATAATGAAGAATTAATAATGGTTAGAAGTGGCTCTCCAACCGTAAGCACCTTCTTTTAAAAATCTGGTTGGGATTGGGTCTAACAGGCACGTTGTTGATTTAGCCGAGTTGATAAGTTTATACAGCTCTTCCTGTCCTATACCTGTAAAGCAGTGAAAATCTAAATGTGAAGCTATAGGCTGAACTGGATTGTGAGATACTATTAGAGGGTGAACCTCCGTTATTTTCTTCCTGATACTATTGATTTTCTCATTAAAGAAGTCCATAAAGGCTTCACTTCTAAACTGTGATGGGATACTCTCTGCGGGCATCTTAGGTTTTGTTAGGCGAGCCACTGTACTAAATAAGAACCTGGGATTGTTTTGGTTTCTTGCTATCAGTTGGCTAAGATGCTCAGTCCTAGCAGCTTTTAGAGCCTGTCTATAGCTGCACATACTGTCTTTATACGCAATTCGAAAAACTTCTAATTTAGTTTTTCTCCATTTTCGCTCGAGGTTACGGGTTGCTCTCTTTAGGGCGCGAGTATGACTGTTGTACCACGGTGCAAGTGTTTTATCTCTGACTTTTTTTAATCTGATTGGAGCAACAGTGTCTAATGTACTGGTAAAAATAGTGCCCATGCTGCTAGTCACTTCATCTAGATCATCTGCATTTAGTGGTCTAATAAGAAATTGGGACCGATCGGGCAGATTACTTGTGAATTCAATTCAATTTATTCAATTTTATTTATATAGCGCTTTTAACAATGGTCATTGTCTCAAAGCAGAAAGTCTTTAGAAAGTCTTTAGTAGTGGGATTCATATTTCTAACAGATTGATAACGTGGGGGACTACATACCATCCCAAAGTGCAACTTAAATAGACTGTCAATCATGTAAATTGGTAACAGCTGAGCCATTTTCTCCCATCAATCTAAAATGGATTACAAGTAATAAAATCAGTATGATAAATAAATGTAGGAGCTTAAATTTATATAGTAACTACTGCGTGGAAATTGGTTGCTTCAAAAGTAGACACATTTTCAACATTTGGCTGTTTAATTATGATTAAGATATTTAGCCTAGAAACTTTGCATAAAGTAGCCTGTAGTCATGATTATACACTTTCTTTATATACAAACATTATGATTTCACTGTCTGTTCTATTATCACGTATTCTGCTTTCACAAAAAGCGCATTTCAAGACCTTTACAGAGGTCAGAGGTTATTTTTTATCGATCAATCACAGTCCTTGAATTTGTATCATCCCTAGCAACGGGGTCAACCACGCCTCCTCGCTGAGGTTTTTGTACTTTCTTACTCAGAGTTGCTCTAAAACGTTTCCTAAATCAATTTTAGTCTAGGACTCCCAGCTAGGACTTTTTAATATAATATATGAGCTCTCTGAGAGAATTCTAAGAAGTTTTATGAATACGGGCCCTAAAGTTTAACCTGCACCAAGTGAAATCAAAATGTTGAGTAAAAGTGATGTTATGAACAGTTATGTGTCGGTTTTAATAATCTACTTTAAAATAAACTACTAATGCGCTACTTGCTCAATATAAACAACAGTGTTGGAGAAGTTACTCAAAAAAAGTAGTCTACTACAAATGACTAATTACTACTTTAAAATTGTAATTTAATTACATTAGGCGGCGCGGTGGTGTAGTGGTTAGCACTGTCGCCTTGCACCTCCAGGGTCTGGGTTCGATTCCCCGGCCAGGCTCGATTCCCGTCTCTGTGTGCATGGAGTTTGCATGTTCTCCCCGTGCTTGGTGGGTTTCCTCCAGGTACTCCGGTTTCCTCCCACAGTCCAAAGATATGCAGGTTAGGCTAATTGGCGTTCCCAAATTGACCAGATTGGGTGAGTGTGTGTATGTGTGTGTGCCCTGCGATGGATTGGCACCCTGTCCAGGGTGTACCCCGCCTAGTGCCCGAAGTCTCCTGGGATAGGCTCCAGGTCTCCCGCGACCCTGAACACAGGATTAAGCGGTATAGAAAATGAATGAATGAATGAATTACTGATTATTACATGTAAAAAGTTGGCAGAGTTGGTATAAGTGAATTTTAACGTGCTGGAGTCATTTTAAGACAAAAACTCATCTTTATATGATCTAGTTTTACAAGACAGGCAGACATGTACATGGGCTTTAAACTGAAATTTTAAAAGTTTATACAGTGGAACCTCGGATTATGAGTAACACGGTTTAAGGAGTGTTCCACAAGACGAGCAAAGATTTTGAATGAATTATGACTTGAAAAATGAGCATTGTCTTGGTTTTCGAGCACCGAGTATCATGTATCACGCATGCGCTTCTTGTTTTGACGCCGAGCGTCACATGATCACAACCGAGCCAACGGTTTTTCTCTCTCTTGCGCTGCTGGAATTGTGAGTAATCGTCTCCCCTGCTGGGTCTTAGTGCGTGTCTATTACTGGTATAATCAACATCCGTGCACACGTGTACTATTTACTATAACACTGTGACCCCGTGTGTTTGTGTGAAAGATATTTTATTTTGTGTTTGTAAGCGCATGTGTACTGTTTCTTATAACACACATGTGCACAGCGCGCATGTAAAGCAAAAGAAAGTCTCATTACAGAGATTAAAGATACATTTTCTCCGTCTCTGTTTCAGCCTGTGTGAGTTTATTTGTGCGCGCGTGTAATTTGACACTGTGCCGGTTCATACATACTCTCTGGTCTACAAAGCAACTCTGCTCTGTCGCGATTCTTTTCAAAGATAAAGTGCGGTTCATTTGTTTTGTTTGTTGTACTTTATAGCAGTGATTCCGTTAGTATGCGCTCACACCAGTGGTGGCTGCTAGCTTTTGAAACAGGGGAATCTCAAATTAGGCCTTCATCATAAAATTCATTATGTTATTTGTACGTAAATTCTGGATAGTTTCCCCTTCCACGAGTTACTTTAATTATATGAACGAACTAACTTTGCAATGCTGAAACAAGGAGCAAAGTCAAGAACTTGAGCTTCCTTGAGCTTCCCTGGAAGTGACGATTTATCCAATTACCGTCCAGCTTTTCTGCAGTGAAAAAAGCTCCTCTGTGCTGCCCATAGAGCTCCAGTGAAGCTGGGCTTGAGGAGGGTTTAACGTGCTGTGCTGCACGAAAATGTATGACAAGAAAATCGCGTCAAACAATCTACAATAAATACCTGTTTCTGAACGAGCTAGTCATGAAGTTGAACGCGTTCTAGCGCACTTTTATTAAAACCAATATAAATACAGTGCATATATATGCATTTATTTTCTGACATATTAGAGGAAGCGGAGCTTCCCTTGTAGTCTTGTAGCCTCCACTGGCTCACAGGAGTGTCATTAGCGATGTTCCTTGCTAATTTTCCCAACAAAACAGTGTTGTGGGAGAGAGAGGTTGATTTATGACAGCTGTTTACGCAAGTGTCCAGTGCGGGAGATGCATTGTGGGTAATGCAGTCCGGTGTGTGTGAACGCAAATGTGAGATGTAAGCTAGGATATAGAGCCTGAGTTTTGTTTTCTCTTTTAGTAGTTTTTTGTTGTTGTTGAATTTAAGTGCAGGATCCACCTGGAAATTTGTACTATAGCCCAACAATGCAGCAAATAAAAGAACGGGCATCAACCAGTTTGTCCATCTCATCATTACACACACACACACACACACACACACAGTGCCTGCTCACACAAACGGAAGCACTTATCCGTCGGGATTTATTTTTACATTTTTTAAAGGTAAAGTGCAGGTTAATTTGTTTTATTCTTACTTTATATTTTGTAGAAATGTTTAATGTATTTATTTTTTTGGGTTGTGGAATGAATAATTTAAGTTTCCATTATTTCTTATGGGAAAATTACATTTGGTTTACGAGTGTTCTGGAATACGAGCCCGCTTCCGGAACAAATTATGCTCGTAGGCCGAGGTTCCACTGTATTTATTTTTTGGTTTAAATAGGTGATTTAAATTATATATATATATATATATATATATATATATATATATATATATATATACATATATATATATATATATATTAGGCATAAATAAAAACCGGTAAACAGTAAATTGTATTATTTAGGTTATAAAAAGTAACATTGGCACTAAAATAAAACATTCTAAACTGTTTTAAATAAAAAAGTCCATTTACTGAAAAACGAAAGAGATAAAGTAAGTAAGCTCTTACGGTAAAAGCTTAGAATATGAAACATAATACTCATGTGAGTTGTGATTTTTCACCTCTGTATATAAATATCTAAATCTAGTACAACAATGGAGACCCCTTTGAGAACCGTGGCTCTACAGGATGTGGCATTGTGGCCGTAATATCAAAAATTTTGGTTGCATTGTTTAAAAATTCACAGATATGCTTCTGTAACGTAGCCATAAGCTTTATTTTTCAGAGGCTTCTTCTCGTTCTTCTTCCACTTTTCTCTTTGAGTTCGCGTCAACATTTTTTAGAAAACATGGTGATTTGGTGTTTACTCTGCCACTCGGTAAACTCTCTAAACATGATTTATGAGAGCAGGGAAAACTTCCCGTTCTTAGGATGGGGGTGTCGTAGTTGTCGGCCTTCGGGATAAATATGAAAGGATTTTTTTCTATCACACACACAAGCTTCTTGTACAAGAAAGAACCTATGATGTTCTGATGGATATTGGATGGAGCTCACAGAGTATCAACTTCCAAAAACATCAAGAAAATAACTCCACTTTTTAATTATATCCAGGCTGGCTTTTGCCATCGTAGGCATTTATGCAGCTGGGAGTCTTGTATCTACTTTCACCTTGGAGAGATTAAAAGATTAAAAATCTTTAGACAGAAACATCTATCTATCTAAGTCTAGGAACTAACAACAAGCAAGTCACTAGCATTAACATGAAATAAACCAGAGATGAACATAAAAGAACCACCCCCTCAAAGAAAACAAAATGTACAAAGAACCTAAGCAAGGGCTTTAAATAAACCAACTGATTAAACTAAACAAAGCGCCTGTGAACAATTACCTAGAGATGGTGACTCAAGAAAGCACCAGAAGATCACATCTAAAAACTACAAGTGGGTATCATAAAGTAAATTTTTTTTTCGCCGTACGGTACGTCCTCGCTTAAACTTAACAATAGAATTCGCTATTGGCTGTCTGGCCTCTCGGTAGACTCGGTCAAGCTGCGGACCTGCCTCGCCTTTTTCTGTCGAGGAGATGACGGACTCTTATAATGTGGTGATTGTTGCTTCGTCATCATTGATGGTCGTACCTGTACACCTAGGTTTCGTGACCGTTTATGATCCTCGACATGAAGGATGAGTCATCCACGGCTCGCTGGCGGAGGTCATGGCATGATCCTTTTGTTCCTGGGTCAGCAGCCTGGGTACGAACTGGGGGCAGCAACGTGGCGCATGTTCAAATCAAATGTGAGGATCATCTGGACTGTTCCGTAAGACACACCGACAACAGCAGCGATGTTGTGGATTGTTCTCCAACAATCATCATAAACAAGCTGACAAACGGTTTTGTCATTTTTGGAGATTGAGCTTGTTAAACGTCTTCCTGATCTCTTGTCGTCTTCCAGTGATATTCTTCTGCTCTTGAAGTGTGCGTGCCACTTAAAACACCTTGAACGACTGACCGTAAAACATCGCTGCATCGTGTTAAACGTCTCTGTCCCAGATTTGCGCCGATTCACCCAGAATTTGACGTTTGTTCTTTGTTCTATCTTGCTGTCCGTGATGAACTAGCAGATGTGGTGATGCACATTGTCAGAATAGCTCCAGTTGCCCAGCACCCAGTGTACACAGGACGATGTCTTTTGGCACACTGACTTACAGCATGAAGGTCGGTGCTCCTACCTTGACTGCCATCTGATGGCGTGTTACAAACCTAGCCTCAAAACTTTTTGATACCACCTCATAGTCATTCAGATGGTTAGCACTACCGCATTCCTTTACTTAACTTTTGCAATATTATCCAGCACTAATGTTATCCATTACTGAGACTGCACTGATCAGCCATAATATTATGACCACCTGCGTAGTTTTGAGCAGGTCCCCCTTTTGCCACCTTCTCTCCAAAGGCCATGGCCACCTGTGACCCTTTCGCTAGTTTTCCTTCCTTGCATCACTTTTGGTATGTCCTGACCACTGCAGATCGGGAACATCCCACAAGAGCAGCAGTTTTGGAATTACTCTGATCCAGCCCACTAGTCATCACAATCTGGGTCTTGTCAAAGTCGCATAAATTCTTAGGCTTGGCCATTTTTTCTGCTTCCAACGCATCAACTTCAGTAACAAAATGTTCACTTGCTGTCTAATACTGTATATCCCACCCACTTCCAGGTGCCACTGTAATGGGATTTTATTTTAACTTTCAAAATTGTGATGTTTAGACAGTCTGCAGTGGTCAGGGCGTGCCAAAAGTGATCCAACCGGTGAACCTGCAACAGGGTCATGGGAGGTCAAGGCTCACTGATGCACATGGGCCGTGAAGGCTGGCCTGTGTAGTCTGATGGAACAGAAAGCTACTGTTGCTCTAATTCATGAAAAGGTTCATGCTGGTTCCAATAGAAATGTATTAGAACACACATCAGTGCATCAGTGTTTTAGTGGAAAAAGGTGGAGCTACTTAATATTAATCAGGTAATCATAATACTATGAACTAACACCACTCTTTTTTTTTTTTTTTTAACATTTCTTTTAGTTTGGAAAGTTAATGTAATGTACACTTTCTAAAGCTTAATAAACTACTTAACATATGTAAAATCAGTTGTTCTCAGATTTAGGTCAGGTACAGTACAGTCATGCACCCCCATAAGCATTACTGTGTTACAAACGTTATTTTTCTCTTTGTACTTTCTCTATACACATCCTCAATAGGTTATTCTGTACTGTATGTGATGAAAATATGAGGAAAACACATTGGTTATAAGTTTATCTTTCATTTCTTGTTTTACAGCATCTAGAACTGAGAGCAATCTTTGAAATTGCTCAATAACTTCACTGTAGGAAATGGCTACAGAATTCTGTTCTTGGTTCATGAGTATGGATTTTCCTGTCGTTACTGAATGTGTTCATATTAAAATTGATAAATTGAGACTTCCTCCAATACTCTAGGCATTTTCGCTTCAAGATGAAATCTACGTTGACGAGCCTCTCTCGCACCCATCCAACTCCATCCCTTCTTGTGAAACTTCATGTGTCTTAGACAGTAAATAAGGAGAAGTACTGAGGCTGAACATCTGTACAAAAGACTGGGGATCGTTTCTGTGCCATTGCATAGCGGTGCTGATAATCACACTATTTCAGGCACATTTGAGAGATTGTACTATTATCCTGTCTTATAATAGCTAAGTCTTAAAAACACTTTACCAAATTTAGCAGTCAAAGAAATGGATAAATAATGTGGAACACAAAAAAAAGTTTAAGAAGCAAAAAAAAAAAGAAAAGTGGCCCAGCCTTGTCTCGTAAAACGTTTTGTGATAGTCTTTGGGATAATAAAGAAAGATCAGTCAATCTTACTGTATGACACTAAATGACTTCTTCTTTGTCTTTCGGCTGTTCCCTTTCAAGTCTCAAGTCTCAAGTCTCATTTATTTATATAGCCCTTTATGCTACAACGTAGGCCAAAGGACTGAACATCAGAGGAACTATGAAATATAATAAAATATAATAAAATAAAATACATAAACATAACATATAAAACAAAGTCAAGAATTAAAAGCAACAGAGTATAAATACGTTTTAATACGCGATTTAAAAACCTCAACTGAGGATGCAGATCTAACATCAGGGGGGAGCGCATTCCACAGCCTAGGACCAACAACTGAAAAGGCTCGATCCCCTTTTGTTTTAAGGCGAGTTCTCGGTACAAACAGCTGAAAACTATTGGAATACCTTTGTGCTCTACAAGAGTTCGTACGCACCAAGTCCTTAATATATTCCGGGGCCAGCTCATGAACAGCTTTGTAAACGTACTGTACAACAACACCTTGTACTGAATTCATTGTTTCACAGGAAGCCAATGAAGCCTTTCTAGAACCAGAGTAATGTGCTCCCTTTTCTTGACATCAGTAAGGAGCCTCGCCGCAGCATTTTGAACCATCTGCAGCTTCGAAATAAGTGATTGATTGATACCTACGTAAAGAGCATTACAATAATCCAAACGAGAAGAGATGAATGCATGAATCACTTTTTCTAGGTCGGGAACAGACAGAAAAGACTTCATTTTCACAATAGTCCTTAACTGGTAATAGCAATTTATTACCACATTTTTGACCTGATGATCGAACATAAGAGCAGAGTCAAAAATTACACCTAAGTTTCTTATTTTGGGTCGAAAATATGTTTTCCAAGAACCAAGAAAATTAGTTAAGTCCCTGTCATCATTGTTCATCCCAAAGACCAGAACTTCCGATTTGCTAGCATTTAAATTCAGGCAGTTTTGCTCTAACCAGCTGATCACCTCCTTTAGACAGAGTACCAAGGATTGATTTAGGCTTAAGGCTCCAGCACTGATCGGTAAATAAATCTGAATATCATCTGCGTATAAATGATATGAAATACTGTGTTTTTTGAAAATAAGACCCAATGGCAGAAGAAACAAAGAAAAAAGAATGGGTCCCAGAATTGAACCTTGTGGTACTCCACACTCCAAGGCAATTGACTTCGAGGAAAAATCCCCAACCCGAACAGAAAATGAGCGCCCCTTTAGATATGAGGAAAACCATTTTAAAACTGTCCCTCTCAGCCCCACTACATGTTCCAAACGATCGATAAGAATATCATGATCAATTAAATCAAAAGCTGCACTAAGATCCAGCATAATTAAAGCTCCTCTATTACCTGAGTCTGCAATGAGTAGTACAGTAAGTCATTTGAAACTCGCAGTAAAGCTGATTCAGTGCTATGTCCTACCCTGAAGCCAGACTGAAAAACATCTAACACCTCATTAGTGGCCAAAAAAGAACTTAACTGAGTTAAAACCACCTTTTCCAATACTTTGGAAATACAAGGCAGCTTTGAAATGGGGCGGTAATTGTTAAAATCCAGAGGATCAAGCTTAGGCTTTTTAAGAAGGGGCTGAATAACCGCCTGCTTAAAACTAAGAGGAAAAGTGCCTGTATAAAGACTGCAATTAACAATAGCAGTAATACAAGACCCAGTATGATCAAACGTCGTGGACAACAAGTCAGAAGGCAAAATATCCCAACTTGCAGCGGGGCGTTTCAGCTTATCAATGATCAATTTAATATCCTCAGTAGTAACCAAATCAAATTGATAAAAATTTCTAACACTTGTTAAAATACCTCCTGTTGAGCCCTTTGAAACAGGAAAACTAGCTCTGATTGTATTAACTTTTTCTGAAAATACACTTAAAAACTTTTCGTAACATTCTGTAGATGGCGGTATTGACGCAGTGTGTGAGTTCAAGAATCTATTAATAGATTGAAACAAGGTTTTTGGTGAATGTGAATGCTGTGATATAATTTTTGAAAAGAAGGCTGATTTAGCATCCTTCACAGCCTTCTGATAACCCTTACTTAAATCTACTAAAATCTGCTGCGAGATCGTAAGTTTATCCTTTTTCCAGGCCCGTTCTGCTCGACTACACTGGGGTCACTACAGGGAATCATCTGCCTCCATCTAACCCTGTCCTCTGCATCCTCTTCTCTCACACCAACTAACTTCATGTCCTCTCTCACTGCATCTTTGGTCTTCCTCTAGACCTCCTGCCTGGCAGTTCCAACATTAGTATCCTGAACACGTCCATACCACCTCAATCTGGTTGTCCCTCTGATGGACACATTCTTGATCCATCCTTGTCACTCCCAAAGAGAACCTCAACATCTTCATCTCTGCTACCTCCAGCTCTCCCTCCTGTCAATTTCTTCAGTGCCACTGTCTCTCAGCCGTAGAGCATCACTGGTCTCACCACTGTCTCACACCCCTGACACTTTTCTCCACCAACCTGTGCCTTCCCCTTCTTTCCACACTCTGCGTTGCTCTGGACCGTTGACCCTAAGTACTGCCTCTGCTCCCTGTAGCCTCACCGTTCCTCTTGGGTCCCTCTCATTCACACACATGTATTCTGTCTAACTGCTGCGGCTAACCTTTATTCCTCTGCTTTCCAGAGCGTACCTCCACCTCTTTAGATTGTCCTCCACCTGTTCCCTGCTCTCGCTACAAAGCACAATGTTATTATGGTCCATGGAGACTCCTGTCTAACCTCAACCTCAAATGTCATCTTTTGTATTTTGCACCGATCGTATGCAAATTCCTTTTCAGAATCAGTTTTCTGATAATAGAGGAACACCATTAACCTTTAAACATTAACCTGTTAAACTGGAGACACTTTTAAAATACTCCAGGGCAAGCAGACTTTTCACACCGATATCTTTTCTATCTGAAACTAAAAAGGTTTGATATGATTAATAATTCATTACTAGATATTTTCTTTCTTTACTATTTAACATAACATCAAACTGACTTGTTGCTTCCAAAGAGACATTTTTACTGTGTAAATAAAAAGAAATTATTTAAAAATATGATTAAGAGATCATCCGAAACTTTAAAACCGATTGGATTGGGAACCGGGGAGTTTGGGTGTTCTGGTGCCTTTCTATCATGACCAGCATTGACGTTGTCCAGTGATTTGTACTGCATTGACTTTTCTGTGCGATCTGACAGGACGGGTGAGCCTCGGGTGCTCATGATCCTATCACCAGTTTACTGGTTTATAATTGATAATCAATACTATTTGGTTTAATTCTCAATGGTTTTGATGTCACGATGTTTCACTATCAGTGTATATTAATGAATAAAACCTACTTTTCAGTTTCTCTTTCTCTATTTACACTTTTTTACAATAAGCACACTTCTTTATCTGCCTGCTGACCTTGACTTTATCAAAAGAGATTGAAACCAGCTAGTGGACAGTAGAATCCACTACATTTAGCAACACAGAAGAAAGCCAATATGAATCCCTTCTAACATCTTAATAAGGTTTAATATGAAAGAGTTTTAAACTTATACAAAGAAAGATTTTGGGATTGCACCTACCAATCCGTGATACTGTTTGGACACTTTATTGTAGAAGAACACTGTGGTTGCTGCAGGTACTGAGCATGAGCTATAAGAGCAAAACCTCTCTCCTTTAACAAGTGCTTGTTATTTTGGTTAACATGCTTAAATGATCCTGCCAACAGATGTTCTGCCTGATAACTAAAACACCTGCTCTTGTTGGAAAAAGGAAGGATCCAGAAGGATCGGGAATTTAAAAATCTTCCTTCGCATGATGGAGCTGAGATTTTTCACAGATGATTTCAAAATTTCCGTCTAATTCCGGCGCTGACTGTGAATTCCTGTAAAGTCATAAAACAGGATAGTCAGGTTAACTCATGGATGCTCTGGAACATCATGTCATAAAAGCGCATCTTCAGCCGTAACTAGGAAATGTTTTTGTTCCGGGTTTTACATTAAAAAACATTTCTTATCCGAACCAAGGACCAGGTTAAGAAACTGATTATTCATTTAGGAATACTTCTGATTGAAGTGCTAGTTTGAGAGTTTTCATATTTGGAAAGCGTTCATGACTTATATACAGTGGTGTGAAAAACTATTTGCCCCCCTCCTGATTTCTTATTCTTTTGCATGTTTGTCACACAAAATGTTTCTGATCATCAAACACATGTAACTATTAGTCAAAGATAACACAAGTAAACACAAAATGCAGTTTTTAAATGAGGGGTTTTATTATTTAGGGAGAAAAAAAATCCAAACCTACATGGCCCTGTGTGAAAAAGTAATTGCCCCCTGAACCTAATAACTGGTTGGGCCACCCTTAGCAGCAATAACTGCAATCAAGCATTTGCGATAACTTGCAACGAGTCTTTTACAGCGCTCTGGAGGAATTTTGGCCCACTCAGCTTTGCAGAATTGTTGTAATTCAGCTTTATTTGAGGGTTTTCTAGCATGAACCGCCTTTTTAAGGTCATGCCACAACATCTCAATAGGATTCAGGTCAGGACTTTGACTAGGCCACTCCAAAGTCTTCATTTTGTTTTTCTTCAGCCATTCAGAGGTGGATTTGCTGGTGTGTTTTGGGTCATTGTCCTGCTGCAGCACCCAAGATCGCTTCAGCTTGAGTTGACGAACAGATGGCCGGACATTCTCCTTCAGGATTTTTTGGTAGACAGTAGAATTCATGGTTCCATCTATCACAGCAAGCCTTCCAGGTCCTGAAGCAGCAAAACAACCCCAGACCATCACACTACCACCACCATATTTTACTGTTGGTATGATGTTCTTTTTCTGAAATGCTGTGTTACTTTTACGCCAGATGTAACGGGACACGCACCTTCCAAAAAGTTCAACTTTTGTCTCGTCGGTCCACAAGGTATTTTCCCAAAAGTCTTGGCAATCATTGAGATGTTTTTTAGCAAAATTGAGACGAGCCTTAATGTTCTTTTTGCTTAAAAGTGGTTTGCGCCTTGGAAATCTGCCATGCAGGCCGTTTTTGCCCAGTCTCTTTCTTATGGTGGAGTCGTGAACACTGACCTTAATTGAGGCAAGTGAGGCCTGCAGTTCTTCAGATGTTGTCCTGGGGTCTTTTGTGGCCTCTCGGATGAGTTGTCTCTGCGCTCTTGGGGTAATTTTGGTCGACCGGCCACTCCTGGGAAGGTTCACCACTGTTCCATGTTTTTGCCATTTGTGGATAATGGCTCTCACTGTGGTTCGCTGGAGTCCCAAAGCTTTAGAAATGGCTTTATAACCTTTACCAGACTGATAGATGTCAATTACTTTTGTTCTCATTTGTTCCTGAATTTCTTTGGATCTTGGCATGATGTCTAGCTTTTGAGGTGCTTTTGGTCTACTTCTCTGTGTCAGGTAGCTCCTATTAAAATGATTTCTTGATTGAAACAGGTGTGGCAGTAATCAGGCCTGGGGGTGACTACAGAAATTGAACTCGGGTGTGATAAACCACAGTTAAGTTATTTTTTAACAAGGGGGGCAATCACTTTTTCACACAGTGCCGTGTAGATTTGGAGTTTTTTTTCTCCCTTAATAACGTAAACCTTCATTTAAAAACTGCATTTTGTGTTCAATTATGTTATCTTTGACTAATAGTTGACGGTTTTTGATGAGCAGAAACATTTAAGTGTGACAAACATGCAAAAGAATAAGAAATCAGGAAGGGGGCAAATAGTTTTTCACACCACTGTATATATATTTATACATTTTATATTTCAAAACACTCGCATATCAAAGTGAATTTTCCCATAAGAAATAATGGCAACTCACATTATTTGTTCCACAGCCCACAAAAATAAATACATAAACATTATTCATACAAAATATGAAGTAAAAATAAAACAAATTACCCTGCACTTTATCTTTAAAAACAAATCCCGACAGATAAGTGTTTCCATTTATGCGAGCAGGCGCTGTGTGTGTGTGCGTGTGTGTGTGTGTGTGTGTGTGTGTGTGTGTGTGTTTGTGTATGTGTGTGAAGCTAGAGGAGGAATCAGCTCAACCCGTCTTCTCGTCTTACACAGTAACCCTTCCTTCTCTCTTATTTAAGTTTCAGACACACAGACACATTACCAGAAAGACGGAAAAAACTGCTGTTAGATACTAACTATCTGTAGAAAAAACTATCTGTTAGATACTAACAGAATCACTGCTGTAAAGTAAAAAATTTTTTTTACCTGAACTTCACGCAGTGTTTCTATGTTGAGCAGAGTGTGTGTTTGTGTGTGTGTGTGTGTGTGAAGGCGAGAGGAGGAGGGGTGTATGTGTGAAGGGGCACGGTGTCCAGTGATGCACGTACACACACATAACGGCAAACTGGCATACAGTGAGAGAAAATGGATCTTTAACCTCTCTAAAGAGACTTTCTTTTCCTTTAAATGCGACAACTCGTGTGTTATAATAGAAAGTACATGAACGCTGTATACACACGCATACAGACACAAAGTACAGTAAAATGTGTTACAAAGACACACGTGGTCAAAGTGTTATAGTAAACAGTACACGAATGCACGGATGTTGATTTTACCAGTACTAAGACCCAGCAGGAGAGACGATTACCCGGAATTCCGCAGCGCAAGAGAGAAAACCGTTAGATCAGTTGTGATCACGTGACGCTCAGCGTCAAAAAAGGAGCACATGTGTGATACATGATACTTGGTACTCGTGAACCAAGACAATGCTCGTTTTTCAAAATATATATCAAAATATATTAAAAATCTTTGCTCGTCTTGCAGAACACTCGTAAACCACATTACTCGCAATCCGAGGTTCCACTGTATAGATCTGTTAATCTTGAAAAATTTTATACATATTACAGAGACCATACAACATTGGATTATGAATACAGTATGTGACCCAATTAAAATTTCTCACTTATTCAGGCTGTTAGATTTATTTAGATTTATTTGCAGTTTCAGAAGCTGACTAGGGAGGAACAGTTACTGAGTTGAGGAAAGCAGGGGAGCAAAGAATTTAATATGAAAAAAAATTAATAAATAAAAAAGATAAAGTCTTAAAAGCAATTTTGTCTGTGTACTGTAAATAAAAGCAAAGTTGCCTTGGCATGGAGTAAACAGAAGAGATATCCAGACCACATTTTTTACTCTCCACACTCTCTTAGTCTTAGTGATGCGCAGGTCACAGTTAAAGTTGATGAAATGGAGTAATCATGAGATTGGGTACAGTAGGGAAGTGACTTTGGGAAGTAAAAATTAAGGAAACCCACATACACGATGCTTTGAATATCGTTGCAGGTTTTTTTTTTTGGCATTTCATAATTTCCTGAAAGTATGCCATCTCCGCGTTTATTCATTCTTACAACCCTTGACGTGATGTGGTAAGATACACATTTTGTTTTGTCTTTATAGCTTCTTTAAAAAGTGTTTTTTTTTTTTGTATTTTGTTTTGGCCTGGGTCGTTCCTATCTCCCATTGTACTTTGTGCTCCCACATTAGTCACGGCTCTACAGACAATCAAAGGCGTCTGTGAGGTCACGCAAGCAGAAGGAGAGAGGAGAGGATAACGCTGTCCTCCGAGTGTGTTACGCCGCCCCCAAGCATTTCGAAAAGATGCGGTCAGCTGGCGTCACGTCTTCAGCCTTTCCGACTGAGCGGTAGTAGTAGCCTTAATGTGGGAGCCCCCTAGTGACGGGGAGGAATTGGACACGACTAAATTAGGGAGAAAACAGGGGGAAAAATAAAAAATTAATAATAGATTGTAGATAAGAGATTTTAGAAATAGGTAAAAGGTTAAATCGAAAAATAATCTGATGAGATTATCTTTGTCAGACAAATACACTCCCTGTTCGGAAATCGGAGAGAGAATCACAGATGAGAAATGGATGGAGTAGATCAGATAAAGATGAAGTTTTGTCTTAAAACGACTCCAGCACGTTAAAATTCACTTATACCACTTCAGCGCTGTTATTTCAGCCAAAGTAAAAATATGAACTAATCCCAGTGAAAATATTCAGTTTAGCTTTTCTAATTAATATCTATTGGTGCAGGTGTTTGTTTAGCAAGTAGTGCATTAGTAGCTTATTTTAAAGTAGATCCAGCATATTACTGTTCCACATAACATTTTGATTTCACTTATGCTGCAAGTTAAACTTCAGGCAGAGATCTAAGAACTGCAAAAGTTCAGACAGTTATGTGTGATGGTGTGACAAAATCTGGCTGGACAGACAAACAGCCAGGCTGACATACAGACAGAAATGTTTCTGATGCTGGTTTCTGGTCCTCCGGTATATGAAATGTAAAAGAGAAATGTAATGACAAAACCGCGAGGCCACAGTACTAACAGGCAAGAAATGTGATGATTTAGCCTTATTGCACTCTCAATTGCATATTTATGCACCTCTCTTATCCTCTACTGAATACAAAGTAGTTAAAGCTTTAAAAAGCCTCTCATGTCAACCTTCTGGATTTTCTAAATTACTTCAATAGAACGCTACAGCACTTTTGAATGTAAAGTTAGGTTTCGAGATACAGATTGTGAAAACAGTGGAAAAAGAAAGATATTTAATAATATAAATTTTTACAAAGGTGCTTTACAGATTTTTTTTTTTTATCTTTGATAGATTTAGTAATGTATGGCTTTATAAACTATTCCTAATGAGCAAGTTGAAGGTAATGGTGGTGAGGAAAAACTCCTTGAGATGATACAAGGAAGAAACCTTAAGGGAAAGTAACTCAAAAGGAAGCATGTTCTTATTTGGGTGGATCTACTGTAGATAGTACCGTTTATATTTTTTGAATAAACACATGCAAATAACAATAGTGCTCGAGTTGTGTCTGCTTGCACTAACAGTATGAGCACAATCTACATAAATATAAACGCTTACAGTATCCTGTTGCCTATCACAGGAGTGTCACGATACGCCAGGTCACGCCCACGCCTCAAGCCAAGCCATGATCACCTGCGACTCCGTTCCACACTCCAGCCCACTGCTTTAATTTTGCTGCCTCATTCACCGGCTCAACACACCTGTTCTTCATTTCATTCATTACCTTGCTCTATATAACTCTTTCTAAAACCACCATCCCTCGCCAGATTATTGTGTGCCTTCATGCCCAATTTTCCAGCGTTCTTCTCTGCCTTGACTTTTGGATCTCGACCCATGTTCCACCTGCCATTCATTCCTGTCTCAATGCTCTCTTGTACTGGAATTGCAAGCTTCGTCCTTCTCCACAGAACGGTCTAATTATACATTACATACAGCGTATACAGCGTACATTATAACCCTCCTTACTGGAAGAGGAAGGCAGTGGGGAACATCGCTATGGGACGCCCAGGTCCCCTGCTGCGCCACCTACAGGGCATTCACCTCGGAAATGAGGAGGGTATTTGACCGCTCATTTTCAGGACGCCAGGCGGCAAGCCAATTACTCAAGTTAAGCCAAGGATCCCGCTCTGCACATGATTACACCATCGATTTCAGGACCCTAGCCCCCTCTTGTGGCTGGGATGAACAGGCGCTCTTCAACGCTTTTCTCCATGGCCTTGCTGATTCGATTAAGGATGAATTGGCAGCTCGAGAGCTTCCCTCCACGATCCAAGAGCTCATGGACCTTACAACATGTATCGACGTTCGCAAACATGCCCACTATCAGGTGGACCATCAGTGTTCTAGAACCCCAGCTCTTAATCAACCACCAGTCTCAACCGCCACCATGCCAACACTTGAAACCCCACATGAGCCCATACAGATTGGTCGTACTCGTATCTCGTTAAAGGAAGGCCAGCGACATCGCGACGAGGGCTCTTGCTTCTACTGTGGTCAAGCAGGCCATCTGCCCATTAAACGTTTCGGGGCCCCCAGTAATTCTGGGGGTACAGGGGACCCCAGCACTCAACTCATTCCCAGACGACCATTGTTCTCCGTAACTCTGACCTACGATAACCAGTCCCATGTCCTGAACACCCTCGTAGACTCCGCAGCAGATCAAAACCTGATAGCTGCCTCCACGATCACTAAGCTCAAGATTCCTTCTGTTCCACTTAGTCGACCCTTCCATGTCCAGGCACTAGATGGCAGCAAACTTCCCCCGATTACACACTGCTCAGCCCCACTCACACTTCAATTCTCAGGGAACCATGCCGAAAAAAATCTCCCTCTTAATTATCAAAAGCCCCCATGCACCAGTCCCATGGTTAAAGCAACATAACCCCACATTGACTGGACAAGGAGAAATGTCCTTGAATGGAGCCCTGCCTGTTTGTTTTCCTGTCTTCATTCTGCATCTCCAAGAAATGAATTAACCACGTCTCAAGAAGAGATCCCCAGCTTGTCCAAGGTCCCCGCTGAATATCATGATCTGAAACAGGTCTTTAGTAAATCACGTGCCATCTCGCTCCCTCCCCACCGCCCCTACGATTCCACCATTGACCTCCTCCCTGGCACCTCACCCCCAAAGGGACACCTCTATGCTCTGTCGCGCCCTGAAAGAGAGGCAATGGAACTCTACATTTCTGAATCCCTAGCCGCGGGCATCATTCGCCCCTCCTCTTCCCCAGCCGGTGCCGGATTTTTTTTCGTAGAGAAAAAAGACAAGTCCCTTCAGCCCTGCATAGATTACAGAGGGCTCAATGAAATCACGGTCAAGAATCGATACCCGCTCCCCTTGATGTCCACAGCCTTTGAGCTATTACAAGATGCCCGCCTCTTCACGAAACTGGACCTGAGGAATGCTTACCATTTAGTCCGGATCAGGGAAGGCGACGAGTGGAAGACAGCCTTCAACACCCCCACTGGCCATTATGAGTATTTGGTAGTTCCTTTTGGCCTAACCAACACACCAGCAGTTTTTCAAACTCTGATCAACGATGTCCTCGAGACTTCCTAAGCATCCTTGTTTTTGCCTACCTTGATGACATCCTGATTTTCTCCCGTTCACTAAAGGAACACAGAGCACATGTACATTAAGTCCTGCAACGCCTGCAGGAGAACAAACTGTATGTCAAAGCCAAAAAATTTGAATTTCACCAAGAATCCACATCATTCAACTAAAGTAAAAGCGGTCACTGACTGGCCACCACCATCATCTAGACGAGAACTTTGACGCTTTCTGGGCTTCGCTAACTTCCACAGGCGCTTCATTAGAAGTTATAGCATTGTGGCAACTCCGCTTACATCACTCACCTCCACAAATACTCTCTTCCGGTGGAGCACTGCAGCGGACAAAGCAATCAATAACCTCAAGCATCGTTTCACCACAGCACCCATTCTTGTCTTTCCAGACTCCTCCCTTCAATTCATCGTGGAGGTGGACGCGTCCGAAACTGGAGTCGGAGCTGTACTCTCACAAAGGTCCCTAAAAGATAATAAGCTTCATCCATGTGCCTTCTTTTCTTGTCAACTCACGTCCCCTGAGCGCAACTACGACATCGGGGACCATGAACTTCTTGCAGTCAAACTTGCTCTCGAGGAGTAGAGACACTGGCTGGATGGAGCTGACCTCCCATTCCTCGTATGGACAGACCACAGAAACTTAGAGTATCTCAAGTCAGCCAAAAGGCTCAACTCACGCCAGGCACGCTGGTCACTATTTTTCTCTAGATTTAATTTCACATTGTCCTATCGCCCAGGTTCCAAGAACGCAAAACCCGACGCTCTCTCGCGACCCATTCCCATTCCTCGGGAAACTCCAAGCCTGGACACCATCCTACCACCTCAATGCCTCGTGGCCACCACCCGTCTGGAAGTGGAGAACCAGGTCTTGCAGTCCCTCGAACAGAAGCCAGGCCCTAGTAATGTTCCTCTGGGATGTCTCTTTGTCCCAGCTGCCATCCGCCCCCAAGTACTGGACTGGGACCACAGCTCAAGATTAGCCTGCCACCCAGGGGCAACCCGCACCCTATCCCTACTACAGCAACGTTTCTGGTGGCCATCCATCATGGAGGATGTCAAGAACTTTGTGGCCTCTTGTGACACATGCACCACAAACAAGACCCTAAACCGTCCTCCTGAGGGGTTTTTAACCCCCACCGCCCCTGGTCTCACATCGCCCTCGATTTCGTCACTGGATTACCCTCCTCAAACAATAACACCTGCATACTCACTGTTGTTGACGGCTTCTCCAAATCAGCTCACTTCATTCCGTTACCCAAACTCCTGTCGGCCAAAGAAACAGATGAACTTATGATTCACCACGTGTTTCGGCTCCATGTAGACATGGGGACCCCAATTCTCAGCGCAATTCTGGAAGGCCTTTTGCAGCCTCATCGGCGCCACACCCAGCCTTTCTTCAGGTTTTCACCCCCAGAGTAATGGTCAGACTGAACGAATCAACCAAGAGCTTGAGAAATCCTTGAGATGCATGGCCTCACGTGATGCAGCTTCATGGAGCCATTATCTTCCTTGACTGGAGTATGCCCATAATACTGTATACTCGCCACTTCCTCCACCGGAATGTCCCCTTTCCAATGCTGCCTTGGTTACCAACCACCACTGTTCCCCACTCAGGAGGAGGAAACTGTGGTGTCGTCAGCCCAAGCCTTTGTCCGCCGCTGTAAAAACACATGGCGACTGGCTCATGCTCAGCTCAGCTTACCTTCCAGCGTAAGGCTAACCGCCATCGTTCTGCGGCCCCCAAATACCGGATCGACCAAAGAGTCATGCTGTCCACACAGGACCTGCCTCTCAAGACAACGTCCAGAAAACTCTCGCCAAGGTTCGTTGGCCCATTCATCATCTCGAGCATTATCAACACATGTTCTGTCAGACTGGCCCTCCCTTTGTCCATGCGTCAAGTCAACCCCACTTTCCATGTCTCCCAGATCCGCAGATTGGACAATAGTCCAACCTAGAAGTGATAAAAGCATGAACTAGTTTTTCTGCATCGTTTAGCGACAATATATTTCTTATCTTGGCAATATTTCTGAGGTGAAAGAATGCTATCCTGGTGATATTATCTACATGAGCTTCAAATGAAAGGCTGGAATCTATAATCACGCCGAGGTCTTTTACTGTTGCACTTGATGGAACAGAAAGGCCATCTAAAGTTACGGTCTGTTCTAAGATTTTACTTCTAGCTGTATGCGGTCCTATGACTAGAACTTCTGTCTTATCCGGATTAAGCAGAAGGAAGTTAATTAGCATCCAATTTCTTATGTCCTGCACACATTGCTCAACTTTAGTAAGATGGCTTTTCTCATCAGGTTTTGTTGAGACGTATAGCTGTGTGTCGTCAGCATAACAATGAAAACTAATACCATGCTTACGGATTATGTTGCCCAGAGGAAGCATGTAAAGGGAAAAAAGCAGTGGGCCTAAAACTGAACCCTGCAGAATGCCAAACTCCACTAGAGAACATGCAGAATAATCACCATTTAAGTGTACATACTGATAATGATCGGTCAAATAGGATCTGAGCCAGGAGAGGGCTGTACCCTTAATTCCTACTACATTTTCTAATCTGTGAAGAAGAATAGCATGATCAATAGTGTCAAAAGCTGCACTGAGGTCGAGTAATACAAGCATAGTTACACAACCCTGATCAGAGGCCAATAGGAGGTCATTTACTACTTTAACGAGTGCTGTTTCTGTGCTGTGATGAGGCCTAAATCCTGACTGATACAGTTCATGTATGCCATTTCTATGTAGATATGAGCATAGCTGCTCCGCTACTATCTTTTCCAGAATCTTAGAGATAAAGGGGAGGTTTGATATTGGCCTGTAATTGGACAGCTGACAGGGGTCGAGGTCAGGTTTCTTAATTAGTGGTTTGATAACTGCTACTTTAAAAGATTTTGGAACATAACCAATGCTGAGTGAGGAATTCATTATTCTCAACAGCGGTTCTGTTATTACTGGTACTATCTGTTTAAGAAAATGGGTCGGTATAGGATCTAATATACAGGTTGATGAATTTGCAGAAGAGATGAGTGAAATTAGTTCATTCTCTTCAAGAGGAGTAAATATTCTAGGTTTGAATCTGACATGGCTAGGTTAACATCTGTATCAATTACATTGTTTGGTTTCAAAGCCTCAATTTTATGCCTGATATTTACAATTTTATTATTAAAAAAGTTCATGAAGCTCATAGATGGCGGCGAAGCCTTTACTGTCCGAAGACTTCTTAAGACTCGCCGCAGAGGGCGCGGCCTTCAATATCTCATGGACTGGGAAGGCTACGGGCCTGAGCAGAGAAGTTGGGTCCCTGCCAGATTCATCCTGGACCGCTCCCTCATCACGGATTTCCATAACCCGGAAGCACCTTCTAGAATGCCAGGTGGCGTCCGTAGTGGGGGGGGGTACTGTCACAATACGCCAGGTCACGCCCACGCCTCAAGCCAAGCCATGATCACCTGCGACTCTACGCAGCACACTCCACACTCCAGCCCACTGCTTCCATTTTGCCGCCTCATTCACCGGCTCAACACACCTGTTCTTCATTTCATTCATTACCTTGCTCTATATAACTCTTTCTAAAACCACCACCCCTCGCCAGATTATTGCGTGCCTTCATGCCCAATTTTCCAGCGTTCTTCTCTGCCTTGACTTTTGGATCTCGACCCATGTTCTGTTTCACGGACCTCGCTCACGTCTCACATTTTGGATTACTGCCTTTTCGGATTTCCGGTTATCGACTCTCGCTCACGTTTCATGACCACGATTCAGGATCACGGACCGTATTCGAATTCCCAGCTCCGAACCACGCACGCTCATGCTCTCGATTACTCCCCACGGATCAGGCTTGCATTCAGCGCACGCCGGCTCTTCACTCCCGCATGCTCTGCTCTAAGCTTGCGCCGCGCCTCCTTTCATTCATACAACTATCCGCGCGTAGTTCATCACAGGATAACCGGCGCTGTTTTCCATACACGCTCTGCACTTGGATCCACCGCGCCTGCTCGGACTGTGACAAGGAGACTTTGCATGAGGCAGGGTACCCCCTGGACATGGTGCCAATCCATCACAGGGCACACACTACAGGCAATTTGGGAACACCTGTTAGCCTAATCCGCATGTTTTTGGAACAAAACCAAGCATAGGGAGAACATGCACACAGACCCGAGGTGAGAATTGAACCCTCAATCCTGAAGCTGCAAGGCCACAGTGCTACACACTATACCACCATGCCGCCTACATGCAGTACAGTAACAAAAGACATTTTTTTAAATGTTACTTTAAATGTTGTTTAATTAAAAATGTAATTTAACACAAAGGTTTTGGGAAATAAATTATTCCCATAATTGAGAGCTTATTAAAATTTTGAAGGCAATCAATAGTTAAACGTAAAAAGCAAATGTAAAAATTAAGGCATGTGCATGACTATACTTGAAAGTTGCATGAAGCATAACATATAATGTGTCTCTGCTGTTGGAAGCCTACAAATTTCCTGTTTGATTTGTTTTCTAGAATAATTCTGGCATTTAGGTAGAATAACATAATAATATTTCATAAAACAACAACCATACTTTCCAAAATACAACAACAATTCACAAAACACAAAAAAACGTTGCACCAAACACAAAAATATTTCACAAAACACAGCCACATAAAAAAAAAAACACAAAAACATTTCACAAAACACTAACAAATTTCATAAAATGCAAAAATATTCACAAAACAGAGCCACATTACATTGAGCATTGAAATTTCACAACAGTACATTTTACAAAGAATTAGCAATTTACAAAACACACCTACATTTCTCCAAACACAAAATAATTCACAAAACATAACCACATTTCAGAAAACTCTCAGTTCAGAGTTTTCATTTCCTGTTTCTGGCTGTGATGTCCCAGTGTCATCCAGATTGAATCTACGGAAGGAGAGTTTGAACTAATTGGAGGATATTTCAGTAAAGTCTGTCCATGAGAAGTAATGTGTGACATGCTGTCAGCCCACCACAACATTAAAATGTGCCCTCAAACTCTATATGAAAACACGCATGAAAGCAGCAAGACTTCTTCTCTTTTAGTTTCAACAAGCGAAGAGCTAATTTATTACTCCACTACTCCACATTCTCCATGTAACTAGAAATTGGACAAAGTTCCTCGAAAAGTTAAGACGTGTGGTTTTCGTGGAATAAATATTTGTTGGAAGAGAAAACCCAAGCACTTTGTTCCATGATGAGTCACTCAAGTGGTGAAGTTCACTACAGCAGCTATCCTGGTCAGTCTAATTCTGACTCGACCAATCAAATCAAGAGTAGTGTCCTAACCGCTTCCGCAATGTTGTAACTTGGTTGTGTTTTGTGAAATGTTTTCTGTTTCGGGGAAAGTTGTGGCGCTTTGGGAAATATCTTCCTTAATGAAAGAATGAATCAAAAAACGAATGAATCATATAAAATAAGAGATTTATAATTACTTATTTAACAGTACAGTATGGACTTGCTGTAGTCTGAAAGGGTATAGTAAGTTGAGTATAGTATAGAGACAAATGGTGTGTGTGTGTGTGTGTGTGGTATCTGTTTCCCTTCTGGCTGTGGGAAAACAGGAAATAGTTCTCCACCCTCCATTGAGAAACACATTATTTCATATACATTAGGAAATAATTCATGTGCCATCTGCTTATTGTGTGTTACACTATTAAATACTTTCACTTCCTGTAACTTTTGTTTTAATTCCGTTCCATGTCGACACTTGGTTAAAATCCAGTTTGTCTTCGTTGCAAGTAAACTCGGTTTTTGCAAGCTAAGAATCTCGAATTATCATATAAACCGTCATTGTTGAAAGGCTGATGACATCTTTAAACAACGACTTAAGATATATCTGTTTCTTCAGTATGCTCTGCGATGGATTGGCACGCTGTACAGGCTGTACCCTGCCTCATGCCCTGAGTCTCCTGGAATAGGCTCCAGGTCCCCCGCGACCCTAAATACAGGATAAAGCGGTATAGAAGATGAATGAATGAATGAATGAATGTTTCTTCAATACTTGGGTTAATTAGAAATGATGGCGCCTGGGAAATGGCTGCCGTCGCGACCCTGTGGTCGCAAAAAAAGCATTTCACTGCATTTCATACTATGACTGTGTATGTGACAAATAAAATTTGAATTTGAATTTGAATTTGAAATAAATGATTTGCAAATGTTTTATTACTTGTATTTTACATTAGATATCTCCCGAATAGATTTATTTTCCGTTAAGTTTTCCTTATTTTTACATTTCTCCTATATTTTTAACATTTGATTTATTTGACTTTCTCCCCAAATTCTCACTCACTCACTCATCATCTATACCACTTGATCCTGTATTCAGGGTCGTGGGGACCTGCAGCCTATCCCAGGAGACGTAGGGTGCTATGCACGGTACACCCTGGACCGGATGCCAATCCATCCGGACACACACTCACACACTACGGGCAATTTGGGAATGGCAATTAGCCTAACCTGCAGGTCTTTGGACTGTGGGAGGAAACTGGAGTACCCGGAGGAAACCCACCAAGCATGGGGAGAACATGCAAACTCGACATGCAAGGCGACAGTGCTAACCACTACATCACCGTGCGGCCTGTCCCTAAATTCTTCTTATTGTTATTTTTGCTATTATTATCATTCTTATTTACTCACTCACTGTCTATATCACTTAATTCTGTATTCAGGATTGCAGGGGACCTGGAGCCTATCTCAGGACACTATGAGGACAGGGTGACAATCCCTCATAAGGCACACACACTTACAGTCCCACAGCCATTCATACACTACGGGCAATTTGGGAACGCCAGTTAGCCTAATCTGCAGGTCTTTGGGAGGAAACAGGAGGAAACCTGGGGAGAAACTCCATGCACACAGGAGCGGGAGACGAAACTGGCTGGGAATCGAACCCGGGCCCTGGATGTGCAAGGCGACAGTGCTAACCACTACACCACCGTGCCACCTTATTGTTATTTACAAACAAGTGATTAAATTTTTTTTTTATTAATGAAAAAATAATTGTGGCATATAAATGTGGCTTTTTTTTTATTTATTTCTTAACTGATGCATCCCAACCCCCAACCCAGGTTGTTCACATGTGCCCAGTTTCACATTAAAACATTGTAAAATGCACCTTTAAGTGTTATACACAGATTCAGTGCATGCTTTTGTGTGTGTAAGGGCTTAAAGAAAAATGTTGTGCTGTTTGAACAAAAAAAGTTTATAATTTGTTTTGTCACAAATGTGTTTTTCCCCCCAGGAGAAAACGTGATTGTTTTACGCAGTGTATGTCTTTACTAGTATCCTTTTTAAAATGTTAATTGGTGGAAAGATGGATGTATACACAAGGGTTTAAAGATCCATTATGTGCTGTTTGATCAGAAATTTTTAATCCTTTGTTTTGTACATAATCATGTTTCCCTGCGAGTCCTCCTCAGCTTACATGCTTATGCACGATGCTCCAGCACGCTTCGTTGACAGTTTGCACTTTCTCAGGAACATGATATCCTTACTGCCAGCAAACAGAAACTGAATGAACGTCTGTCTCCATATCCTGCTTCTCCTGAGCACTGGGAACTCTTGAGTGGCTGCCAAAGTTCACTGGATGGAATTCCTGACACACTACACACACAGACTCGGAGGGGAAAATAAACCAACAGCTATGTTTTAGCCGTGAAATTCAGTCTAGTGTGACTAAGAGAGAGCAGTTTCCCATCAGAGCAGAATTAAAGAGAAACTGAAAATGTTTGCACAAGCAGTGTTGCTGTGACGGTGTGACAGGAAGGTTGGACTGTGCAGAAGTGGGTCATGGCAAATTTCAGATTCATGGAATTACGACACCATCTGGTGGCAGGCAGGGCACGTTTTAGTTGCTGTGATTTTAGCTGTACAATTTGTTTATAGTTAAATTAAGGTTTTATGATGAAATGGTTAATGTCTGTGTTGCTTATTTCACTATAAACAAATTGTATGAATAAAATCACAGTAATGCACAGTAAATAATAAAAATGCTAATTTGTAGTTACTATCATTGAAGTCATTTTTAATAAAAAATTGCAGTCTGTATTTGAGAGTTGTATAGATCTTTTTATTTTCTTCATGCAATTTGTAATATATTTTAATTATCGCTATTGTTACATCTGAATGTGAATGCATTTAAATTATTACCAATAAAACAAACACACACTGATGTGCGCTGGTCTCATCATGCATGTTTGCAAAAAAACATCGATAAAAACATAGATTTTACAGATTTCACTTTATCATTTATGAAATAGTGAAATATATGTGACATAATGGGTAAATAATCCCAGTTAAGATGGAGTTAAGATATTAATCTATATAATATATAATTGATTTGTTATAAAGTAGCCAACAATATTTTAATATTAACTTTGTAGACAAATTGCTCAATTAAACTGAAATTCAAACTGTTTCCCCTCATTTACAAAATCAGGACAGGGGACTTTGACACTCAGCCTGTATTGAAACTTTTCGTGTTCTTTTCTGTAGAAGCTTATCTCAAAGCATTCCAAGCATTCCAAAAAGCGTTCCCAGAGCTAATGAACCATTACAAGACAAATAATTCAGAGTTTACATCACACTCAACCAAGTCAACCTATGATTGAGGTTACAGTCAAGAATAGCTCATTTATTTGAAATGAACACTTATCCAGTTTATAGCTACATTATTTAAAAAAAAAACATTTTTAAGGTTGAATAATTAATGAGTCTCTGCTTTCATAAGTGTTATACTT
Organism: Channallabes apus; assembly: GCA_030522415.1. NCBI lineage: Eukaryota > Metazoa > Chordata > Actinopteri > Siluriformes > Clariidae > Channallabes > Channallabes apus. The sequence goes on along the minus strand of CM060115.1, from coordinate 27,285,704 downwards.
TGACATAAAGTGTTACAAAGTACTTTTCATAAGTGTTATACTTTCTGACACTTTATAGATTTTTATTATAAGGGTCGATTTCACTATAATGTGCCAATAAAAAAAAGAGAGAGAAATGAAAAAAAGCTGAGATTTTCCATTAAATACACCACATGGAGACACGGGCAGCACACACTGTCATTGGCGAACCCATTGTAGAATACATTTATGAATACATTTTCATCCATCACATAGTGACTATAAAATGTACTCAGAAAAATAGATAATAAATAACAAATAAAATTATAGATAAACGAATAGATATATGTACAGTATATATTCACAGTTGATGATAGAATCAATCTAAAACTGATCCAAAAATGTTCACCCTGCCATGGAAGGATTAATGACGAGGTAGACATTTTTTTGTTAAAGGTGCCTTTTAATGAGCTCACACCTTCAGGTAGCAAAGTGATTCACTGTTGAAGGTGCCTGTGACTTTTTTGAGAATTTTAAAGAATTATTTAATATTTATTAATGTTTCACTATGACAGGGTGGATATGTTACGCTTGACAAACTATGAACAGCACATATTATACATATATAATTTATAGAGTATATAATACTGTACAGGGGCGTTTCTAGGATTTTCAGTTAAGGGGGGCTTAGCCCCCATAGATGTTTAACACATATTTGGCTTGTTCAGAATCAGTACTCAAATGAGTCTTCTAGATCACACACGCTGTTTACCGTATAAACCTTTTTCTATGTACAGGTACAATCAGAAAAATGTAACCAAAAACAGCATATAACTTTAAACTCACATTAATTAGCAAAATAAACACACCTACAGTATGAGGCTGGACAATGGAATAAACTATGTGGGGGCCAATAATGTCAAACATTTATCTGTTAATTCTTTGACAATACTGCTGCTTTTCGTTGGAAACAGGCAAACTGAGAAAAAATGAGAAAAATAGATGCAATGACTTCAATCAATGTTGGGGACACAGTGTTAATGTGCCTGAGAGGCTGCTGCGCTTTCAGAGAACTGAACTGTAGAGCTGAACACAGAACTGTAGATGGAAGGTTTTTCAAGTCACATGGGAGTAGGTCTCCAAATGAACAGCAGGTAAGAATAGAACATCTTTATTTTTTTCATATTACTTGAAAAACCTTCCATCTACAGTTAAATATAAATATTAAAACTTTGATCATCATGTTATCTAGTTTAAATTAGTGTTTTAGCTACATAAATAAGACAGTAGGTTCTCTATTCAAGCCCTTAAAATTTCATAAGCTACTAGGCTATTTATTCAAATTCATTAATATAGACAAACATTGTTTTAATGTAATTAAACAAAGCATCTTTTTAATAATCATTCTTTTTTTTTGCTTCTATTCAATAAAAAAAGTAACTTTTTCTAAATCAAAGTGACAAAAACCCTACTCTAAGGCTAATAAATGTATTTTATGATTTGGGACATTATTTAATACAATACAATATTTATTACAAAAAAAAGGATTTTTCTATCTAAATCACGCTGCTAGACAGTTAAACGAGAGCACTGAATGCTGTCTGTTACTATTTTTAATCATTTATGTTCATAACTCTATGGTAGTTAATGCCATATGCACTGTGTAATGTTTTATATAGACAATTAAGTTTTCCAATTAAAACAGCAGCGGCATGATTGTTGTATAAAGTAGACTATAGGCTCATAGAGTCTGTATTAAGGGCTTAATTTTCCCTGGAGGAAACGGCTGGTGTGATGAGGGTGAACACAGCGAAGATTTAACTGATTAATCCCTCATGACATTTTCTAAACTGTATTTATGAGAACGGCCTGTACTGATGCAGAAATAACAATTTTTTGGAAAACACACACCTTGCCTTAATCCTCCCTCTGTGATGGCGAATTGAAGACCGAGCTGAAAGACGGGGAGGAGCCGAAGTCTGTCCGACACTGCCGGACCAGTGTCAAGTTTATGGAGAATTTTTAGGGGGGGCTGAGTACAAATGTTAGGGCGGCTAAAGCTCCCCTAAAAATACTGTATATAGTGATACTGTATATAGAGTCTAATATGAAAATTTGAAAATATAAGTTTAAATACCTTTACACCCATTAAAAAAAAAGAAAAAATGGCTAGTTCAATGACAGGGACAGATACGAAATGCTTATTTTAAAACTTTCACTTTAAAAAATATATCAATTTCATATCATTAAACCACTTATTGCTCTCACTGAGGTTAGCAGAGCAGTGTGTGAGACATGACAAACTCATATACAATCAAAAGAAAATGGTGCACTGAAAAAATTTGGCCATTTCTAATAAAACCTCAGAGTTTCCCAATTTTTCAATACATTCATGATGAATTCCAATGTCCCTGTCATTAAACTACCCATTTTTTTCTTTTTTTTAAATGGGTGTAAAGGTATTTACACTTTATATTTTTTAATTTTCATATTAGACTCTATATACAGTATCATGGCTGTCGCTAGGCCATTTTAAGGGGGGGCTTTAGCCCCCCTAACATTTGTACTCAGCCCCCCTAAAAATTCTCCATAAACCTCACACAAATTGCTGGTCCCCCATCATCGTCCCCTTTAAATTTGATATGAAAGTGTCGGCAGACTTCGGCTCCTCTCCGTCTTTCAGCGCAGTCTTCAATTCGCCATCACAGGGGCAGGATTAAGGCAAGGTGTGTGTTTTCCGCTAAATTGTTATTTCTGCATCAGTACAGGCCGTTCTCATAAATACAGTTTAGAAAATGTCATGAGGGATTAATCAGTTAAATCTTCACTGTGTTCACCCTCATCACACCAGCCGTTTCCTCTAGTGAACATGAAGTCCATAATACATCAGACTCTATCAACCTATAGAATTTCATAATTTTTCAATACATTCATGACGAATTCCAATGAGGATGCAAAAGCAGTTTATTTTAGTGATATTAACCTATAAATTATATGCAGTGAAGTTGTGAACAATCAATACATAAATAATAATAATAATTATAATCTTCACATGCTTTTTAAAGGGTCTTTCCCTTGAGGGTAGGTATTTAAAAAAATCCCTAGTCAATGTATTTACCCCTAAGGTTAAAATGTTTTTTTTTTTTTTTTTTTTTTAAACTGAAAGCCTTGAAAATGATCAGAAAACACTGTGGCATGTTTCTACATAAAGCATTTCATTGTTCTTCCAAAGCGACCGAGAAGTGAGTAAGAAGAAAATCCTTTTCTAGAAGGTCCAAGCATTAAACTGTTGAAATGAAGAGCTTGTGTAAGTGATTCACAAAAGCAGGCGGTGCCTCTTTGCTCTATTTGCTTTGATGTCTTTGTTTTTGGTGTGAAACATAAAACAATTGTCACCAAAACCTTCAAGAACTCATTACAGCTGATTATGTCGTGCTGACATTTTTCAGAAATTCTTTATGATGCCCTGGAAAGAATTACAATCTACAGTAGTCTGGCGCTGCACCAAACACCTCGGCTCATCTGCAGTAATATCAAACCTCCTCATTTCCTCCAATATCAGGCGGCGAGCCTCGGTGACGCCGCCGTGCTCCCTGAAGCCGAGCCACAAATCAGACTGACTGGAAGCTTTTGTTTACACACTGCTCTGATGGGATGTGAAGGGAAAGTAAGAAATAAACAAAAGAAACCACCTCAAATGATGCATTCAGGTTATTGTGAGGAGACAGACCGAAGCAGAGACTCGTACTATTGATGGAGTGCAAACATTTACCTCAGTCACGGACCTCCCTAAAAGTATTCCTTTACGGAGTCAGTCAGCTGCAAAATACAGTTCTATCACTGTTGAATGCTGGCTCAGAAAGGGTTTGTTTATTTTCTATAGCAACACCTCAGAGGTTTTATTAATCACACTCCTAAAACATCATTTCTGTATTAACAGGGAGAGAGAGCACACACACACACACACCCACACACACTTTGGAGAACAATCGCACAACCGCTTAGGTCTCCTGTTGAGATTTTTACATTTACAGAAGAAGTTTCCAACATCACTTCTTCCAACATCACAATATATAAAATGAAAACTTGTTGATTTAGCGGAGGTGTTTATTTACAAGTAGTGAACATGCAAAAGGTGGAATAATCTGAAACTGGTGCCCGAGCAGAGATGCAGTGTTTTCAGGGCTCGATCCAGAGAGAGAGAGAGAAAAAGAAAATCAAGTTAATTGCCAACAAAATGGTAAATGGTACTGGCAAGCATAAAAGCTCATAAAAGTTTAAGAGTAGCTTTAAAATTCTTGAACTGAGAGAAAAAGGACATCATGGAGGAGTTTTTTTTTTTTTTAAACAGTTTAGAAAAATCTAAAGAAATTACCCAAAGGAGAAAGCTAGCACACCATTGAGAAGGAACCTTTTAAAAAAACTAAAGAAAGCACTCTGTACAAGTGGTGTTGGGATTTCTTTGGGGTAAGTAGGAATCAGGAGAAGCACAATAGCCTTCAGTGACCTGCAACTACAAAGTATAAATGCAGAGCTGATTGCTGGGAACGACTGGAGCTGACTCCTATGGTTGGGAGACATCAGAAGGCCAGAGTGACTCAAAAACCCCGAATATCTTTAAACCCACATTGTTTTCTGAGTGCCACTTGACGAGTTTGCAGAAACAGTGTTAAAGCTGATAATAATCTTTAATTATTTATAATTTTCTTTATGTTATTATTATTATTATTATTATTATTATTATTTGAGGTCTATGTCTGTGTGCCTTTCTGTACAGCAGAACTCTCTGTCTAACTTATTAATACAAAGAAATTACATTCTATAAGGTTGAGTATCTGACGCCTTGTTTACACTAAGTTGTCCTTCTTTGGTGCTCAGACAAATACACTCCCTGTTCGGTAATCGGAGAGAGAATCACAGATGAGAAATGGAAAAAGTAGATCAGATAAAGATGAAGTTTTGTCTTAAAACGACTCCAGCGTGTTAAAATTCACTTGTACCACTTCAGCGCTGTTATTTCAGACATAGTGAAAATATGAACTAATCCCAGTAAAAATATTCAGTTTATCTTTTCTAATTAATATCTATTGGTGCAGGTGTTTGCATTTAGATTTATTTTATAGTGCAGGTTAAACTTCAGGCAGAGATCTAAGTGCGCCTTGATTTCATTACGTAACACCGCACTCACAGGTTGTGTATTTTACACGCCCTCATCTCAGACTGCTCCGAATTTGTTTGCTCTAACGACCAGTGTTTTATCTCATAGTGGCGTTTCCCATTACTGTTTTTTATTATAACTGGTTTGAAACTTACTGCAGGAAAAATAAACATTCAATGATTTGTCCATACATTCTTGAAGGTTCATGTTTCATAGTCTACTTGCCTTTTTTTGGAGTAATCGTCTCCCTGAAAAGGCGGGAACGAGATGTTGCGTGAAAACGCTATGGGAACATCTTGTCATGTTGCCGGTTGTGAAGCATGTGTGTATCAAACACGCAAAATTTTGGCTTATATAACCTTGGTCGGGTGACGTCATCTGATGAGACGCACCTGCAGGTTATAAATAGGAGTGAACCGGAAACATTACTCAGATTGATTTGTCTGAACGGACGTCCAGTCACATAGGCAGTGCGGCATTGGGACGCAGCATCTCGTTCCCTCCTTTTCAGGGAACAGGGTTACAGCAAAGTAACCCGAGACATTCCCTTTCAAAGGCTACGCTCGATGCTGCATGAAAAGAGAGCTGTCAATTGGTTCAAAAGAGCTGTCAATTGGACCTTTGAGCACGATAGATAAAACCCACAAATGGGACCGTGGCTCTAGTGCCTCAACTGTTTAGCTCCATGAATGGAATGGGTAACTAAAAGGGTGTTTTCCCACAGTAACCCCATCGATCAGGACGTGGCAGGCTGAAATAGCAGTTACATACAGTAAGTACCAGTTACGCACAAGCCCGAGGACAACTTTTCCTGCAGAAACTCCAGCATTGAAACAATTCAGCAGAAGCAAATCTGCTTCGTCATGCACGAATTTTCAAATACATTCCTTTTGAGGGCATAAGCTCTTCTAGGGGAGGGAGCCCTAGCCCTTAGAATAGTCTTAATTACGCTGACTGGAAGACCAGCTTGACTTAATTGGTCCCATTCAGGGGCCGAACGTGAAGGTTCCAAAGCTCGGGCCGGGTGATGAAATATCGTTCCCTGCGCCTGATCGCCAAGACTCCCGGGAGTAGAGCTATCAGGAAAAAAGCATAAAGGCGTAACCTAGGCCTCATACGGGCCAAGGTGTCCAGCCCCAGGGGGAGGGGGGGGGGGCTGGTCGAGTCAGAGAGTAGCAAAGGGGACATTTGCTGATCTTACGAGGCAAAGACGTCCACCTATTCTACATGAAATCTCTCCCAGATTGACTGACTACTTCGGGGTGGGGTTTCCAATCCCTGTGTGTGATTGACTGGACAGTACAACTGCTCCCACATTCATATGCCCTGGAATGTAAATCGCCCTGAGGGAGATGAACCTGGTGCATGAGCACAGTCCGCCCTGGCGATTAATATATGAGACTGCCATAGTGTTGTCCACAGGCACTAGGACATGGTAGCCTCTCAACTGCTGAAGGAAGTGCTTTAGGGCCAGAAATAGAGCCATAATTTTGAGGCAATTAATGTGCCTCGGGAGAAGAAGGCCTCTCCAGCTCCCTTGGGCTGGACGGTCATCTAAGACCGCACCCCAGCCCGTGAGGGAAGTGTCTGTCGTTAGCATCTGAACCACATAGGAAGGGTACGAAGCACCTGGCACTGACCTCCTGGGGGTGTCAGGGAGAACACTTCATTCTTGAAAGGAATTCTGCATTCTTCTCCCCATTGGGGGGCCATGATCCTGGGCACATGAACCTCAGGACTTCTTTGTGAAGAAGACAATATACCAGTCTGACCTCTTTTGATATGATGCAGAGAAGGAAGGTGGATATACTGTGTGTCCAGGAGACCAGGTGGAAAGGTAGCAAAGCTAGAAGCTTAGGATCAGGGTTCAAGTTGTTTTACCATGGTGTGGATAGGAAAAGAAATGGAGTAGGAGTTATCCTGAAAGAGGAGTTTGTTAGGAATGTTCTAGAGGTGAAGAGAGTATCAGATAGGGTGATGCGTCTGAATCTGGAAATTGATGGTGTGATGTTCAATGTTGTTAGTGGTTATGCTCCACAGGTAGGATGTGTGTTAGAAGAGAAGGATAAATTCTGGAGTGAGTTAGATGAAGTGATGCAGAGCATCCCCAGAGATGAGAGAGTTGTGATTGGTGCAGACTTCAATGGACATGTTGGGGAAGGGAACAGAGGGGATGAAAATGTGATGGGCAGGTTTGGTCTTCAGGACAGGAATGTAGAAGGACAGATGGTGGTGGACTTTGCAAAGAGGATGGAAATGGCAGTTGTAAATACTTTCTTCCAGAAGAGGCAGGAACATAGGGTGACATATAAGAGTGGAGGCAGAAGCACTCAGGTGGACTACATCTTGTGTCGACGTTGTAATCTGAACGAGATCAGTGACTGCAAGGTGTTGGTAGGGGAGAGTGTAGCCAGACAACACAGAATGGTGGTGTGTAAAATAACCCTGGTGGTGAGGAAGGTGAAGAGGACAAAGGCAGAGCAGAGGACAAAGTGGTGGAAGCTGAGAAAGGAAGAATGTTGTGTAGTCTTTAGGGAGGAGTTGAGACAAGCTATGGGTGGTCAGGAGATGCTTTCAGTTGACTGGACAACTACAGCCAATGTGATCAGGGAGACAGGTAAGAGGGTAATTGGTGTATCATCAGGTAAGGGAAAAAGGGACAAGGAGACTTGGTGGTGGAATGAGGAAGTCCAGGAGTGTATACAGGGAAAGAGGCTAGCCAAGAAGAAGTGGGACACTGAGAGGACTGAAGAGAGTAGACAGGAGTACAGGGAGATGCACCGTAAGGTGAAGGTAGAAGTGGCAAAGGCCAAACAAAGAGCATATGAGGACTTGTATGCTAGGCTGGACAGTAAGGAGGGAGAGGTGGATCTGTACAGGTTGGCAAGGCAAAGAGATAGAGATAGGAAGGATGTGCAGCAGGTTAGAGTGATTAAAGATAGAGATGGAAATGTACTGACAGATGCCAGGAGGGTGATGGGAAGATGGAAGGAGTACTTTGAGGAGTTGATGAATGAGGAAAATGAAAGAGAACAAAGAGTAGAAGAGGTGACTGTTGTGGAGCAGGAAATAGCAAATATTAGTAAAAGTGAGGTGAGAAGGGCGTTGAAGAGGATGAAGAGTGGAAAGGCTGTTGGTCCTGATGACATACCTGTGGAGGTATGGAAGTGCTTAGGAGAGGTGGCAGTAGAGTTTCTGACTAGTTTGTTTAACGAGATCTTGGAGAATGAGAGGATTCCAGAGGAATGGAGGAGAAGTGTATTGGTGCCGATTTTTAAGAACAAGGGAGATGTGCAGAGCTGTGGCAATTACAGAGGTATAAAGCTAATGAGCCATACAATGAAGCTGTGGGAAAGAGTAGTGGAAGCTAGGTTAAGGGCAGAGGTGAGAATTTGTGAGCAGCAATATGGTTTTATGCCTAGAAAGAGTACATCAGATGCAGTATTTGGTTTGAGGATGCTGGTGGAGAAGTACAGAGAAGGTAATAAAGAGTTGCATTGTGTCTTTGTAGATTTAGAGAAAGCGTACGACAGGGTGCCGAGAGAGGAGCTGTGGTGTTGTATGAGGAAGTCTGGAGTGGCCGAGAAGTATGTTAGAGTGGTGCAGGACATGTACAGTATGAGAGCTGTAAGACAGTGGTAAGATGTGCTGTAGGTGTGACAGAAGAGTTCAAGGTGGAGGTGGGTCTGCATCAAGGATCGGCTCTAAGCCCCTTTTTGTTTGCTCTAGTGATGGACAGGATGACAGATGAAGTTAGACAGGAGTCTCCATGGACTATGATGTTTGCAGATGACATTGTGCTTTGTAGCGAGAGCAGGGAACAGGGAAAAGGTGGAGGAAAATTTGGAGAGGTGGAGGTACGGTCTGGAAAGCAGAGGAATGAAGGTTAGCCGCAGCAAGACGGAATACATACATGTGTGTGAATGAGAGGGACCCAAGAGGAACAGTGAGGCTACAGGGAGCAGAGGTAAAGAAGGTGCAGGATTTTAAGTACTTAGGGTCAACGGTCGAGAGCAACGGAGAGTGTTCAAAGGAGGTGAAGAGACGAGTACAGGCAGGTTGGAATGGGTGGAGAAAAGTGTCAGGTGTGTTGTGCGATAAAAGAGTATCAGCGAGAATGAAAGGAAAGGTGTACAGGACAGTGGTGAGACCAGCAATGCTCTACGGCTTAGAGACAGTGGCACTGAAGAAAAGACAGGAGTCAGAGCTAGAGGTAGCAGAGCTGAAGATGTTGAGGTTCTCTTTGGGAGTGACAAGGATGGATAGGATCAAGAATGAGTTCATCAGAGGGACAACCCATGTTAGATGTTTTGGAGATAAAGTCAGAGAGGCCAGATTGAGGTGGTTTGGACATGTTCAGAGGAGAGATTGTGAATATATCGGTAGAAGGATGCTGAGGTTGGAACTGCCAGGCAGGAGGTCTAGAGGAAGACCAAAGAGGAGATTTACTGTATGGATGCAGTGAGAGAGGACATGAAGTTAGTTGGTGTGAGAGAAGAGGATGCAGAGGATAGGGTTAGATGGAGGCAGATGATTCGCTGTGGCGACCCCTGAAAGGGAACAGCCGAAAGACAAAGAAGACCTCTTTTGAGACGGATTGTGGGGCGCGTCGCACCCCAATCCTTTTCGAGGGGTGGCCGGCTCAAAAACACACTCCTTGTGTTTCACGCCTCGCAAGAGTCAGACCCGGTCGAGACTGGGTGGCCGACAGTCCTGACTCTTGAGCACGGTGGGGAAGGAATTTCCCGAAGCCTTGTTCATATAACTTCGCCTCATGAACCTAGTGCCTCATGAAACAGGGCGAGATAGGGGCATCCAGGAGGAATGCACGATCCTTATCCTTGATGCACCTGAGATTCACCACAAGTACCTCCCCGCGAAAACCACTGCAGCCATAAAACGGCCTATAGCACGAGCCGTCTGCTTTGTTGCACGCAGAGACTGTGTCTGTGGTCCAGTGTAATTCCAATACGCCCTATCTGAAGAGCCCCGCCAGTGCTCAAGTCTCTCAGCCAGCATGGTGTGCAATGGAGCAGCAACCTGACCTGCTGCCTGAAAAGCTTTTCCCTCCAGGGAAGATGAAAGTCTACACAGCTTGAAAGGAAGTATTAGCTTTTTCAGGAAGGATGATGCCCCAGGAGAGAGATAGCCTGGAAGCATCTCTCCTATCTGGGCATCATCATATAACTCCACGTTTCCACATCAACTATATTTAAACAAATAAATAAGTTGATGGCAGGAAAACATGGGATTAATACAGCTTACTCCATGAAAGGGTTAACTCATATGGAGATAGCTAAGAGGGGGAGAGAGCGTCGTTGAGGCTCCACCCCCCCATCCCCTCCCCGACGACCCAACAAAAACTGCTGCGTAATGTTTTCCAAGTGCTTGGAGGCTATTTCCATCTCAGCGGAAGCAAGAGATGTCCTATATCCTTACCCATTCACAAGAAGCGCGGGGCGCGCTTGAGAGCGGACAGAGGAATTTCCCGATCCAACGAGGAAGTGAGAGATAGGAGGTTTTAAATCCGTCTCTCACAGCTCTGCCGGATACAGTTTTAAGGTCCAAAAATGCGCCGCGGCCCGAAGCTTCTCAAGAAATGCGGGGGCGCGCACAAGCACTTTAATCGAAGCAGTATAGTGTAGAGATCGCCCTCCGATATGGATTATCACACGGAGGGACATCTCGTTTAAAACTCTGCATATCGGTGAGTTAAACACTTCTTATTTTGCACAACGAGATCAAAGTGAAGATAAAGAATCTGAGGAATGTTTCCGGTTCACTCCTATTTATAACCTGCAGGTGCGTCTCATCAGATGACGTCACCCGGCTGAGGTTATATAAGCCAAAATTTGGCGTGTTTGAAACACACATGCTTCACAACCGGCAACATGACAAGATGTTCCCATAGCGTTTTCACGCAGCATCGAGTGTAGCCTTTGAAAGGGAACCATGCTGTATCAGTTTTGTTTGTGTTTTGTGAGAATTTTGGGAGCGTAGGTGCTTTATCGTCGTTTCTGTGTCTTCTACAAACTCTGTCTATACACAGTAAACTTTCATGTTAATTGCCTCTTTGAGTGATGCATGTAGCCACGCCCACCTGAAGGGGGAAAAATGCTAAATTTGTCCAAAAAAGGAGCTAGAGGCTGTGATGTAAACTTCAGTTCTACTAAATGTTTTGTTTTCATTTATGGCACAGATTTAACTTCAGACAAATTCCGAAGAACTAGCAAAGACAGAGAGACAGACGGACAAACAGACAGGCAGATATTTTTCTGAGACTGATTTCAGTTTCTCCAATGTATCAAACATGAAGATATCATTGAAAGAGCACGTTCTGACCAATTTACAGACAAAAACTTTCTTTTTTAATATACTGTAGATGGCTCGTATACTGCAATGGCTAAAAGGTTTTGAGAATGACACAAATATTAATTTTCAGAAAGTCTGCTGTTTTAGTGTTTTTAGATTTTTTGTCAGATGTTACTCTGGTATACTGAAGTATAATTGCAAGGATTTTATAAGAGTCAATGGGTTTTATTGACAATTACATTAAGTTTATGCAAAGAGCTCACCTTCATACTGTACTGTAGATTAGAAGAAGGGCAGCAAAGAAGCCACTTCTCTCCAGGAAAAACATCAGGAACACACTGATATTCTGCAAAAGGTACAGCGATTGTACTGCTGAGTACTTGGGTAAAGTCTTTTTCTTTTCTGATGAATCCCCTTTCCAATTGTTTGGGGCTTCCTGAACAAAAAGCATGTCTGAAGAAGAAGAGGTGGGTGTTACAATCAGTCCTGTGTCAAGAAAAAAAAAGCTGCCTTAAGGTAAAAAAGTTTAGTAACAAGTTGCAAAGTTTTTTTTTTTTTAAGTTTACTCAACTTTTAGAGATTGTTGCAAAATATTCCACATTGCTGTTTAGTTGACACAACAAGTACACAGTTCAAAATCTTAAGTTGACTCAACTTGTAATTCAAATATTTAAGTCAGCTCAAGTTATATTAACTTAATAATTAATATTTGTATTAAGTATATTAATTGATTTTAGCCTATATTTTCATCTACTCAAAAAGCTAAGATGTATCCCATGGTACCCCTTTGATGTAGTTGGGTCAAGTGATTGTTTTTCTAAATAACAATTTGACATAACAATACTGTACCTCAACAAGAACACACCAACATTACTTAAAAAACTTTATTGGATAAAATCAGGCTATATCAGTTAAATCTTAATGATTCTTTTATGTTACTATACAGTTTCATAACCATTTTTAAAAAACTAGCTGCACAGCCGGGTCTGCTGGAACGTCGGGACAAATTCTGACAAACTCCAAGTATTTATGTTGTAAGAATGGGCTGCACCATCAATCAGGGTGTGGCCCAGAAGTTGATTGACAGCATGCCAGGGTGAATTACAGAGGACGTGAGAAAGATGAGACAAATAAAGGCGCAAATATTGAGTCTTTGTAGAAACTTAATGTAATTATCAATAAAACCCTTTGACTTGTATGAAGTACTTGAAATTATACTTCAGTTTACCAGAGTAACATCTGACACAAAGATCGAAAAACACTGTAGCAGCAGACTTTGTGAAAATTAATATTTGTGTCACTCTCAAAACTTTTGCACCCCCCCCCCTCCCCCCAGCTGTGTTTGGGGTAAATCTCAAGGTTGATGAAAGAACGTGTCCCCCACGTGATCAGGAGTGGCTCATGGAGCAGCAGCAGATGGCGCTCTCTGTACATGTGTGTAAAGCAGTGTGTGTGAGAGAGAGAGAGAGAGAGAGAGAGCTGGGTTTGTGTGTGTGTATGTGTGTTTGTGTGTGTGTGTGTGTGATGCGGGGTGGAAAGCCTTCCTCCGCCGCTCCGGTGATCCACGCTGCGCTCGCACCCTTCCCACCGCGGACATCCGGCCAACTGATCCATCTCCATCCCTCCCCGATGAGATCAGCATCCTTCCACTGGTGAACTCAGGACTTGGAGGCAGAGGAGGAGAAGCAGAGGACAGGTGGAGGAAGAGACAGAACAAGACAGAACAGGAGAGGAGAGGAGAAGAGAGGAGAGGAGTGCGCCGTTTCATTCGCTCGGAGTCCGGTGAGTGCGCAGCAGCAGAATCATCCACATCCACATCCCCCTCTCCATCTCTCCCCCTCTCCATCTCTCCATCTCTCCCCCTCTCTGCCTCTTCCAGCTCGTACTCATGATGCTGTAAAGCCATGACACTCGGAAGTCGGTAGTCTACAGTGCGATCTAGCCCGAACTGCATAATGCATGTTGTAGTGTCGGATCTCACGTGTTCATTGTGCACGTTGTGATGCAAAAATGCGTGTGTTTGTGTGTTTGGAACAATGCTGGATACGCAGAGACAGTTTTTGGGAGGAAAATGGGGACGCTGATGCAAATGGGGTTCACACACAAATACACACATTCTCACACACAGAAACACAAACGCGCGCACACACACTTGTGATAAATATATTTTATGCAAACAAAGCAAGAAGAAGAAGAAGAAGAAGACAGGATGCTCTGAATTAATAAGGGTTTTTATCTGTTGTGCCTCCAGTGTGTATATTTGACCTGGGAAGGAACATCTATCTACTCTATCTTTTTTTTTTATATCTATCTATTTGCTTTCAGAGTAAAGCTTTGAAGTTCTGTACATCACTGTAAGGTGTAACCCTCTTAAAAGTTTAAAGATGCCTCCCAAGGATACCAAATGGGACCACTCAAAACAGCGAGGACGCACACTCACCTTCAGTTTGTCTGTAGAAAGTCTGTCGTCCTCAAAACTCAGAGCATTGTTGCCGTTTATAGAACTCTGCGATAGAGTGGCTTAGTGCTTAGCACTGTCGACCTTGCACCTCTGGGTAACATGTTCGATTCCCGCCTCGGGTCTGTGAGTGTGCATGTTTGCGCAAGTTTGCATCTTCTCCCTGTGCTTGGTGGGTTTCCTCCAGGTACAGATTAGAATGTTAATTGGCGTTCCCAAATTGCCCTTAGTGTGTGAATGAGCGTGTGTGTGTGTTCATCTCTGTCCAGGGTGTACCCCCCCACCTCGTGCCCTAAGTCTCCTGGGATATGCTCCAGGCCCCCTGCGACCTTGTATACAGGATAAGGCGGTTTAGATGATGAGTGAGCAGGAGGTGGCGCTATATAGAGCTCAGGATTGTGCAGTACAGAGTGCTGTATCCTTTTGTTCAGCACTAAATAGGCATTATGATGATGAATTGAATTTCAGTTCATTTTAACCAACTATACAAATATGACTGAGCACAAGATGAAAAAATGAGTCACATACGTAGTACAGATTTTCTGGTTGTGTTTCGTTGTTACTATGACCAAAAAATAATAATAATACGCTCAATTTGTTGAGCAATTTTTGCAATGTCATTCCCATATCCAAGAAGTGATAAAATTGACCCTTTATAAAAGTCAAGAAACTTTCGTTCTACCTGACATATGCAGAAACCCAAGTACACATTTTGCTGTCTGAAGTCTCTCTATTAACACACATAAGTTTTTTTTTTTTCCTTCATTGACCTGTGCTATGTTGCCAGCACGGATCTGTGCTCCTTGGGTTTTGAGGGTTAAAACTCATCCTGCGGTGCTGCTCGTACCCACTGGAAAGTGACAAGTAGATTTCCCAAGGTACAGTTTGCTACCTTTCTTTTTAAAGCATGCCATTTTGGATAACGAAGATGCAGATGCTCTTCTTCTTCTTCTTTTTTAAATTCTAGTTTCCTTTCCTAGAGCTGAGCATCATGGACTTATGCACTGTCAGAAATAAATACCAAACTTTGCATTACTGCTAGGGTGGCACTGCCAAGGGTACATCTTTTGTACTTTTTAATTGGATGGTTTGAACCTCTAATTTAAAATCTTATCCACATGCACCAGCTGAAGTAAAATGTTTACCCTTCACATGTACAATCCAGCAGCAAGACACACTACCATTTGGTACTTAAAATGCCCTTCTTGGGGGACCTATCCCAGGAGACTAAGGGCACGAGGCGGGGTACACCACAGGGTATTCAGGGTGCCAATCCATCGCAGGGTGCACATACTACAGATAATTTAGGAACGCTAATTAGCCTAATCTGCATGACTTTGGACTGTGGGAGGAAACCCACCAAGCACAGTTTGCAACATTATGCAAACTCCTTGCACACAGAGAAGACGAGAATCGAACCCAGACCCAGGAGGTGCAAAGGCGACAGTGCTAACCCTTAAGCCACCGTGCTGCGTTTTGCGATTAAGCTAAAAGTTAAATTTTTTAACCAAAGCTGAACTGTAACATGCCGCTGTAGGGGAACCATTGAGGGGGCGTGCTTTGTACCTTTAGTATGAATCATTAAACCTATATAAAAGGTAATTGAACCTTGAGGACCACTATGCAAGGTAAATGCACCTTCATGGAAAACGATACAAACAGTAAGCTCGCTGAAAAACGTGCTTGCTTTGGTTCCTTTGTATCTCCCAGAGCATTAAGCATGTGGAGTTTATCATCGCACCACAAAATCCATAAATTCTTCACTAAATGCTGTTAAAAATAGTTCCTCATTAGTTCAAGTTCATGTTCTGTTTTTCTGGCACCGAGGGTGAGTGTGAGATTCTAGCAGTGAATTTTTGAAAATGTGACTTTCCAAACCACGCAAACGTTACGGATGTTACTATAACATGAGGTCGGATTTGCTGCCGTGGCTGTATAGTGTCTCTGGACGTTGTTGACTCACATTAGGGGCGTAACCCTGACTCCGTTCAGTCACGGGCCCTTGTTCTCGTGCTGCATTAATATTTAGAAGCTCTGCCCTTTCCTCACACGGGTATTGCGCCGAACACGTGAACGTTCACCCTGCAGCTCTTTCCGCTAAGGGAGATTAATTGGGTTTGGTGTCAGTGCTGGAATGAAGTCAAATACTCAATGTTTAATGAGTCATGCTTGGGTGGGAGGTCAATGGCTGTACAGGTCAAAGGTCGCCCAGGGATTGTTCGAGGTCGCCCTGTGTGATTTCAGCGGCCTGTTAAGATTTTATTACTCGTCGCGCCAGATGACGTGATCCTTATCGGATCTCTTCCGGATTTCTACAAGATAACGTGTTTTAGATCAGTGGTTTTGATGAGTTTTTGTTTCCATAGTAACACGGAAACTTGTCACGCAATCTACAACTTTCTACAACAATCATTTTTCTGAAAGCTGTATATTTAACATTTAGGAAAAGAGTCCCCAGAGGGTCAGTGCTTTTCGAAAAACATTATCACGACATACAGTAGGAGCTTAAGGTTTTCACACGTACATGATACGTTTTCTTGTTCTAAAAGAGAGGTGAAGTGCTGACTGTTTACAGCTGCTGTAATGGAAATTAGTACTAGCTTATTTTTATTACGTAACTGTAAACAGGAAAAAATATTATGTCATTCTTTAATATACAATTATTAAACTGTTATCAAATCGTTGCGTTATAACTTGGGCTGAACGATTTTATTAAACAACACTTAGCGAATATGATTTAGGCTGCGATAAATAGCCATTAAACGTTTCATTTTGTATTCAATCATATTTCTCCAGGCTAACAGGCACAAATGATCTCATTAAGAGGACGTTTGCCAATATTTACTCATCAGCTTAAAAGTTATACATGTACAGTAGATATATATTAAAAAAAACTTATAAAAAGACTTAAATTCTTAAAAAGTTAAGCTCTACATTATTTCCTGACATGCCATTCATTACCTGTAATAAACTCCAGCCTCATGCAATTAAATAATTGCACATCTGTTTTGCAATTTTTTTGTTTGTTTGTTTGTTTTATGAGGAGTTATGGGAAAATAAAAAAGTTTTCTAGGTGAAATCATCTCACGGAAAAAAGAGAGCTCGAAAACGAAATTGGAAGAAAAAAATAATTTTAAGGGCTTTTTAAAGTAATAAGGAGATTTTGAGATGCTGTTTGTCTTGCCTACAGACATCACATTAATCTAATGATGTTAATGATGACGTCATGAATTGTTAGCCAGTTAAAATGAATTAACAGTTAACCTTTATATTATTATGTTTTGTGTAATGTTTCTCCTTTGCTCGTATATCTATTAACACGTGGACCACAAGAGGGAGCAGTTCACGCGATACACAGTTATCGTATTGTATTGTTATTGTATTTCGTCATTCATTATTAATGAGTAGATAATTATTGAACTGATTGTTCATTTGCAGACCTACACTTTGTGAACTATGAGCACATTCTTTTTTTTTGGATGTGATGTAGCGACAAAAAAAAAAACAACCTAAAGGATTACAGTACACGACATGAAACCGTCTTTCCTCAAAGACAGTTTCTCACAGGATGGTGCTTCCTCTGGTGTGTTTTCCATCAGAAGATGCGGTCAGATTGTGTTTTGGGTAATTGTCACTGGAGCTTCTGGTACAGCGGAGTGAGCTGCCAAAAGGCATTTCACTTGATTGTCTTCCACGCCATCGCGCCCGCGCTCATCCTGAGAACGCTGTAGTTTTTTTTTTCTTTTTCTTTTTTGCAAGGCAGCGTGCTAGAAAATTGCCATGTGTTTGAAGATTAATAACACAGAACAATCTTTTTTTTTTTTTTTTTGTGAAGCAGTGCTAATTTAACAGATGGACTTCATGAACGTTCCTCAAGGCCTGTTGTGTTCGAGAATAATCAACTCGTGGCCAGGTCATCAGGCGAGCACGAAGCTGCAGGATGGAAATAACAAATTAACGCTGTAATGTTGTTCAGTAATGTTATTTTTAATGTCGTTTCCTACAAACCAAGCCGGTGGGGTTTCGCAGATTCAAAATGCCGCATGTTTAAAAAAAAAATAAATAAATAAAAATAATTTCTCTCCCAATTTAGGTGACAGTACAGAGCGCCACAAGTTTTAATCGAACCCCTCATGTTTAAAACTTACAATAAACTGAAATTTAAAATTGTGGTATGATAAAACTTTGATAAAGACACAATCCAGAAGATAAAAAAAAAAAAACTAACATTGCACATTCTACATATCTTTTACAATTAAATTTTTAAAGTTTATAGTTTTTATATTTTTACATATTTGTGCATGCTTTATTTACTTTATTTAATATTTTAACAAATTCGTATAATGTAGATTTTATATTTTGCATTCTTTTCTATTACCATTTTCTCTTCTTTTCTTTTCTTTTTAGGTCCCAAACGGCTGTTACAAATTATTCATATTTCGTTATGCGAATTGTGAATTTTCAATTGATCGTATTGATAGTAAAATTGGTGTAATTAGTGATTTTATCTAAAAAAAAATGTGTAATGTCAAATTTATGTTGAAATATCGTATTAATTTTGCATTTTAGAATAAAACACTTTATCAGGTTAATGTTTTTCATTTGAAATCTAAATTGGCCAAGTTTCATCAGAATGATAGTTAATGTCATTGAAATATTTGAATTAAAAAAAGTTACAGACATTAAAAAAGGGCATGAAATTATATTTAGCGAATGCGTTTCTTTTCTATCTGATAAAAAAAGAGAGAGTCATGATTTGGGAGATAAGAAGCATTAAGTATTATGAAAAATGCTACTGTATATGATCCTGCCTGAAAAATCACTTTTTCACCTCCGTGAGACACATTTTAGCACAGATACCATGTTTTTAGGGTAAGAAAACTTTTGCACTTGAATGTATTTCAGGTCTTTTATTGAAAAGCAAACCTACGCGGTTAATTAAAGGCAAGTTAAAAAAAAAAAAAAAAAAAACGAGCATGCTTGCAAATGGCAAAATGAAAAAAATTGTACATCTATATGTAAATTAACCATGCTTTATGCAAATGAGCATATTTTATGCAAATGAGCTGCTAGTGTACATCTGCGCTCATCTACATTCTCAATTGTTAAAGCCGCTGTAGAAATAAAAATTTTATAAAATTTTAAACTGAAAGTATTCGAGTGAAGCTCCTGCACGTCCGCAAGGTCAGCGTCCGTTCTCTGATTATTACCTGCGTGGTGAGAAGACGGTCTTTCATCGAACTTTCTGGAGCGAGTTTGTTAGGCGACTAACGAGCTAACAAATAAATAATGAAATGAAAGACCTGCTGTTTAAAAGCCTGTCCTCGTCCCCACACCCCCCCAAACCCCCTCCTTTCTGTCACGCATGATTAATTTCATCGCGGGTCATGTCATGTTTCTAACCACTGGTAATATCTTTTCCTCTCGGCCTCCATTTTTTTGACAGTTAATTTGACACCGAATGCATGCTCGGGAAATTCATGTGCAGATATCGTGATGACAAACGACAGAGCCGGCTTCGAACGGACCTCAAGGCCAGCGCAAACACGCCGTGGCGTCCTAACAGTCTTTTTTGATTGTTAGTGCCATCTTTTGCGATCTCATTAACTTTCACGAGAGACAATCCTCAACTAATTCTGTTACATTAGCGGTCATAATTGAGGCTTATACACTGTATCGAGAGTGTACGTTATATAATCTATTTCACACGTAATTGGTTCTGTTATATTCCTGAATTTCTCCGTATTTTCTTTAACAGGCAAGAAAGTTTCTCTCCTTCTCTCTCTGCCTCTTTTTTTTCCTGAGAGTGTAATTACAGCTCCAGTACTGAGCTGGTGTTTACCAAGTTTGCTTTGGAGAGTTGGCATCTTGCTATTAGTGTGAAGGCCCTTTGATATGGAAATCATATTCATAGCACATCACTATGACAACATTTCATTTCTCGATGACTTTCCAACCTGCTTTGCCAACACGCAGATGCTTGTGCTTCAGTTTGCACACTCCGGATGGTGTGTAACAGATACACACACACACACACACACACACACACACACACACACACACACACACACACACACACACACATCAGTGTCTGTTTTTTTTTTTTTTGTCTGTCTTATTTCTTATCTTATGAACCATCATCAGTCTCTTTGCTCTAGAAAGGTTTGAGTAAAGTATGCTTCAGAACAACTGTTTTGTTCCTTGTTGGCCAGGTCACACGGTCTGATTCAACAGCTTATCTCCTCTAATTAAACATAAATCTCTGACTAATCGACTTATCACATGGACTTTGACCTTTGGTGGACAATTTCCTCTAGACAGAGTCATGGCTGTACCATATTCTTTAATTATTATAATTTTTTTCAGGTTGTCCATCTATTATCTGGATAGATATCTATCCACGTATGTATTCTTATTGTATTTAATATATCTTGTCATTAATTATTAATGAGTAAATAAAAATATCGGATTGTTCATTTGAAACCCTTAACTTTATTCTTTTTTTTTTTTTAAATATAATTTGTGAAGCAGGATGTTGCTTCCTCTGGTGTTAGATTCTTATTATCTCAAGAATGTTTGTTGGATTGATCATATTGGAGTTATCATTATCCGTGTTTACAAATGTGTGTCTAATATTTCACTAATAACAGGAATAATTACCCAATGAGAATAAAAATGCATCATACTGTATAAACCCATTAGTTGGAACAATCTGACCAGATCTACAGTAGCTCAATTGGAATACATTTCCAATGGGAATGGGGGTGTGAATCTTTGATAATCCATTTAATAAGTAAATATTAGTCATGGAAACAAATAATTTGAATGGTTCTCTCTATTCGAAATAAATATACTCTTTCTGTGCCCCACATGGGGATAACATTAAATGAACAACTCTCTCCCACCAGGTTTTATTTCATCCAAAGGCTATCAGGTTAGGGAAGGGCCACTTAATTAATTGTTTAGAGCTACATCTAACCAACCAGACTGAATTCTTTTAACCAATCATAACGGCAGGATTTATCAGGAAAGATGGAAATCCTAATCGAACCAAATCTCAAAGCACTTTCCAAATCTCAGAAAAGTGCTCGCCCTATCATTCGGAGATCAACCAAACAAGGCTCAAGGTCACAGCAAGGTCAAATGTCTGAAGTTGTATTTCTTTAATAGCTGCCTTTAATGTTACCAAACACTGTAAAACCCACATAAGCCTGTGATTGGCTAGTTTCGGGGAGAGAGAGCGACAGAAAGAGAGTAATAAGAATGATGCCCACCCTGCCACCCTGAGCGTCCAGCATATTTTACTCTGTCTTCCCTTCATGGTGATTTCTCAGGATTCAACTCTCCTGATGATTGATCTTCATTGCTACTCAGTCTTTATGATGCTGTTTGTCTAAGTATGTTCCCTAAGGCTGTGTTCACACTAGGCACAATTCTTCATACCATGCCCGGGTACGATTGTCTGATACAGTAAGAGGCATAAACACATATATTATGGAAATTAATGTCAAGAGTGATGTCCTCGACCTGCCTTCCTACTTTATCAGCTATGGCTGTGTAGGTCAGAGGATGAGGTCAGGATGTGCCCCCCACACACACACACACGACACACACACACACACACACACACACACACACACACACACACACAGACACACACACACACACACACACACACACACATGTATTGGTGACGTTGCATTGTAAACAGGGTTGTAAAACATTCCATGTTTGACTTTCACATTTAATCCACCCGTAGTCCCCGAGTACGCCACACCCTCCTCGAGAACCTGAATACAAACTGTTCATATTACTCAAATGTACTGGACTTTGAGGTCATACTGTATGTACAGTACTGGGATGTACTGTAGTGTGTGAGCACCCAAACAAACTCTGCAGCATTCCAGAAGTCAAATAACAGAGACTCCGGCTCTGTTTAAGTATACTGCGGTACCTCGGCATACAAATCCAAAGGCGAGTTCTTAAGGCGAAATTTTATATTGCGAAGCAAATATTGGTGCAAATATTGCGAATTTCGTGATAACAGATAATCCGTTCAAGCCACGCAAAAAACATTACCAATATTACAAATTTCCAACACTATAATCATATTTTTGCATATTGAAAAAGTCTAAACATTTAGAAAAGGTACGTAAATGAAGTAAAATATGAAATAAATAGACATTAAACCTCACTTAACCTTACAGTAGTTTATGATTCCACTTGGCACCGGCTGCTTTAAAAACCAAACTGAAAGCGGCTCTGTTTTCACTAAATCTTGCAAAAAATGCACACACAAAAAAAAGCCACAAAAAATATGTAAACTCACTTCGCTTGGCTTTCCATTGACAGAAACGATTTTTTAATGGCTCCCGGATGTCTGCGCAACTTAGCCGACATTCAGGTCGTTTCAGTTCATTGGCTCGGATGACAAAAATGTTTTTTTTTTCAAAATTTTATTTAACAGATCACAGTTCTGAGAGTAAAAACTCCCTTTATTTCTTTATATAATCCCCTGATACACTACTGCACTTACCCCAGTGTTTCACTAGTGCTTGGACACTACCTGTCTGATTCACATCTGAAACGCCGGCCTCCCAGGAACATGTGGAGATGTCTTGTAGCGAGGTCAGGACTGTATGGGGGACGGATAATAACTCCCAGCAGAGTTCCTGTAACGTGCAAGTGGTGTTGGTGAACGATTGTGTGTACAGTTCCCACAGACAGACGCGTCTTTTCCACAAATTCACAACAAGTTATCCGTCAATTATCCAGGATCAGGTGCTGAAAGATTATGGGATGCCGGGACCGTCATTCACAGCCGTACGTAAAATGTTTGCACCACTCGAATGTTTTGCTGTGGCTAAGAGTCTCATCACCTTGCTGTGCTTCTGTAACTGTCAATTGTTTTTACGTCTTCATTCACCAGAAATTTCAACACAAGTCCTGGTTTGACTTGAACACCCTTTTGTAATTTTATGATTTCTGAGAGCAGCAGAAATTTAATTGAATGTCTGTGATTCAGCAGCTTTTTCGTTCTATCAGGTTTGTTTGCATAAACAACATCTACTGTTCAATTGCTGTACAAATAAAAATGTTACAGTTTAATGTCTTTAGTCACTTTGGCACTGCGGTGTATGATTGTCTCATAAAAAAAACAAAGGAACAAACAACAACAACAAAAAAAAACCTTTCCATTTGACGGCATAATAAAAAGCGTGAACCGAGCGACTGATCCTCGTCTGCTGAGTCACGGCTGTCTGTCTGCACGTCTGTGTTTAGTTGTAGACAGGAGCAGGAGGTGAGAAGATATAAAGATGAGAATTAAGGAATAAACAGTATGCTGTGCAAGCAGCGATGCAGGAAATGTACCGATTACGGATGCACAATCCATCATCTCGGACGTGTTTTTCTCTCCCTTCACTTCACCGTGTTCTTGGTTTTATTTATTTTTTAAAACATCTATATGGATAAAGCACCAAATAACTCGATCAGTGCCACACACGTCTGACTAAACCTCATGCTCCTCCGCGTCTTTGACAAAACACAGGTATGATACATTGCAAAGATCTTCGTCTCACACCACGGACCGGAACGTGTGTATCGAGCTTTTCTATATTTAGGAGGCTATTTTTAGCAGAGCGGCCAGTTCACCGGCCTGTGAGACCTCTTCCCATGGGGTCAGTGATTGGTGCATTTCTGTCTGCAGGGGAAAATAGGGCGAGGGACGTTCACAGACATTTTAAAGGTCTCCCTACATGTGTCGTCTTTTTTTTAAATAAATAACAAGAGATTCGTTTGCACCTTAGTGAACATCCTGAAATTTATCACATCCTGTCATCATAATACAATGCTTCGAAGTACAAATAATCCTAACGTAAAGCTTTACTTACGTGGTCAGCTGTGTTACTTCTCTAATCTACTTAACCGCTAACAGGAAATGGATAGAAAAAAAAAATTGAGGAAAAATCTAAATTTTTGCCTTGACAACATTTCGAGAGATATGCCGAACAATTCGAGTGATGATAGTGGACAGACTATGTGACTCATACTACCGGTGTCAGTATTCCAGCGTCAAATATGGAAATGATGTCATTATATTTTAGATCAAGCTGAAAGTAATTCTAATTCCGAATTCTAAATCCTAATCCCAGTAGTATGGCTTCTTCCTTTACAGTAAGTCCCGTTCATGCAAACATTTGAGTTACAAACTTTCGTAAGTCACAAACATGCGAAGCGTAAAAGCAGCAGCGATGAAGCTGGTGAGGAGCAGCCAAGCAATAGCGATAGAGACAAAAGTGACAATAATTGAGAGAATGGAGCGAGGTGAAACGATGGTAGACATCGCTTGTTCTTTTAACATGGCACGATTCTAAAGAACAAGATCATGGAACATGTTAGTTTTATACTATGTGCATAGCTGATTGTGTCAGTATACTAGGACCTAGGCAATGTTTGTTGGACTTACGAACAAATTGGACTTATGAACGAGCTCTCGGAACTGAATTCATTAGACTGTATCGGTAACACTCACCTTTCCGGTCAAGGATCAGGTTTGGCAGGCCGTTTTTAGGTGCATTACTGCCATCTGCTGGACGTTAGATTGTTAACGCTGAAAAGTACAGTATGAGTCACGTAGTCTGTTCGCTATTTGAGATATAAAATGTATCTCAACATCTCACAAAAAAAAAAATTTTCTCTAATGTTTTTTTCCCCACCCATGTGCCTTTAGGAGCTCAGTACTAAGCACCTTGTTAGAATACAATATTATTATTATATTATCTGGCTAATAATCTAGCTAATGCTCGCCTATCATCTAATTTAACCAAGCACTATCAAGCTTTATGTCGTGATCAATGCTGCGCTGGTGCGGCTCATGCAAACATGTCTATGTCGGATTCTGTTCCATTAAAATCAATAAGAAAGCACAGAGCTATTTTTATTTATTTGCAGCCTTAAAAAATTTTAATAGATTAACAACAACAAAAAAAAAATCTTTGCACTTATGTGGAAAATTGTTTGCTACAGTATGTTTGTTTTAGACTCTGACAGAAAACTATCCAGCGTTATGTGAAATATATTGTATCAACAAGAGCCAAGGTCGCTAGTGAGCTCGGAAACACTTTATTGATTCATTCATCTTCAGTAAGCGCTTCATCCTGGTCAGGGTTGTGTGAATCTATCTGGAGTCTATACCAGGAACCCCAGGGTGCCATTACGTTGCACATTGCTGATGCTAAGCTCTCAAAGAGGTTAGCATCAGGACTTAAATATTATGTGATTAAAATAATAAACCAAGTTAGTTTCACGCTAGCTGACATTAGGCTAATTATAGTTAGCCAGGTTTGTTATCAAGTTGGGATTAGCATGTAGTTGTTGGTAATCTAGCTAACATTAGGCTAACTGATGTGTAAATCAGGAGCGCTAGGCTGCTAGCTAATTTTAGTCTTTATTGGTAATGTCAATCATTTAAAAAAATTAATCTAGTCAATCACAGTCGATTAATCAAAGTTAATTACAAGTTTTAAATACTCAGATTTACTTGTATTATACAGTAATTGTGCAATGTTGAAATAAAGAACAAACTGGTTAGTGGAAACAGATTATGCAGTTTTATAATATGTTAAACATTAACATTTAACAAATATTAAATAATAAATATTACATCTCTTCTTAAAGCAGTGATCATATTGTGAGCTCCTGTCAGCTCCTATAGTGGCGACCTCATCCGTTAGCTACTTTTCAACTTCGCTAGCGCTATTGGCTAAAGCATGCTTTTGCAAAATGTCTTTCTTGTGTGTTTAACGCCCAGAGTGAATGAGTGCTATTAGTATTTGTCAGTGATTAGATGTGCTGTTACACAGAGGTCCCTGTAGTTACTTACTGATGTTCTAATGGTCTCAGTAAGTGCAATAGAAGTAACTTCTGTATTCTTGTAAAAATCGTTCCCCTTGAAGGTCGCTCGAGCACACAGCTTTGATTTTATCCAGACTTCCATCTAGAAGCTTTTTATAGTGAAATTGCCGTTAAGCACCTGGCGATGTTTCCTCGGTCGTCTTATTATCCATGTTATCCTGCTGTTGTTACATCACGATTATAGGAAGGCATTAAGGTCAAATCGGGTTATATGTTTAAGTTGCTTTAAAAAAAAATAGTAATGCATTAAAATGTCTAGAATCTGGTGCAAATGGTGGGATTAAGATCTCAATTTGGACTATTATTTTAACCACCAGTTGCTGCGTACATATGTGATGCAAGAAGAAACGTCCCTCTGAAAAAAGTGAAATAACCATTAAGATTAATTTAAAAAGTCATCTGTGACTAACAATTTCTAATGTTCACTTTTTTTTCCAAATGAAAGTGTTCTACTGGGAATCTAGTGCACTAGGAGGACTTGCTATAGCCTATGCAGTGAGCATGTATAGTTAATAAGAAGCTCTCTGGGATTCAGTCTGTGTATTTGAGAAGAGTACATTTAAAATAAAGAAAGAAAAGAAAATCTTTGGTGAGTTTAAGAATTTATTATGGTTCCCTTGTCCAGTGCTGAATACTGACTTTCTTTCTGGAAAATACTCATGTCATAAAACATGAACGGATTTTCAGGGGACCTCGGAGAAAAAGTCAGTGTTTTTCACGCTCGGTTGAAACCTTTCCAGGAAATCATCAAAGTCCCAAACGCACACGAGAGATTCACAGAGCTGAAATCATTTAGAGTAAATAACGAGCGCTAGAGCAGAGGCATCGAGGTCTGAGCCCGGATCAGGTGAAAAAGCTTGTCAGGTTTTTTTTGGTTTTAGAAGAGCCTTTACCAAGAACAGCGACGGTCAGCGCTCGAGCATCTCAGCACCGACTCCCTGCAGCTCGAAACTGTGGCAACCATTAGCAGTGCCGTTACCATGACATCAGTCTGTTGGTGATTACGGGGCTCCTTGCTGCGCTCCGCCGGGAGTCGAGGGTGGCCGTCGTCGTGGTGACAGGGACGAAGACAAAAACCAGTACAAGAAAAGGAGGTGCAGTTTGATTTAGCGATTTAGGGGTAAAAAAGTTGAAAGGTCCGAGGTTCTCTAAAAATCCTATCACTGGACAAGGGAACGATAATACATTCTTAAACTCACCACAGATTTCAGTGCTTGTCAAAATGATGTGGCAGCGTTAATTTGTCTGTGTTGGAACACTGTTGGTATTGACAGAGTTATGAGACTGAAATATTTTCTGAGAGCAGCTTCATATTATATATAAACCCAGTGACCACTATGCATGATGGTACATCACTTTATTCACTTCCCTTCTTACCCTGACACGCCCATCGCTCTGGAATAGACTGAATCTGGACTCATCAGGTCACATGACCTTTTTTCCATCGCTCCAAAGTCCAGTCTTTATGCTCCCTAGCAATTTCCATGTTTTTTTCTGATGCGTCTCACTAACAAGTGGTTTTCTTATGGGTACACAGCTGTTTATTCCCAATCCTGTGAGTTCCTATCACATTGTTTTTGCGTGTGTGCGTGTGTATGAAAGTGCTCTTACTTTCACTATTAAACACAATCTCTCACTCTATCATATAGTGTTCTTTATTATTTTCCCACAGCTACAAGCACAATGCTTGTGTTCAATTAAAATAATTTTAAGCTGTAATGCTTTAGAGATTAGAGATTGGTGCAGTGTCTGTACTGCTTATTCGCTGTGGGGTCACAGAAGTTTGGAAACGGCAATCAGCGTACACAGCATGCCTTTAGGACTGTACTGTAGGAGGAAACACCAAGCACATGGAGGACATGCAAACTCACACACACACAGACTGGAGACGGGAATCGAACCCCAACACTAGAGGTGCGATGCGAAAGAGATAAACACTGAGCCAGCGTGCCGCCTGA
Organism: Channallabes apus; assembly: GCA_030522415.1. Taxonomy (NCBI): domain Eukaryota; kingdom Metazoa; phylum Chordata; class Actinopteri; order Siluriformes; family Clariidae; genus Channallabes; species Channallabes apus. The sequence continues at coordinate 27,257,944 of CM060115.1, read as the reverse complement.
CATTAGAGACGATTACATGCTTATTTTCGGAAATATCCAGTATCAAATATCACGAGCACTTCAGCTGAAATTATATTTCAGACCAGGACTAATCACAGGTTTAGCTTATAAAGGCCACTGGTCTAAATACAATCCTTAAGCACAATCTAATAAATCAAACCCTCTATGAGCACGCAGATGTAAAAATAGATGATCTCAACCACTTTATTATGTTTTTAAGAAAAATACCAGGTTCATGTTTCAGTGTTAATTTCTTTCCTTTATAAGCTTTTATGTGCATGTGAGAGCCTTTTAACTGTGAAATTAAGATATTACCAGGAGAGAAAAATGCATTTAACCTTTGCTCCTTAATTTCATTGTGTGATAAAAATGCCAAAAAAGAAAAAAGAAAAGGAAAATCATTCCTGTCTCGGCGACCCACCCCTCCTGTGTTTTTGAGAATGTGAGAAAGAAAGCACTATTGTAGTCAGAGTGGTGATATTGTGCAGTCGGCACGGCGTGATTATTGAATTTATCTCTGCTGCGGCACCAGAGAGAACGAAATTTGGGTCTGTTCTTGTGGCCTTTGTCTAAATGAGTGTGTTCATGGAGTGATAAGCTGCAGAAAGGCTCCTTTGGTAAGACACTTCTTTTCAGCGCTGGAATCAGGTCGACCTTGGAGATAATACCCGGCCTTGTCCCTGTTTGTCACATTCGAGGACAAACCGATTATATTCTCCAGAGGCTCGGCCGAATATTGGAGCTGTCATCCTCTCGCCCACGGCGCCATTGAACTCGGTCGGAATCAGACATGTGCCGATTGTCTGCTGTACGACACACTGCGATATTCGACAGCTGACTAAAAGGTTATGAAAAATGATTTCGAGTTCGGCAAGGAGGTGCTGAACACCTTTAGATCCAGATGTTACAACCGGGAGGATCTTAAAGCTGTTCAGAAGGAACGAACCAAGTTATACAAATTTATGAAGCTGTTATAGAATATTTGTATTATATTTTTATTATTTGATTATATAAGGGATAAAACACTGTGTGTCATACAGTTATATGCAAATGACTGTAACAACTGTTATGTGCTGTGATAAAGCGATCTTATTATGTTATATAAAAAGATAAAATTCTGATATAAAGGACACCATGATGTACACACACACATGGGTTCATTCACAGGTTTGATGGTACCCTTTAAATAAAAATGTAAAAACCCACAGTCAGGACTGAAATAACTTGTAACTGACAAAAGTAAACAATTAACAATAATTTTTTGAACATCGACTAATTTCTAAATTTTTTTCAACAGAATCATTTTAAAATCCAGACGTAATGAAACTCACCTCTGCAAATTAATTTGGTGTCGCAAGAAAAAGGTTGAAAATAATTTGACCATAGTGAGATGTTGAGCTAAAGTGTCCTGTAATCACCATGACGTGTCCTCAATCTTTCTAAGCACTTAGTCACCCTGTTTAAAAGGTGAAAAGTCGTCACGCTGCTGTTTGACATCATGGTGTGAACCACACTGAGCGAAGGTGAGAGAGGAGATCAGAAAGGACATTATTCACAAAGACGTTTAAGGTCCATTGGACTGCACCCAAACACAAGAGGGCGTGGCCACAAGAGGACAGCTGACATCACCTTGAACAGGAGAAAGATAATGCAAACACGAACCAAAGAGTCAAGGAGTCAACTTCCAAAAAGATTCAAGGTGAACTCCAAGGTCAAGGTGCAGCACATCGGTGTCAGCTCGCACCATTCGACACATCATCTGTTTGAGGAAAAGATGATTTAATGGAAGACGACCCAGAAGGACTAAAGTGTTGAAAGCAAATCATAAAAAAGCCAGAGTGGAATTTGTGAAAATTGATACTGACGAGCCAGAAGGCTTCTGGGAGAATGTCATTTGGACAGATGAGACAAAGCTGGTGCTTTTTGGCAAGTCACACTAGCTGTATACAGTATGTTAATTGACGGAAAAATTCTTGTCCAGGCTAGTTATTATTATTATTATTATTATTATTATTTGTTATTATTATTCTGTTGATTAACATTACTCAATTTGCATTAAGCCATTATTTAATACTAGTGTTACTGTAGTACTAGTCGTTGACGGCTAATGAGTTTTTAGAAATAGTTAAAAGGGTTAAAGCTAAAATAAGCTGATCAGCATCTGACACATAACTGCTCAACATTTTGATATTTATGGTGCAGGTTCAGTTTTCATAGTGTATGCACCTTTATCTTCAGAGTAAGCTGTGCTGTGTTTGTGTTTGGTGGGGATTGTTGCATCATGTTGATTGGCTCTGTTGAGTGATGGGTATGGCCACGCCCACCTCGAGGCACAAGCCTTGAATCGATCCTTTCCGTTGGGTGAAGCATATAGCCACACCTACCTTGAAGTACAAAGCACTAGATGCTGTGGTATAATCTGGCACAAAACTTCTCATAACGTCCCTTTCACTCAGCGTTTTCATTGCAGATTTACAGTAACTTCAGTTTCGTTAAATTCTGTCCAGCCAGTTTTGTGTGACAAAATCAGAGTGGATGGGCAGAAAAATACAGAACTATTTTCCGAGACTGAAAAATGTACTGAACATTTTTCTGAGACTGGTTTCGGGTGCTTCAGTGTATAAAACGTAAGGATACGATTGAAAGAGCGAGTTCTGAAACAATGTACAGACAAAACCTTTTATTTATATACAGTAGATAACTTTTGTTAGATTTAAGTTATTTCAGTGCCCATTGTGGTTTTTCTTTCTTTAAAGGAAGGGAACCAACAAATTCGTTCCTCTGCATTAAAAACATTCGTTATTTGTCATATTAGAAGTCTGTACTTATTAACTGTAATCAGTCTTCATTTTTTTCAGTGTTAAAAAATGTGGGAGGTTTATTTACCTTACTGTACCTTGTTGTTGTTGTTGTTGGTCTTTCGGCTGCTCCCGGCAAGGGGTCACCACGGCGGAATATATAGTCCGCACTACAACTTGGCACAGGTTTTACGCCGGATGCCCTTCCTGATGCAACCCGGGCTTGGGACCGGCACTGCATCCAGTGGCTGGGGTTTGGGCACTGGCTGGGAATTGAACCCGGGCCTTCTGCATGGCAGGCGAAACACCTCCCACTGCGCCACCAGTGCCTTTATTTACCTTTCCTAACTTTATACATTTTTTGTTTTGTTCACCAGATCATTCCATATCATAGTTGGGTTAGCAATGTTATTACAGTATAACTTTAGATGCAAGTCTTTAACAACACACCTTAGAAAAAAAGAAGCAAACAATATTTTTGACAGCTCTGTTAAAGTCCCACTGTCAAGGTGTCTTTGGTTTACAGGGTTGCATGCTAACTAGCTACGTAAATCATTAGCCTCACTCATTAGCCAGCTTATGTACATTGTAAAAAAATTACATCAGTATTTATCTGAGAATTGTTTTTGGTATTAAGAATCATATGACGTATCATTAAATTTCTATAGTCTAGAATTCAGGTTAGTAAAATCGGAGCCTCTGAGGCTGAAATATTGATCATTAATACAAGTGACTGAGACAGGGTTTTTCAGTAGCGTCCAGAACACGAACATTAAACACTAATACTTGCTTTTAAGCCTGGGGTTTAAAATTTAAATATCAGCCATAAATGTCATTCCACATTTATTTTGAGTGATTGTGCAGAAAACCCCCCATGAAGCTGAACTCCTCCTGGCTGGAGATGAATATCTTATAAGGAGAAATATGTTCAAGTTAGAATCGTCTATGATTGTGACATGGCTCGAACTCCACCCTGCTTTGGGAATTGTTATTGTTTGGGAACTTTTGGTATTAAATCCATACAACATGCTTTTAACTCATCTTCCTGATTATCTGTTTACTAGTTTCCCAGCAACAAGATCATCTTTACTTTAACTATTTGATAAATGTATAATGTGGTTATCAAGATTTTAAGGGTTTTTGATTAAATCTAGATTAATTTATTGCATATTAAATATTCCTGAAGCCTGCGAACATGTATAATCTTCATAACCACATTAAAATTATTTTCAGCATATTTAGTAATATATTTAGGTATATAAAAAATGTAGATAACCAATACTGATATATCATACACATTTAACAGATATTCTGTTACATTTTTTGTTAAATATACCCAATGTTTCCTTTTTAAACATTATGTACAGTATTTAAACACACTTCAGAGTATTTTTTTAAACTAAGTTCAACAATGTATCTTGTTTTGCTGGCAGACATTTAGAATAATCTTACCTTAAAAGTAATATTAAGAAAACTGATTAATGTTCAGAATATTTATGTTCTAAGGTCTCTAGGTTCTAAGGTCCTTATATCAATATTCTGTACATGTATCATTATTGGGGTGCAATTAATCACAAAACAAATGATTTAACTTAGCATAGTGTGACAAATGTGCCACAGAATCAGCCAATATGACTTTTTTCTGAAAAGGGTTTACCTTGTTTCTGTCACGTTGCCCGATTTGGATGGGCTACTCGTATTGAGCTGGAAAAGAAAGTGTTATGGAGAAGGTGAAATAAATAAGGTTAATTTTATTGAAACAAAGTGGATACATATACAGTTGAAATACAGTACAAGTTCTAGTGCTGATGTTGTTATTTTACCATTGTTAAAAAAATATGAAAGGGCAAATTCTATAGCACTTGCGGGAATGGTCGTTTGTGTATGATCTGGCAACCCTGGTGGACGTAAAAAATTAAAAAAAAGAATGCGGGAAAGTGTTTGAGTGAGTGGAAATACATTGTGTGCGTTCAGAAGATTTAAGCATGCGGATATTTAATTTAAACATAGTCACTAACGAGGCCCAAATAAAACACCATACAACAGCAGTAAAAACGGGATAAAAATATCCCCAATATATGAACGAATTCTGTTCTGAGAGCTTGTTCATAAGTCCAATTTGTTCATAAATCCAACAAGCATTGTCTAGGTACTAGGATACTACCACAATCGAATATACACAGTACGCTGCACCCACATGACAATGTACACCGGACATGTGATCTAACTTCCACGAGTGAACATGTGCGAACACACGTTCGTATCTTCCAAAGTTCATAACTCGAATGTTCGTATGTAGGGGCCTTAATGTACTTTGCACAATCATAGTTAAACTTTGCAATTAATCTTTGGTTTATTCCTCACCTCAGCGAATTCTAGTATCTCTGTCCTTCCCTTTAGACATGGCAACATGCTGTGTACTTCCTGTAGAAAAAAAAAAAAAACCTCTGCCCACTTTTTCTCTGAGAGTAATGAACTTACAGCTGGCACTGAGATAAGAGATTAGTCTAATTAAGCAGTGTGTGCCTCTATAAGAATAGAAGTTTCCTCACTTTAATCTGGGTTGGAATTTCTCTACAGACCTTAAAGCAGAAATCAATAGAAGTCTGGACACTTGCCCAGGAATCAAAACAAATCTCAGTCGTTTACGCCAACGTTATCTACCTTGAGTTCTTCATTTTGCAGGTAGCGTGTTTGCCGGTGTAAAAAAAGACACCAGAGTTGCAGACTTAACCAAGTAAAGCCTTCCAAGATAAATAATAAAATTTGACCTCTCTTGTGGACGTGGTGCCTCCAAAACATCTCTGCTTACTTACTGAAGTCTGTATTTTACGCTCATCATCTGTGCTGGTAAATTCTCAAATCTGATTGGTCAGAAGCTGCTGATTAAATTTCCAGCACTGAGTGTACTAACAGGTTTTATTTCATGAATGCGTCATCGTTGCTATAGTAACAGACCGTTCACAGGGATGTGTATGCCAGATGTTTGGTGTAAGCAGAATAACACCTGTGTGTGAATGTTGATATGTGTTGAGGTGTTTATTGAACTTTTATGAGATTAATCACCAGTTTCAGTAACATTCAGAGGTAAACTGTGAAGTTGCCCAGAAACATGACCTGCTGTGTTTTTTTGTTTGCTTGTTTTATTAATTTAATGATGTATAACTAATTAGTAATTAGTTGCTACTTGATATTGCATCTACATGGATATTGTGATAAATGGGAACACTGTACATTTTTCTGTGTTATCATGGATTATATGTATTTTAAGTTAAATTTTATTCACAAACTGTCTGAATGTTTATTAGATGTTATAATAACTTAATCATTTAATTTGAACAATGTCAACTCGTCAGGATAGAGAAATATTTTCATGTATAGGCCAGTGTCAGGGTCGGTGTTGCAGGTTCGATTTTCTTACCTGGAGGTCTTTGTGCATGGAGCTTCTGTGCATGTTCTCCCCGTGCTTGGTGGGTTTCCTCCGGGTTCTCCGGTTTCCTCCCATAGTCCAAAGACATGCAGGCATATAGCCTAGGGTACATGGTGATAAATATCAAGTATCATACTGTAGGAACACCTTTAAATATCATGATATGATATTTTGGTCATATTACTCTACTCTAATGTAGCTGAGATAATATTTCATTGTGTTTTTTTAAATTATGTTTAATAATTGAAATTTGTTGTATTGACGTGAGTAGCGAGCGAGAGCATTTAGGTAGTTAAGTCTGGGATTGTCATCTGGTTCTGTGAAAACAGAAATACCAGTTAAAACTGTATGAATTATTGATATAAAAGGCAGATAATTCAGCTCTCTCTCTGAAATCGAACCATCTGCTACCTGCATCAATGAGTGAAATTCTCTCGCTGAATACACACATTAGGATAAAATGACTTGTTATTCTTTTTTTTGTGTGTGTGTATGTGTGCAGGGAATGTTAAATATCACATACTGTATTTTTAGGCGTATATTAGATTTTTTTATTAGCATTTTTCAGTCCATTTACAACATGTTCGTGAATTTTATGTAGTAAACCAGGCGTGATGTATTTTAAAACTCTAACTATGCTGTAAAATAACACACACTCGCTTTGGTAGTGAAATATGTTGATTGCTCGTTCTTTTTTATAACAGTATTGAATGCAGTTACAAGTTTCAATATTTCACTATGTTTCCTTTTGAGTAAATTTTGTTTTATGTCTATATTAACATAAGCACTAGAGGCTCTGCGTGGTCTACTGTTATACACACAATCTCATGTTTCTTACTCTTTGCTTACAGACATATGGTTGGGACCATCTTGGGTTCCCAGGCCTCGCTCATGAGTACACAAATAATTATGAAAACATAATGTTTACCACCTTGTTTAAAAAAAGAAGACAAAGCATTTGTTAAAACAAAAATTTAAATTCAGGGTGTATCCAAGGGTTCAGCATGGATAGCGGTTGAGATCTCTGCCCATGTAAAGGGTGTTGGAGGACATGCTCTGTCATCTCCCATCACACCCCTGTGCACCTGTTGAACACCGTATTCCAGATTGAGTTCCCCTTTTTTTGTTATAATTTAGCTAAAAGATCATTAGTGTGCTGATGCTGTGATGTCTGGATGCCGTGGAAACTCCAGGTCCAGTTCATCCTGAAGGTGACGGGTCAGTGGGGTCGAGTTCAGGTACGGCTCACCCAAGTTCTTACACCTTCATCAAACTTAACACACCAACACGTCTTCATGGAGCTGGCTTTGTGGATCTCACAGGGGCGTCATCGTGCTGGGGTTGGGGTTTCTTGGTTCTTTTCTTATTTTCCTAATTTCTTGGGTATTTCTATAGCACTCAAGGACTTTGTATACAATTGTGTGCTTTTGTACAACGTTGTAGCAGCAGCTACAAACATGTTGGCCTTGTAGTGTATTAAAAAAATAAAATACAAACCATACACTAATAATGTGATCAGCAGCCGTGATTCAATGGAATCCTACAGCAGCAACAGCAATAATTCATAACAGAGAGGAAGCTTTTTTTCAGTGAGAGAACATGTTGTTTTGATTCAGATGAGAAAACAAACAAACAAAGAAAACCCCAAAGTCTTTAATAATACAGTTATTTTAATTTTAAATATTAATATAATATACATGGCACGCTGTCCAGGGTGCACCCTGCCTCGTTCCCTGAGTCTCCTGGGATAGGCTCCAGGTCCCCGCGACCCTAAATACAGGATAAAGCGGTATAGAAGATGAATGAATGAATATAATATACATTTCTGTTTGGATGAGGTTCGATATTTTCTTCGTTCTATTAAGTACTATTATTAAGTAAATTTCAATTGCACAATCATAAGCATGTATAAAAAATGTACAGCGCCATCTGTTCAATTTTGAGATTAACTAAATATTTTTTCATATATAATCGATAATTTTTATAAAAATAAAACATTTGCATATCTTCTCTTCCCGTTGGCCGATTGTGATGAAACAATTACCTCAGGCTTGGCCAAATGCAGCTGTGAAAACCCCATTAAAATTCATTCAGTAATTTTTATGTGATGCTTGCACAAACAAACAGAAAGACAAAAATAAAAAAAATCATATTGATGTGTTCTATTACTCATCTTACGTCAGCCCAAATGATTTTTTTTATTATATTACAGTTTTATTATATGTATAGATAGATAGTATATGGTTTAGGTGGCATGATGGCGTAGTGGTGCACTGTGGCCTCGAACCTCCAGAGGCAAGGGTCTGTCTCTCTGTGTGTGTGTGTGTGTGTGTGTGTGTGTGTGTGTGTGTGTGTGTGTGTGTGTGGAGTTTGCTTATGTTTTGGGCACTCTGGTTTCTTTCTGTCTTTCCAAAGACATCTGCAAGTGTGTGTTAGTGTGTGTGGTACCTTGTCCTTGGTATATACTGGTGCAAGTCCCCGTAATGTAGGCTCCAGGCTTCCCATGACCATGTACAGGATAAGCGTTATAGAGAGAGAGTGAGAGCATGTGGGTTGATTTAGCACATAATCTGGCAACCCAGATACACATGAAACACAGAACAGCACCTGCTTGACATTGAGCTGATCTCTCTTGTTTAAATAATTTCCTTAATTATGCAATGTTTTAACCCGCGAATAAAAAAGCAGCAAATGTTTTAGATCGGATGAAAACTTGACCCCCCCTGAACGCGGGCTAATTGTAATACAAACAAGATGTTGATTTATTTTGTTCAAAGCTAGCACAGAGATAAAATGCTAAGCAGTACACCAGTGATACACGTTAGCATGTTACATAGCAGTGGTGCGCCTGAGTTGATTTTATTAGCAAAAAGAATTAAAACAGTTTAATTTAATATACAGTTCTAGGTTTTTCTTAGTGTCTAGATTTTTCTCTACACTCAGCGCTGCATTGGGTCTCGTTCCAACACCAGTCTGAGGTGAAACACGCTGAAGAGACTGTTAAACACTGATTGAAGTCCTCAGGGATGCTGAGAGGGAAAATAAAATAAACAAATCAAAACAAATGAAAAATTCCATCCAGGAAGAGGCAGAGAACCATGTTTTGCATTTTTTCCCCTTCGATTTGTGCTCCAGGACAAAAACAATAAAATCAAAGTTGCATTAAAACACAGGAGATAAAATTCCTGACTAATAAATCAGCACGTGTGTGTGTAACTGTATAAAAATCATTGCGGCGTAAAAAGAAATCCAATAAAATCTGAATTAAATTAGAGCGGTGTGAAAAAAAAATGTTTGAAATGACTCCTTGACGTTCTAACACTTTGCAGTTTCGTCCCTTTCATTAAAAGTTATCGTTTAAGAACCCCTGACAGCTTGTCCGCACGTTAGCACCACAGCGTTCACACGCCCGAGAGTTTAACCGTGACACCCGGCACACAGAGGAATAAAATAATCGACGTGAGAATCAGGGGAATTATAACCGAGATCTGACGTCTCTCGCCGGCTAATTACTGCTGCTTATGAGAGCGTGAATGATGAGAAGCCCAGAGTGAGAAGAGGTTTACCGCCGTGTCTCTCTGATCCTCACCACCAGTGTGGGTGGGTGTGTGTGTGGGGGGGGCAAATACACCCCGCAGCCAGAACCCAATCAAACACCCACACACACTGTCTCACACACCCACCGTCTCACACAGCACACAGCACTCAGCCACAACACTATCACCCCCCACATCCCCACCCCCCTGCCAGACACACTCACACACACAGTACAGTACACACCCTGCAGCCAGAACACCATCACACCCCTCCCTCCCCCCACCCCTGCCACACACACACACACACACACACACACAGTATACACCATTCAGCCACGTACAATGAGATACACAACCTCTCCTGTACAGCTGAAACACACAACTCTCTCACACTCGCTTTATTTGTGCTTTCAATGTTTGTTTGTTTTGTTTGTTTTTTTTTTCCAAAAATTCTTTCTTTCATTTTCTTGTTCTTAGTTTTATTTCTGTCTTTCTCCCCTGCTTATTTTTTTCTCTGTTTCTTTCTCTTAGCTTTATTTCTTTTCTCTTCTTAGGTCTTTCTTTCCTTCGATCTTTCTTCCTTCTTGTCTCTATCTTTCTTCTTTTTTCTTTCTTTCATCCTAGTTGTTTTCTTTTTTTTCTTACTATCTTTCTTATTAGCTTTCCTTCATTTTCTCTTATTTTTGCTTTCTTTCATTTTGCAAGTTTCTGTCTTTCTTTCTCTTAGTTTGATTTCTTTGTTTCTTTTGTCTTAGTTCTTTCTTTAATTTTCTTGTTCTTAGTTTTATTTCTGTCTTTCATTTGTCCTGGTCCTTTTTCCTTTCTTTCTTTCTTTCTTTCTTTCTTTCTTTCTTTCTCTCTTTTAGTTTTGTCTTAGTTTTCATTCGTTTCTTTCTTTCTTTTAGTTTTGTCTTAGTTTTCATTCGTTTCTTTCTTTCTTTCTTTCTTTCTTTCTTTTCTCTTAGTAGTTCTTCCTTTATCTTCTTGTTTTCTTCCTGCTTTATTCTTGTCCATCCTGTCCTCAATGTGCAGTGGTGTACATCTTGTCATGTCTCGAGCTGCTGTTAGTTTTTTTTTTCCGAAAAATGAAAAAGACCTTTTTTTTTCCGTTTCCTTTGCTTTTTTTTGCTTGCACCTTACAGAAGTAGAATATTATGCATAATTCAGGATTTAATATCTGACCTTAGGTGGAAGTAAATTGGAGGCATCAGTCACACGGGGCCGGACGAGCAGCCACGCAGGACACCGGCGCTAAATTACAGGCTTGATGGGTTTTAGAAATTATGGCAATTAATTTTTTTCATTTTAATCAAGCTAAATGTTTTTTCTATTACCTGTGAAATATTTATGGAGTTCCATATTGATTCGTGATCCGTGGCTCATGATGTAATTGATCTTACTCTCATATACTGTATGGTGGGATTTTTTATTTTTTTTTAAGTCACCATTTGATATTTATGAAGCACAGCCGCAGTGGTGATGATGCCTGTTCATATTTAATGGCTTTTATGCTGGGTGCGATGAAACAGCTCAGTTCTGTACTCGTCTGTTGGTAGTTCTACTGAGCAAAGAGATAATTAATTGAACTAAATTGCATACGATTGAATCTTCAGTTTGCAACAGTCAGTCATAAAGAGACAGAAACTCATACACACATTTATTTTACAGTAGAAGTCCTGAAATGCCACAGTGGGACAGTGGGTTCACCATAAAAACACCCATGATTCAGCTTGATTTCTTTCTGACGATCACCAGAGGTGTGTGTGTGTGTGTGTGTGTGTGTGTGTATGCTTTCCGCAGGGAGCTGAAAGCTGTGTATCTGTAGTGTAAAATCTCTATGAATAAATACATTAAACAGAATAACAGCGATTAGTCACTCAAACCACGAGTCCTCCCTTCTTTCCTTCTTTATTGTTGTTTTTTGATATTTCCCTTTTTCTTCTTTTTTTCCTTCTCTCTTTCTTGTTTTTTTTAAATATTTCTCTTTTCCTTCCTTCTATCTTTCTTTCTTTGTTGTTGTTTTTTGATATTTCGATTTTTCTTCCATTTTCCTTCTTTCTTTCAATGTATTGTGTTTGTTCAATTTTACCTTAGTTTATATTTCTTTCTTTTTCTTTTATCTTAATTAAAATAATGTTATCTTCATACCATATGCACACAGCTTGTTTAAATGTTGTTATTATTATTATTATTAGATTGTGTGGAGCATCCTCTTAATGAGTCACTGTGAATGAGGTGTTACTATGAAACCAAGTGGAGTATACAGTAGTTAGTATGTTATGGAATAAGGTACAGTATAGTATAGTGTAGTACAGTATAGTGTAGTTAGCATAGTGTAGAGCAGTGGTTCTCAAATTTTTTCTGTCATTCCCCACTTAAGGGGGTGAGTGAATTTTCAAGCCCCACTTGTCAACAAAATAATGACGAAAAGTTTACTGTTTATTGAAATATCAATTCCTAAACCAATACGATCAAACACCACCAAGTTAAAAAAAGATAAAATACACGTGCAATTGTTACAAGGCTTACGTTGTCACTTATCTTTGCATAATTGACCCCATGTTTATTAGCTGCTCAGCAATCGTTTGTATTTTTTTTTGCACTGGCCAATTCTGTATGCAAATTTGAATGAAGCCATTTGTGCTTTGCTGTCCACTGATTCAGATGTTACCATGCGATTCTCCTGCTGTATGTATTCTGCCAGCTTTCTCTCAAAGACGTCCAGTGGTTTATTAACGTGACTCGAGTGTGTTGTCTCTAAGTGTCTTCCTAATTTGTTGGGTCTCATGCGGTCTGCTGCCAGCAGTTTAAGACACAAAACACACACGGGTCTCTCTTCTGCCCCCACCATCCCCACCATGAATCCAAGCTCAAGATAGAGTTCATTAGTGGTGGGCGATATAACCAAAATCTTCTATCACGGTAGAAGCAATTTTCTAACTCAATAACGATATATATCACAATATAGCAATTTGTATCTAAAGATGCATAAATAAAAATTCAAACACAAAGAAACTGTTTTACATAATGTAATTTTTTTATGTAATTTTATTTAAACTTTGAATTGCTGAGGTTTGCCGCATTTTTTTACTTTGGCCATATTCGATTTGGATTCCAGATGATAGAAAAGGTTTGACGTGTTTCCACCACTTGTTAAAACAGTGCACTTGCGTACCTTCTAAATCACGTTCATCTCATTCGTATCACTTTTCTTATATCCAAACCAATTCCACACCACAGACGATGCACATTTTTTCTTTACAATCTCCTCATTCTTGGTTTTGTCACATGTACTGTAAGTAAACTCACTGCTCCTGCAGGCTCTTCTTCCATTGTCGAAGTGTATGTGAAGCCAAACACATCAAAAGTGGGACGAAACCGCGGCACCCGATTGAACCGAATATCTGCGCAAATACAGCGCAACGCGACTATCTGGATAGCGCAGTCATGATCTGGTTTTATTTGCGCAGCGCCGCTCGAATCACAAACCTGCGCGACCCCCTGTGTTTTATTTAAAAACAATTTATTTAAAATGTCAGGACTGTTTAGTATTGTTTCCGCCTTGTCATGCCTGGATTGTACGTGCGCATCCCAGCGGGGTAAAATGTATTTTGATGGTCGGCGCGGAGTCGCACAGTGCTGTCCAGTGGCTCGCGCAGGTTTGTGATTCGAGCAGCGCTGCTCAAGTTTGTCCGACGTTAAACCGTTATTGTTGCACTATGGTTCCACTTTTTCTCCCGGCCCACAACTGATGTTATTTTAAATTTACTTGTATTAATGATCCATTTATTTGTGTGTGATTGTTTAGTTATGAGCGTACACTCTTCATTATCAATAAAGAAAAGCATGAATTAGAATAGGTACTTTCCTGTTTTTCCTCCCGTTCATTGCGCCCACCTGTCATGTCTGTATTCCCCACTAGTGGGGCGCGTCCCACAGTTTGAGAACCACTGGTGTAGAGTAATGTAGTATGCTGTAGTATGGTATAACATGGTGTTGTTTACTGTAGTGTTATTCTCTAGTATGATATTGTATAGTATATTATAGCATACTTCACTCTTTTACCTTTAATTTTGGTGGAGAATGAAAATGACTTCTCGTGCTCCCAGAACTGCTCTTAGTCCTGGAATACGGCCGTGCCATCAGAGATAAAAACTCCATAGATGTGATACTCTGGTGATTCAGTACATTAAAGTCGTCAGCTTTTTTATTGCCCCATAACGTTACAAAGTCTAGACCTGAGCAACTGATCAGCCCCAGATCATAACACTGTCTCCAGAGGACTTGTACACTCAAAAAAATAACTCGTTGAATGAACATAATTAAATTATGGAAAGAATTTCCACCTGATTTAATGGCTTTCGTTCAGCATTAAGCAATTTTGTTGGCCCAACTTAATGTTTTTAGGTTCCGTCAAAGTAATGTTATTAGGTTCATTTAACTTATTTACTACAGCTGCGTCCAACATAATTTAATACTGTTAACATAAATGATTAGGGTTGGTACAACAAATTTTTCAGTTGTAAATTAAGTTGATCCAACTCAAGTAAATTTAAATTTCAAGCCCTGGTCAACAGAATTCTGTGAAGAAAGGAAACAGGCAAACGGGATAAAACGGAGATTTTTATTTTACACCAGGAGCAACTTGTACAAAACATAAAACACCACAAATAAGTATTAATTTAAAAAAAAAAACGTTTGTACTTTATAACTGTAGGTTATGACTTTTAAATATGGCCGTTAGATCTGGTTGGTCAGGAAACTCCTGAAGTCAGATGCCGACACACTTTCAGTCACAAACTCCTGTGAAAAAATACAGAGATAGATATTCAATTAAAATTCATTATACTTAATTTAGCAAATGAACAATATTTATACTTTGTTCCTCTCGCTTCACAACTCATGAGAACAGACCGAAACCAGAACCGAACCGCAGATTAAGCACGCGCATATAACCGTCGGTATTTTAAGTGTGATTAAAAATACAAGAAATAACTTAAACCAAAATAACGTGACTAAACATCGCTAAACAACAGGTGACATTTATGTTCAGTATTTCGTTTCTATTGAGAAAGATGGGAATTAATTCCTGCTTACCTTTTCCACAAGCCCGCCAACGTTTGTCTTCTCTGTGTTCTCTTCTCGCGATGTCTTCTCGCGATATTTCCAGTTTTGCTATTTCCGGTTTTCATAGTGACAAGATCTCGTTGGTTTATCTCAACATGATTGAATCTAGTACATGTTAAGTTGTTGAATTTCATGCAAATACAACATAACTTATTCATGTTTAGCTTGGAAACATGAAATTATTATGTACAAAACACATTACATTTTAGTACATGTAACAAGTAGCCAAGTTAATTTTTTTGAGTGTACAGTGGACACTATGCATGATGGAGCATCGCTTCATGCGCTTCACTTCTTACCCTGACACACCCATCACTCTGGAATAGGGTCAGTTTGGACTCATCAGGTCACATGACCTTTTTCCATCACTCCAAAGTTTAATCTTTACACTCCCTAACAAATTTAAGAGTTTTTTCCTGATTACCTTTACTATCAAGTGGGTTTCTTATGGACACAGTCCTGTGAGTTCTCATCACATCGTACTGTATGTGTGTGTGTGTCGGACAGTTCCCAATTTTAGTAATCTCTTTAGTTGTTTTCTTTACTTGATCAAGCTGACAAGGTGATTTTTTGGGGGGTCAGACAGTGTAATATACTGTACTGTACTGTACTGTAGCATAGTGTAGTGTAGTATATTTTGGGTAACGACTGGAAATATAAAGTATAAAGCACAGCACAAACATTTTGTATTATGCAGTAATATATACAGTATATATATATATACAGTAGTGTGAAAAACTATTTGCCCCCTCCTGATTTCTTATTCTTTTGCATGTTTGTAACACAAAATGTTTCTGATCATCAAACACATTTAACTATTAGTCAAAGATAACACAAGTAAACACAAAATGTAGTTTTTAAATGAGGGGTTTTATTTTTTAGGGAGAAAAAAAAAATCCAAACCTACATGGCCCTGTGTGAAAAAGTAATTGCCCCCTGAACCAAATAACTGGTTGGGCCACCCTTAGCAGCAATAACTGCAATCATGCGTTTGCGATAACTTGCAACGAGTCTTTTACAGCGCTCTGGAGGAATTTTGGCCCACTCATCTTTGCAGAATTGTTGTAATTCAGCTTTATTTGAGGGTTTTCTAGCATGAACTGCCTTTTTAAGGTCATGCCACAACATCTCAATAGGATTCAGGTCAGGACTTTGACTAGGCCACTCCAAAGTCTTCATTTTGTTTTTCTTCAGCCATTCAGAGGTGGATTTGCTGGTGTGTTTTGGGTCATTGTCCTGCTGCAGCACCCAAGATCGCTTCAGCTTGAGTTGACGAACAGATGGCCGGACATTCTCCTTCAGGATTTTTTGGTAGACAGTAGAATTCATGGTTCCATCTATCACAGCAAGCCTTCCAGGTCCTGAAGCAGCAAAACAACCCCAGACCATCACACTACCACCACCATATTTTACTGTTGGTATGATGTTCTTTTTCTGAAATGCTGTGTTACTTTTACGCCAGATGTAACGCCGTTACAGTAACGGGACATGCACCTTCCAAAAAGTTCAACTTTTGTCTCGTCGGTCCACAAGGTATTTTCCCAAAAGTCTTGGCAATCATTGAGATGTTTTTAGCAAAATTGAGACGAGTCTTAATGTTCTTTTTGCTTAAAAGTGGTTTGTGCCTTGGAAATCTGCCATGCAGGCCGTTTTTAGAGGGCAGTGGTGGCTCAGTCGGTTAAGGCTGTGGGTTACTGGGTTACTGATCGGAAGGTCGGGGGTTCGAACCCCAGCATCGCCAAGTTGCCACTGTTGAGCCCTTGAGCAAGGCCCTTAACCCTATCTGCTCCAGGGGCGCTGCTCCATAAGCTGGCTGACCCTGCACTCTGACCCCAGTTTCCTAATTGGGATATGTGAAAATTGAGCAATTTCCCTCTGGGATTAATAAAGTTCTATAAAATTAAAAAAAAAATTAAAAAAAATTTTGCCCAGTCTCTTTCTTATGGTGGAGTCGTGAACACTGGCCTTAATTGAGGCAAGTGAGGCCTGCAGTTCTTTAGATGTTGTCCTGGGGTCTTTTGTGGCCTCTCGGATGAGTTGTCTCTGCGCTCTTGGGGCAATTTTGGTCGGCCGGCCACTCCTGGGAAGGTTCACCAGTGTTCCATGTTTTTGCCATTTGTGGATAATGGCTCTCACTGTGGTTCACTGGAGTCCCAAAGCTTTAGAAATGGCTTTATAACCTTTACCAGACTGATAGATCTCAATTACTTTTGTTCTCATTTGTTCCTGAATTTCTTTGGATCTTGGCATGATGTCTAGCTTTTGAGGTGCTTTTGGTCTACTTCTCTAGTAGGTGTCAGGTAGCTCCTATTTAAGTGATTTCTTGATTGAAACAGATGTGGCAGTAATCAGGCCTGGGGGTGACTACAGAAATTTAACTCAGGTGTGATAAACCACAGTTAAGTTATTTTTTTACCAAGGGGGGCAATCACTTTTTCACACAGGGCCGTATAGATTTGGAGTTTTTTTTCTCCCTTAATAACGTAAACCTTCATTTAAAAACTGCATTTTTTGTTCAATTATGTTAACTTTGACTAATAGTTAACGGTTTTTGGTGAGCAGAAACATTTAAGTGTGACAAACATGCAAAAGAATAAGAAATCAGGAAGGGGGCAAATAGTTTTTCACACCACTGTATATATATATATATATATATATATACATATATATATATATATATATATATATATATATATATATATACAGTATATATACTGTATTATGGTTTAAAGTATTATATAGTTATTTTAAATAATAATAAAACCGGTTCTGCGATGCTCTCTGGTGCCGTAGGAGTTCCTCCTCCTTTTAATCACAAACACGGCTCTTAAATTTATGTATTCACTATTCAATTTAAAAATATTCCTTTCTTTATCTTTCTTCAGTCATTAAATCATGAAGAAACACAGGAGGAAAATGGATTCATGCGGTCATTAGAAGCTCCAAATTTTTATGCAGAAGATTTGGAAAGCACATTAACTTGAGCGAGCCATCTGTTGTTGATTAAAAAGCAAACGCCTCCACCTTTGTTCCTGCCAGCTGATGCCGAATCCTTGTCCGTACGACAGACGGAAAACCTCTTGCCTTTACAAACTCTCAACGGGGATAATTTATTTGATGTTATATTTTCAGCGTAAATGTATAGAGTAGTGCTGTCTTTCCTAGTCGTAGTAGAATAACTGAAGCTTATTTCTCAGTGTTTTCGTTACGGTGCTGTGGGATGCCGAGATCTGATTGGACAGGATGTGTTACTTCATTAATTTTTTTTTTTCATAACAGCAGCTCTGACAGTAGCGCAGCTCCAAGTCACAGGTTTATTTATAATTAATGCTGACGTTTCCATAGCAACAGCTCATTCACAGGGACGAGTCTGGTGGAAATGTGCGCAACGCCATTAGTTGCTGATATGCGATCTCCAGTGTCAGTGCTTTGAAACAGTCGGAGGTAAAGCTGTAAGGTTTTTTTTTTTAAAGGGAAAAGAAACGGCTGTCGAGGGAACGAACGCTTAGAACGTTAGTAAGATCATTAAATAAGACTTGAAATAGATTAAAAGTTAAGAAAATACAGAATTCTGTGAAATGTGTCCATCTGTGAATCGGTTAATCTGTGCTCATGTATTTAGCGAACGAAGTGCCAAGTTAGCGATTGCTGAAGCAGTAGGGTTTCCAGAACTTTCCTGAGCATTTACATTTCAAGGCGTTAACAAAGAATTAATCTGCGAGTTAAATAAGCACACATTCATTTACTTAGCAGGCGAGGTTCAGCGAAGATCAGCAGAATCTTTTTAAAAATTTATCTCTTTTTTCTCCCCCAGTTTGACTTATCTGAAGTTCAGAGAATATTCTAGATATTTTTATCTCGTTTAATAATTTAGCACTGATTTGATTATTAAAATAGATTTAATCAATTTAAGCCAGACTTTATGGCTTTAACATGATTAGAGGCGGCAGGAAAAAAGTTGCAGAACGTGCAAAAAAAAAATGCTGACTTTCATTATTTTATTTATTTATTGTTTCATTTTCATTATGTGCTGAAATGCTGGAGTTCTTCCTGTTCATTCTGTTGAACATAAACATAAATTTTTGTAATTAATTGAACATTGAATCAGAGACTGTTAAGGGTTCACAAGTTCTCTATGTGGTGAAACTGATGAAGGTTCTATATAGAACCCTAACTGGTTCTCTATCACAAAGAGTATACTAAAGTGCATAATCCATTTATTCATCTGTCCTCTTCCTCATCCTGTGCACCACCTGTCTTTGAACTGTGGGAGGAAACCGGAGCACCCGGAGGAAACCCAAAACCAGACTAAACTGTCTGCTTATCGGTCCTCGATTGGTTCACCCAAACCCATGATTGATTATCGATCAGTTACTCAGTCCCATTACTAATTTTAACCGTTTCTAATTATATACAGCATATATACTGTACAGTACGTCAACATACTGTACGAAGGCCCCGCCATGAGAATTTTCGTCTTGAGAACTAAATTTTAGCAAACATTTTGCTTAATTGACATGTCTTTTCCAAATGTTTTGATTGTTTTTAGATGCAATAATATGATTATAGTGTTGGAAATTGGTGATATTGCAAATATTTTTTGGTGGCTGGAACAGATTATCTGCATTTACATTATTTCCTATGGAACAATGTATTTCACAGTACAAAATTTCACCTTAAGACCTCGCCTCCGGAACAGATTAAATTAGTCTGCCGAGGTACAGCTGTACATGTTGTGGAAGTATTTATTTTTTTGCATTAAAAGAACTGTGAACAGTCATTCTTTTTTGTAGTGCTTGAGCTGGAGACTCCTTCCATACACGTTACTTAAAGATTTCCTTAATGAAAATGCAGGCTGTACGAGTCCCCGTGTTATGATAGACCTGCCGCTATAGAAACTATATTAAACGTATTAAAATGAGAGATTCACAGTATTAAGCTAAATGAAATGTTAAACTGCAGCCAAAATAAAAAGGCTAGGTGTTTTGTTCCAGAAAGTTAATCAAGACCTGACCAATCAGATCTGAGAATTCAGCAGTACTGTATAACCATTAGTCCAAAAACTAATCACAAACATTTAATTTATTGACTACAAATTTCAGTTGGTTTGGGAATTCGCATAGATGGAAAATAGATGGCAAAAAAAAAAAAAAAATAGAGGGGATGAGGAATAACTATAAAAACCAGGGAGGTATAAAGAGAGCGCAGGGGCGAGTGTTTGACAGCCGTGTCAGGCCTGGTTCAGCAGAGCTGCTCTGAAGTGGCCCCGCAGAATAGAGAGGAGGAGGAGACGCTCCAGTGATCCTGAGGAGGGACAGTGGACATGGATCAGAGCCGAGCCCTGGCCTCCCCGCAGCTACGCTCAGGACTTGGAAGGAAGCGAAAGCAGGAAAGACGGTGACTTGGAACACGACCTGGTGTCACTTTTATGGAGATGTGCTCACTGACAGGCTGAAGAAAGTCTGGTGTAACAGCGAGGGCACTGCACAGGGCTGATCAGACACTCCGGCTAGACTGCAGCCTGTGGGCTTTCGGCCAATAGCTTCACCGAGACATAATTCTTACATTTCGAAGGAAGAGCGAGCAGAAATATGGATTTTTTTTTCTTGTCTAGACTGTCAGTGTATACTCGAACCAAGTTTTCAGGAAAGATTATGCTACATTCTTCCTGAAACTCCTTCCATGGTGTGTATAAAACTGGTCTATTTTGTGTGTGTGTGTGTGTGTGTGTGTGTGTGTGTGTGTGTGTGTGTGTGTGTGTGTGTGTGTGTGTGTGTGTGTGTGATTCTCCTGATCAGGAATATAGCTCTTAAACACTGCACTGAAGGGGCTTACAACATCTGGATGTACAATAAGAAAGAACTGACACTTGAAACTCCTTTCATAAATGTTATACATATTGTAATGGAAAACTTCACCATATAAACACTTCTAAATACAGAACAGTGCAAAAGTCTTATAAAGCACCATATTATCTGCTGTACCAATTTTGTTATATATGTTTATCATGTCTGCATAATTATGTACAAAATCATTCAGTATTTCCATACAGTATAACTTAAAAAATAATTTTAAAAAATCACATTACAGGAGAATATATGCATTGTGGTAAAGAAAAAAATATATAGTACAAGACAGACCAGTTTTCAGATGGAAACCAAAAACCTAATGTACGCTCCTGGGATTTACATAAAAATAGAAGAAACTCATTGTGTAAAATCTGGAGTTTTAGACAGATTTGTGCAGTTTTATAAGAAAACAGCTGTTAGGTTTTACTGAGCCTGCTGGAGAATATGAGTTCTTCTGGTAACTTTGTCACATTTATTTATAAATTTTAAAGTTATATATGGAAATACTGAATTATTTTGTACATAACTATGCAGACATGATAAACACATACAGTATAATAAAATTGGTACAACATATAATACGGTGCCTAAGACTTTTGCACAGTAATGTAAATTCAGTTATTAATTGCGATTCTTTTGTTGTTCTGATTCATGTATCGTCACACTGACTAGAAAATCGATTTGAATGTTATTTTTTTCACATGTATAATAGAGATGAGCTGGTCAATCACACACATGAGTAGAAAGTGGCCTGCCTTAGAAGCTGCACTCATCCGTGCGCTCACTGTCTTGCTGAGTTTTGAGACTTTGGAGCTAGTTCCTGTTCTCACTTGTGTTATAGCAGCTATAAACGCTCAGTCTCTTACCAGCCTTACTTCTTTCTCTGCGTTGAAATGAAAAAGACAAAACACAGCTTTTATGGTTACTGATAAACTGCAACATGCTAACTCCTGTGTCCTGAAGGGAATTAAAGTTACAGCGTTTACCTCTGCTTGTTACAAAGTACTGACACTGGAGACTCCTTACCTAGAATAAGGAATTAAGTAGACATCTTTTCATACATAATGTCACATCTACAGTACGATTGCACATTTGTCCATCTGTTAATGATTAGCATAACATCTGTTGTACACATCACCTGTGAACGAGCTGTTACTATGGAAACGATAAGGTACATGTTAAAATAAAAATGTTTAAGCCTATAAGTGCTCATAAGTGTTATGTGCATGATAAGGTGTTATATTTACCTGTAACTGGATTGCAAGTACCTACTTTGGCGGTGTCACATCCCATTTCTGCACTCTATCTGTCTGTCTATCTGGCCCTTACCCTCTAGTCTTATGAGATGTTCTGCGTCTCAGTTACATCATTGCAATCTTTTAGCAGGCTTTCAGTAAATTGGTGATTTTTTTTTTTTAGTTTGCTCATGCATTCTTCAAACACCGGGCTCGCTTTTCCAGACATGAGCTTTGTCGGCGCTTCAGAGCTTTGATGTCTTATCTGTTCTGCAGGAATGAAATGTCAGGCCTCAGCACCGATACGCTGGCTTTCAAAAGCAAAAGCAATTACATGTTAGACTTTGGCTCGGAACAAAAGAAGCCAGTGTAGTGTAAGATCGGTACACAGCGGCGCTTCATGTCGCCGGATCTGTTGCCTGGTCCCTGAAGAACCAATAAGGTGGCCCCTAGTTTCACTTTTACTCATTTAATCTTTAGGCTGACTACAGGATATCTCTCTTTCTCATACTGCTCTTGCTGTCTCTCTCTCCACTCTTTATCGGGCTCTTCACAGAGCCGGGTATTAAGCTCGGTTCTCCTGCGTCAGCTGCCCTTGTTCAGCTTGGCTTGGTTTGCTTATTTATCCCGGCATTGTTGTGAGCCGGCGGCCGGCTGGCTCCCTGCCGCATTAACTCAGGGGTGGAACTGACATTCGGCGTGGGATGGAGAGCGGCGCTCGCCTGGCCTTCTTCTCCAATTCGCTTCTCAGACATGTGCAATCTGTGGGGAAATCACTCCATCCTATTCTTTTCTTCTATTCTGCTTAGCCGGCTCTTTTGGGGTTTCCTGTGGCAAAGACATCAAGGCTAAGGCTGCGTCGGACAAGACACGGGATCTCCTCAGCGCACGAGGAACGGTAGACACAAACACGGTAAACTAGACGATGTTGCACAGCTTAAGTCTCGTTAAATTTCTGCTCTGATGTGGCATCGCCACGGTGGAAGTCCCCGAAGCCCCGCTTGCCAATAAAACCTGTAGTGCTTCAGTGCTTTAGGATTTTTCATTCTGACGTTACTGTAGCGGTCTTGCTGCGCTTCTACGCCCATAACAAGTCCTCGGAGGAGCGTAGACCATAAAGACTGATCATTGCTGCTTTCAGATACACCCGTCAACATGTTTCTAATTTTGTCTTGTCATATATAAATAAATTATATACACGGTTTATTCACTGTGCTGTGCCTCAGACTAAGGCTGTGTAGTGAACACAAGGTTATTTTTTTGGTTAGTTTTTGAGCCCTGGAGAGCTCCAGAAAAGACTTTTTTAAAACCTTTTTGGAGCCTCAATTTTTTTTTTGTCCTCTATTATGACCTCATAGGAGGCATGGTGGTGTAGTGGTTAGCACTGTCGCCTTGCACCTCCAGGGTCCGGGTTCGATTCCCGTCTCTGTGTGCATGGAGTTCACATGTTCTCCCTGTGCTTACTGGGTTTCCTCCGAGTACTCTGGTTTCCTCCCACAGTCCAAAGACATGCAAATCGGATCAGCTCTGAGACCCGTGTTACCTTGTTAAAGAAATACTAAAGTATGGGACCTTAGAATTCAAACTGGTGGTTATGAGCTCAGAATTGAGTCTGAGTGTTACCTCGAATATTCGGCCCGGGTGTAACGCATTTGACTTTTTGTATTTCTAAACATGTCTGTTTAAGCATATACAGTATCTGATATATTGGTATATTGACTGATATATTCTGTATGCTGTAATACTGTACGTGTGGTGTATGATGGAAATGCCTTTGAGAATCACAACACGCGCGGTCCATACAGAATATATGAACAATATATTTTGGGCGGCGAGTCTAAAATACAGCGACACTGAGTCACTAATGATCCGTGACGATTCCCACTTTCAGGGTTCCCGACTCTACTTTCCAGCCCTGACCCCTTCACGGGCCGGTCCTCAAACGACAAACAAGTCACTTGTTGACTCGAGGTTTGTGTTTATTTCTGCATCCTGGCGTGTGAAGTGCAGGCGTGGTGTCTGGCTTGTCAGATAATAAGTTAGTGTGATAAACAGTGCATTACATTTTAATGAGGCTACAGGGGAACTCTGCTTTGCATACTGACATGGTGACGAATTGAACTCTGCACTTTCGCAATAACAAGTTTTTCTTCAGGAGGTTTTTTTTTTTTTTCTCTGCCAGCTAATGTGCAAACTTGATGACACTCACAATAAATAAATAAAAAAAATAGTTGTTTATAATTCATTATGTCCAACTTTTTTTATTATGTGTCCTTTTATATTATTATTATTATTATTATTATTATTATGCATGTTTATACATATTATTCAAATTTATATACATACATAACCCCTTCCATGAATATCGAAATTCTCCTTTGAATTTGTGTAAAAACTGTGCCATATTAGAACAAGTCTGTGGTTTGCCATCAATCAGGACCTACTGCCTCGAGTCGTGCTCTTGTAGAAAATTAATCACCTTCTGTCTAATCAGAATCCAGAATTTAACAGTGCTATGGACCAATAATATAAATCACGTGTTAAAGTAATAATAATAATAATAATAATAATAATAATAATAATAATAAAAAAGGCATTATTTCTTTCTATTTTCTATTCACCTTAATTTCGATGGTATATTTTTTACAAACATCAACTGTTTTTTTTTTCTTTCCTCACTTTGTTAAAAATTCATGGTTAGAGGAGAAAAAGAAAATCTGTAGAACGCCATGTGTTTACTAGCTGAAGGCCGAGATGTGTGTTCCAGACACGACAATTACCGAGAAAATCTTAGTCCTTTTAAGAGCAGCACTGGCCTTGGTCTTGGGAAGAAAAAAAGAAAAAAAACTACCTATGCTTTAATCTAGTGTTACAAATCTCACCTGATCCGGTATTTACTCCAGCTTGTTCGACTGAATTTATTCCGTTGGGAAGATAACAAACACGCGCCCTTCAGGACTTCCTGGTGACCCTCAGTCCTCGGACCTCTCGGATAAATCACGTGTCCGAGCAGACAGCGTCCTCCTGATTGATTTCCAGGCCTGGGGTTTAAACAGATGAATGTGCTTGATAAAGGCCTGCGAGACGTCAACGCTCCATTTCACTGCTTTGCGCGTTTACACGACACTGATAGCCACTTTACCTTTACAAGCACTGACGTCCCTGAGGGAGAAATGAGCTGTGTGTTAAAGTCGCTTTCGCGGAAAAGGTCACGGGAAAAGAAATGAGATGATGTATGGCATGGCGAGCGTATTTAAAGCAGTCAATGTGTGAATGTGTTTGTATCGCGGAGATGGACGGAGCTCGCGGATGACCTTCAGGGTCTCCGACATGTGGAGGTTAGTGCAAAAAAAAAATTGAGACGACGCTGTGACGCTTTTTCCTTTTCCGATACTGATACCGGAATCCTGAGCATCAGCCGATACCGTAATGTTTTTGTTTCAAAACTGCTGAGGTTTATTAAATGAAGCACTTTGCAAAAAATTAAATATGGAGATGAACGAAATTATCAAGTAGAATAAAGTGCAATTTGGTAATCTTTTACACAACTAAACTTTGGATACTTTAGTGCTAAATGATACTCAAATGATCGGCTTCAGATTGTGTAACTGTTGATGAGCTACTGTCATTACATTACAGTATATACAGAGAACATGCGTAAGGAATGATACTGTATAAAAAAGGAGAATGACGTACTGTAGTGTGATCTGATCTATGATCTGTGTCTAGGCTGCATCACTGAAAGATTTAACGCACACCACACTTAGGACGCACCCTGACACCATTCTGTCATTTCCAGGTGTCTTTAACACTTTGATTACGGCGCACAAATCTAGTGTCCAGTTCATGTGTTCGATGATCCCTCACGCTCCCGGAACCACTCTTTCACAGTCTGAGTCATGAAATATGAGAAGAAAAACTCCGTAGATGTGATAACCTGGTGATTCAGTACATTCAGGTGGTCAGCTGACTTCATTTTATTGCCCCATAATGTTACTGAGTCTCGAACCTGATCACCTGATCAACCCCAGATCATAACACTGTCTCCAGAGGACTTGTACAGTGGACACTATACATGATGGAGCATCACTACTGTACATGCGCTTCCCTTCTTACCCTGACACGCCCATCACTCTGGAATAGAATCAGTCTGGACTCATCAGGTCACATGACCTTTTTCCATCACTCCAAAGTCCAAAGCCATTTTTCTGATGAGTCTCAATAACAAATGGTTTTCTAATGGACACACAGCTGTTTATTCCCAATCCCTTATATCAAATTCTCGTCATACAGTGTGTGTGTTCGTGTGTGTGTGTGTGTGTGTGTGTGTGTGTGTGTGTGTGTGTGAAAATGCTCTTACTTTCACTATTAAGCACAGCTCTGGTTTCTCTTTTTTCAACACTATACTTCCAGGTTTGAATAATGGGTCGGACAGTTCTTAACCCAATTCCAGTCATTCTATACCGCTTAATCCTGTGTTCAGGGTCGCGGGGGACCTGGAGCCTATCCCAGGAGACTTGGGGCACTAGGCGGGGTACACCCTGGACAGGGTGCCAATCCATCGCAGGGCACACACACATACACACACTCACACACCCAATCACACACTACGGGCAATTTAGGAACACCAATTAGCCTAACCTGCATATCTTTGGACTGTGGGAGGAAACCGGAGTACCCGGAGGAAACCCACCAAGCACAGAGAGAACATGCAAACTCCATCCACACAGAGACTGGAATCGAGCCTGGCCGGGGAATCGAACCCAGACCCTGGAGGTGCAAGGCGACAGTGCTAACCACTACACCACCGTGCCGCCGTAACCCAATTCCAGTGGTTTTTAAATCTCTTTAGTTGTTTTCTTTGCTTGATGCTTTGTACTGTACTTTGAATGATTTTTTTGCCTAGGCAGTGTATGTACTGTAAACATGATCATTCTTGGTTATTTACAGCTGTTTGGCGTTTACCAGCATGTTTTATTTCGGTTCTGACCTAAACACCATCCACCCACCATATTACTAAACGACCCATCCTCTCATAGGCTTCTCGAATTCTATAAATCCCTCACTGTGCTATCATCAATTACTCTACTTAGAGACTTATTGTTTATTAAAATCTCAATCTATATTCCCGCTCTCACACCTTCTCGTCTAACTCATTTCCCAACACCGGCTTCTAGCCATCATGACATAATCAGTGACGGTTCTGCCGCAGGCTGATGCCCTCTGAGATCTAACTGTCCAGGAGAAGGAAGAAATATTCTGTATTGTAAAATAAAACTGTTCCCAAGATATCTAATCTGAAGTGCACATGATTTCTAGCTACAACCCCTAAAAAAATACTGTGTTCATGACCTGTGGTGAAGTGCGGGTGTATAATCCGAGCACACAGACCTTATTTCTGGCTGACGTCTTTTTCATTTTTCATGCTATTTCTTTTCCGGTTGGTTGAAAAGCTTTTTATCTTTGGATTTATTGATATTAAGCTTTAATCAGGATCCTGCACACCACTTCATGAAACTCAGTGGAAATGATGATGAAGAAAAAACGAGCTTTATTTAATGAAATCTTATATACAGTATATTTTTACTAAATACCTTTCAGGTTTATATCGTGCACTACCGAAAAATCTCTATACTTTAAATCCTGATGTTGTCTGTTGAAGAATATTACATTTCATGAAAGATTTTATAATTCACTTTCGTTTTTTCTTGACTCCAAAGATATATCTTGTGTCATTAGTGGGCTGAGACTAAGAAATAAAAGATAATATAAAGATAATAAAGATAAGATTCCCAGATTACGCCTTGGGTTTTTTTTTAGCATTGAGATTGCACACCAGGCTCAAATGAGTTCCTGGACTGTGTGTAACCCGTGGAAACAATGACTGAATCCAGAGCTGTTGGATTAGCGCTGAGGATTCGACTCATGTGGAAAAGGCTGCAGGGGGAGTTATATCATGAGGAGAAGATGGAGCTGGATAAACACCTTGGAAATTGCACTGTAAGTAGGTATAATTAGATTTTTCTGAAAGCTCGGTGGAGGCCCACCATCTTGCGAGATGAGGTAAGTCATCTTTATTAAGGGAGGCACTAAGTTGGCAGGCTGGGCCGCTTCAGCCGACGAGCGTGATAGAAAGCGGTGCGAAAAACGTCCTGCATGACCATTTGTCATGGTCTGTGTGTTTACGTCGTGGGAGCGCCGCTAATGCCTCCGTTATTATCTGGAGTTTTGCGTCTAATCGATACAGATGCTCTACTGCTTTTATCAATCATCATTTTCCAAAGCCTGACACTTGCTCATCTACTTTCGGGTGTAATAAACACGGTGTTATGAGGGGGATGGAGGAAAGAAAAAAACAAAACAAAACAGAAAGACAAGAAAGGAGATGGACGGAGTCTGGGGAGGCGTTTAAAAGATGGTCAGCAAAGCACTATTGCTGCACCTTTATGAGCTTATTGCCCATAATACGTTCGTATAACGATTTATTCATACACTCTAATTTAGCTGTAGTTATCCTCATAAAGATATAGAGGATGTGTGAAGTTAATGCATGTTAATGTTGGAGAATTATGCGTTTCATAGAAAAAAAAAGTCAGAAATTAAGCTGGTGGAATAACTCACCTGTAGTGTGCTAATAATGCAGAAGGTTGTTAATGCTGTGGAGAGAAACTGGGGAAATTTATTTTTAAATCATTGCATAGTGCACAGTGCGTCATACGAGCACGATATGGACGACGAGATCAGACGATGCAGCGCAGTGTGTAACGAACTTCAATAGAATTCAAGAAAGTCCTCACAAAAACAAAACGTCACAACTCGGACCTATGTAACTCTTCAACTTCACCGTTCCACCCGCACTTAACTATGGCTGTGAAGCATGGGCGATGCGAGGAACAGAAGAGAAGAAGCTACAGACAGTACCGAGAGCGATGAAGATCCGACTCAGAGACAGGATCGGAAATGAGTACACTCAATAACAAGACGCCAGAGAGGAAACTCGAATGGCCCGGACACGTGACGCGACAAGATGACAACTCGGGGAACCTCCTTGTGGCCCTGAAACTTCAAATGACCATGAGGACACCACTGTGACCGCTGGTGGAAAGAAATGGAAAGTTGTCTGGGAAAAACTGACGGAAAATGAAAAGTCATTCAGAAATCATGAACTTTACACAAGGCGGCTGAAGGACCTGCTCCAACATAATCGCAGCTGAATTATAGTGCTGTTGAATTCTGAATTCTGATTGGTCAGAGGGTTTTGGTTAACATGCTCCCTCCAATACATTATAGCTACACGGGATGGGAATCAACAGGGACCCTGCGATTCTATATTATCAAATATAATTTGCTCCTACCGCACTGGATGCAGTCCTGCCTGTTAATGTGTGAATAGTTTAGAGCATCACCTGCAGGATTATAGAGGAATTGCAACATTTTTTCCCTCCTCAAAAGCAAACATACAGTACAGTGGAACCTCGGATTGTGAGTAACTCTGTCTGCTAAACGAGCGTGGCCTTGATATACGAGTACTGTAGTACGTCTGCTGAGCATCACATGATCACATCTGAGCCAATGGTTCTTCTCTCTCTTTCTCTCGCTGATGGATTGTGGGTAATCGTCTCCCATGCTCCCATGGATCTGTGCTGTTTAATACAGTATATAACATTGTGACCGCGTGTGTCTGCGTGCATAAAGCAATTTTTTATTAATTTTTTAGTGTCCAAGTGAATTGACTTTTCTTTAGTAACTGTACTGCAACAACGGTCGTCATGAACGAATTATGTTCGCAATCCGAGGTTTGACTGTATATAATGTTTTTTTAAAATATTTATTTAAATGTATCATGACGATATGTAAATTAACACCAAAAAATCTCAATACATACTGTATCCGAATATTTTTTTCCCCCGTCTCTAATGGCCTTGGGCTCTTTGCATGCTGCAGAGTGCAGTGGTGCACCGGGTGTTCTGGTCCCGTTCTATCATGACCAGCATTGACCTTTTTCAGCAATTTGTGCTGCATTGGCTTTTCTGTGTGACCAGACTGGACGGCCTGGCCTTTGATCCCCATGAGCGGATCCTGCCACCAGTTTATTGGGGAATAATTGGTGATCAATGTTGTTCAGTCCACCTGTCAGTGGTTATAATGTTATGGCTGATCGGTGTATACTTTTAGATGACTTATTATTAAATTTGTAATTCTCTGCTTGGCTCCTTGGAGAAATAAAACCAGGGAACTTATTTTTTCACTGTCTATGATGATGTTCAGGATCACTCTAATCCACCAATTTCAACCCTTTTAAGGGAAAAAAAAAAACAAGAGAATGGATGTAGCAATCATAAATTCAGTCCTGGACTCCCAACGCAGCACTGCAGTGATTTATAATCTTACAATCCCACCTCTCTCTCTCTCTCTCTCTCTCTCTCTCAGAAGAGGACGAGTTCGTTAATAAGTCCAGGTCCTTTTAAGGTTCGGTCTTCGTGTTTTTTCTCACTGATGTCTGTAGGTTTGTTCATTAGAGATGTTAATACTGTACATTTAGATTTCGTTGCCTTTTGTTAGAAGTGTTAAGAAATGAAACATGATTAAAGTTTCTCATTACAGGGTGAGACATGCCAGTTCCAGATCATCCTGCTGTATCCGAGAACATCTCCACTGGGAACAGAACCGAATCCGAAGCCGCTTCAGCCATCCTGGCGTCAGTGAAAGAGCAGGTAGGAAGCGAGCGTTCTCCTCGACGGCTCCCTGCGCCGCAGGTCAAATCCCGAGCTCCGTGAGCCGTACGGAGGCCCGCAAGCGCTCTGAGCACGTCTGTCATTTTAATATTAATGTCAGGGTTAAGCTGAGAGAAATTAAAAGGGTAATGATGGAGCAGTGTGTAAAGCGCTGTTTTTGATACATATTTGTGCTTTGATGATAATAATATACTGGGTGTCTTAATATGAAGATAAACAAAATTAAAATAAGAAACAAGGTTTGGTGGGAACGTGTGATTATACAGTATTTAGTAATTATCGAGGTCATGATGCTGGAAGAAATGAAGATGAGAAAGATGGTAAAAAAAAAAACAGATAAATTATTTATTTGTCTGGAGATTTTTATTATTATTATTATTATATCTTAATTTGAAATTAATCTCCTTATTTTATTGGAAATGTGATCATTTTGGCGTCACTTTGCATTTGAAAGAGTGAAAGGGTGCATACGAGCCGTGGGTTGCGCATCATATTCTGATCCCACTAAACTAGTTTAGTGCTAGTTTATTTTCTAGAATTTTAATGAGCTGTAATGGACAACTGACACATCTGACCTGAAATATATTTCCTTGTATAGCCTTCAGCTGCTTAGCATTGTGGAAGGTTTCACGTCAGGGGATGAAAAAATTTTTTTTTTGCTGATATCATGTGATGTTCTGTAGTTGCTGTAGTTCTGCAAAAAAGGTAAATTACTTTTTCAGAAATATCAATAATATTGGGTGTAGGACAAAGGTTGACTTCCTTGTTCTCTTCTTCTCTTTTGTATAATGGCGGCTCACAAACCAAATTGATGCATATGTCCACCTGCTGTAGCGGAGCGTGTAAATACGCAAGTGTACCCGAGTACGGAGAACAAAAATATTGTGAAGGAGGACGGAGGAGCATTCGTTCCTGAGCACAGTGCAAATCAGTGTTGCCTAATTTGAAAAGGCCCTACAGTAACTTAAATGTGAGGCTTGGATAATAGAACCAGCCCAAAGAAGATCATTAACAAACTAGATAGTTACCTAGGTAATATCTTAACTTTCAATTTTAATTACTTTATTAAGCAGGAGCAAGAAATAGGACAAACCGACTTAAGCTGGTTAAACAGTAATTATTTCCTAGCAATGTGTTGGGTTCTGTTTGTTTTTTTGCTTTCCAATTCAGATGTGTATACGTACATAATTATCCAGTTTAGTTATTTATGTTGATTTCATTCTTTTTGCACCACAAGTCGGTTACACGTACAGTACAGAAGTTCTTCAAAAAGTGTTCTTTTTATGCATATCTGTTTTTTTTCTTTCTTTCAATGATGTGGCCCCCTGGTGGTCTGGAGGTTCTTATACAGCGTTCTTGAAGCAAGGTCACAGGGTAATCCAGGATGTATTTATTTTTATGGCATTTGGCAGACACCCTTATCCAGAGCGACTTTACCTATATGAGAAGTTGAGGGTTAAGCGCCTTGCTTAAAGGTCAATCAGTGGAAGCCTGGTGGTGCTGGGATTTAAACCTGGCTCCTTTCGACCAGTAGTTCTGAAAAGTAAATACAGTTTTAATATTTCACAATTTATGGTAGCAAAAATGGT
Organism: Channallabes apus; assembly: GCA_030522415.1. Lineage (NCBI taxonomy): Eukaryota > Metazoa > Chordata > Actinopteri > Siluriformes > Clariidae > Channallabes > Channallabes apus. The sequence goes on along the minus strand of CM060115.1, from coordinate 27,225,645 downwards.
ATTCATAGATTGTTAACTAAAGTGCAGTTTGGTTGCTGTTTCTCATGCTTTATATGCATGTAATAGCAATATAATAAGTGTTTTTGCTTGGAACTATGGAACTTTTTATTTGGTTATGTAGTAAATTGACTATTTATGCATCACCTAAAGTAAGAGTTACAGCGCCTACTACACTCTCTTTTTTAATCCCTGCCAACCTGTTTTTATCGAATAACGACACCCAGTCATTAAATATCACACTGACGCATCATCGCTTCCTTCACACCGCCAGATGCTCGTCTTACTTAACACAAAATAAGCCTTTCTGCTCCAGGTACGACTTTCCCAGTGATATATATTTAGACGGTTGTTTAGCTCACAGTCCACAGTCAGCGTTAAAAATAGACGTCTTCTTACGAGTGCTAAGAGTCCGCTGGGATTTGATTAATGCATCTGTGCATGTTAAATTCAATTCCGCACAAACTCTTTTTGAGTTTTTCATAAAAGCCCCAATGATTATTAACCGATACGTGCAAAGGTTAATAACGCATCGCTGGTGTAATTTCGGAGTTTTCTTCATGACTCGAAGGAAACATAAATTACAGTGGCATGACAGGATGATGACGGTTCTGCGTGGTTAAACAGAATATTTAATATTTAACATTTCACATTCATTAATGCAGATGGATGTCTCTTGTCTCGTGCTCTCGATTCAGACTGGCATTTAGGCTTGCCTGCACATATATTAACAGTACAGAAGTATTAAAAACTTCATTATTTAAGTAATAAAGTTCAGCTGCCGAACAGAACAGAAAACAATAGGTTAAGAGGATTTCTAATTCAAAGTAATGCAATGTACAATTTAATTTGAGGTATTTTAGGGTGACGAACGTGGTGGAAGTAGAAGTGGAAGTCGATTAATACTTCTGTTTTTCAGCTCTTGTACTACAATAACAATTTTAAATTTAAGTGGCTGTAAGCTTAATCTGCATTTAAATACAGTAAGAACAGGAAGCATAATGTTACATTAATTAACCAGAAATAAAATAGTGATGTGTATGTCATGTCTTATACAACACAAATAACAGGACAAATGTATCTTCTTGTAAAGATTTTCTTCAATCAAAAATTCTCACAAGGCTTCCATTTTTTATAATTTACTTTTAATTTCCCCTATTTGTCATATGTGTATTTTTGATAAATTATCACTAATTATGTAAGTTTTAAATTGAGCCTTCATTCATCACATATACAGTACATTCCTGCAGAACATGAAATTCTGGGCACACTCCATCTTCTTGTTAGTAGCCTTGTGGTCGGAGTGCAGGGTCAGCTGTTATACAGACCCGTGGAGCAGACAGGATTAAGGGCCTTGCTCAAGGGACCAACAGCGACAACCTGCCAATGATGGGACTCGAACCGCCAGCCTTCCGATCAGTAACTTAGAGCCTTAACACACTGAACGACCACCGATACAGATCGGGCCATTAAGAACGCACGTTTCGAGAAAAGGGATCTCGCACGCGGGAAGCTTTGAAAAAGCTGTTCATTACCTGTAGGGGGCAGTCGTGTTTCAATCTGAAGTATTGTGTGTCTACTGAAGCCGAAATTGTGTTATCTTTCTTAGGCGCACATTGACAGCAAGTGACAGAGCTCATAAACGTGTCGAGCTCAAACTGTAAATACTGATGTATTTATTCTTCATTTTCTTCTCTCCTTCAATGATACTTCTTTGACTGCGCTTTCTCCATTCAGTATTATTATTATTATTAGTAGTAGTGTTGCGAATTTATTATTATTGTTATTATTCTTATAAATATTGTAATGCACCCGCGCATGTACAACTAAGAGCACAAAAATATATGATAAGTTAGCCTAAAACAATTTTTTTTTTCTGTATGCGCTTTAAATATACACTAAACAATAAACACGAATATTTTAATGGTTAGTGATCAGTGCATGGGCGTCAACTCGCACGTTCTGTAATATTCCACTGTCATTCATGTTGCCGTTGTTTTAGAGCTATTTACTAAAGCATTCGCTAGTTATCAAGTTGATATACAGGTCAATCTGCGTTTGAAAAGGATTCAAATTGAGCAAAATCAAACAGAATCTCTGTAAGTAAAAGTCGCGGGGGACCTGGAGCCTATCCCAGGAGTCTTCGGGCACTAGGCGGGGTACACCCTGGACAGGGTGCCAATCCATCGCAGAGCACACACACATACACAATCGAGGAATCGAGCCTGGCCGGGGAATCGAACCCAGACCCTGGAGGTGCAAGGCGACAGTGCTAACCACTACACCACCGCGCCGCCGTCCACTTATCAACAATTATCAAAAATGTCATTTGAATGTCACATATGAGACGCGCGCAGTGTATAAACTGCATTAGTGCTGGTGCCAAGTCCCAAACCCGGGATGCATACAGTAGTTACTAGCTGGTTACTCTAACCACTAAAAATATTTAATTAATTTAATTGGATCGGACACAATTAACAATTGTGTTCACAGATTTTGCATTTAGCCACATCTAAAAAAATTGCATAAAAGAGTTTCAAATGACAAATGATCACATATCAGATAATGTATATATAGCCGATATTGGACCACATACGAAAGTGGCTCAAATCCATTCTAAAAAAACATCGGAGTTGTGGCAAGGCACGGAGAATTTTCACTTCTAGAGCACAATTTTAACACAACCTTAGTTGATCCAAAGTGCGTTACAATAAAAGATCTAAATAAAAACAAGAATCAAAACAATTAAAATCTAAAAACATGAAACACCAATTCAACTATTCAAAGTACAGACACATCATTAGTCAAATGCTAGAGAGTAAAAATAAGTCTTTAAGCCAGATTTAGAAGCATCCGATGATGGAGAAGCTCCACAGCTTTGGGGACGACTACTGAGAAAGTTCGATCACCTTTTGTTTTACATCGTGAATGAGGGACAGATAAAAGTAACTGACCACTAGATCATGTGTATAAAGAGATCACCAATATAAATATAAATATATTCTAATTACTCTAAACTATCTAAACTAATTATTATTCTGTAAATGTAAACTTGGCAGACGTCTACATTTCACCCAGGTTACAACTGGTCTGATTGGTTTCCGCTGGTCTGAGCAGCTCGGCTTCGCGAGGAGAACGTCCTTGATTTACTCTACATTTTGTTTCATCCGAGCATTCAGTCAGAATCATTTAAAATATTTTTATCACTCACTTGCTAAAACCGAAATAGCAAACATTTTTCTCTCCTAACGTCCGCGTAAAATTAAATCAGTGGAGCGCAACTGAGTACTGAGTTGAAAATAAAAGGTTCCGTCCTTGATATCAGAAGCAGTCACTTTTCATTTTAAATGTTTCATCAAAAACACTTCACCTCTTTTTTTTTTTTTTTAATATCATGTGAAATGACTCATTATGATTTCGTAAGCCTGTTTTTATTACCTGGATGAAAGCGTGTTTTTTTGACTCCCAGGTCTCTTTACACACAGTGTGTGAGCTTCAATATAAAAAAAAACACTTTTATAATTGAGGCATGTGTTTGGCCTTCACAGAATCAATCAATAGGACTGTAGTTTTTTGGGGTTTTTTTTGGAAAGTCTTTTATTGTGTGCACTACAATCAGGATAGAGACTTACTCGCTCTCTTATCCGGCCTGCAAACAAGGAGCCAGGTCGTTCACGAGCAATTCTGATCTTTACACACAAAATAAATAAACAAATAGAACAAAACATCAAAATACATTTAGATATAAAGATGTTCTTAGAGAATTTCAGAAGGTGTTCGTTCAGAAACGGGGATTTTCATGTCCAAGCAATAATTTTAATCTTTACGAAACACAAGAGGATTTATGCGATAATCCCACACTAAGCCTGTAGCTTTGTAGTGTTCATGACTGAAGGCCAAGAGGACCACTTTCCATGCAAACACACCTCAAAATGATCTATCTCTCTGATCAGAATCATCAAATTTCACTAATTCCATGGCGATAAAGGAGTTTCGTTTCAATCTTTCAGCTGTAGAGTCGGTTGAAATGTGGACCATGTGACCATACAGTATCTCTGTAACTAGTATATTTGTTAGTAACCCGAGGTGAGAGTCAGCGCTGTGTGATGTGTTGGTCTACAGTACAGTAGTGGCTTCTTCCACAAACTGTTGCCACAAAGCACACACTTCCTGTAGAGTGTCTCTGTGCACCGTAGCGTTGCAGTTCCCCTTCACTGCAACTAAGAGACCCAAAACCACGAAACCAGCTCCATGAAGACATGGTGTGTTAAGAGTTTGCTGGAGTGGAACTGGAGCCTCCTCGACATCTCAGCATCAGCACCTGAGCTCATTAATGCTCTTGTAGCTGAACTGAATGAACACAAATCCCCACCGCCACACTACAGCATCCAGTGGAAAGCCTTCAACCAAGAGAAGAGAGGAGAGAAGAGAAAAGGGAAGAGAGGAGAGGAGAAGAGCACGTTATATCTGGATTATGATGCTCAACAAGGTGATATTCACTAAATGAATCCGTTAGATTCCTTAGAACAGTAATTTACTCATTAAAAACCAACGCAGTGTTTAAACACTACAAACTAACTTCAAATACAAGAGTTTAATATTTAACTATAAATAAAATGAGACACAAAGCTACATTGTTACTGAGCAGTGCGTATCTCCATCGTCTGCCATCATTATTATTTCTTTTTAAAAAAACTTGGCGAATAATTGACTCCTACAGTACCACACAGGATGACTGTGTGTGTGAATAGTTCACCGTGCGCCACCTGTAGGATTGATTATAAACAAAACGATGGCGTTTTACAGCCTCAGATGCCCCCAGTGTCCTGAGCGCGTGTTGAGCAGCTGCGGGTATGCGGGAAGGTCCGCGCGATTTCTAGAGGGTTTGAGTTTCGAGACTAATTAGCGCTCTAGGTGTTTTGAGACTTATGTAAGTGTGTGTAATGAGTGGGTTTGAGACTAATTTGCTCAGGGGAAAAAGGCAGGTCAGAGGCTTTTTAACTTGCATGACTTAAAAAACACTATATTGGTGCTGATTTTTTATTTATTTATTTATTTGTTATTTTTATGTTATACAATTAATACAGAAAATGTTTGTGCAAGTTTATGCAACATGGAAGTAACCGATCTTCCTTCTGAAGTTGCTAACTTCAGCTGTTTTGGAGAGATGATTTTATATTTTCCAAATTTTTTTTAAGTGTTATATTGTCTCACGAATAGTAATGTTTTAAAATGTAAATATAAAAAAAAAATTATGAGTATTGATACTGAACTTGGTGTAAGCTTCTAGAAGCATATGACCTGTAAAAATTGGTGCTTAAACTAAAGCATTCCGTGCAAGTGTTCCCCCGCCCCCTCAAAAAAAAATCTGTAGTGTCCGTAACCATGCCAAATTAATGTTGCAATATCTTAACAATTTAGCATTTTAGAATAATACACTTTTTCAGGTTTAAGTCTTTTGATGTGAAATATAAATTGGACATGTTTCATCCGAATGACAGTTAAGATCATTGAAAGATTTAAATAAAAGCTACAGACACTACATAAAGGGGCAGGAAATTGTATTTAGCAAATGTGTTTATTTTTATCTGATAAAAATATAAATGTATATGAATATTTACAAAAAAACGAAGCATGGATCGGGAGATAAGAAGCATTAAGTATTTTTATATGATCATATATCTCTATGTATAATATCTCTAATATTAAGTCATTTATATATAGTCACAAATTACGTACAGCAGTGTTTAATGTTGGAAATCTAAAAAGAATTTAAATGTTTCAGAGAATTTACTCAAAGTTCATTTAATCAAGCTTAAAGAGACTAAAATTCTGAGTAATGGGATTTAAAATTTTCCATTAAAATAACTGACAGATAATAAGGAAACTCCCAACTGCATATTTGGATCATATTTTTAACACATCAAGGGCAACATTTTGAATTTAAATCTAATCTAAAGTCATTGAAAATGTTTAGATTTGGTATCTGACTTTATAAAAACGTGTAATGTATAATTAATCTAATCAAAAAATAATAATAAGAAGATGCCTTTATTCATGATCATATCCATTACATTACAGTAAAATTCCTCCTTCAAATATCGCAGTTTATAATATTGATTATAAACAAAACGATGGCGTTTTACAGCCTCAGATGCCCCCAGTGTCCTGAGCGCGTGTTGAGCAGCTGCGGGTATGCGGGAAGGTCCGCGCGATTTCTAGAGGGTTTGAGTTTCGAGACTAATTAGCGCTCTAGGTGTTTTGAGACTTATGTAAGTGTGTGTAATGAGTGGGTTTGAGACTAATTTGCTCAGGGGAAAAAGGCAGGTCAGAGGCTTTTTAACTTGCATGACTTAAAAAACACTATATTGGTGCTGATTTTTTATTTATTTATTTATTTGTTATTTTTATGTTATACAATTAATACAGAAAATGTTTGTGCAAGTTTATGCAACATGGAAGTAACCGATCTTCCTTCTGAAGTTGCTAACTTCAGCTGTTTTGGAGAGATGATTTTATATTTTCCAAATTTTTTTTAAGTGTTATATTGTCTCACGAATAGTAATGTTTTAAAATGTAAATATAAAAAAAAAATTATGAGTATTGATACTGAACTTGGTGTAAGCTTCTAGAAGCATATGACCTGTAAAAATTGGTGCTTAAACTAAAGCATTCCGTGCAAGTGTTCCCCCGCCCCCTCAAAAAAAAATCTGTAGTGTCCGTAACCATGCCAAATTAATGTTGCAATATCTTAACAATTTAGCATTTTAGAATAATACACTTTTTCAGGTTTAAGTCTTTTGATGTGAAATATAAATTGGACATGTTTCATCCAAATGACAGTTAAGATCATTGAAAGATTTAAATAAAAGCTACAGACACTACATAAAGGGGCAGGAAATTGTATTTAGCAAATGTGTTTTTTTTTTTATCTGATAAAAATATAAATGTATATGAATATTTACAAAAAAACTAAGCATGGATCGGGAGATAAGAAGCATTAAGTATTTTTATATGATCATATATCTCTACGTATAATATCTCTAATATTAAGTAATTTATCTATAGTCACAAATTACGTACAGCAGTGTTTAATGTTGGAAATCTAAAAAGAATTTAAATGTTTCAGAGAATTTACTCAAAGTTCATTTAATCAAGCTTAAAGAGACTAAAATTCTGAGTAATGGGATTTAAAATTTTCCATTAAAATAACTGACAGATAATAAGGAAACTCCCAACTGCATATTTGGATCATATTTTTAACACATCAAGGGCAACATTTTGAATTTAAATCTAATCTAAAGTCATTGAAAATGTTTAGATTTGGTATCTGACTTTATAAAAACGTGTAATGTATAATTAATCTAATCAAAAAATAATAATAAGAAGATGCCTTTATTCATGATCATATCCATTACATTACAGTAAAATTCCTTCTTCAAATATCGCAGTTTGTTATGAAGCAGAGGTATGATGGCAGGGTTAGTCATGATACAGCGCCCCTTTGCACCGAGAGGGTTAAGGGCCTTGTTCAAGAGCCTGTCAGTGGCGGATTAGCAACGCCATGGCCTGAACCCCAGACTTTCTGATGAGAAATCCACAGCCTTAACTGCTGAGCCAAGATTTTTGGCTGCACATGGTTTATTGCACAATTTATTTTTTATGGCTTTATTACAGCAGGGATATGATGTATTTGGGACAAACTGCTGATGTGACCTCTGTCTGACCCTCGTATATGCCTGCATTGTGCCAGGTCATCGATGTCGAGAATGACAGGAATGGAAGGAATGTCGGGAATGACGTGTACATGAGAACACATCAGAGCATCATCATGTAATCCTGCTACAAAGTGCTGATCCAGGACACAAAACCCTTCAAGCGTGGGCTTGAGTACGGATTATACGTCGCTCATTCCCGGTGTTTCTCAGGAGTATCTGCAAACTCTCAGTGGTGTCAAGCTTGAGCAATGTGGTCAGGGGATTTAAAAAATATGAATAAATATGGAGACAGGAACGGTATAAATATTGATGGGATGCAGATGGCAGGTTTCCCCTTTAGTCCTGTTTGTGTTTGATCTTGACAACTCAAACCGGCTGGAATTACAGATCGGGGCGATAAGACAAAAATATTGCATTGGCTTTTTTATACAATGCGTAATATTTATGTATCACAATCTTTACATTTGCTCACAAACTGCAAGCAGTACTGTTATATGTATACTCATGGACAGAAAAAACATTTCACTATAAAAAAAAATCTAATATATCTAGAAATGTAATACGGGACACAGTTTGCCTTGTTGCACGAGGAGCACGAGAAAGGTAAAATTACCGTCATGCTTAGTAGAGCGTAACTTTATCATGGATAACCGAACTCACACCTTCTTTCCCATGTGTCACTGACATGTCTTAGTGTCGAAAAAAATAAGGAAAACATTCTGATTGTGTATTTTTTTTATTTTTAATTACGCTCCGTTTAGACAACGCTAGTCAGAAGGCTTTAACTCTGTACAACACGTCACCAAATGGTATGGAGTTGCCAGGGATATCATTTCCAGGCCATAAAACAGATTTCCAACAACTGGTCCCACTGCTGATCGCGTTAGGTCTGAAAGGCCAAGAGTGACAACGCCAAGACAAGCCAGAGTAATTCAATGGTGGCCTCATTTGAGAAATCGTACAGAAAATGCTGCCAGCGCTGCTGCTGCTGGTGTTCCAGGGTTATACACGATAATTTGTCAGGCTATTCAGTGACATCTGGCTGCAGCTGGATGAGCGAGGAGGCCATATCGTAGTATACATTTATGAAATGTCTACACACGTTTATGTCTGGTGTAATTAAAAAATGAAAATATTTTATTTTAATTAATAGTATAAGTCGTCCCCGATTTATGAACAAGTTTCGTTCTGGGAGCATGTTCATAAGTCCCATTTGTTCTTAAGTCTGATAAAGTAAGTCTTGTACGCCTTTGAAACAATTATATGGACATGAAGGTAAATTTATATTGGAAAATAATTTAAACAAACAACACCAACTATAATCAAATAATAATTAATTAACAAAGATACAGTTTCCAACCAAAAGCTCATTATTATAACTGTTATCCTGAAATGGTTTATTCCTCTTAAACCTCAGTTTAAGTATTTTTTACAGAACTACACATCATGCTTTTAATCTATTTGTATTTATTATTAACACAAAAACTAGTAGCCAAGTCATTCCCTAATCTGTCGCCCTTTTTTTCCCTTGCATGAAAATTTCCTAAGGTCACGTCAGATCAGAAAACCTAGCTTTTCCTCTGACTGTTACAATGCACTGACACTAGAGACTCCTTCCATACATGATACATTAACAGACATCTTACACAAAACCTCCCCAGATCACGGATTAACTCTACACATGCTTTTTATTATTTAGATGAGTCGTTACGATAGAAATGATAATTACACATTTTAAACCGAGCGCATTAATATAAATCTGTAAACCTGCTGCTATAGAAAATTAATCAACATGTTGTAACCAGTCAGATTGAAGAATTCATCATAAGTAAGTGTTATACACTGTTAAATTTATTCCACAGACCACATTGTACTCGCACAGCGCTCAGATTGTGTTCACAGCTCTCACACACGATCCAATATGGCTCAGCGCAAAATAAATCACTTAGGTGACGAATCAGAGCCTGGGAACATCTGAGTCACAAAGCTGTCAGCGCAAGCCGCAAATAATTCGAGTGTTTTCTGGCTGAAACGTATGAATCAACAGAGGCGACGTCACGAAAAATGGATTCAGTAATCGCTCAGCACGCTTCGTGCTCCATGCTACTGATGAGAAGGTTGTCAGTTTAAATCTCAAGCCTGCCACAGAGCCAGTGATGCGACCATCAAATGCCAGGATAAAATATATACATTTAAAAGATATATATTTTGTCTGTTCCATGGCTCCTGTACGAAGTATTTATTTAGAGGATTTCAGCTGTATGTATTAGTTGTATAAAACAGACTTATAGAATATATAGGAATAGACTTAGTGTAGGTGAAGTCACTGTCAGTACAGTTAATACCGAGTTCTAATTATTTAAATAACATTGTCCTCTTTTTATTATACTCTTAACCCAAATTTGCGTTAGACTTGTCTCAGCCTTGGATGTTGTACTTGCTAAATAAAATCTTGGATTGTGTTGTATTTTATTCTGATGTGCACAACATTTGCCAAGAGTTAATGCTTTCTTTTAGAGAACAGACAAAACACTGCCACAGCACATTTTTGAATCCAAGTCGTCAGAGTAAAATTTTGGCCACAAAAAGGCTTTTATGTTTTCAGTCACCATTTGGACTCTTGGATCTGGACTCAGCGTCTGAAACACTCTTACAACTCGATCTTGACCTACAGTAGTCTTCACTCTTTCATGACTCGACCTTGACTCAGCCTCGACTCCTTTATGTTTTGATCTGGACTCAGCCTCGATTCCTTTACGACTCAATCTGGGCTCAGTCTTGCTCCCTGAAAAAAAGCGTGGGGAAAAAAAAAGCCCACTTAATTATTTTTGTTTTTGTTATTAGCTAGCTAGTTAATCAGTTTTACTTTAAAATATTTTATAAAATATATACTTTGGTGATCGGGTTATGACCTCCTCCATTTTTAACTTCCTACTTATGTACAATATTTAACATTTTTGTTTATATCGCTCCAAATCTCTTTAAAATTTCTTTATCTTTTAACAATTCTTTTAAATTTTTATTTATAATTACTTTTAAATTTATAATTACTTTAAAATTTATGTTTTTTTTATGTGTGAGAAACATCATCATGGATATCATTTATTATTTTTATTATTATTATTATTATTATTATTATTCGAGTTATTTCCATAGTACAAAATTAATAGACATACAAACAGACAAATTGTCATTTAGAACACATCACATACAGTAAGCAGCCGAAAGACCAACAACAACAACAACAACAACGATAAGATGTACCTTAATTCGTCCAAGAAATTTATGTTACAGCAGCAAATAAAAATGTGCAAATATAAAATAGACATAAATATATACAGTACAGTGTTAATACAGTATACAAAGGAAAAATAAACAAACAATACAAGTTACACTTTCAAACAAATTGCTAAATATTATAAAAGTATTAAAAAACTAATTGGTAATACTGCACAGGTTAAAATGGTGTTATTGCATTGTTTAAAAATTAACAAATAAATTAACAAATGAATTAATAAATACATTTAATTAATTAATTAATTAATTAATTTAAAAAAACTCTCACTGAGCTGTGAAATAAATTTTTTTTTTTTTTTTTGCTGAGTTTAAATTAAGTAAATTAAATCCAGTCAGCTTTTTTTACTTGCACGGTTTTAACGAGCTCTTTGGCTCCTCACTGATTGCAGTTGTGATGATTCACTGCTAAATTTGACCCCTTTGTGTTTCCTCCTACACACACACACACACACACACACACACACACACGAGAGAGAGAGAGAGAGAGAGAGAGAGAGGAAGTGTGTGTGTTTGTAAATGTGAGAAAGAGTGCTATGGACCATCAGAGAGAAATATACAGGTACAGAGAGAAAGAGAGACAGTGAGGCTCCCCCCAAGTGCAAACCCCAAGTGTGTGTGTGTGTGTGTGTGTGTGTGTGGTAATGGCTGACTTGATAGAAACATTAGAGTCAATAGAATGGAGCCAAGCACTAAAGCAGTACAGACTGGCGTCAATGTGCACTAACACACACACACACACACACACACACACACACACACACACACACACACACACACACACACACACACCAAATCACTAAATAGTCTAAAAATATGTCTTTTTTATGGTGAAAGTGTGTGTTTTCTGTGAGTATCTAAATTAACAGTAAAATTCTATTTGAAGTAAAGATCAAAATAGGATAAAAGAAATATAATGAGTGATGGTGTGATGAAGCAGCTCTTCAGTTATGAGTGCAGGATGAAACACCAGAGAGAGAGAGAGACACTGCTCTGGTTTCATCTGCACACATTCCTCTGGATGAAATCAACTCAGACGCTTTAACACTAAACATTTTGATAAATACACACTCAAATAAAATTTTTACCACCAAACTGAAACCCTATTAACTCTCTCCCTGTGTCACACAGCGGCGTTTACACACGGCAGTAAAACGCCTTTATAGACGCTTCAGGAGATAAGTTAAGTCAGACTGCTGAAGCTTTCTCACTGTATACACTCGTTAACTGATTAAACTGATTAAAGTCGAAGGTCACCACTAGATGGCAAACTTAGGAACGGGGAACTGATAAAAAAAATCAGAGGGGAACTGCAGATTTGTCTGGATCAGGAGACAAGAAGAAGAACAACAACTGAGCCACCACCAGTCATGTGACCACAACCTCGTACCAACTCGGTCTTATTTTAGATTAAAAAAATAAATCAATAAAAAAATTACTAATTTTTTTTGGAAAAGAGAATAGGTTGAAAGAGAAAAACTATTGCTATGGATTGCTATGGTGCAAGCAAACCGCTATTGGAGAACAAGACACACCCCAGGGGGCGGGTTCATACACAGTACTGAGCCAGTCCTCGTTTCTTCATATTAAATTTAATTAAATGGTGTATCTTAAATTAAAGAAATGGGAACAAAAGTTTTACTGTGGCAGGCTGTTATGTTGTTGGTTGTTTCTGTAACAGCCTCAGCAGCGACCTCATTTCCCCTCTCGTCTGTTCCAACCACTCAGCATCCAGCATCATTAGTAAACTAATCACCGGCCTGATCATCTGTCATCATCTTCACATCTTTCCCACTGGTTCATGCCTTAAGTTAGATGTTTTTTTTATGCTTGAATGATTCATAGGTCACATGCATTTTTGAAAGCATTATTTGCAGAATCATGATGATTTTACATAAAATGATCCCAATGTCAAGCCAACAATTTGAAAAATGTTGATACTTTATGATACTTTAATAGAAAAACTGCAATAAAATCTCCAAACATTGTGTTTGTTTTATAAAAAGCCACAAATTAGCCCTCAGTAAATTTGATCAGTGAATCGATTCAAGCTTTCAGAAAATACATACCGCTTGCTTGCAAAGTACTTTGCTAGTTTTATGTTCAATTCTTCTTCTTTTGAATTTATGGCCAGTTGGTACAATGCCGCCCCCTACTGGACCGCTAACCAGATGTTTGGGAGGAACAGTGGCGTACTGTTTGTAATGGATATGATACAATAAACATGCAGTGTTAATTTGATACTGTTAATAGTTTTTAATTATTCAAATCCTGTAAGAAATAATCACAATGCCTAAAAATCCCATGATTCACATCTCTAGTGTTCATGTTGGCATTGATTAGGGACATGTGATGTGCTGGGGCTGATGGGTAATGCAGTCCGTCTCCATATTCGAGACTAGTGTGTGTGTGTGTGTCGTGTGTTTCCTCTTTATGCTTTCCTGTAAATGTTAAACGTATACATTTTAATGTGTGATTGTTAACTAAAGTCTGGAAGCATAAAATACCCCCATAAACGCGTTTTTACGGCGGCTCGTATCGCCGTGTGGAAATGAAGGAGATATTTAATACGGTTCCAGTTTGGTGGTAAAAATTTATTACAGCAAAGTGTTAAGCATTAAAGTGTATGAACTGGGGTTATTATATTTGGAGGGCCGTGTACAGTGCGGAATGTATCTGAGTGAACTACAGCGGAGTGTGTTTATTCAGCGAATCAGAGCGGGAACTTTAAACTGTCACGGAAAAAAGTGAAACTATCAAATATGTGTCTTATAGTGTGGAAAAGAGAACTGTCAATATTAAATGAATGACTCAGTGACATCTGGGATGTATATATACACACACACACACACAGTTTAGTCTTTCTCACATGATCAGCTTACGTTCTCTTTGCACATAGAAGAAGCCCCTGCTTGGTCCTCATTTTGATTGACACATCGTTTAAAGATGTGTGTATTGTTGATGCAGAAAACTGAACCGACTTAGATATAGTCTCAATACGTACAGTATCATGTGACATGCTCACGTTACCGCTAGCCGATTTAGCGATACTGCATGACACAAATCTTTATTTAGTCCCTAGTCTAATGTCATTTACATTTTATAGGCGAGCTGTGACCTACTGTACGTAAACATCAACCATACAGTCAGGCTCTGTCCAAAACAGCTTCCTGTTCACTTTGTACGTCCACTCACTAGATGAAAGTGTTACACTGTAGTTTAAACATTACATGCTATACACAGAAATGCACGACCATTAGAGCAGGTCAAGAAACAAATAGAGAAAGACTCCAGTACAGCAGGTCCCCTACGTATGAACAAGTTTCATTCCGAGAGCTCGTTCGTAAGTCCAATTTGTTTGTAAGTCCAACAAATATTTTACATATCACAAGCGGCTACACACAGTATATTACAGTACAGTGTTCTTTAGAATCGTGCCAATTGTTAAAAGAACAAGCGATGTCTGCCATCTTTTCACCTTGATCCATTCTCTCAATTATTAAAATTTTTGTCTCCATCGTTATTGCTTGGCGCTTCTTGGCAGTACCAGCTTCATTGCCGCTGCTTTAACGCTCGTTTGCGGACTTCCTGGGCTTGTAAAAAAAATCTTTGTTCAGTCCGAAGTCTAATTTTTGTTATAGGCAAGCCGTCACCTACAGTACGTAAACATCAACTATGCAGTCAGGCTCTGTTCAAAACAGCTTGCTGTTCAACTATGTACGCTCCCTAGATGAAAGCGTTACACTGTAGTTTAAGCATTATGTACTGTTTTATTAGATGATGCTTATACTCTACTACATTCTACATCAAATATCTGTACTTTTATGTAACAACATTCTGCATACCTAATCACATTGGTGTGACTATTATTAAATAAATCAATTAAGTATCTATCTTTCTATCTATATCTATGATCTATCGATCGATCTATCTATTACCTGTAATTGTGTGACATTAATGTCCTTCTAGACACACCTATTGTAATAATGTGAACAGTATTTGAAGTCAGAAGCGGATCATGTTGTAAGCAGCGACATAAATATGTGCATTCATAATCAGGAAGGAGATAGATAGAGAGAGAGAGAGAGAGAGAGAGAGAGGGGTTTTTTTTACCAAGAAAAAAGGCTACTGTGAGTTAACACAAGCCCTGTACGTTTGATACTTGAAGGTGACGACTCAAGTACACATCTAAATGTACTGTAATACTTTTACTTTATCACCATTTGACATAGAGAGTCTCTACTTTTAATCAAATACCTCTGCACTGGACTGGCAAAACATGCGTCATTAAGGCAAACGCCCTTCTCAGACTTCAAAGAGTGACACATCACACAACTTTTTAGTATTGAGTATGCGCCTATTCTAAAATTATTTGTTAATAAAATATAAAACTTAAATATCCAAAAATCGTGACATCTTCATCCTAAATGATTTGGGTTTTAGTGTGAGGTTGTTTAAAAAAACGGAGCACGCCGGGATGTTTTCATTCCAGTTGCCTCTGGTGTGTATCCTCTCCGACTCTAATGAGGCTCAGGTAACACCACACACACACACACACACTCCCCAGGGCGGCTGGGATAAGAATCAGTCAGCAGGATGCTCGGGTAAATCCTCAGGGACGATATGAAATGATTTCTGTGCAAGAACAGAGCCAGAGGCAGAGAAAGGAGAGCTGCGAGCTGGGAAAGCAGGAAGGAGAGGAAGGACAGGAAACTCAGGGGACGACGGGGGACGACAGGGGGACGACTGGGAAAATGAAGGTTGTTTATGCCAGCCGAATCCGATGCCCGGTCTCCTGTCCTGCCTGCTGCCTTCTGCTCTCCCAGCATGCCTCTGACACCTCACAGCCCTCAGGTTAATGGATTATGGTATCAATCAGGGGTGGAAATGTAAACAAGCAGGTGTGTGTGTGTGTGTGTGTGTGTGTGTGTCTGAGAGAGAGAGAGAGTCACCTAAGTGTATAAAGGATGCTGCGATTTATTGGCAGATCCTGACACACACACACACACACACACTCCCAGTTCACACACTGTTCCTATCCTGGTACATCAAGTCCTCTTTCTCCACTAGCAATGAGTTTCTAGAAGTTTCTCATCCAGGGATCTCTGCATACTCATATTTGTTTATCTATGAGGTGTGTGTGTGTGTGAGAGAGAGATAGAAGTGTTTATGTGCCCATTTCCCATAATGCAGTTCTGATAAAAATTATTTTAAAAAACAACTGAGTTCTAGTCATACATCCAGGCACAAGCAGCTCATCTAATAGAAAAGAGTACAAGTGTGTGTGTGTGTGCGCGCAAAATACTGTGATCCATATAGTCAATTACTGGTATGAATATTAGTATATTATGTATTTTATTGTGTATTATAGATTATATATTAGTAATATTTTCTATATAAAAGTGATTTAAGGATATTAGGGGCGGGGCTATAAATGAGTCAATTTATGATCTCATAGACTCACCTATTATATGCTGCTATGCTAATTGGTAGGCGGTACCTGGACACTTTTTAACCACAGATGCGTACAGTAAGTACCTTAGCGATGATACAAATTGTGATACTGAAATCCCACTGATGATGTCCTGTGAGCTCGTTTCTGTGAAGTAAGTCACCCTGACACGCCCATCGCTCTGGAATATTCTCAATCTGGACTCGATCATCATCAGTGTAATCTTTATGCTTCCTAGCAAACTGAATCCACGATTGCAGTGGGATACGATCCGCCTTCTTTATAACGTTTGTACCGCTCACATGTTTTGCTGTGCTAAGAGTATCATCACCATCAGTGTCATTTTCATCCAAGAGCCAAGGGAGACCAGGCTTCCCCAGTTTTTTCATTGTAATTAATTTTTTTAATAAAAGAGAAGAAAAAAAAAACTCTTTGTTTAGTTTGTTTGTTTGTGTCAGGGACTGTAGCGTTACAGTGAGTGAAACAGCGCCCCCCGTTATGTGGTGAATGTGTGGTGAAACATGGTATTGCACTTTTACCGTCATGATGGAAGGAAAGCCAGGCCAAGTTGACTTCCCTTCAGAAAAAAATAAATAAATCAGATTAACTAATCAGATGAGGCTATATTCCTAATTTTGATTTATCAGAATCATGTCAGGGGAAGCCAGGGTGAATTTGGCTTCCCTTGGTAAAAAAAAAAAAAAAAAAAGAAGAAGGATAAACCAATCAGGTGAGGCTACTGTAATACCGCCAACCAACTGTGACGCCAGACGCCCTTCTACATCACTGTTAGCAAACATCAAAAAGTGCAGATAGTGCAGGAAGGAGATTTGGGGTTTTTAGTAAAAAAAAAAAAAAAGAAAGTAAGAAAAAAAAAAACTTTTTTTTGCTAAATTAAGCTGCCACTACAATGGAAACCAAAACTGGAGCTACATACCGTATGTAGAGGAAAAAAAGGAGGGATTTATACTTTTGGTGAGGAACATGATGTCCAACCGGTAACGTTAATGCTAAACTTCAGCTGGTGTTCTGATGGCAGAGACTCGTATACTGCTCATTGTGCCTTGCTCGCTGAAGTAGCTGCATATGGTAATTTACTAATTTTATCACATCTCTTCAAACACAGGAAATAAGACGTGTGGTTAGTAATAGTTTGTCATGTTCATATAACAGGGTTTATAAGTCATGTTTAGCTGACTGAATATTTTGATATGAATGTAAATTAAATGTTTTCTGATTGAGTTTGTAATGAATGCTTTCTTTCTTTATTATTAAGTCTTTAATTAAGGCACAGTGAGTGTCGGCTTATGCATTTGGGAGGGGAGTTGCATAAGTTAAATATTGAGAATTGTGTAAGTGTGTGTTATGTAAACGCAGGCATTGACTGGAGTGTGTGTGCATGCACAGATGTGTAGCAAGAAGTTTTTGGATAACAATAACAGGCATCTGCATAATGCACAATCGTACCAGGCACTCTTAAAATTCTCCTGGTTACATTTCATTGTTAAGGCGAAGGGATATGATGTACAACGATTACACACACACACACACACACACACACACACACACACACACACACACACACACACACACACAGACATAGAGGTTGTCTCAGTTGACTTCCTCTGAAATGCTCCCCACAGCCTACTGTGCTTGAAGTCTTCTGTAAATGTCAATCGCTTTTATACCTTCATTCACCGGAAATCTCATCACAAGTCCCAGTTTGACTTGAACACCCTTGAAAAGTTCTAATATTAAAACACCATTGGTAATGTGTTATCATTCCCAGGAGTAATCTAACTGGTTTTGATTATCATTACAGCGCTACCTCTGCATACGAGAGATGGTGGTGAAATTTTGTATTGTGAAACTAACAAAAATATTACCAATATAACCGATTTTCAACACTATAATCATATTTTCGCATTTAAAAACAATCAAAACATTTAGAAAAGACGTGAATGAAGTAAAATATGAAAAATAAATAGACATTAAACCTCACTTAACCTTACAGTAGTTTATGATTCCTCTCGACACCGGCTGCTTTAAAAAACAAACTGAAAGCGGCTCCTTTTTCTTTTTGCTACCATCCTTGATAACGTTCTTGGTACCCATGGGCCTGTGTCCTCACTAAATCTTGCACAAAATGCAAAAGAACACAAAAAAAGGAAACTTGCCTCATTTGGCTTTCCACTGACGCAAACAAGTTTTGAACGGCTCTGTTCATTCGCACGGTTTGCCAAAAATGCTTTGTATGCCAAGACAATTTTCTTGCAAAATTTCAGTTCTTAAGGCAATAATTGATGAAGCGTTTCCACTGTATAGTGAAACCTGCACCCTTATGCTGTACATACAGTGTAAACAAGTGGGCACATTTCTCTGTATTTATTTAAACATGGAGTGAAACACGCCCTTATTTTACAAGGTCACAAAACTTAACATGGCTGTACAGAATGACGTCTCTTTGAGCTGTGATAAAACTCAGATAAAGGTTCTTCTGGCTGTACATTAATCCTAGGATATTAGGAACAGAAGCAGGTTGTAGACGACACACAGGTCCAGTCTGCAATATGAAACCATGTTGCTGTGACAAAACATGATTAATGCCAGTGTTTCAGTTCAGAAGCGAGCTAAAACCCATGTCTCAGTTTTGTAATTCTCCCCCCTTAATGCTGAAATAATTGCTATAAATTTTTATCTGGTCCTGATGTACTAAAGACATGATGAAATTCAAGCTGTCTACAGAGAATCCTGACCAAAAAATATTCCATGCTGTGCATAATTATTCACCCCCTCTCTCCTTAAACTTCTTTAAAACCCCTCATATTGAGGTGTCAAAACAAAGTTTTAAGTACATACGTTTTCACACATGTATACCCGTGCAATTAGATGACGTCACATAATTAGGGTCAACCTGTCTGCCATATACTGTAAGAGTCACATGATCAAAATTATGAATAAACAGCACATTTTTACACAAAATGAGATAACTCCTTTTTGTTTTCAGAAGAAGAAAGTTGTGTAAAACACATTTATACAAATAATTACTGTATATAGGTGTGAATTTTGTGTGATTTTGCAAAGGCTATAACTTGACCTCCCACAGTTTTGTCACAATAGAGAAATCACTTTTGTAGATATGCAATTTAGTGTCAATAAAACATTGATTGTGTTTTAATAAGACTTCTGCCAACTCATGCGTTCATTGAGTTTTTTCTAGTGAGTCATTGGCAACCTATTACTGTAGAACAAGGTAAAAAAAAGTGTTGCACACAAAAAGCTTTTTACTTTCAAACATGATTAAAAAACATGATTAACGCCGAGTCTGTTATACAACAAACTTATGCAAACAACATCACTAAGGCCAAGGTAATAAAAACACAAATCCACTACAAAGAAAAGAACATATCTTAAAGGGGAGATTAGTCCAAGAAACAACCATGATGCTCCCACCACCATGTTTCACATACAGTACATACATGTGTCACTTCTTTCTAAGACTATAAAATCTTCATGAGGGGTGAATACTTATGAATGTCGCTGTCTTGTAATGTTCTAATGAATATACAGTTTGCAGAACGAGGAACATTGTTTTTTGTAGATTTCTTTTCAAATTCATGAGTGAAACAATTATTTTTATGTAACTCTATCCTTATCTTTTGAAAATCTTTTCTCGTTATACCTGAGTTTTTTGTTTGTTTGTCTTTTTGATGAGTGTCAGGTTCATTATTGTGAACCTGACAGCCATTACAGTTATGTTTGAACTTGAGATCTTAATGATTACTTATTACTCTATTAATTGCCATTAAGAGCTGAACCGAGTATTAACGATAAGGTTTAGTTTTGTTAGATTAGCGACCCTGACTAGCCAGGCTTCTTAGATGCTTGCTAATAACTTATTTGAAGCATTGGGTCTCAGTGATTCTGGAGAGAATCCGTGACCTATTTAAATAATAATAATTTTTTAAAAGTACATATGAGGAGGTTGTGTGTTGACACGATGGTGTGCAAAACAAATAAATCAGTATGTGGGGAAACACTGGATTGTCCTGGTGGATCAACAGCAGACAAATGAAAGTGTTTTCATTGCACTTCTAATGTGACATCTGTGCTAAATTTTTTTTTACTCTGAATCACCTGTAACATTGAATTCATGACACGTAAGCATGTGTTTCTTCTTCCTCATCATCTTTTTTTATTTCATTAGATATATTGTAAACTTTCTTCCAATCAGTTCTTAGTGGATGTGAGACATTACACGGACTCATACAGTCCAGTTTCTGACAAGACCCTCAGCTGTAGTGTCAATCTCCAGCCTCCGTGTTGCAGTGACCTACAACTCAGCAAGTTAACAGAGTGAATAGCCGTATAATCAGCCTGCCTGCCTTCACAGCCGCTTAACGGAGGATGAATTGTTCCGTTTTCCTTTTTGAAACGACCTCATCATCCTCCGTTTCTTGGCCTGTGTTGGCTGGCTCTGAGTGCACTGTAATAGAGCCGAGTGGCCTCCCAGAGCTGCCCACGCCATGCCCGAGTGTGTGTGTGTGGGCAAAAAAAGTCACACGTCTGTCACTACATGGCCGCGGAAACCTTCACACCCTCACCGATCAAGTCTTCAGCATGTTGTTCTCAGGCTGAGGATTTAGAGCTTCATTACAGGTCTAAGAGTTTAGTTAGCACTCAGTGTATTAATGACATGAGCAGATACGCTGGTGATGAATTAATTTTTTTTTTTAATTTTTTATAGAACTTTATTAATCCCAGAGGGAAATTGCTCAATTTTCACAGATCCCAATTAGGAAACTGGGGTCAGAGTGCAGGGTCAGCCAGCTTACGGAGCAGCGCCCCTGGAGCAGATAGGGTTAAGGGCCTTGCTCAAGGGCTCAACAGTGGCAACTTGGCGATGCTGGGGTTCGAACCCCCGACCTTCCGATCAGTAACCCAGTAACCCACAGCCTTAACCGACTGAGCCACCACTGCCCTTAAACACTTCTGATTCTCTGGAAGTTGTGATCTGTAGCAAAAACATAATAGAAATCATGCTTAAATCTATATACATAAAAGACGTACTGTGTTTTGTCTGTACTGTACAATGTTACGTTGTTCAAAACTATGGTCTTCATATCTTTATGTTTCATACACTGTCCGCATCTGATCGCATCTTTTCGAACTGCTTGCTCACGCAACATTAGGGGCGGAGTAACACACTCGGAGGAAAGCGCTAGCTGCTTACAGACGCCCCTGATTGGCTGTAGAGCCGTGATTAATGTGGGAGCGCAAGTACCTCTCATACCTCCCCCCATGAATGACATGTCAGTCATGCCAGTAGAATGACATACTGTGATTACAATAATGTTTTTACTCCTAGTTATTGGAGTTGGTTATTCTATAACTGTGTACCCGGCTCTGTGCCACCTCTACCTTGTACATCTGGCCCACATGCCGATGTGGGAGCGATGGCCAATGATCGTTGCACCCTCCGTTGCCAAATGCTAAAGGCACACCTGAACAATTGCTTATTTTAGAGTCTAAAATTTCTTTTTAAACAATTTTATTTCACACATTTATATTTGATCACGTTATTTTTAAAGCAGCCGGTGCCGAGAGGAATGATAAATTAAGGTTAAGTGAGGTTTAATGTCTATTTATTTCATATTTGACTTCATTTACATGTTTTTTATAAATGTTTTGATTGTTTTTAAAATATATATACTGTATATGATTATAGTGTTGGTAAATTGGTAATATTGGTAATATTTTTGTAATATCTTTGGGTGGCTGGAACGGATTATCTGCATTTACATTATTTCCTATGGGACAGTGCGTTTCACAATACAAAATTTCGCATTTAGAACTCGCCTAAGGAACAGATTAAATTGGTATGCTGATGTCATGCACACCCAATCAGCGGCCGGCACTAGGACCCGGAAGTAATGCGGTCGCGAACCAGGAAGTATAAGGGGAGTAAACAAACCATAGCATAACGCTCAGTCATTGAGTTTCTGCCCATGTCGGTTCAGGCTGTCCGTCTGCTAAACCGTGAGTACTCACCATCTTTGGTTTGCTTCCTGATATTGTGTGTGTATTTATAGGACGCGGGTTAAATTTGTGTTTTCCCTTGCTCCCTTTTCATGTGAGTCCTTAAACTAAATCGCGTGGTTATCCTGCCTACTCGCTTACCTCCACGTTTGGGTTTACCATCCACGCTACATTGGGCTAACCGCTAAAGCTGCGTCTTCTGGTCACCGAGGTTAGTTCATCCTGACAGAATGACTGAGCCCTACGCGGTGAACCCAGCGGATCATGCGCGCCTCTGCGACGTGGTAGATCAGCACGCTGCGCTTATCGATAGGCTAACCGGAGAGATCGCTAATCTGCGCCGGGGCCTCCAAGACGTCGCGGCTAGTCGGCCTCCCGTCGCCGCACCAAACCCCCCCCCTCCTTCTGACATGTTTCTTGCGCTTCCAGATAAATGGGATGGCACAGACGGGAGATGCAGTGTGTTTTTGACATCACTAAATCTGGTGTTTGAGTTCAATTCCACCAAGTACTCCACCGATCGGCTACGCATTGCTCTTCTTGTCTCATTGCTATCCGGGCAGGCAGCTGAGTGGGCCACGGCAGTACTTCGATCAGATTCTGACAGCGCCCTTTCCTACAATGAGTTCACCCGTCAACTCAAAATGACTTTTGAACACGTTGCAGGCGAGGTGGAGACCGACACCAAGCTTTACCACCTGCGGCAGGGAGGATCGTCCATGAGCCGCTACACTGCAGAATTCCGCACCCTCGCGGTAGAGACATCTTGGGGAGATGCCGCGCTCCGTGCATCCTACTACGAGGGACTGGCTTCTCGTATTAAGGACGAACTAGCCGGACAAGAGCTCCCAGCCACACTGGAGGGATTAATTCAGCTTGCCCTCCGCATTGACCAGCGCCTCCTCTCTCATCCAAAGCCAGACCCGAGGACCCTGCTGCCTAGTTCCACCTATGCCTACACTCCATCTCGACCGCCAACCACCTTCACTCCCGCCACCACTGAACATGTCGGATCTCCACCTCCTGCCGTGGTTAACACCGGAGCCGGGGAACCCATGCAATTAGGGCGCGCCTCCCTGACCGTGACGGAACGAGAACGCAAAACCGGCACAAAACCGGATCTTCCAGTGGGTGCCGACCTGCACCGAACTTTGCCTACGGGCACAGGCTGGGACGTGCTCCAAGGAGTCCGAGGCCCCCGAAGTCGACACCGACGCCATACCACCTGAATATAGGGACCTGGCTGAAGCCGTCTGCAAGAGAAGAGCCACCCAGCTACCACCGCATCGCCCATACGACCTGGCGATAGAACTTCAGCCAGGTTCTGTTCCCCCCCGCGGCCACCTTTACTCCCTATCGACTACCGAGACGCAAGCTATGGAGGAGTACGTCGCCAATGCCCTACATCATGGCACCATCCGGCCCTCCTCCTCCCCAGCAGCCGTTCTTTGTTAAGAAGATCACCATAAAAAACCGACACCCGCTACCGCTCACCAACTCGGCCCTGGACGCCCTCTCTGGTGCCACCGTATTCACGAAGTTGGACCTTTGGAGCGCCTACAACTTGGTGCGCATCAGAGAGGGTGATGAGTGGAAAACGGCATTCATCACACCCACCGGACACTACGAGAGCCTGGTCATTCCCTTTGGACGACGTCCTCAGGGATATGCTGGGCCGATGGGTGTTCGTCTACTTAGACGACATTCTCATTTACTCTCACAACCTCAAAGAACACATCCAACACATTCGGGCCGTCCTAAAGAGATTGCTCGCTCACCAACTGTACTGCAAGTTGGAAAAATGTGCCTTTCACAAGCACTCCACCACGTTCCTGGGTTTTGTCATCTCGCAACAGAGTGTGGCCATGGACCCACAGAAGCTCGAAGCTGTACGTCACTGGCCCCTACCCAGGACACTCAAACAGCTTCAACGGTTTCTTGGGTTTGCGAATTTCTATCGTCACTTTATCCGGGGCTACAGTACAGTTGCAGAACCACTAACCACATTGACCAGGCCCTCGCACCATCCTTTTCGACTCACCCCCGCCGCCAATTCCGCTTTCCAAGAATTGTGTCATCGCTTCACCACCGCCCCCATCCTTCTCCAACCCGAAGCCAACAAACCTTTCGTTGTGGAGGTGGATGCGTCGGATGTGGGCGCCGGCGCCGTCCTCTCCCAGCAAGGTCCAGACCAGGAACTGCACCCTTGTCGTTTCTTCTCCAAGAAATTTAATCCCACTCAGCAGCGATACAGAGTAGGGGACTGTGAACTGTTGGGCATAAAGTGGGCCTTGGAGGAATGGCGTCACTGGCTCCAGCGCGCCAGTGAGCCGTTCATCGTCTGGACCGACCACCAGAACCTCATCACCATCAGGAACCTAAAGCAGCTCAATCCACGACAGGCACGGTGGGCCCTGTTCTTTGAGCAATATGACTTCCACCTGTCATACCGCCCGGGGTCCAAGAATACCAAGGCCGATGCATTGTCAAGACAACATGATGAGGACCTTCCCCCGGGCGGAACCCGTGCCTGTCATCACCTCCTCCCGGATCATTGCACCCCTTCAATGGAACTTGGAGACGAGGGTCCGCCAGGCACAGGCTGTGGAGACCGAACCGGCAGGCGTGCCGCCTGGACGACTTTATGTACCCCAGGACTTAATTCAATTCAATTCAATTTTATTTATATAGTGCTTTTAACAATGGAAATTGTCTCAAAGCAGCTTCATAAAAATGAAAGAAAATTTACAAAAAATGAAAAAAAAATTTTAGAAAAGAAAATAATTGGAAGTGTGTATGTGTGAGAAAAATGTGTCTAGATAATAATGAGACGAATGAATGATGAATGAAATGTTTCTGATGAGCAATCCAAGGGTGACGGCGACGGTGGCAAGGAAAAACTCCCTGAGATGGCATTAGGAAGAAACCTTGAGAGGAACCAGACTCAACAGGGAACCCATCCTCATTTGGGTGATAACAGATAGAAATGATATAACATCTTGTGTGTTGTGCAGGTGAAAATTCAATAGAGTAGAAGTTCTCCAATGGGGGCACTCTTCAACCGTCGCCAGACACCAAGGAGCTCGAAGAACCCTGTCATTCATCGAACGGGCGTTCTGGTGGCCCGCCATGAGAAGGGAGGTCACAGAGTACGTTCAGGCGTGCCCGGTGTGCGCCAGGGTCAAGGATATGAACCAACCATCTCCTGGAGAGCTCCAACCACTTCCTGTTCCTCGACGGCCCTGGACGCACATCGCCCTGGATTTCATCACGGGCCTGCCGGTTTCCGACGGAAAAAACACCATCCTCACCATTGTTGACCGGTTCTCCAAGGCAGTGCACTTGGTGGCCCTCACCGGACTCCCATCAGCTAAAACCACCGCTGATCTGATAATGGAACACGTAGTCCGCCTGCATGGGTTCCCCAAGGACATCGTCTCGGACAGAGGGCCCCAGTTCACTGCCCGGTTCTGGAAGGCCTTCTGCCGTCTGATCAATTCCACCAGCAGTCTGTCATCTGGATACCATCCCCAGACTAATGGTCAGACGGAACAGACCAACCAACAACTGGAGCGCTACCTAAGGTGTTTTGTTGCTGATCACCAGCGCTCCTGGGCCCGCTACCTCATATGGGCAGAACTATCTCACAATCTTCACGTTTCCTCTGCCACCAACTTAAGCCCATTTGAGGTGTGCTACGGTTTCCAACCTCCGATGTTCGCCCATCAAGAACCGGATGTTGATGTACCGTCGGCCCAACAGTTGGTCCGTAGGTGTCGACGGGTCTGGAATCAAGCCAACCTCGCTATCCAAAACGCCAATAACCACTACATCACTCAGCACCGCCGTCGACACCCTCCGGGACGTTTGTACAACGTAGGTGACAAGGTATGGCTATCTACAAAGAACCTACTTCTGCACACGGAATCCCGGAAACTTTCACCCCGCTTCATCGGACCATACCGCATCACACTAAGAATAAACCCTGTCACCTACCGGCTCCAGCTGCCTGCGGCGCTCTGGATTCACCCCATATTCCACACATCTCAACTCAAACCCTTCATCACCTCTCCGATGATTCACGGTTTCCGTTGTAATGAAACTTTGTAAGCTCGTTATACTGTATATACATCCTACTGTAGGTCACGACCCCTTCCTCTGGCACTGAATCCTACATACAGTACTGTATGGATTCACTTAATACACATTAGAGGTCTTTTCAGAATTGTTACTTTGAAATAAACTTTGATTTGGAGTTCAATCAATAATCTTACATCAATGCAGTAGATTTGTAACCAAGTCCTGCTGCTGTAATCATAATCCTAGTGATATCTGGTGTCACCCAGAAGAGGATGAATAAAATGTTTTCCTGTCAAGGTTTCTTCCTCATTTCATTTCTTCACTACTATCACTTCTACCTTGTTGTCCATCTCCATCCGGATTACTGTAACACTTCTTCGGGATTTTCAGCCTAAACACAGTATTGGTGCTGATTTTGTTATTTTATTTTTATGTTACACATACTGTATATTACAGAAAATGTGTGTGCCAGGGAAGATCCTTCTGAAGTTAATGCAACATGGAAATGACTTTTCATTCTTTCTACCTTAAAAATTTCAAGTTGCTAACTTTGCCTTTTTGTAGAGATGATTTTACAGTACATGTGGCAGCAACTGTCTCACTTCAAACAATAATCATTTAAAATGCTAATTATTGTATTTAGTATTGATACTAAAATTGGTGTAAACTTCTAGAACCATATGACCTGTAAAAAAAATTTTTTTGCTTAAATTAATGCATTCTGTGCAAAATAATGGACATTTCCCAAAAAATCTGTAGTGTCCATTACCATGTAAAATTCATGTTGCAATATCATTTTACAATAATACACTTTTTCAGGTTTATGTCTTCTCATGTGAAATCTTAATTGGCCAAGTTTCATCTGAATGACAATTAAGATCAATGAAATATTTGAATTCAAATAAGTTACAGAAACTACACTATACTAAAGGGCATGAAATTGTGTTTAGCAAACATGTTTCTTTTTATCTAATTAAAAAATAAATGTGTATGCATATTCACAAAAAACGAAGCATGGATCGGGAAATAAGAAGAATGAAGTATTATGAAAAATGGTGTTATATGATCATATCTGAAAACGTTTTAGCACCAATGCCATGTTTTGACAGAATATCTATTAATACTGTAAAACCGCTATTCAAATGCTCTGCAGCTACCTATTTATAGTCATGTGGTTATTATCACCCTGTTCTGGTGCTACCATCAAACTAAAGACAGGAATGTCCACTAGCGATGACCCATGAGCTCAGAAAAACCACTTGTGACTCAACAGTCAGTCTTTCCTCGGTGGTAACAAATCCGAAACGAGACCGTATCTCATTACTTTATGTCTACCCACGCTGACTATTTTCTGTCCGTATCGGCCGTTTTCAAATGCATACCATTGGAGGGAGATGACAAGGACACGTCACTCGTCCTGCTTCCACACTAATGGGCTTCATTAGAGATGAATGGCAAGAGTGGCGTGTGTGTTGGTGTTGAAAAAGGAAAGATTGTATGTGTGTGTGTGTATGTGTGTGTGTTTTCTCTCTCTCCTGGAGAATGATGTCACCTTTGGGGGGCCAAGCTGTGAAATACTTACGAATGCAAAGAGGTTCCTTTATTCTTTAATGTTGCACCTGAGCTCTGAGAGCTGCATCAGAACGACAAGGAGACATTTTTGTCCCTCTCAGGCGTGCGGGGAATGAGGTGCAGCTGGTCTCAGTGTTGTCAGTATATTCGCTCTTCAAATCCATTTGAACCAGATGAACCAGCATAGTGTGTGTGTGTGTGTGTGTGTGTGTGTGTGTGTCTGTGTGTGTGTGTGTGTGTGTGTGTGTGTGTGTGGCGCGTGTTGGCATGAACTACATGACAGATTTCCAAACAATAAAAGACAAGCCTTGTAACTGCATTATTAAAGACAAAAACAAAAGAAAAAGGGAAAACATCACATGTTGTACTGAGTAAAAATATGGAGGTTGTGTGATGGTTAATTGACAGCAGACGTGGCTGGGCGTGTCACAGGGAGGCTGTGGGTGGATGTTTCGGATATGTTTTTAGCTTGTCAGTCAGAGACGACTGCATGTGTCGTTTTAAGCAAAAACAAATCTCGGGCGACACTTTTGCTCCGACGTCGTCAGTAATAAAGAGTGTAGGCAGCTCTCAATCATTTCATCTTAACGTCTAATTTGTTGCTGCACTACTGTCAGAGCTGCTCTTAAAGAAATCCAATCAGCTTCTTCTGACCAATCAGATTCGAGTCCTCGACGGCGCTAGGGGTATTAATCTTTTTGGCACATCATTAGTTATAACGTTGTAACATGCTGGTGTTGTTTGCCAGACGTTCACCGCAAAGGAAATGTTAATTATAAAATCATAATTGATCTTGTAGGTTTGTGACCAATGGGGAATGTTCACTTGTTTTACCTTGCTTGCCTGTTTCGACCGATTTAAATCACACCGTAAGCTATTTTAAATTAAATTGAGCGCTAGCGGCATCAAGCTAATTACGCCCTCAATGTCAGGGTGTGAGTCTTGGGTAGTTAAACATGTTTTTATCTAATATGTATGCTTGTCTTTGTTGGCTTGTGACCGTAGGTTTTGGTGATGATAATGAGAACGACTTAAACAAAGTGATGTTCAGAGGCGATTGCATTTGACCTATAGAGCTGTAGACTACTAGTGAATTTTCAAAGGAAATCCTTTAATAGGAAATTGAGAGTCGAGTCCATCCTAACCTCAACTAACATCAACTATTATAGCTGAACTGTCTGCCACCTAACACACTGTATAAATGCAGATCATTTCCTGCTACCTGTTTCACCCAGATGAGGATGGGTTCCCTGTTGAGTCTGGTTCCTCTCAAGGTTTCTTCCTATTACCATCTCAGGGAGTTTTTCCTTGCCACTGTCGCCCTCGGGCTTGCTCACCAGGGACTATCTGACCATTTTTGATTCATACACATTCACATTCCATACAACTTAAATAATTCTTTTGATTGTGTAAAGCTGTTTTGAGACAATGTCAATTGTTAAAAGCGCTATACAAATAAAATTTAATTGAATTGAGAAGATTACATCATCCAGCAGCTTTTTTTGAGTCCAATGTGAAACTCATTAATGTGCAATTCCAAACATTTCCACTAGGTTCCAAAAGTGAGTCAATCCCAGTAAAGCCCAATAATAAAATGTCTAACTTTATTATAGAACAATATATTTACAGCTTGGTACAAAAAACAGTTTTGGTCTCCAAAATTATATTAGGGATTAGAGTAAACATAATTATGATACATTTTTATAAACTTGCAATAAAATGCAAAGTAAGGTTAGAAACCATACAATTTTACCCAAGATAGTAAAGAGGCATTTTCCTCCCAAGAGCCAGACTCCATTTGTTCAACACAGTTGCTCATTTATGGATTAATTTAAGCGGAGTCGTCTCCTACCAAGATGGAGATGACCAGATCTCCCACAGTTGAGATGAAAACCCCTTCACATAACGTACGAGTGACGTCATAGAGGGTTTGTCAAGCTATTTTTATACAGTATATACAGGTTTGGTCCAACTGTACACAGTAATATCATTCATTAGCATTTACAGGATTTCAAATCAAGTTGGTTTTTATTGTTATTCAACCCTATACAATTCAGTACACAATGAAACGAAACAACGTTCCTCATGGACTAAGTTTCTACAGTACATACACACCACATAAACTAACATAACTGACTAAGACACGCAATTAGCTGACTAGATTGGACAAGACAGAGTAACACAATAGCAAAAAATGTACCAAAAAAAAAACTATCTAAGGACTATAAAAAAAGACAACGTGCAAATGTGCAAACAAGAGTGACAACACGACATCAACATAACACAAGCCAATCCTCTGTGGTAATGAGGTAATGAGTTGAAGTAGTGAGATGAGAAACAGTAAACAATTCTTGTAAGCAGCAGTTAAGATAGAAAACAGTTCTTGTGCAAATAAAAGGTAATAATTATTGTCCAAAAAAAAAAAAAATTGTAGGTTGGTGTCCACACAATCCGAGATGGCACAATTCCCAGTGATGCAGCTGCTCAGGGGGGCTCTCGATAGTTAGATTTAACTTAAAGCTGAGGCTAAGAACCTCTCAAAAGTCCTATAGCTAGAGAAACATTTAAATGTTTATTCAACTTTGAGTCAAATAAATGTTCCAATATATTTGCAATGTGTGCACGTTATCTCTTTTATAATCCTTCGTTCCCACTCACAACTTTTGCAATACAGGGTTAGCATAAAGCTAAGAAAAGTATCCATTGTTCCAAGTAAGGCTACATCATCCATGGTTTTATCTAACATTCTATTGTATCTTACAATGTATATAGTTACATATTATTTAATGCAATGCTGTAAAACAAGATCTTGCAGATGTGGAGTTTTTTTTACCACCTTACCCGCTCTCCCCACCCTGAGCATGGGGCAGCATGATTCCTGCCCCAGTGGACTTATTAGTGCTTGATATAGTTCCAGTATGACAAATAGTTGCAATGATGATGCTGCATTTGTGCTACAGTCACAGAAGCACAAACACTTTCAGCAAAAAAAAACACATCTGGTCAGAATGTT
Organism: Channallabes apus; assembly: GCA_030522415.1. Lineage (NCBI taxonomy): Eukaryota > Metazoa > Chordata > Actinopteri > Siluriformes > Clariidae > Channallabes > Channallabes apus. The sequence continues at coordinate 27,194,480 of CM060115.1, read as the reverse complement.
ACTAAGGACGCAGCGTGTTGTTTAAAATCATATACCGATCTTACAAGAACCTCGTCTCCTTAATAAACGCTTCTAAGTTGTTCCAAATCGCCTTTGAGCCGTTCGTGTTGCTCTGTCCAAAGCTAACGTGAGCTACGATGCTAACTAGGTTGTAACACGACTGAATCCCAAATCCCTCTCTAACCCCCGATCAACAGCACTAATTGGTATGTGGAACCCTACTGTACTGTGCACTAGCTTTTCATTTAACGCTATTTGGGATTCAACCCCAGAACAGTTAGTTAGCTGTTAATTAGAAAGCTTGAAATGTCAGTGCTAGTTACCTGCGCTTCATCCTACAGATCATAAAGCACAGCATATTCTGTAGTATCATCTCATTTGCGAAAGAAGCACTGAATGAGCTACTGTAATTCTAATGCTAATGCTAGCAAATGTCACCATGGTGCAGATCTGCAGATACAGGAGGAATCACATATTGATTAAAATCAAGTTTGTGCAAATTAATATCATTATTACCTTCTTCATCCATTTTCACACACTTGTTTTTTATTTTTCAATAAGTTACAAAGTCCACCGCGACGCACTGCATATGAAAATAATCATGTTAACGGTGCTTCCTCAGTCACACATGACCACAAAAAAAGGGTCTATAGACGAGCCATCACTTTCATGGTGTAAAATATATTTGGAATGTATTTGTCCAGTATTATTGCCATCAAAGCCAAGCAAGTAACATCTTTTTATATGTGTTGGATGTCCTACTATAATCTAGAGGAGACTAATACAGTTTCTCCTTTTGTTCCGCATTTCAAAACAACACGTTAGAGACACTAGTGTCGTCTTTTTAAACTCCTCAGGCTCCAGATCATCTCCATTTATTTGTTTCCCAAATGGAAAATGCCACCACATATTTGTCAGTGCCGTGACTGCTTTTATCAATATGGTTTGTGCGCAGGTTTAGTAGAAGAACGCAAGGTTCAGAAGAAAGCAATCCTCCACACAGGCCCGGTTCAAATAGTCCACAATCGTTGTTACTTTTATTTATATATATATATGTGTGTATATATATATATATATATATATATATATATATATATATATATATATATATATATTTTTTTTTTTTTTTTTTTATTTATTTATTTATTTATTTTTTTTGTGTGTGCGTGTTCTTATTATGTAGATTGAATAATGAGATATGGCAGGGAAACCAGTTACAAAGTGCCGACACTGGCGACTCATAACCCTAAATAAGAAGTTAAATGAATATCTCTTTACAGAAAATCTATCAACAGACACACTCTTGGGAAAAAAATTATCTCTATTTTGTTACTATAGAAATGTCATATATAGAACAAGAGGGTTTACGTAAACCAGTGACTTGCAGGTGCACTAATTTCCGGATTGTTGTATTAGAAAACTAATCAACACCTTGAAATCTACTTGAGAAATGTGAAGGATGAAAATAGTCAAAATATGGTGCTGTGTTTGAGTGAATCAGCATGGCTTGGTGGAGGGAGAAATTCCTGCTTTCTCTTTTCTTTTTTATTTTCCTACACCTCCTGCAGCATCGCATTGTCAGCTGGTGGTGTGTGCATGTATGTGTATGTGTGTGTTTGTGTTTTTTGTGTGTGTGTGCACATCTGCAGTGCTCAGGGGTGGAACATCTCTGACAGAAAGAGAGAACGAGAGGCAACAACAGAGCTCGAGAGAGAGAGAGAAAGTGCAAATGCACCAGGCTCTCAGACACAGTTCTCTAAGAGAGCCGTTTCACAGTTGTCATCCTCTTCACCTCCTCATTCAACAACCAGAACTGGCGCGTCACACCGTCAGGGAAAAATGTCGTGTTTTTATTTATTATTATTATATTTTTTTATGCACAGAAGATGCCTGATTGACGTTTTTTCTCCAAAGTCTTATCGCATTAAACGCCATCATGATTTTAGCCATCAAGTTTTGTTTACATTATGTAACGCACTCTCGTGTGAACATTAAGACGTGCATTTCCTTGCGATTGTATCCTCACAAGTCGTGTAGTTCCAGGGAGAGCTGGATCATTAAACAGGAAGTGTAATGAGGTAAGACATCAGTGTGTATAATCTTCAGGAGGCATCACCGGGGGGGTAACATTGTTTTGTGACACAACCGCTTCTGCCTTCCTAATTTAGAAAGTTATTTCGTGTGATCGGAGGCTGGCGTGAATGTCGAGGACAATGCTATCTGATCTGAATTCTGTGCAGATGATACGACACGCTGCCAAGTGATAAATCCAAACCTTTGCCTCGGACGGTTCCTCAGACCAATCCTGTGGTCCAACATTTCTTTATTTAACACTCTCACAACACTAACTATCTTGAAAGGAAGTAGTAAAAATTGTTACAACTGATTTTCCCTCCGGTTAGTAGTGTGTTAACTAGTTAGTAGGAATGGTAATGAATTAATAATCGATGGACTGCCATGTTGGATTTATGAACGATTAAAAATGTATTAATTGTCATGGATGATTGTTTTGCATAATATTTCTCCGCAGCTCACATATCTATGTGAGATCAACATGTGAACATGTGGACCACCAGAGGGTGCTCTTGCAATTCAGTTGTATATTTAGCAGCCTCATTTTTAAATGAGGACAGAGAAACTAGAGCCATACTGTATGTTTGACAGTTGTTGTTTTTTTTATTCTTTGTGTTTAAACTATTTTGGCTACATTAATTTGTCTTACATGACTAATATGCTAAGTTTGTGCTGTTAGAACTGTTTAAATAAAGCTTTCTTATATAAATAAAATGTGTTTAACTGTCGGTTAAGAAACATATGTGAATTTGGCAACCCTACTGTTTACAGTAGCTTTAATGCTATATAAAAAAGATTTGCTATATAAAAATACAACTTTTCATTTGAAAATCAGCATATATCCTTAATTTTGACACTTTGAACTTACAAGTTTTCAGCAAAAGCATGCACTCATTGCACAATAAAACAAAATATATCCATAAAGAGCTAAAATTCTTTTAATCAGTGAATCACAACAATCAGTTGGACATAACTGCAGCTGTTGTGAATTAGTTAAATGCATTCAATGGATTTTTGGAGAATGTTGACGCCATGATAAAATATTTAAAGTATGTTACTGCCATTGCAGTTTCCCCGGCAGTCATGGACTTACATAGGTGGGTTTACAGTACATATGCATTAGTATTTCACTAATATTGGGAATATTCACCTAATTAGAATAAAACTATCATGTAAACACCTCAGTCGGAACAGTCTGACCTGATCCTACTCGATCAGAATTTTTTGTGGGAATGAGAGGGGGCATACAACTTTGATAATCCATTCAGTAGATAAATAGTAGCAACACTTGAGCTGATTGTTTCTCTCCTTTTCTTTCTACACATGTTTTACCCCACATGGGGGTAACATTAGCTGGCATCAGGAGCTTCAGAGGAAGCAAATTAGTTTCTATTCCTAACTGGTAATCTCAGTGAGAACAAACAACTCTCCCTGACAGAGCCTTCTTCTTCTTCTTTTACTGCTATAATTCCGGGATTATAGCGGGCTGTAACACTTGGCGCATTTCAAAAAAAGTTCTAGTCTGATTAAATGCTTTGAACATGTTAATACACATCTTATCAGATCAGCAACCACAATTAAGCTGGAATCTCGAATCGGATTTAAGAAATAGTTAAGTAATGTTTACACGGACACTAAGATATTATCTAAATTAAAATTGCGGACTTACATCACCACAGACACAATTTCAGGCTGATTAATTAATTGCGACAAAACTATGATGAGTGGGGTTATAGTGTTTTGCAAAATAAAATATATATTTAAAAAAAAATTTAATCACTATCTTGACTAACAACATTTGACTAACAGTTTGTAATACTTCTTGCTTTATTTGAAACAAAAAATTTACAAAACCTGCGCAAATGGAGATATCTCCCTTCATAGGTCAATCCCTTCATAGACTTCACAGCTTGAGCTTACAGTATTTCAGCACAAGATGTTTTCTGTATTGCATATTTATTATTTATAAATAAATAAAATCTTATTATGAAACTAGCTTTACTAAGCTTTGAAATCACTGTGTGAGTGAGATCATAGCATGAAAGAAGTCATCCTTCATTATTACTCATCCCTGTGATCTTTAATTTTTGTCCACTAAGCGATGATCAGTGAACGTGTTTCTGCACATAAAGCAAGAATTCTTCACCTGCTAATGAGGAGAACAGACCTCTCCCTGACACTGACGTCTACTCTAATTGCCCTGTGCGTACGTTTCTGCGCTGCTGCTTTGTGATGTTTGGAAATCCAGACCATATCCGAACAGCCCCTGAATTCATAATTAGTCAGTGTTTTGAAAAACATGAAAAAAAATTTGCCCAGAAAAAAAGTCTCTGGTGGACGCCGCATAACTTTGATTAATCAGTCGCGCGGGACGGGACACGGTGTTTGTGGTGATGACTGCGAGATGTGGTCTGTCTGTAATGCACAGAGAGAGAGAGAGGGAGAGAGAGATATTCTGCCTAAATACACCTGCAGGATTCCTCAAGACGTCAAATCTGTTGCTTTCCGTCTGTCTGTTTCTGAAATTTCAGCTTTTATTAACTGAAATCAGCAGGATCTCTAATCAATAGAGCGGTGAGCTGTACTGTAATTATACATCAGGTGTCAATCATTCTGCAAGACATGACTGGAATAAAGCTGCTAAAACCTGTTCTGCTTTGAAAATGTAATAATAATAATAATAATAATAATAATAATGATGAAGACTATAGCAATATTAATTATGCTTAGAATAATAATGGAAATAATATCATATAAATTAGACTTTTTAAAAATGCAACTTATTCACAAAATTTACCAGGGACGTTCAAGTCAAACCGGGACTTTTAAATAACAGATCACAGTTCTGAGAGTATAAACTCCCTTTATTTCTCTATATAATCCCCTGCTACATTAATGCACTTATCCCAGTGTTTCATTGGTGTTTGGACACCATCAAGGTACAGTATAAAGTTTTTCTCAGTCTGCCAAAGCCATGATCGACTGCCTGCTTCATTCCATATCTGAAATTTTCCGGCCTCCCAGGAACTCCTTTAATGGCCCAAACATGTGGAAATATCTTGGAGCAAGGTCAGGACTGAACGGGGGATGTGGCAATAACTCCCAGCCGAGTTCCGGTAGTGTGAGAGTGGTGTTGGTGAATGACTGTATGTACTGTACAGTTCCAATAGACAAGTTGGCGACAAACGTTTTACTGCCACTAAGAGTCCCATCACTGAACTGTGCTTGAAGTGTACTGTAAATGTCAATCGCCTCCTTCTGTAAATAAAGACGTACTCCAAATTTAGCCAATGTTGTCACTTGGAAGTCTGATGGAGTTGGTCTCGGCCCTTGCGTTTTGAGATAAAAGCCGAAGTTCAAAAGACGAACACGATACTAAACTTCATCTCATCTCTCTCTTTTTTTTTTTTGCTTTGGAACGTTTCATTATTCCCTGTTGAATTAATTATTTTGCCTGAAGCTTTATAAGCAAGGTTTTTTGGCAGATCTGTGTCACTCTAATATTTATTCACACCCAATGCTGCTTTGGGAATTGCATAGAGAACTGATATTACCTGTGATGCCACACGTTCCACTTTTACTTCAGCACATGAAGTTAGAGGAAAATAGTTAGTGACATGGTGAGCGGTGTGGTGAAGCAATTACCAACCCAAAGATGATTCTTTTTAAATAACTTACCTGGCAGGGTCGATAACCTGATCAAGAAGGTGGTTCGCCCAAGGCGAGGTTCAATCATTGCTCTCGGGCTGTGCTCACCCTACATTCACGCTCTCCCTGGCACTTAGGGCCAGTGGTAGGTCAGAGGGTTAAGAGTGTTCAGATACTGATCAAAGGCCAGTGCTCCAACCTCCACCAAGGTGCCACTTCTGTGTCCTTGAGCGAAGCCCTTAACGCCATGTGCTCCAGTGGCGCAGTATCTTAGGCGACCCTGCGCTTGATCCCAGTCTCCTAACATGCTGGGGTAAAGACGTTTACCACTCACACTAAAATGTATTTGATACCACAGCAATTTGACGTCTTCTTTTTGGCTCTTGAGGAAAAGTTCCCCCTCAACAATCACATGTTTTATTCTAATTGGGTGAATATTGCCATTATTAATGAAATATTAATGCATATGTAAACCCACCTATGTAAGTCCATGACTGCCGGGGAAACTGCAATGTAACACACTGTATTTTAAATCCTTTATCGTCAAACGCCTGCCACGAAGTGCTTTCAATTGATGGAAGAGGAAGAAGTCACTGGGTGCGAGGTTGGGGGAGCAGGGGGGGATGAGGCAGAATTTCGTACCCCAAGTTGTCCACAAGTTGCTCACTTTCTGGTGAGCTGAATGAGCGGGTGCAAAGCACTCTTCAGTTTTTTTAAACAGGTGCGCCATTTTGGTTTGACCCTCTAGAACCGGGGTACTCAATAGGCGGACCGACGCCAAAACAAACATGCTAATTTAATCATAATCCAAATGAGTTCTCAATGAAGTGCGCAACTGTGTTTCCACGCGATATATCTTTGAGTCTTCTAGTGATGGTCGTTCATGAACGATTGTTACGTTGATAAGTTGATTTTGAAAACAGTGAATTTAAGAGTGAGTGGACAGAAAATATACATTCGTGCTCCCTGTGGGAAGCAGAAAACCAATGTGCTTAATCTAGCAATTAAAAGTGGTCACCTTCTCACCCTTCTGGACAAAGATGGTTACTGCAGCAGGTGTTCCTGTCCTGCAGAAAATGGCCCTTCAAATTCTCACAATGTTTTCCTCAACGTACTGCTATGAATCTGCCGTTTCAACTATGAGCATGGTGAAAAACACATACTGTATCGCAGCACCATCACCAATGAACATTTACATCAGTGCCTCCACCTGGTCCTCACACCTTTTATGCCCAAGTTCAAACAACTGGTGACACAAAGATGATGTCACCATTCACACTAAAAGGACTACCATGTCATTTTTGGGTATTGTTCGAAAATTTTGGGTTTGACTTTTTTTGTAGTTGAAATTGGACTGTCATTTTTCCGGACCTCGGGCTGAATAGAAATTTGGCAAGTGGACCATTCAAATTTATATTTGAGTACCCCTGCTCTAGAAGCATTGTGCGGAAATATACTGCAGGTTTTTGAAACAAGATGAAATGTGCATGAACGTCCACATTTCCGGTTACATCATTTGGGCAAATATTTTCTGTTTTCTTTTCATATGATATTACAATATGTTAAACACAATGTGGAACATATGTGACGTACAGTATTCCTATGTTATACCAGCTATAAAAAGACTTAAATCTTAAAAATACAGATTGTCATGTTAGTCCTTATGTCAGAAAAATGAAATTACAGTTTACTTCTGACTGTTAAAAAGCACAAGAGATGGGAATCACCAGGGAGTAGCCAATACAATATCACCATGATGCACAGATGCCGATTCGATTTGTATTGCGATTTTGTATCACAACCTTATAATTATCTATCTATCTATCTATCTATCTATCTATCTATCTATCTATCTATCTATCTATCTATCTATCGGCCACACAGTACACTGCACTGCCTGCCAATGTGAATAATTTGGAGCATGCCGCCAATATCTTTCCATCTCAAATGCAAACACATAAATACTGTATATACACATATATAAATCTATATCGATTTTTTTTTAATTGATAAATGAAATACCACAGTAAAGAATCATGATACGCAACTGAATCGATTTTTCCCCCGTCTCTACAAGCAGCTGACACTGGAGACTCTTTCCATACATGTTAAATAAAATTTTAATCCATCATACAGCAAACATCACCACAGTCATCCATTTAACAAAAAAAAACGGTCAATGTGAGCAGTAAAAAATAAACAACACCTTCCGACCAATCAGATTCGAGAAGATGACAAACAGATTAAATTTGCATGTAAAGCGGTGATAACCGCCGCTGATGGTCATTTACTTGCAGTATGTGCACCGCTTAAATCGAGCGGACCGGCATCAAGGATGGTGATGTTGCTAATAAAGTTCATAATGCGCAATCTGCGAGAAATGAAGCTAAATCGACGCTCACTCTCCAGCAGCACTCTGAGTGTTATAATGAATAATGATGAAGCGTAACCACTAAAGAAGCATAATGAAGTGCAGTAATGACGGCGCAATGCATGTGCATGAGCTTTAATATTTATGAGCAAAGACTTTTCTAATGATTTGTCATCATTATTGCTGCTTTATCTTCTCTCTCTGTCATAAAAGAAAAAAAAGTATCCATGACATGACAGTTTCTTCTTCTTTTCCACTTGTTTGCAACCTCATGCCTCTCCCTGATTGACTGGAGAATATCTTCTTCTTGAAAAAAGTGCCACTAATTGCCCTTCTTACTATCAAATGACTCCTAACGCAGCCAATATAGCAACAAACCCCAGAGGTAATAAATCAATTTAGACAGACGGAGGCATGCTCGTAAAATAATCTAATGAGTTTACCCGCTCTCTCCTACCAACCTCAGTATATTAAAGGCATGCTATTTAAAAAAGAAAAAAGAAAACGGAAGAAGGAGAAATAAGGACGGCACACAGAATTATACTTAATAAGTCGCCTGTTGAGTCAAAGCTGTTAATCATCCTTAGCTTGGCATTGCTTTATTTAATAATGTGTATTTTTTTTTTTACAAAGATACTGTATATAGATGTATGGTTCAACACTATACACTATACAGAAAATGTCTGTCCTGTAAAGCTGTCCTGATGGTGAATAATCTTAATTTCAGAAAATCAACTCAACAAGTTCACAGTCCTATACAGTGGAAAACAGCTCAGAGACAAAATGGTGTCCGGGATTTAATGCTGCAGATACAACACTGTTACATTTCAAGTTTGAGATTCATTTCCACATAATGGCAGTGTGGGAAAAGGGGACAGAGATTTAGTCAAGTGGATCAAGTAGGCTTTACATTGTTTATCAGTGTCAAAGGTGTACAAGACTCACTTTGTCAGACTTAAGAACAAATCTGACTTACGAACGTGTTCCCGGGAACAGACCTCATTTGTAAGTCGGGGACGACCTGTATTTCCTTTTTTCCTCATAACATATGGAGGTTATGACTAACTATTGTTGTTGTTATTGTTGTTGTAGAAGAAAATAACTACAGTGGCTTGCAAAAGTATTCGGCCCCCTTGAACTTTTCCACATTTTGTCACATTACAGCCACAAACATACGTGAAACACACGTGAAAGACCAATACAAAGTGGTGTACACGTGAGAAGTGGAACGAAAATCATACATGATTCCAAAAATTTTTTTAGGTAGGTTTTTATTTATTTATTTATTTTTTTACCTTGTAAAGCACTTTGGACAGTTGTTTTACAGTACGCTCCTATATAAATAAAGTTTTGATTTGATTTAATTTGATTTGGATAAGGGTGTTTGCCAAATGCCATAAATGTAAGAACAATTTCTGAAAAATAGAAACTAAAAGTTTTTTCTTATTTTACTTTTTGGTCAAGAAGTCAATGTTGCTGCCTTTTTATTATAGTAAAAAAAAATTTAAACCAATTTAATCTACAAGTCATTTTCTAAATAAATAGAAAAAAATGGAAAACTTAAACCCATGGATATATCACAGATATATACTTCAGGTGAGAACTGCATAGTTTCACTCAGATGTGCATGATCACGGTACTCGCCAACAGGTACAGTACGTCTGCGTTTTATTCCCACCTTCTAACGGTGCAGCAGGTAATAAACCTGTCTCACACTCAGCACGGGATAGCCTTCATCCTCTCTGTTGATTTATTTATTTATTTTCCAGTTGGATTTTATTTTCAATAAAAAAACTACCATCTCTAACAAAAAGACCCGTAACCTCCTGCAGTTTTAAAGATTTTTTTTTTAATCCACAATTTTTCATTGAAGACAAATGTATTTTGGTTCACGCTAACAAATTGTTCTTACAAATGGTCAGACTTCAACCTTTTGACCGTGTTTCTTAATGTCTGTGCTCCCTTCAGTCTACAATAGCATTCGGAAATCCTGACTCCTGAACCACAACACCAGAACCACAGCCCCCCCCCCCACCCCCCACCCCCACACACAGAGCATCTCCTGTACACAAAGTGCCCGGGTGTCTCTTGAGTGTTACCTCTCTGTTTAATGTTCTCTCGAAAATATTACAGAGAAGTGTATACTACTGTACAGTAACTCCCAAACACAGCAGAACTGGAGCAGCAGCAGCAAGAGGTGAAGGATTTAGGAGAGAAAAAGTGTAAATGATACTGTATTACTCAGGATTTAGGCATGTCTGACTTCAGGATGTACAGTACAATTCTGTTGTGTGATATGATGTTCGCACAACGTCTGAACTGTGAAGGGTCCAGATTCACAGAGCAGATCTTGAACATTAAGCATCGTCTTTCCAGCTCAATTACTTTCTTATTAAATTACAGATGTCTAATTGTGTTCGACTTGGAGGACGTCGTTATGTGGAGCTCAGGTTTGACAAAGCGATGTGCATTTACTGGCTTAACAGCAGCTTCTCTGGTGGACCAGTGCTTAGCATAAGCATTTAGCGTTGAAAACGGAGCTCGCGTTCAGTTCTGTCGTTTAACATTACACCATATTTAGTTCTGAATGAGTAATCTGATTGGACGAGTTAATGGACGCAATTGATAATGGATGGTAACAGCATTGGAACGTCTAACTCAGCACTACTTGCTGTGTGGAATAAGTGATTGTACAGCCTCCGTGGCGGCCTAGCTTTCCATGTAACGTTCAGTAGTACCATAGTACCAGTAAGAATTTAAAAGTGCTTTTACCCCTGTTAATTGCAATACAACTGTTGCTCACTAACTATCGGCCTCCAGCTCCAACAGTCGCGGTTAGTTAGTTCCGCCATGTGTCGAAGGGATATGTGTGGGCGGAGCAAAATAACTGGTTAAATAAAGAAACAAATCATCATCTGTTGATAATAAATGGTGTCCGTGGAACTGTAGTATAAAAGCGATATGTTCAGTGCGGCTGTGATACTGTAGCTCCAGTACTCCAGGCTGCTCCCTTGTGCTAAAAACTGCATCATAGCTGCTTTGATATTCAGTACAACAGCACAATGTGGACTGTGAAATTGCTTAAATAACCCAACATTATATAGTCAGTGTTGGTCCAACGTCTGTAAAGTTCCAAGTAACTGTTGCCACAGTTTTAAGACAGCCTGCTGGGATTTCTGTCTTCACTGATTGAATATAAATACCACTATACACTCCTTTTCCTAAAGTGCAGTTTATATTTATTACTAGTGGCATGAGCAGCTATCTTGACATGAGGTTCGGAGACTCCTTCCAGAGTAGAAACACTGAGTCAGAAATGAGAAATTCCAGAAAGATTCAGAAACATGTAGACAGGAAGAGCCTGCAGGAAGAGCTAGCAGCTATATTAGGAGAAAGGAAAAGAATATGATTAAATGTTTATTAAGACGCGTACAGTAAAAATAAATGTTTATAAGTGTTTACCAGTGCTCCAGTTTTTAGATGATTGAAAATATTTTCTATTTTAGAATCAGATGCCTCCCTGTACACAGGATAAAGCGGTACAGAAGAAGCATGTGTGAGTGTTAAAATTAGCTTTACGATTTACAGCTGCGTCCATCTTGGAAAAGAAATGCATTCCTGCCTGTTTGTGGTAAGGAACCCAATCATGTCCAGAGCTCCACTTCCTTCTAGGGGTCAAGAGATGCTGATTTTCCTGACCGGATCTAAAAAACAAGATCCGTTTCTAAATATCTATACTAAAGCATCCCTTAAAATCAGGAAATCTCTTTCTCCTGCTTTTCGATCGCAACACATTCATCATCAAATGCATCACATTTATCTTCCTTGTTTTCCCAGAATGCACTGCTCAGCTCGGAGAGAGCAGCCAGCCTGCACTAATGGTCCTGTTGTGGCATCCTCATAATTTACTTTATGAACGCCGCAATCATTACGCTACAGTTCTATTCATTATCAAAAATCAAGCCTGCAAAAAGACTCATGGTGATTTTGTTAGATTAAAAAAATTCTGAAGTGTACATTAGAAATAAGTGCTGCACCTCTTTGATTGTAGATTTTTCAATTCCTGTAAAGGAGCAATAAATTTTATATGTAGCATACAGTACATACGATAGGTAATATGGACGACTTCAAGTTTCGTTTGAACCCTATACAAAATTTCACAGGTCCATCAAGCTTTCTGCGAAACACTAATTTTTATTAAAAATGTTTTTGTTTTTTAAGTATTGGCACCCCGCAATTAATATTTGCTGTTAAAATAACATCGCCCCTGATGGGGAAAAAAACTGCACTGATGTTTTTCCTTTGATGTCTAATAAGGTTGTTGATGCTCATAGAAGATCCTACATTATCCTGCAAGTAGATCATAAAATTTTTTATTTATATTTCTAATTTTAGGTTTGTCCTTGTGGGTGTGGGCGTGGTCTTCAGATCAGACCCAAGGCTTCAAATCCTGATTTTATTTAACACCCTGCCACAATATCATTTCCTTGTTGAATTGATTGTAAAAGTCATTAGCTTTATTCTTCTTATTTTTTTTTTCATCTCTGGTCAAATAGTAACCTCCTGGTAGAATCAACTAAGTTTTAAATGAAAAAATCTTCATAATACAGAGGACATTTAATTTTCTGCTAGTGTTAAGTTTTGCGAAACAGGCTTGCGTAGGGTGCCATTACTTTTGTCCTAATTGAACGACTAGTCTGGTTTGAATTTATACTGCTTATTTAATTTATACACCTATTATTAATACACTGTTTGGAGCAATACTTGGTGATTTAACTAACTTCACCACAAACCTCAGTTTTAGCCGTAATCAAAGCCTCTGTTTCACCTCATATTTTTCCCTCCTCGTTCAAACTCAGTTCATAGCACAGCTAATTCACGATCGAGTCACGGACCTTATGAATTATTTTTTCTATCCTCCTTAATCAGTCTCACGCAGCTGCTAAACGACTTGAACCTGCTGTCTGTGTGGAAAACAAACCCGAACACCTTGCATTAAAGATTCATAGAAAGTGTAAGAGAGCGTAAGCGGCAGCATGGAGGGACATTTACGGCAGGTTTGGATGCTGTGGGGGAGAAATGAGCCAAGCCGAGCCAGGAAATAAGCTCAACTCGTCCCAAATGTGCCACATAGGAGCAGGAGTCATTTCCTTAATTGTCATTGCTATAATTTAAATTCTCCTCCTGAGAAACAATAAAGAAATAAATAAATGAAACGGGGCACAGAAACTGTTATTAAAATGTGTCAGAGCTCAGCGGTGGAAATATTATTTCTCATCCATTTGTGTTGAAAAAACAGTCATTATTTTCCTCGTTCAGTCTGAATCATTTCGCATTTATCTAATTACCCAATGCTGGAAATTGACCAGTCGATAGTGATTAGCTCTAATCTATGATTAACATCTTGTTTAACTGGACAGCAACGCTAAATTCAATCTCCTCCACAATCACTCACGTGCTCCACAACATCGGAGCGCTCCTGCTTTTATATGTATATTATTGCATGGGGTTGTTCAAGTCAAAGCAGGATTTTTGATTGTGCAGAATAACAGTATACAGTTCTGAGAGTAAAAACTCCCTTTATTTTTCTTATAATCCACTGCTACACTAATGCACTTATCCCAGCGTAAGATAGAAAGTTTCCTCTGTACACTGGAGTCATGATTGTACTGCCTGCTTTACATTTTAAACGTTGTCCTCCCAGGAACTCCTTTAATGGCCCAAACATGTGGAAATGTCCTGGAGTGAGGTCAGGACTGTTCGGGGGACGTGGCAATAACTCCTGTAACATGCAAGTGGTGTTGGTGAACAATCTTTCTAGAGTTCACACAGACAGATCTGTGTCTCCTCTGCAAGTTATCCGTTGAATTTTCCAGGACCATGTGTTCTACTCGCTGAATGTTCGCCATCTCGGCCGGGATCCGCATTCACAGACGTTGTTGTTCAGTAGATACGTTTCACTACTAGTAGTAACATATCAGTCTGAAGAAATGTATCTACTGCACAAGAAAGAAGTCCAGTTGGCCTGACTCAACTTCCAGATGCAACAGCACGCCCCCTAGTGGTCCAGTGTTTTCACAGCAGCGACCTCACCCACAATCGACATTCACGGACGTACGGCTTACTTTAAACACGTTTTACTGTGACTAAGAGTCTCATCACCGTACTGTGCTCCTGAAGTCTCCTGTAACACCTTCGTTCACTAGAAATTTCGTCAAGTGCCAGTTTGACTTGAACGTTCCTTGTAACTTACTCCTGCTAATGAGCTAACAAGCTGCTGCTGTAGAACAAGCCCTCCCTCTGGGGGTGGGATAAAGTGTTTGTCTAAAAAGCATGTATTATTGGTGCAATTGAAAAAAATGCTGAGTTTTATCCTGGATGTGATGGCGATACACCGAAAGTACAGTATGTCTGTTTTATAACACTAAAAACCAGGTAAGGTGAAAACGTGATGTAAATTGGGTGTTAAGGGGAGTTCTGGGAAACCTGGTGAGGATTAGAACTGGACTGGGATCTTCCGCCTTCACTGTAACCCAGAGTATAAAAACGAAGACAGATTTTTTTCGTCATGGCACAAAAATGGCTGTTATGACTAAGCGTTTATAATTGACCTAAAATCACAGCATGCTGTTTTTCCGAGTGATGAGTAAGAGAACTGGAGATACGGCGGTGCAGGAAGCAGTGAGACAGAGCGCTTTAGGGGGGTTTAAATTGCCGCTGCTTTTGCTTTGGTAACTCGGGAACTCAATAGAAACGGTCACAAAGCTCTTAAGGTAAAGTGCGTTCACGTCATAAAGTTCAGGAATATATTCGAGGGACTTGATACGGTAATTGTGTTTTGCTGTAGACACAGTGTTTTCTTTCTCCCAAAATTATAGTTTAAACAATGATACTTCATGGATTTGAGGTGTTTATAGTTACATTAAATTTTCTATCAAGAAAGCTAGTATTATAGTAGCTACAAACAAAAAACAAAGAAAATGATATTCTGTATTCATATCCTCTGCATATTGCTTCACTTTTTGCCAAAACACGGTATCAGTGCTAAAAAAAAGTTAGGTAAAACATGAAGGAATTTAAATCCGTCAATGATCTTAATTGTCATTCAGATGAGATTTGGCCAATTTATATTTAACATGAAAAGACATAAACCTGAAGTGTAAGTGATTGCAACATGAAATTGACATGGTTACAGACACTACAGATTTTTTTTTTTTGCTTTTTAAGCTCTTTACACAAAAAAAAGCAAAATTTTTACATACAGTATGCTTTTAGAATAAAGCTTAAACACCAATTTTAGTATCAATACTCAAAAATAAATGTGGATAATTAGCATTTTGCATATAAAATCATCTCTCCAGAATGGCTGAAGTTAGCAACTTGATATTTTTAGGGATGTGAGATCGGTCACTTCTATGTTGCATAAACTTTAGAAGTAGCTTCTTCAGCACACACATTTTCTGTATTATATGTATAACCTAAAATAAAATAAATGTAAAAAATTGCCCCAATACTGTGTTTTGGCTGTTTATACAGTATTTGTTAACCTTTTATTTATTAGTGCATTATAAAAAAACAAAATGTCATGCATCTTTTTTTGTTTGTTTATTTAAATGCATCCTTTTTTTCTTTTTCTTCCAAATTACAGACTTCTGAATTTGTTCAATTAAACAAAAAGCAAATCTTTCTGGTGGCCCAAAGAGATTCAATAGAGCATTGCATTTTCTCTGGGAAGTGGAAAATGTCATGTCAATATCAACCATTACAGTCTAAAAACAGATCCTATTCTTAAACCATCCTGACCTTTAAAGGTTTCTTTTTCGCCGTGCTGTGATCATACCGTGGAGAGGTTTTCTCATTTTTTCTGAACATCCTGCTTATTTGCATGCTTCCTATCTTTCTTTTTTTTTTTTTTTTTTAAACAAATCAGCCTAATCACACCAAATGCTCTTGTGCTGAATGAAGCTTCTCAGGTTATTATAGTGATTAAGGCTATATAAGGCACTCTTTATTAAGGTGTTCATGGCTTTACCTGTCTAGTGGCGTGTGGACGCTCTGTGTGGAACGGTTACTGAACATTGCAGAAGATGGATTGGGCTGCTGTTATGGTACTGTACCAGCCTTGTGCTGTCAGAAACTCATCAAAGCCTCGGCTTGTCATTCTCGCTAAACAACGTGACCTGCGGTCTGAAAACACCGGGCTAATTTTAACAAACCGCACAGGGCAAAATAAGGAATATGGATGTGAGTGTGTAGAGTAAAGACAGGATATCCATGGACAGGTCCCTGCAAGCTGTACATCTCTCACTAATGCAGTAATAATACAAAGTCAAACCGAGACTCATGATGAAATCTCTGGTGAGTGAAGGCGTAAAAGCGATTGACATTTACAGAAGACTACAGAAGCACAGTACGGTGAAGAGACTCCTAGCCGCAGTGAAACATTTGAACGGTGCAAATGTTTTAAAGTACGTCCGTGAATGACGATTGTGGACGAAGTCGCTGCAGTGAAAACATTGGACCACTAGGGGGCGTCGAAGTTACTGTAGTACAGTAGACGCACGTACATTACAACGAGCGCTACAATCACCGTTTTATAGTAGAGTCATTTGGAAGCTAAGACGCACTTTATGATAATATTACTGAAAATGGAGAAAATGAAACACAGCGTGAGATTGTCGTTGTGCTAAGGGATGTTGATCGGTATAAACGCTTCAAAGGTTACAATTCTGTTGTTTTGAGGTCGTTCATTTAATGTTATCATCGACGTCATTTAATCAAAGTCTAAAACAATGTTGTCTCGATGTTGAACGTCGTTACAACTATATCAAATATCGTGTGACTACAAGCATGACCGGACCTCATGTTAATTAACTTACTTTCAACATGAAAGGTTTAAATGCTAACTTATTAACTACTGGAATTTCTCCTTACTAATTGTCTTACTGTAGTTTGTAAAAACACATCACATCATATATAACAGGCACCTGAATTAGTATTGAAACACGATCATATTTCCCCCCTGAATTTCCCCGACATTTGTTTCTCTCTCTCTCCGAGTTTTGGTTCTCGTATGATTACTGCTCCCTCCTCGAGCGTTCCCTCCCTGAAGATGACATTAATCAAGTCTGAGATCAACAAACTAACCGTGCAATATTTCTGCGCTGTTGAGCGGGGAGAAGAGGATCCCATCACGCATTTCAGAGACTTTATTTTTAAGTGAATTCACTCTTCTGCTCGCGCTGATTAAGCCGTCTAGTGCTCGTACTTCAAAGCGCGATCCTCCTCGAGATCTCCTCGCCGAAGTCGCTCATTTGATTTCCCTGTTTATCTCTGTGTGGATTCGGTGCTGTGGCTGAAATCGCGTGATGTGCTCGGAGAGGCCTCGTTTTAAATGTTACAGTGGAATACATTTAGGTTTGTTTATTTATCCCATGGTGCACGTGCAGTCTGGACTCTGATTGGTCAGAAGACGATTAATTCTCTTTAACAGCAGCTCCTTGAGTAGCTCAGGTTCATATCAATGTTTTATACTGTAACAGTACAATAGTCCTGAGTGAAAGATGGAAAACTTCCCTTTCGGTATGACATACTGTTTGTACATTTTGAGCTTTACGACTGACACCCGGGCATGTCCGGACACTGATGCGTGATGTACGAGACTCGGTCTGAGCGCGAGGCGTGCTGCACTGACTCTCTGAGCTTGGCTGACCTCCGATCACGTCTTCCGATGTGTTAACTGTCGACAGGGTGCTGACCGCTTCTTCATACATCACTGACAGTCGACAAATCTGCGCTACACCCTGCATGCTAATCAGCGCTCCTGCGTGTGCGGACAGGAAGTGGACAGCAAGAGGACGACGATGCAGATTATTGAAACACATGCAATTAGCCCGAATCAGCAGTTGTCAAGGGCATTCAGGACGCTGCCGAGTCGTGCTGAGTTTCACAACAGAGTCGTAAACGGGATTAAACTGGTTTAAATCTGATTGTAGGACGAGCAGGTCCTGTGAATGAACTGTTAGTATATAAACGAGTGCATCCATACAGTATAAACCTGTGATTAACATTTGTGAACACATAGTAGTAGTGGTACATATATCAGGAGTTTATAGTATTAATGCACCTCTTATTAATGTTCACTCATTCTCTATAGCGTTTATCCTGTACAGGGTCGCAACAGGCCTAGCCGGAGTCGGGGTCATCCCAGGAAAAGGGTGCCCATCTCCTCTGCATGTCTTTGGACTTTGGGAGAAAACCTTAATAATGTGCATACTGTACTGTTTCTTTTTAATAGGTGTTACAGTGTTAAAATGCACAAAAGCAGGTTCCATCCTGTGATCAGTCTGATTTCCGAGCTGCTCTTCTGACGCGCACCGAGTATGAAATGGAACCGTAAGGCTGAGAATGAAACTCGGACCCGCGGTGCGAATTCGATCAGCTCTACAGTACATTCCCAATCCCTCAGCGGTCTTTTATTCTCTGGTGTTAATCTGAACTTTCACATCCCTCATCAGATTGCACGGTGAAGCCAATTAAGAAATAGAGATGGGCTTGTTTTGTTGTTTTTATTTTTATCTTAAATTTCATGCCAAGTTTTTGCCGGTTTATGTAACAGTACCGTTCTCCGTTTACTCCTGATATTCTTTCTGGCTGCGATTTGCAGATGTTTGTTTGCAGAGATTGTAATTAAACCTAATCTTGTTACACATAGCATGAAAGAATAGGCTTTTATAGTATAATCATACAGTAGGAGGGGTAAAGTGTTGCTTTATAGTGTGCATTTTAGAGATTAATTTGCCGCCGCATAATCACCAGGACGTGTGTAGCGTATTTGTGTATCACCTTTCAGTTTCTACTCATACATTATATCATTTATATGCAAATTGCATGCGGAGTCTTATGATAATAACATATAGTCTTACAATATGTTTATATTTTCTTTCGTCAGCCGCTCTGCTTGAGCTCTCTAAACATTCCTGATGGAACATTTATTTATTTATTTATTTATTTATTTATTTATTTGATTGTTTGATTGTTTGATTGTTTGTTATAGGGAATACACCAGTGCAGGTTAGTTAGCACCAGAAACAAAGAACTAAATCACTCTGAGATCTTAACAAACGCAAAACAACTGGAATGAATTGTTACACGTTATGCTTTATTATACAACAGTCAGTTCCAATCTGATTGGACGAGATTCACACAGTGCTGATAATACACAGTAACGGCACTGTGACTGCTTCTCAGGACTGTCCACCACCTCCCTGGTTTATCGTCCTCACCCTTTGGCTACAGAGCACCGGTATGAATTTTAAACTGCTTTCACCTCCTGCATGTCGCTCGCCGGCTCCACCAGTCGCGGTTAGTTAGTTCCATCAGGCGTGAAAAGATATGTGTAAAATAAAAGCAAAATAACTGGTTAAATAAAGAACCAAATCCTAATCTGTTGATAATAAATGGTGTTTGTGGAAATGTTATATTAAAGCGACCTCACACTCATGCTGTTGTACCGAATATCAGCACCATGTCTCTGATCTGTCTGCGTCTACATTCGCATCACAGCAGTGCTGATATCCAGTGCAACAGCACGACATCGAGCGTGATACTGCTTAAGTCAGAATTGTATAGAAATCTTGTAGTTATGTGTTCTTTCGTATTCAATTTTTTTCTTCCCTGATTTTCTCTCTAATTTAGCTGTAGCTAATTCACACGCGTCTCTCATCCGTTAGCTACTGTTTGAGTATAACACTCCCTAAGAAGGTCAGAAAACTCTTTAACTTATGGTTTTACTTCAAGCTGTTACGAAGCTCTGACACTGGAGACTCCTTCCTTTTAATCTGTCACGATTGGAAGAATTTCTTGTGCGCATCCCTGTCAATAAACCGTTGCTATAGAAACGATGACGCGCATTAATATAAACCTGTGATTCGCTGCGGTGTGTATAAGTGCCTGCTGATGTCAGTGAGACCTGATGCACTGTGATATCAGCATACAACATTTGCTTGCTTTGTATTTTTTAATAAAGGATTAAAGAAAATAACCGCACTGTATTACTCCATCTGTATCTGTGTGTCGCAGCCAGATTGGTCTAGATGAAGCGCCGCCAGCACGCCGCTGCCTTCTTATTTATTTTTGGCAAAGAATATTCACGTCACGCTTCATTTGACTAATTATTTCGCCCTGCACGCCGCCGTATTCGCTGCTCTCCTTGTTTTTTTGTTGTTGTTGTTTTTTTTTTGTTTTTTTCATCTGCATTTGTTTTTGCATAAATAAATCGCCGCCCGGCATGGACGGAGCGTTAATGGAAATTAAACGAGGAGAACGCATGTCTGTTTCCGACAAGTGATGGCTCCCGTGTTCTCAGATAAACCTTCTGCGGGATCCCGATTAGGACTGCCACAGTGCAGAGCGATGATTCGAGGAACGGTGTTTTAGGTTCCACTCAAACAAGACCGAGCGGTTGGAAGCCGTTATTATCGCCGCAGCTCACTCGGTTCTTCTTGTTAGTTCTGTCTTTTTTTCCTTTTGAGGATTTCATCATGAATCCCTCGATCACCAACATCGGGAAGCTCCACAGCAGTCTCTAATGAGATAAGCTTACCCAAAATTAGTCGCTCTCCTTGATAGCAAGCAATAACGCTGGAGTAGACGAGAGCACTTAGGCATGATTTTGTAATTATCCCCTCCGTTTTTTTTTTTTTGTCAGTTTGTGGCTTTAATCTGTGTGTGTGTGTGTGTATTTTGAATATTTGTACTTTTTTATACGAGTTGCTAAACATTAGCTTCTGCAAAACTAAGGAATTTTTCCTTGAAGTCTGTAAAATCAAAAATAGCTCTTTTTTTAAAACAACAAAAACAGGGATAATAGACTAAAATAACAATTATTATTTTTTATTCTTACTATTTCTTTTTAGGCTTAGAATGACATGACAAAAATATCATGGCATGATGCTTAATAAAAAAATTATAATCTTTTGTTACCAAACAGCCAGTGAATTGGTGGAGTTGCTTTAAAAATAAAAAGGGAAAAAATGAATTGACTGATGATATCTATGACATCTCATTAAAATGGTATTTGTTACATTTGTTATTGAGAATTTATTAAATTTTGACATTATATCGTAAAAATAACTACTATGTTATACAAAAATCAATATAATGCGAAAAACTTACTAAACGAGAAAAGTAAGCGATTTCACTGAAGAATGTGGAAACCGAAAAGGGTCAAAAGCTAACATGGACTGTTACTATTACTGTAAGTGTCAAAATTTGGGCTGAAATGAGATTCATAAAGAAATCTAAGTAACGCTGGCCTGATTAATGTTCTTTAAAGCTGGTTCGGATTGTTTTATCATCAGAAACAAAGAACAAAATTTCTATAAATCGAGATCATAACAAACACAAAACATTGGATCTGGATTGTTTTCTTGTTATACTTTATGCTTTATTATACCACAGTTAGTTTCCAACCAGGTAATCTGTTTACAAGAACACACATCTGATGTTGTGGTGATTTCAGCTTGTAAAATATTGGAGCGATTGCCGTTATGAGCCATTATAATGAACTGTCAGCATTGAGTCATCGTGATTTCATTTATGATCTGAATACATATTTATAGAGCCCTTAATAAGTACCATGCTGATCTACTGTATCAAACAGATCATATGTTCAGGCTGAAAAACAAGTGAATCCGATCTTCAGTTAATTAATCCTCGCACCTGTAATCACGACCGCTGTTTTCCTAATGAGCTTTATGATGTTTAATCCCAGGCTTACCCACCTCACGTCAAAGGAAGTGACTTAACAAGTGAAGCGAGCGCAAACAGGGCCATGTGTGTGTGTGTGTTTGTGTGTGCACATGTGTGAGTGAAGGTTTGCGGTGATGAATATTCACTTTGAACAGGCTAAACACTGGTACGAGTCGACTTCATGAAAATGAAAAATTCGGGACAATCTGTTTGCGTCCATTTTGAGACGTTTTTAAATGATAAATGTGTCTCCAGATCTGCGATGCCGTGAGTGAACAACGCCAGTCGGTGTTATTCATATTATACCAAACGGCCATGTTTTTTTCTTTTTTCTTCCACTCAATCATGCCGTCCCCGCAGGTGGACCACTCGGGGCCAGAATAAAAACATTCCTCTGATTTATGCTTGCGCTCCACGCAGCAGAACAGACTGGTTATTTTATGAATTGGGACACGGAAGAAGAAGAGGAACATTACACATTTAAAGCCACGTGTCTTTTAGAAGACTTTGAGAATTGCTCTCGTTATGGATCTCTTTCTTCTTTTCCTTTCTCAAGGCTTTTTGTGTCTGGTTTCAGTCCAACCAGAACTCATCAATGGATGATTTTAATTAATTTAAAGACAAGGCACTGAAGATGTTAACATATGTTTATGTATGGCTCATTTGTACTGATGGGACGAAAGCAATTCCGTTTTAGTTCCGGAAAGCGAAAGAAGCAAAAATGTCACTTTCTCTTAAAGATCCCCGTGGGCTTTTTTGGGACTGCAGAGTTCACCGAACGTATTCGTAAAAGTCTTGCTCGGGATAAAAAGGGGGTTTGTGAATGCAAATTCGGTATAATGTATTATTCAATTGGACTACTAAGAACAAGTGATCTCAGAGGAAGTCCTTTATGGCTCGGGTTTGATGAGCTCCTTCCCTCACGCACCTTAAATATATTCAGCTCCTCAGTTAATGACCTGGTTTAGACCGTCTTAGAGCCGGAACACAAATTGCAATTGATACTTCAGGACTGCAGTCAATTGTTACTTCCACTGCTCAAGGGAGGAGTCTTCGGTATTACCGGAGACCATACAGTACTGGCAGCTTTTTGGCCCTGCTTTCTACTGTACATACTTTGTCGTTCCTAATAAAGCTTTATGGTGTCGTCACTGTCGCTTACGTCAAACAAGGCGAAGCATCACTTCTCCCTCTTTCAGAGTAAATACTAATCGGCTTTTGAGGTTAAGCCTTTTTCTAAAAGAACCTTCAAATCATTGGCAGACGCGCGGTGATGCCACACTGGACGTATCGTACAGTATCATATGATTTACGTGTAGTTATATGTAATGTTTGAACCTGTAACATGTTACGCCTGTTTTTAATCTCTTCATCTCTTTTAAAGTTAATAAGAGTAAAAACATAGCTTATCATTTTGGCCAGTTCCAGCTTTTCTTAATTTACAGATTGCTGAAACTGGAGACTCCTTCCCTGAGTCGTAAATCAGAAAACTTCATCATATCCATGATTAATAAAGTAAGAAACACGTGGTCTGTTTTGAAATCTGTAAATGTTCTTAGAGGCGCACACACATTTTTTCTCTTAAATTACAACTCCGACCGAGGCATGAAGTTAAGCTCTTTCTTTACAGTACGTATATAAGTGTTACACATATTTTAAATACCAGTGATTATTATTCCTGAATACATTGTTAATGTTGGTTTTCAGTCATAGAGTGCTTTTGATAATTTCAATCTTAACCACAAAACTGACAATTATAATTATTATATAAAACTATAATTATAATTATTCGCTTATTGTAAATGTCCTAATTGCAGTAACTTCACCTTCCACTAGGGGGTTCAGCCCACACTTTGAGAAACATTGCAATAAAGTCAAGTCAGCTTTTATTGTCATCTCATCCATATACAGTTCAGTACACAAAGAAACCTAACAACGTTGCTCCATGACTGAGGTGCTACATACAGTTCAACATCAATTAACAACATTAATTAACAAACAATCCTCAATTAACACCCTCAATTAAAAAAAGACACGACAGAGAGATGGAAAAAAAAACAGTAAAATGACAACATAAAGTGCAGAACGATTCAGAACGAGCTCGATAATATAATTAACCGATTTTCAGCTGCACAAATGTGTTCACAAGTGTCTGTTATAGAGAACTAATCAACATCTTCTGACCAATCAGAATGCACCAGTGATGTGGTGTAAAATGACCTGTTGTTCTTTCCTGGAAATCTAGGAATTGTGCTTTGTTTTCTTTGACGATTTTTCCCAGGATTCTGTGCCTGACATTAGTTGACACTTTAAACCATTTTTATTAATCACAGGAGCGAGGCTTCAGAGAACGGATATGTCCTTAACATTTAAAAAAAAAAAAAAGAAAGAAAGTAAAACCCAGAACATGTCCGATTTCTCCCGGAGAAGTGCAGGAAGCTTTCTTTATTGATTAAGCTGACCTTTCAGTACCCAGCGTCATGCTGTCTCCATCCTTTTATCTCAGAACACGTAGGGGTTTCGGATGCACGTCTTCATTTAAGGAAGGAGTGAAAGAACGTGTTCACGTGTTTAAAAGTTCGCCACTAGCTGACTCAGGCCCGTGACGAACTGCTCTGACTCGGGCTGGCATTTAGCCAGTGACATTTTAGGATGATATTTTGCTTCCAACTTCCAATCTCAGCTTGTAAGGGCACGAACTCATTTTTTTTGTTGTGTCTACTCTGAGCATGAGCGCGGCGGAGTCTGACAGTGGAGCAGGTTATTATATGACCAAGAAAAACAATGGGATTGCTATCAGTGATCAAGTGGTCTCGCTGATAACATGGTTTATTGATTTCTTACTGTGCTTGAGTTTTGTTGTTTTATTCTTGCTCTTTAAATGTTGGCTAAAATCAATTTTTTAAGCCTTTCTTGCACAGTAGTGGTCTATAGGCTGTACAGTATAGCTGTGAATAAAGAGCTGATTTGTATCCTAAAGGGATGATTGTTGGGATATCTGAACGCTTATGTAAGCTTAACGTAGTCCTATTATCCAAAAGTCACTTTTAAGTCATGTTTAGATTTTTAGGAAAGAAAATAAATAAGTGAGAAATAAAATAATTGAATGCTTGTTTTGGCCGCAGCTTAAACAAGCTGTTTTTCCCGCAGTTGTGACCTCATACAGTGGTTACAAAATCGGAGCGTCGTATGTAACGTCGCCGCCGCATTACGGGATGTGCATTTGCTGTGCATTTGCTGGCTTTTACCACTGAGTGGCGCTATATAACTACAGACTGACGCCTCATGCCTTAGTTCATTCTCTGCCTCAATAATACACGTAGTAGCCGATAACATCAAGTGAAACACTGTAGTTGACAGAATATAATTACAACTGTATATAATTACAGTACAAATGTAGAATTCAAATTAAATCAAATCTTATTAAGATCAAATTTAAGCACAATAAATATTAACATAGTGAGCCTTTAGATTTTATCACGTGTAATTAGAAAAGAAGTGTGTAGGGTTTTATTTAAATATAAATTTCTAAACCAATAAGATCAAATAACACCAAGTTATTATTATAACAGGCTTTCTTCGTCACTTATCAAAGAAGTACACTTGCTTTCAATATATTCATTTGCATTTATATGCTTCTGTCCAATGCAACAAACACTATATTCAAGGTATTAATAAATTGTATAATTAATAAGAAATGTCTCATGTCTCATCTTTACGCTTTGTTTCTGTGAAAATATTTACATTGTATCATTACATAATCTTTTATTCGTACAACTACATTTAGGCATTTCTTCATCTTTTGTAAGTTTTGCCTTTATCCAAAGCAAATTACAAAAGAGGAAGGCATCAAGCATGTCAAGCAGTGCTACTAACACAAAGTTTCTGACACCGTTAGAAAAATACAAGATAGAACAGCGAGGGATTAAGGAAAAAGTGAGAAGCAAGAATCATGTGTGGAAAGATTAAGCATGCAGGGTCACAGGATGACTCGACTTATTTTTATTGTCTGCAATGCGATTTAGACAAATTAGAGCTGCTGTCAATACTGTATGAACATATGTACAGGTTCTTTTCAGTTGAAATTTAACTTGTAACTTATTAACACGCCGTTTTCACGACTTGTGGGGGTAAGAAACACACATCTTTAATGAGTCCCTGGCGAAGTCTGTGGTCCCGGCGTGTTTCAAGAGATCCACCATTGTCCCCGTGCCCAAGACCAACAAACCCTCATGCCTGAATGACTACCGGCCTGTTGCACTGACATCGATGGTCATGAAGGTATTTGAGGGTCTGCTAAAAAACATCATCTCCTCCTCCATCCCCAGCTCCATAGATCCACTTCAGTTCGCCTACCGCCCCAACAGATCCACAGAGGATGCCATCTCCCATGTTCTGCACACCACTCTCAGCCACGTGGACAAGATGCAAGGTAACTATGTGAGATTGCTTTTTATAGATTACAGCTCTGCCTTCAACACAATAGTGCCTAACAGACTGTTCACAAAGCTGAGAGATCTAGGACTTAACAAACGCTTGTGTGCCTGGGTGTTGGACTTCCTCTCGGACAGATCTCAAGCGGTGAGAGTGGGCAAGTGCTTCTCCAGCAGCATCACCATCAACACAGGTGCTCCACAGGGATGTGTTCTCTCTCCACTGCTATACTCTCTCTACACTTCAGACTGTGTGGCCATGTTCGACTCCAACACCATCGTTAAGTTTGCTGACGATACGGTGGTGCTGGGCTTCATCTCCAACAACGATGAGTCGGCCTACATAGATGAAGTGGAGAACCTGGCACTATGGTGTGAAGAAAACTGCCTCCGACTGAACGTCAGTAAGACGAAGGAGCTGGTGGTGGACTTCAGAAGGGGACAACTGGACCACAAACCCCTCATCATCAATGGAGCTCCAGTGGAGAGGGTGAGCAGCTTTAAGTACTTGGGCGTCCACATCTCCGAGGATCTGACATGGACTGAGCATATCTGTGCTCAGACGAAAAGGGCAAAGCAGCGTCTGTACCACCTGAGGCAGTTGAGGAAGTTTGGGGTTTCCCCTGCTGTCCTTAGGGCTTTCTACTCGGGTGCTGTTGAGAGCATCCTAACACAGAACATTTCATCCTGGTTTGGGAATAGCTGTGTACAGGACAGGAAAGCCCTCCAGAGAGTGATCCGGGCAGCTGAACGCTGCTGCAGGTTAACTCTCCCCTCCATGCAGGACATCTACACCAGGAGATGTAAAACCAGGGCAGCTCGTATCATTAAGGACTTGTCGCACCCCAATAACGGACTGTTCAAACTTCTGCATTCAGGCAGAAGGTTCCGGGTCATTATGGCCAAAACGGAGAGACTCAGGAGGAGTTTTTATCCACAGGCGATTAGACTCCTCAACCATGATGGGCCACTCTCCCATTCATAGGACTGGTAACAGTTCACCCACACACTGCTGTGCTGACATTCCACACTGCACACTGCACTTTAGTCTGGACTGTAAGCATCACTTGCACTAACACCTTTATCCTGCTCAGATACACACTTTATTATTATGTATATATTAAGATTATAATCTTGAATCTTGAATCTTGAATCTCGGTGTATTAATCCGCGTGCTCGGTTCGTTATTTATTTATTTATGAATCTCCACACTATTAAAAACTGAAATATTGCTAATTGTAAGTCCTGACATTAAGATGAACATTAATTGGGAGTCATGAAAGCGAGAATCACATCCAAAAAAGAAAGCTAAACTTACCTCGAACACGACAAACTCCAGCTCCAGCCACGCCGTCTAGTAACTCCGTGATGATTCCCAACCGACTGATACACAGCGCGGGCACAGCGTCTCCAAACACGCATGCGCGGTTTAATTTGGACACATTTTCGGCTTCAGTAGACACTCAATACTTCAGACTGAAACACGACTGCCCCCTACAGGTAATGAAGGGCATTTTCACAGCTTCTCGCACGCAGCCGCGCAAAGCCGGCAAAAAAAACTAAACAGATCTAACAGATGAGGACTCAGATTAATGTGCAAAAAATATATAATAAAACTATATAAGTCTACATAGCCTTTATAAGACTCTATCTTAAGCGCACTTAAAACATTTTATTTAGTTTTAAAATAAAACAATTTTAAAACATCATCACTCGGGATTTGAACCGGGGCTTTGCAGATCTCTGGTCGAGCGTTCTAACCGCTACACCAAGCGGCCACTTAGAGACAATGCACACCAGAGACGTTAATAAGGCACTCGACTTCTTTGAAAGCAAGCGTACTTCTTTGGTAAGTGACGAAGTAAGCCTGTTATAATAATAACTTGGTGTTATTTGATCCTATTGGTTTATAAATTTATATTTAAATAAATAGTAAACTTGGCCGATTTCGTTATAATTTTGTTTGATGAGTGGGGCTTGAAAATTCTCTTGAAAAATATGGTCATTTATTTCAGTTAATAAATCTACAATAATTTTTTTTTTATTCATTATTGTACAGTACACATTAATAGCTCTGGTTCAGATTTTTCATGTTTGTTGTGGAAATTACCATCACTGTTGTATTTACTGCGATGAATGAAAATGTCACTTTGCGCCACCTGGCGGCCATTTTATGAATGACTTTGAAATGCAACTGATTTATTTTGGCCGCTCTTGCCTTTAAACGGCGGTATACGTGGCAGGATCGCCATTCCGATTTTGTAACCACTGTATAAAGCACCCCTCCCCTGACACTGAAACAGCAAACTTGGAGGAGGAGTGAAATGGGGAATTCAGGAATCAAAACATGTTACATACTTTATATGAGAGGTATTTATGCTGGATCATAAACACACACACACACACACACACACACACACACACACACACACACACACACACACACTTTTGGGGGAGCTCTGAGACTTGTGCTAACTTGATTTGTTAAACTCTAACAGAAGGTTAAGTGAGTTCTCTGAAAGAGGTTGTGACGCTACAATCTGTGTTGGTCATCTTGAAAGCAAGTCACGGTCAGGCTCAGTGTGTCGGGGGGAAGTGAGACTGGTAACGTAGTGTAGAATACAGAATATCAAAGAGACATCAGAGACCAGGATGGTTTTTCTTTATGTGAATGAATGAGAATTTTAAAATAAAGAGCACAAACTTTCAACTCTCACTTCTGTTCAGTTCCTGGATGTGAATTTGAGAGTCGACTGTGACTGACCCCGAGAAAGTGTCTCCTTTCTCCTCTGATAACATTCTGGATTCGTGAGATTTATAGTGATATTTGAGCTTGAGATGCTTTTAGAGACCAGTGTCACACCTGGCGAGTTCAAAACAGACCCAAATGTATAAAATATTCTGCAGAACATACTGTATATATACAGTGGAACCTCAGATTGCAAGTAACGCGGTTTGCGAGTGTTCCACAAAACGAGTAAAGATTTTTAAATAAATTTTGACTTGGAAAATGAACAAGTCTTGGTTTACAAATACCGAGCATCATGTATCACGCATGTTCTTGTTTTGACGCCGAGCGTCACATGATCACAACTGAGCCAACGGTTTTTCTCTCTCTTGCGGAATCGTAGGTAATCGTCTCCCCTGCTGGGTCTTAGTGCTCGTCCATCACTGGTATAATCAACATCCGTGCACACGTGTGTACTGTTTACTATAACACTGTGACCACGTGTGTGTGTAAAACATATTTAATTTTGTGTCTGTATGTGTGTTTGTGTGTGTACAGCACATGTGTAAAGCAAAAGCAAGCCACATTAGAGAGGTTAAAGATCCATTTTCTCTCTCTGCTCAAGGCTTAGCCTGCTCTTTGTCTCTGTGTGCGCACGCACCACTGGACACCGTGCCACACACACACACACACACACACACCCTTTCTCTCTGCTCTACACAGAAACACTGCTCTGTCGTGATTCTTTTTAAAAGTAAAGTGCAGGTTAATTTGTTTTATTTTTACAGCAGTGATTCCCTTAGTGTGTCGCTCAATCAAGTGTCATTAGAGAGATTTCTTGTTTATTTTTCCGATAAAACAGTGTTTCTGTTGTGCGCGCGTGTGTGAAAAGAGTGGAGGAAGGGTAACTGTCTAAGATGAGAAGGGGGAGAGGGGGAGGGGCTCCTTACTTCACACACTAGCTTCACACACACACACACACACACACACACACACACACACACACACACACACACACACACACACAAACTGCACGCACAAACGGAAACACTTATCTTTATGAGTGTTTTGGAATACAAGCCCGCTCCCGGAAAGAATTATGATTGTAATCCAAGGTTATATACACTGTGTGTGTATATATATATATATATATATATGAAACAGATGGTTGCTGCGTTGCCCTCGGCAACCAGGCAGAAATGGTTTGTGTGCATTTTGTGTTTTAGCAATATTTAAATAACATCTAAATTTCATAATGTCCTGTTTGACAGATGTAAATGTCCGTTTCATTTAACATTCTCCAAAAACCCTTTAAACACATTTAAACCGCTCGCAGCAGCCACAGGAAGTTCCTTCACTTGTGGTTGAGAATCAGGCGGCTTTGTGTTATGCTTTTCTCAAAACACGGATGTTTTAAATAATTCTAAAATAATAATATTTAACTATAATCAACTTAAATGTTTTGTTGTAGATAACGCTACAGTTCTGTTCTAGAATATAACTTGCCGAAATGAGTGTATACAGTACAGGTCATATATAAATGTTCATATACAGTATTTTCCTAAATGAATAGTGAATCTGTAAGAGTGCTGTACATACAGAAGTACCTCGGCATGCAAATTTAATCTGCTCCGGATGTGAGTTCTTATTCGCTCATATTTATTTATTTATTCTTTTTTTTTTGCAGTAGAAGCCTATACAGTATAGATGTGCTGTATCACAGTTAAATGAGTCACTAACTTAATTTAGAAGGCAATTTTCTTTCTGAAATAAATTATAATTTTCTTTTTTGCAATTTCTTGAGTGGTTTCTGCAGAGACAGTAATACTAATACAGATTCCGTTACTGAAAATTTACTCTTTAAAAACGAAAAAAAACAGTCTCTTTACTTTAGCTTCACACACACACACACACACACACACACACACACACACACACACACACGCGCACACACACACACACGCGCACGCGCACACACACACACACACACACAGCGCCTGCGTGCACAAACGGAAACACTTATCTGTCTGGATTTTTGGAAGGGTAAAGTGCAAAATTTGTTTTATTTTTACATAATATTATGTGTTTATTATTCTTATGTATTTACATTTTGGGCTGTGGAACAAATCATTTGAGTTTCCATTATTTCATATGGTAAAAATCGCTTTGGTTTACAAGTGTTTTGAAATACGAGCCCGCTTCCGGGACGAATTATGCTCGCAATCCAAGGTTCCACTCGGTTTATGTCCATGAACTGTGTTTTAAACTTTATTCATTTATTTATCATCTGCTTCCTGATGAGAATGCGGCTGCTAAACACTGTGGTAAACCATATTTTCAGTTTCAGCAACCAGAAGTCCTTGTCGCAGCTGTTTTCAAAAAGAACATTACACCATGCACTACAGGGCTGCAGTTATGGAAAACTAATCAATGATGCTAATGTTAATGTGTGTACGTACAGTACAGTTAGTGCTATACATCACCTGAATGGAGGACGGGATGTTTCTGACATCCGACTCGAACCTGTTACTGTGCATGTAATCTTCTGATTAGATAATTACATCTGCCTGAAGATCCATCAGACTCTCGAGGTTCATGAGGAGAAGTTGTGATTTGAACGACTGTAACTTTACGTGTTGTAATAAGTACAGCGTGACTCTTTAGACCTCCGCGAGAACAGGCCGGTGTGTGCGGATCATGCTGTTCTGAGCTGTTTAAGTCTTTTTCAATTGCCTTTGAACAGCATGAAATTTAGAGACACACACACCACTCACACACACACACACACACACACACACAAAATGTAGGACCTAGCTATTATTTTTAGTCGAGGGCAACATTTTCATTGTTTTGTGACTCTGAGTGCTGTACATACAGTAAAATATGCACACGTGGCAGTTTTTGGAGTTACTGTACTCTTTATTCTAAGCACTAGAAATACACACACACACACACACACACACGTGCATGGTCTTGCATAACCTGTATTTTGTGCTTACTGCACATTATTCTATTTATTACTTATTTGACTTATTTATTCATCTCCTCTATTTTTTTACTCTATTTTTCCATTTTTTCCGTGACAATGCCTGAAGCGATGTGTTTAACTGCCTTGTCAAATTACTTGTAAGCAGTATCTTACCTGACTGATACATTTTTAATCTGATTTAAAATCCATTAACTTCCACAGTCTCTACACGTACTGTAGAACCGCGTTCTGTTTCTACACGAGGTGTTGAAGACGCGCTGCGTGTCTGAGAGTCTGCTTGTCTGCTTTTATTGTTGGATTGGTTTAGCAGTATTTTACGGCATGAGAAAGATAATTTAGTGAAAGTGGGCGTGGCTAATGTAACAGGTGGGTTAAGAATGAGGGCGGAGCTTAGCCCAGGTTATGCGGGAAAGAAAACTGTAGGTCAAGTACTTTTTTTCCAGAAAAATGGCTTTATAAAAGAAATCTTACCTGATTTTAAGAAATTAAGGCCCATCTGTGCGGATACAAAGCAATACTTCTAATTTCAATAAATAAAACAGACAATGTATTGCAAATATTTCAATATACACGTAAAAATGCAACTGTTTCGAAAACAGTTTGAGCTCGCTAGCTGAAGAGGCAATACAATGTCATGATGTCAACTTTTATGTCAAACACGTCATTAATGGTGAAGTGACTGACCAAGAAGAAGAAATGCAGAAAAACAAACACCGACACCAAGTTTGTAAATTCTCTGTGGAATCAGATTTGTGTCCAAAATTTGGTATTGATTCAACAAAAATCAAAACAAATAAATAAAAAGTGAATATAAATAATTTCAAGCCAGTTTTGCATGCTACAGAAAAATCTTTCTTTTATTTCTATAGATACAGTAGCTACTGTAAATGAGACCAGCTCGCCAGATGTTCCCCCTCCACACCACTAGAGGTCCCCATAACCTGGGTACTACGCTGTCTCACCTGAGTTCGATCACTTCCTCATTTAGAGACACTTTCCTCTAAAAGTCGTTCATGTTAATGTCTCTAATCCTGAGCTGTTCGTTATTTCAGACTTTTAAGATGGTTAAATTTTCTCTTTTGACCTCAAGTTGGCTTTTTTTCCCCGACTACAATTTAGCCTCATATCTGCACTTGGACCTCATGTTTCACTTGCACATGTTTAAACTACACTACATCTAACTTTCCTCCATAAAAAGCGTATTTGCAGAGAAAAATCTTGCTTAATTTCCATCGAGTGTCTCCGGTCATATTTGGACGCTGTGTGCGGTCTCAAACTGTTCGCAGAAGTGCAGGAGTGACCCCAGGATAATGGATGGAGCAGCAGAAAAAGCTGGCTCTGACGCCGAAGCCGTAGTAACGCGAAAACAACCCGAGGTCAGAGAATGAAAGGTGACCGAGAGTTCCAGCAGTACGGGAAGTCTGGTTTAGAAAATAAATTACGGCTTTGTAGTAATCTCTCTTTTCAAACTTCTGCTTTTGGTTGTAATCTGAACATGTGCACTAGGGGGCAGTGTGGCACGATTAAAATAAATAAATATATATATATATATATATATATATATATATATATA
Source organism: Channallabes apus (assembly GCA_030522415.1). Lineage (NCBI taxonomy): Eukaryota > Metazoa > Chordata > Actinopteri > Siluriformes > Clariidae > Channallabes > Channallabes apus. The sequence goes on along the minus strand of CM060115.1, from coordinate 27,160,913 downwards.
TATATATATATATATATACAGTGAAGACTAAAGAATCATTTAGAGTTGCTTTCATTTTCTAATTCTGGATTCTGATTGGTCAAGAAGGTATAACGTAACACAGCTAACACACTCGTTATAAACTGTCGTCGTTCCCAACAGCTTACCCTTGGATGAATTTTAACCAGATTTATTTATTTATTTAAATTTCTTGCACGCTGTTCAATATTCCAACACGTGAATATTTACTTTCGAACATAACTAGTTAATCAACCAATAAACATTTACATGTGAAATTGTGACAGGGTTAACAGGATAAAAGTACTCTGTTTGATATTAAACCCAAGAAAAGCCCGGCGTGGAGCTGAATAGCTGAAACCCGGAGTCTTCACCTCTGAAGCTGATCGCCGGCCTCTCATACAGACTCGTCCTTGTGCGGGTTTAATGAACGCCTTGTTCACCAGAACGTCTTTCTTTCCTCATGTAACCCCGTATGATTCACTGCCGGTCGTCTTCTGCATTCGCACAAACCTAAAAATAAAACGCTCCATGTTTAAAACTGGCGGCGCGGTGGTGTAGTGGTTAGCACTGTCGCCTTGCACCTCCAGGGTCTGGGTTCGATTCCCCGGCCAGGCTCGATTCCCGTCTCTGTGTGCATGGAGTTTGCATGTTCTCCCCGTGCTTGGTGGGTTTCCTCCGGGTACTCCGGTTTCCTCCCACAGTCCAAAGATATGCAGGTTAGGCTAATTGGCGTTCCTAAAATTGCCCGTAGTGTGTGATTGAGTGTGTGAGTGTGTGTATGTGTGTGCCCTGCGATGGATTGGCACCCTGTCCAGGGTGTACCCCGCCTAGTGCCCGAAGTCTCCTGGGATAGGCTCCAGGTCCCCCGCGACCCTGAACACAGGATTAAGCGGTATAGAAAATGAATGAATGAATGTTTAAAACTTAGACCTTGCGTTCCACGGCTTTCTGCAAACAGGAGGTTTATGTTATTCTCATTCAGTTTCTCACCTTGTAATGGACCTACGGGTCATTTCTTCCCTCCTGGTTCCTCGCCATTTCCCTGATGGCAACACAGAGAATAGAGGTTGTTATTGTGCGACACGGCGGCTCGCTTATCTCCAAACCGATCACTGTTTGTTCGTAGTCGCATGCAGGAGTGGATTGTGTTTGTATTGTGTTCCAGCAGGGCCTGTTTCTCCTGTTTCACAGCAATAGAAGGCTACTTTTTGTTGTTGTTGTTGTTGTTGTTTTTTTGCATTGCTATCATTACTTCCTGGTAATACATTTCCTAATTTTGGATTTGTCTGCAATCAAGTGCACAATATAAAAATAAACAGGATGAAGAAATGAAAAGCGATGCTGGACCTGAATTCTTTATAGCCCACAGTTCAGCTTCTCTTTCCTTTTGTCTTCCCAAATGATGGGAGCATGGAGCATGAGAGAGTTTACTCATTTTATTAAGAATAAATAAATAAATAAAACGCTAACAAGAGATATTTATAAAAATGTGCTCTACTTGTGCAAAGGAAATACTGTTTAATTTTAAGCCATTAACTCCAGATGTGTCCTTCCTGTCCAGATTTCCTGTCTTGTCCAAAATGCCGCCATCAACATGCATGTAGGTTTTTGTGCGTAACCAGATCTTTAGACGCCGCAGCATGGAGAAAGCCTTCCTCCGACCAGCAGGTGGTGCTATGCCATCCCCAGTTTCCTTGGGAAAATACACACGTGCAGGTTCTTGATATGGCATCAACATATCCAGAAACATTCAATTACCCATAAAAAGAAAAAAGCCTGTGTGTGGGTGGAGCCTAAATGTAACACCATGAAATGAGCAAATTATAGAAACGTTAAATAATTCGCCACCATTGAGTCCTAGTATTCATTCCACCCTGATCGTATCTTAGCTGAGCAACGTGTTTATAGATATTAGGCGTTAGATGTTGAGTGTTTGCCCTCGGGGGCGTAACTCGCAGCGGTATAAAAGCCGAAAAGTCAGCATCTCATCTTTCACACACTCATGCAATGTTTGTGTGCAGCTTGCAAAGCTGGCAGTTGTATAAGACTTGCAGCTTGACTGCATAAAACAGCGCTTTGCCTCCAGGATGGCTCCTTGGCTCGGATTCGGCTCTAATTTAGCACATGCTGGATCAGACGGGCCGTTTAGCGCCGAGTGATGTAGCGGCGTCCAGGCTCTGAATAATGCATGACTGGAGCGAGTGACGCTCTCTGGCTGAGTCAGGAGGAGACAGAGCGCTGCCTCGACTAAACCGGGACGCAGGCTTGTTCTGCTCCGCTGTGCTGTGCTTTATACGTTTTCCAATGGTAATTAGTTAATGCTCTTTTCTGTAGCTCGTAATTCCAACCTTCAACTGGGAAGAAATTCCTCCTCCCTTAACTACCGTACACAGTCTGAACCTTGGGGAGGTCTCATCAGCTTCCAACATATCAATCTACATACACAGGACTGTGCAAAAGTCTCGACGCCCCCACCCCCCACCTTATCTTCACAATTCTAAATTAAATTAAGTGCTGTTTGGATATGAAGAACGAAATAGAAACTAATGTTTTAAAGGCTGCGAAGTGCCTAAAAGATAAAAACTGAGCAGCAGCCTCATTTCCCCTCTCGTCCATCCCAACCACTCAGCATTAAACTAATCACTCACCAGTATTATACTAAGATCATCTGTCAACATCTGCATCTGTTTCTCGCTGGTTAAGGTAGATGTTTTTTTAATGCTTGAATGATTCATAGGTCACTGTGTGGCTTAAAAAATAAAAAAAATAAATAAAAAATACATTCCTCAGGTACAGACTCGACTGAAAATAAAAGACACGAACTTGCCAAAAACAAATGCTAAGCCCGGAGAACGATTCCACAAGACTGCATTAAAAATACAAGAACGTCTGACTCTTTGGAATCGAAATATGAAGAAATAAGGTGAGGGGGCTCAAGACCTTTGCACAGTACTGTATGTACAGTTTACTGCTCACAGGATGAAAATATACATCGCTCTTCTGCACTGTTTTGCTTGTTGGTAACAAATGCTAAACATCGAAGCGTTCATGTTTTTTCCCCCCAAGTTTAGAGCTAGAATGTACAGAAGTCATAAATAACTCTACCCTCCAACTTCTCATATCTGTCAAATGCGGCATCAGACTAGAAGCGGCCATGGCTCAGATTTATGATTCTGACTCTCACCCTAGTTCCTCAACCTCAGCTACCTCTTTCCAGTTCATAATTGGTCCCAACTAAAGTTTGACTAAAGTCAGTCTTCTTCATACTGATTTGATTTCAGAACCTGCGTGAAATATTTATCCCAAAATATGACCCCTGACCCCAACCAGCGCAGTTACTAAAAATTAATGGCTGCTGTAAATGCATAATACAGCACCAGACGTTAATATTAACGGACACAGGCTTCGTTTGTCTCCTGAGCTTTTCATTCCGACTGCAGGAAAGGAAACGCACCCTCAACACACATGCTTTGTTTTTTCCCGTGATTAACCTTTCAGGATCGCTTTATAAGGAACCGAAAGACAAAACAGAAACTGTTAGTGTGCCTCTTGTTTACTGTATATCTGCACTCTTGTGTTCGTCCATGGTGGTTCATCCCCGGTGCACAGCCTCGCTGGGTTTCCTAGAGATTTCCGATTTTAGACAAAGCTGCTAGAGTGACGGAGAGCATGACATATAGGCTTAGAGAAGAAGAAGATAGCAAAAAGCAAGGGAAAGCAGTGTGTGTGCGATGATCGACGGGTGCTCTTTTCCCTTTTCAGCGACGCACCTCCCACTTTTCTGTGCGAATCCGAGCAAAGGCTTTTCGGACGGAGGTGGGCATTCGGTGGTTGAAACCTTGTAGGAGGGGCGTCTTTTGTGATGAAATGCTGAGCACTCGGGAGAGAAAAAGGGCGGGAGGCTGCCGGATCCCCCGTTGCCATGGTGACTTTTGTGCCTGGCTGAGCGGCTGCTGTGTGTGACAGGGAGGCGGCGGAGGACCGTGGCTCAAACCAGTGCAGGAATTCGGCCAGAGAGGAACGGATTGCAGAGTGGCCGGAGGTGGACACGACCTCTATGCGGCCCACGGAATCCAAAGGCATCTCGCTCTGCCGCTGATATTGAACTTGTGCAACTCTGCATTTAGACTTGGGATTCTCAATAACTGGGTTTGTATGTTTTTTGGAACACGTCAGACTTGGATTTATCCGAACAGTCTTATCATCCCCGTACTCTCTCATCAATCGGGAATTGTTCTGGCTCTTGGAACGTTTTCATGTTCACAGCTTGAAAACCAGACACCTATGATGTAAGTACGATGGAAACGGATTGATTTATTTCCGTTGGCTGAAAGTTTGAAAGGAATTTGAAAGGGATGGTGCTGATGGTGAGGGAGGGGCAGGGAGTGTGAAAAGGAATGATGTTTACTTCCTACTGCCAAGGTTTGATTTGGTCCACACTGAGGTATTTTTTTTGGACAGAGGAGATACCATCAGGGCACAAATAGCTTCAGAGGCTGGATCAATACTCCGTCCTATTATGCAGTCATGTGCATACAGGCTGCGAATCAGCCAGCCATCGATCCTGTAGATCTCGCTAGTAATTAAAGCAGCTATGCGTCTCACAGATAGCACCAGGGACTTTGATTGAAGTTCTGATCTGCTCAGTTTGACCAGTTTACGAGACGAACGCTGGAGCCGATGTGGCTGTTCCTGAGATTCCTGACTTGTTAAATGTTAGATGTTTCCTGAAGAACAAAAGTTTCCTGAAGGTTTAAGAACGTTTTAGAATCTCCCTGACACACTGGAGAACATGATGAAGCTGACTGATGCAGGACTTGAGCTGTCTTGTTGTAGATCACGCTGATGCCTGAGCTGATGATTCACTTTCAATTCCAACTGGAACTGCATTGAGATGTTTAGAGATCTAAGTTATGGTCTGCAGGTGCTATGAGATTCTCTCTCTCTCTCTCTCTCTCTCTCTCTCTCAGGAGCAGAAGACTTCTTAAACCTGTAACAAAATACTGGACTGAAGAAATCATTGTTTGGTGCCATACACTTGTAGAAGAGACATTGAGCAACTCTGCATCATGCTATTAGATATTTTTAAAAACTTGTACTTTAAAAAGTTTATTTAGTTTTATTTTTTTTTTGATAGATTTGTTGTTATTTCTACCATTGTGGATTACAGCAGCAGTAAACATTCATACCCACATGCAGCTTGTCTTTCATAAAATGCAATCAGTTGACGTGAAGCATCCACTGTACAAGTCCAAGTGAACGTCGTTACTATAGCAACCGCAACTTACCACCTCTCCACTTTCAGAGAGACACTGTGGTAACTATGAGCTTGTGCATAGAGAAGAGGGCAGATAGTGTCGTCCTATGAATGTGTAACGCTCACTTCCCACTTTCATGATTTTTGCTGCAGTTTCAGCTCCACCAAGTTACCAACTTATCGGTTATCTGTCAAGCGCGAGGTTAGCTAGGAAGAAACAACTAGTGATGGGAAGTTCGAATCATTTTAGTGAATCTTTTTTTGAGTCATTTCGTTCAGAAATAAATTAAAATGTAGCGTTTTCAATAAGAATACCCCCAATACGTCTACATACACAAATTTTGGCTATAGTCCCAGTTATGAAAATATTACAATGTAACTAAGAACATATTTTAATAAACAGAATGAGTAACTCACCATCATATCTTCCAGTCGTTCGTTCTTTTGAATCTGTTGCACTCATAGCGTCTATGGGAGTCACGTGTTAAAAGAACGAACAACTCGAGACTTGAAAACTTATTTCTGAGAATCGTTCAATACTGTTTCCTGTATATAACATACGGAGGTGTTGCGATGCTTTGCGCATGCGCGCCCAATAGAAAAGGAACGAATCACTCTCCGAGACGACTCTTTCATCTGAGTCATGTTAAAGATTCGTTCAAAAAGAACAAATCGTTCATGAACGACGCATTACTAATGTCAACTCACAACACTGATGGGTCAGTATTTTATTCAGAACAGATTTGCACTTGATTTAGATAAACGTGCAAATGGGTGGCTCTGTCGCCTCGCACCTCCAGGGTCCAGGGTCGATTCCCACCTCGGATATGTGTGCATGTTCTCTATGCTAACTTGCAAATGAATGAATGTATACTTAATTAGCATTTAAAAACATGCAGTGGTATTCCACAATCAGGATGAAATTACCCTGCAGTTGACTTGCTGTTTAGACCTGGATGAAAAACTATTTATAGCATAAATTTATAGCAAAAGTCATGAATTGCTTGAAAAATATACCACAGTGTCAGTAGAAAATGTTCAACTTTTGGGAGAGTATCACATCTTCTTCTTGTTTTGAGTTTGGTGTAATACTGCCATCTACTGGACTGGAGTGTGGAGCAGAACAAAACTGCTTTGTAAAGGCGTGACATTTAAAGAATCAACAACACAAGTTACAGTACACGACATTTCAGTGCTTATTAGAAAAAACGCTGCTTAAGACAAATAAGACAGGAAACATTAGTGCTGTTAAATCGAATAGGAAATTGCCATGCACAAAAAAAAAACTAAATCAAATCCAGAGTGTACTCATAATTCACAGCTCTAGCACACAGGCCACTTTTGAAATTTTATAGATGAATTTGTAGCTATAATATGCAAATCAACATCATGTACATCTTGGGGTGTTTTTGTTTTTGGTTCCTGATTTTAGAGACATAGCAGATTCCAGATCGTCTTCAGGGCGGCAATCTCAGACGTTCCCGAACCCGGTGAGATAAACTTATCAGCAGGGTCCGTTCCGGATTTTTTTTCTCCAGCATGCTGTCAGAAGTGCTCATCAAATCGTCAAGTGCTCGAGGTGTACAGTATCTGTTGTTCTTTACAAATTAATGCATTATTGAGTTATTTGTCACAACGACCTTACAGCACAGTGAAATGATTTTTCCGCATATCCCAGTTAGGAAGCTGGGGTCAGAGCGCAGGGTCAGTCAGGATACAGCGCCCCCTGGAGCAGATAGGGTTAAGGCCCTTGATCAAGGGCTCACTTTGCGGTGCTGGGACTTGAACCCCGACCTTCTGATCAGAAGCCCAGTAACCCACAGCCTTAGCCAATTGAGTCTCCACTGCCCTATACAGTGGCACCTCGGCATACAAACTTAAGAATTTTCACTTTAAAAACTGAAATTTTGCAGGAGTTTACAAATCATTTTTGTCATAGAAGCGGCCGAACCGTGCCGAACTGAACATGTACGTCCAGGAGCTGTTCAAAATTAGTTTGCATCCGTGGAGAGCCAAGCAAAACGAGTTTACATATGTTTGTGAGTTTATCTTGTGCAAGTGTAACCTGTTCCTTGGATTAATCTCTATCAAAAGGAGGAAAAATATCTACAGGGTCTGAGCTCACCAAACACACATATACATTTATAGTATTTTGAGGCTCGGGTTCGGGATCTCCCACTACACACAGTATTACAGATAGATTTATGTTTATGAACTGTGGCTGCACTTGTTTCAATTTACTCACCAAATGCTTGAATAAATACACAGAAATCAGGTAGCGAATATTTTGTCTTTAGCAACCTTGTTTTCTTTCTTTTCCTTTCTTTTTCTTTTGTTCTCAACTACAATTATATTGCAATACTCTTTTTTTTTTTTTCAAAAATTCAAAAGAAAATCTTTCAAATAATTACAACTCAACATTTGAAATGTAATTTCAGTTCACAGTTACCATTGAAATGAAAATAACAATAAAAAAATATATATATACTGTAGTCCAAACAGTCAAATAAAATATGAATGAATGCTGAACGAATGTTATGAATGAATGCTGAACGGATGTGTTTGACTCAGTTCAGTCAATATGCGTGTATGAATGCCTACAAAATCCTCGCTGCAATGAACGAGGAAGAATCATTGCCTTCCTTAGAAAGAGCGAGTTCCCTGATTGCGCAATCCACCTGTAGTGAAATCCACCTCGTCTCTCTCCGGACAATACTCCAAACGATTGCAACGCGATGAGACAGTCCGATCTCGTCGAGCACACACTTTATCCTCCCAGCACTAATGCAATGACACAGTTCAGGCGTACATTTAAAGAAGAGAATGGCGAAGATTAATCAGATTAAGTGAAAGCCAACTTGCGGCATGAATCTCACCACGAGCTGGCGCAAAAGTGACGTCAGCAACCCTAACCATTAACTTCGCATAACATTGTTAACTTCACTTACAACATTATTTACACAAAACAAGTGTACAAATATGTTTAACAATTCTATCATCATATCAAACCAATTTACATTTGTCCTTTTCATGCACGTTGTCCAACTCACGAACAGAACTTATGATTCACATATATCTTACATTGATGAATTAACATACAGAACAAATATGCAAAACATATGAATATTTGTAACTCACCTAATGCAATGACACAGTTCAGGCATACATTTAAAGAAGGGAATGACGAAGATTAATAAGATTAAGTGAAAGCCAAATTGCGACATGCGTCTCACCACGAGCTGGCGCAAAAGTGACGTCAGCAACCCTCGACACACTTCGCCCACAGCGAATTAAGTTCACAACAGAACAACAAACATACATCCACTTTATACACCTGAACCCATGATACATCAAACTAGAAGAAAATTACATACAATAGTTGTGAGCAATCTGGGATCGATTCCCCGGCCAGGCTTTTGCATGTTCTCCCCGTGCTTGGTGGGTTTCCTCCAGGTACTCCGGTTTCCTCCCACAGTCCAAAGACATGCAGGTTAGGCTAATTGGCGTTCCTAAATTGCCCGTAGTGTGTGATTGGGTGTGTGAGTGTGTGTATGTGTGTGTGCCTTGCGATGGATTGGCACCCTGTCCAGGGTGTACCCCGCCTAGTGCCTGAAGTCTCCTGGGATAGGCTCCAGGTCCCCCGCGACCCTGAACACAGGATTAAGCGGTATAGAAAATTAATGAATGAATGAATTGTGAGCAACTACACAAAAACAAAACAAAAGAAATACATATTTTCAGTTATTAGAAAATACCAAAAAGGGTTTCCCCACAATCTCAAATACCCAAGTGGGTTACACAAGCAGCAAGTACGGTAGCAAGAAGAAAAGGGAGACGGTTTCAGTTTGGTTTCTAATGCAGCCGGTGTCAAGAGGAATCATAAATTAAGGTTTAATGTCTATTTATTTCATTCTCTATTTAATTTACGCGTCTTTTCTAAATGTTTTGATTGTTTTTAGATGCAGAAATATGACTATAATGTTGAAAATGATTAACATTGGTAATAGTTTACGGTGGTTCGAACCCAGTCTGCATTTACATTACCTTCTATTGGACAATCCGAAATTCCGCCTTTATTAAATGAACCACTGTATCGTAGCGTAGAGTCCTGAGCTCTGACTGTATTATGGAGTATCAACTTATTCCAGCTACTCGTGTAGCGCCTGAGCTGCTCTTCCTCCTCCAGCGTATGAGATGTTGTAATTATGCAGCTGCACTGATGGAGAACCGCCTGGTGCTTGGGTGATGTGTTAACTGCGCGGTGTGGGCGAGTTACTTTCTACAGTTTTTATTCATGCATGTTTGTTTCTTGTGAAAGATCAGTGAAGAGTGAAGCACCGCAGCAGTTAAAGAGTGCGCTGTGGTCGAACGCTGAGGTTTCTGATGCTTCCCTAATGTTCTTTCTGGCACTGGTTTGCATGTTGATTGCGCTAATCTCTCTCTCTCTCTCTCTCTCTCCTGTGGAACAGGAGCTGCAGTTTGAGAGACTGACTCGAGAGCTGGAGGCTGAGCGCCAAATTGTCGCCACTCAACTGGAGCGATGCAAACGAGGATCTGAGACCGGAAGCACCATGAGCAACATAAGGTAAGGATTTTTTCGTGTGTGTGTGTGTGTGTGTGTGTTTTTGTGTGTGTGTGTGAGTGAGAGAGAGAGAGAGAGAGAGAGAGAGAGCTATTTAAAAAAATCAGTTTCAGTGTGAGATATGTCTGAGTATGGTATGGTGTGATACCTTTGGGAATCTAAAATACATAGTTTTCTAGTGTGTGTGTGTGTCTGTGTGTGCATGTGTGTTCTCTACCTGAGTTAGGCCAGCATGGTTTCCACATGAAAGGAGCAAGGGACAGGTCTCGGGGAGGGTTCGCCTGCCTCCCCGAGACACATTGACATTTTCTGCATGAAGAAGTAGCAGCTGGGTCTCCGTACACACACACACACACACACACACACACACACACACACACACACACACACACACACAAATGAGCAGTGATATCTCTGCATTGTCAAAGTGGTGGTCGTTGTGGGTGGAGTTACCAGTTTAGCTCAGTATAAATAATGACAATAATAATAACAGTAAATAATAATAATAAATAAAACCTCCACCTTAATGAAGCTTCAGCGCAGAATGCAAATTAGAGGAAGGGGCCAATACTCTGGTAACGGAGAGAACATTAAACGCAAATGCAAAATTTAATGGTGTTTAGCTGTTATTAACTGGTTGAAAGTCTGACCAATCAGAATCCAGGATAAATCTGTGTGCAGTATAATTATTTAGGTAAATTAGCAAATATCAAACGCTCTAAACTTTATAAAGTAATATAAAAATCTACTACAGCGTTAGCAGGAAATCCAAATCGCTCCAATTATCGGTTCGGTTCCCGGGTGATGATGTAACCTCTCACAGCCAGAGGTCTAGAGAGATCTGATTGGCCGAACTCTCTCAAAGGGGACGGATGAGAGGTACTTCGTGCCCCCACATTAATCACGGCTCAGTCAATCAGGGGCATCTGTGAACTCACACACACAGAGGGAGCGGATAGCGTTGTCCTCCGAGTGTCTTCGGCCCTCCCGACTGAGCGGTAGTAGTAGCCTTAATGTGGGAGCCCCCTAGTGATGGGGAGGAATTAGACACGACTAAATTAGGGAGAAAATCGTGAAAGAATCCAAAAAACTTTACTTTTTAAAGACAATTTTGTAATGTAATTAGTTACTTTAAATAGTAATCAGTTACATTACAGCGTTACTTTCTGATAAAAGTAACTAGTTCGAGTTTAGGTTTCCATCTTTCCACGCTTCGCTCCCTGGTACCCCTATCTCACCTTCTGATACCCCTACCTCACCTACTGATACCCCTATCTCACCTACTAATACCCCTATCTCACCTACTAATACCCCTATCTCACCTACTAATACCTCTATCTCACCTACTAATACCCATATCTCACCTACTAATACCCCTATCTCACCTACTAATACCCCTATCTCACTTACTAATACCCATATCTCACCTACTAATACCCCATATCTCACCTACTAATACCCCTATCTCACTTACTAATACCCCTATCTCATCTTCTGATACCCCTATCTCACCTACTGATACCCCTATCTCACCTACTAATTCGCCTATCTCACCTACTAATTCACCTATCTCACCTACTAATACCCCTATCTCACCTACTAATACCCCTATCTCACCTACTAATACCCCTATCTCACTTACTAATACCCCTATCTCACTTACTAAAACCCCTATCTCACCTACTAAAACCCCTATCTCACCTACTGATACCCCTATCTCACCTACTGATACCCCTATCTCACTTACTAAACCCCTATCTCACCTACTAAAACCCCTATCTCACCTACTAATACCCCTATCTCACTTACTAAACCCCTATCTCACCTACTAAAACCCCTCTCACCTACTGATACCCCTATCTCACCTACTGATACCCCTATCTCACTTACTAAACCCCTATCTCACCTACTAAAACCCCTATCTCACCTACTAATACCCCTATCTCACTTACTAAACCCCTATCTCACCTACTAAAACCCCTCTCACCTACTGATACCCCTATCTCACCTACTGATACCCCTATCTCACTTACTAAACCCCTATCTCACCTACTAAAACCCCTATCTCACCTTCTGATACCCCTATCTCATCTTCTGATACCCCTATCTCACTTACTGATACCCCTATCTCACCTACTAATTCGCCTATCTCACCTACTAATACCCCTATCTCACCTACTAATACCCCTGTCTCACTTACTAATACCCCTATCTCACTTTCTGATACCCCTATCTCATCTTCTGATACCCCTATCTCACCTACTAATTCGCCTATCTCACCTACTAATTCGCCTATCTCACCTACTAATACCCCTATCTCACTTACTAATACCCCTATCTCACCTACGCGGTTTCGCGCCGTGGCCGTAAGTACGGTTCATCATGATTCACCGCCAGTTTTGGTGCTGTGATTAGGTTTCCATCTTACCGCGCGTCGATCCACATATAGTCAAACTGCATAGGTGAGATACAGGTATAACAGCAGGAATAACATGGCGGGGGGGCGGGGGGGGGGGGGGCAGGGTATAGGGGCGTGGCTTGTAGGACAACTTTCACACACACAATACCGGATTGGGAATGGCTGCTGTTTGGCTCACGAATTACATAAATTGTCTGAATAACGGATTACATAAAAAAAATTAAAAATAAAAATAAATAACTGAGTACTTAAATGGCAACGTAACACGTTAGATTACTTGTTCAGTGCTTATGTGATAATTTTAGTAGTTTGTAATAATTTAAACCCTGGAAGAAAAATTTAATTGAGATAAAATCAGAAAGTTGAATTGAATCAAATCGAAAGTCGTATTGCACTAAAATTTTATCAAATCAAATAAAGAGTATGTCTGTGATTCACAGCTCTAGCACAGAAGACATTCTTTTTATTAATCACATTTATCACATTTACTTCACGTCCCCTCTACAGTCCTCACCTCATTCCAAGACATTTCCACATGTTTGGGGAATAATAGGAGTTCCTGGGAGGCCTGGGAAAACTTTCTACCTTGATGGAGTCCAAGCACTAGTGAGGCACTGGGATGAGTGTATTAGTGTAGCAGGAGATTATATAGAGAAATAAAGGGAGTTTTTACTTTCAGAAAAATTGAACGCCTTTCGTAACAATCTGGTAACGATCCTGAATCGTGAGTTTGAGCTTCACTTCCTGACTAAAATGTCATTTCAGGTCTCTTGAAATCGATAGTAATTAACCACGATTAGCCGTCACACATCTACATCGTCCTCGGCTGTTAATTACCTTTAGCTGTTAGCGCCTTAGCAAGTGTGTGTGTGTGTGTGTGTGTGTGTGAAACTCAGGCTTTCTGTTGAAGCATGGAACATGCTATCTCTTAAAGGTCTATTAATTAGTTTGGAGGAGTGTTAATGGTCCCACACACACACACACACACACACACACATGCACAAACACATGCACAAACACATGCATACACACACACACACACACATGCATTTTTATATTGACATTCCTGGCTTGGCAGAAGGTTGGCAGCTTCACGTGCTATCTTTTAAACAAGCAGAATAACGATGTTCAATTATTAAGAAGTTCTGCAGTGCAGTGACACTCGAGCATCACTCAGAAATGTGTGTGTGTGTGTGAGAGAGAGAGAGAGAGAGAGAGAGAGAGAGAGAGAGAAATGTTGAGTTGAGAGGTGTTCCATTCTGCATCTTTCTGCTCACACATAAATACACACGCACACACACACACACACACACACTCGCCCTGCAGAGGAGATGATTCTCGCAGGCTTTGACTGAAAAACTGTAGATGAAGCCTGCAGGGAGCGACTGTAAGTCACTCTGCGCTGGCAGGAGAAAAGCCTCCGAGCCACAAGGTTCCTGTTGAGATCTGGCAACCAGACCGGACTATAACGCTGAACGTTTCTGTAATATTGATTTACCCTTTTTAATTTACTCGAACTGGACTGGGCTCGGGAAAAAAAAATTCAATTCAGCCAGCTCGGATCGGGGAAAGTGCTTACTCATGATTTCTGCAGAGGTTGGGCTGATTCGGTGCTAAAAACAAACGCAATATTTGCAAATTAGGGAAAGTGCAGAACTGTAAGTGTGTGTGTGTGTGTGGACGTGCATGTGCGGTGGTGTGCTCTGCGTTACCCAGTACGTTATAATTTCCACATCTTGTCTCTGCTGTAAGATATTTTAGTAACTTTATTTTAAGGCTCTTCATAACACATTCATGAACTTTGCATTAATCTTTTATAAAGCAATAATGGAGGGTTTATGTAAGGCTCAGATCAAAACCTGCGAGACGACAAAAATTTTATCACTTTGTCCTTACATCAATGACAGGAAAGTATTAATGATCTCTCTCTGGCCTGAATCTTTTTTGCGACTGTTTTGAAGACATGACTGTTTATAACGGCGACCCCTAGGGGTAGGAGTGTAAGGAGATGCGTTACGGAAACGTGCAAAAACGCACAAGGTTAAAAAAACAAGCACTTAATTGTTTTTTTTCATCTTCACATGGAATCACAGACTGGAGTCTCATTTATGGGTTTGTGAAAGTCATAGACAGTATAAAAAGACCAGGACAAACACAAACACAACTGTGGAATCTCTGGTCAACGGTACCTTTGCAGCAACTGACTCCGCCTTAAACTACACATGGGCAAGTTGGTCGAGCAATAAACACATGGCTACCGTACTGTACATCCCTTATTTAACACAAGCTGACTAGATTGGATTTGCATTTGATTGATTTCATCATCCACACCGTGCACATCGTCCCGCGTCAGATAGTTAGTTAGATAGTTAGCTATGCACACCACTCCCCTAAATCAACCACCCCCTTAATTATGTATATTTTTATGGCTTAAAATTATTTAAAACTGATAAGTTATATAAACATTATCCCTGTACAGTCGTCATAAATCTCAGGGAGTTTTTTCTTGCCACTGTCGACCTCGTCTTATCATTTTGATTCATACACATTCACATTTCATACAAACTTAAATCATTCTTTTGATTGTGTAAAGCTGCTTCGCGACAATGACAATTGTTAAAAGCGCCACGCAAATAAAACTGAATTGAATTGAATAAATGGAAAATCTGGCTATGGAGACCAAAACATTCTTTTATTTATTTTGTACGCGGCTATAAACATGTTTATTTCTGTTGTAAATTTGTTGTACAGTTGGGGATTGAATCACTTTTGGAGTGATTGCCCTAGTGGACATTCAAGCAACTGCACATGAGAAAAAAATTATTCAGTTACTTATCGCCGTTTTTCTATGTTACAATTCATGCATCATCACAACTATTGCAAATCAATTTTTAAAAATTGATTTATAAAATGTATATCTGTTTGCATTTGAGGTGGTGAAATGTTGCAATTACTTTATGATCCTGCAGGTGGTGCTCTAAACTGGTCACACATTGGCAGGCAACACAGCGCCTTGT
This sequence comes from Channallabes apus, assembly GCA_030522415.1. NCBI lineage: Eukaryota > Metazoa > Chordata > Actinopteri > Siluriformes > Clariidae > Channallabes > Channallabes apus. The sequence goes on along the minus strand of CM060115.1, from coordinate 27,145,638 downwards.
GTAATAGGAATGAAATATTTGGCAAATTTATTTAGAATTGTATCAAAATCTGGGGGGGAAAAAATCATAATTATTTGATGATGGCGGTGATTATAACATATCAGGTGCTTCCCAGACCTATTAATTACTGTATGTGAATGAGCAGGTGTGTGTCAGTGAGTTACGTATATTGTACAAGAGACATTTTTAAACATAATATAATAATGTTACAGAATATATTTTTAAAAGGCAAAAATTATATAAAAACAAATCTCTCTGAAGCTTGAATATAAATCATAACGAGTCGTAAGGTTCTTAGTGATAATCGCATGTAGAGTAGATATGATACAGTATTAACATGTGTGTGTGTGTGTGTGTGTGTGTGTGTGTGTGTGTGTGTGTGTGTGTGTGTGTGTGTGTGTGTGTGTTGTTCAGAATGCATCCCTTAGTCCAGGCTGTTTTTCCTAATCCTGATCCTGAAGTTAAAAACATGATTATTCTCCTCACACAGCAGCTTCGACACAAACACCCCGCTGTTTCTTTCAATTCCCCTCCTGTGGTTTGACGTCATGCTGCTGTTTTTTTCCCAGATTCCCTTCAGCAGCTCCTTTTCTGCCCTGACATTTCCGATTCTTCTGAGCAAGTGGCAGCGTTTCTGGATGTGAACTGTAAGAGTTTCTGCATCTAACAAAAAAAAAAAAAAAACCTGAATTATTCAGAGTGCCCGAGCGGCGGAGGTTCAGCGGAGGACGTTAAAGTTCTGTCCTAGTGGCTGAAAGGTGATAAGTTCAAATCTCAGACTCCCAGAGAGCAGATACTGTACTGGCGCTTATACTTCAACATGGAATGTTATCCAGTCGAGTCCGGAGCGATGGATCTGTGTTTAGCAGGGTGTAATAATACGGCCGCGTTTCTATAGTTATGGCATGTTCGCATAAAGGGTGTATAGTTACATAAATCTCCTCTTTGGTCTTCCTCTAGACCTCCTGCCTGGCAGTTCCAACCTCAGCATCCTTCTACCGATATGCTCACCATCTCTCCTCTGAACATGTCCAAACCACCTCAATCTGGCCTCTCTGACTTTATCTCCAAAATATCTCACATGGGTTGTCCCTCTGATGAACTGATTCTTGATCCTATCCATCCTTGTCACTCCCAAAGAGAACCTCAACATCTTCAGCTCTGCTACCTCCAACTCTGCCTCCTGTCTTTTCTTCAGTGCCACTGTCTCTAAGCCGTAGAGCATCACTGGTCTCACCACTGTCCTGTACACCTTTCCTTTCATTCTTGCTGATACTCTTTTATCGCACAACACACTTGACACTTTTCTCCACCCATTCCAACCTGCCTGTACTCGTCTCTTCACCTCCTTTGAACACTCTCCGTTGCTCTCGACCGTTGACCCTAAGTACTTAAAATCCTGCACCTTCTTTACCTCTGCTCCCTGTAGCCTCACTGTTCCTCTTGGGTCCCTCTCACTCACACACATGTATTCCGTCTTGCTGCGGCTAACCTTCATTCCTCTGCTTTCCAGAGCGTACCTCCACCTCTCCAAATTTTCCTCTACCTGTTCCCTGCTCTCGCTACAAAGCACAATGTCATCTGCAAACATCATAGACCATGGAGACTCCTGTCTAACTTCATCTGTCATCCTGTCCATCACTAGAGCAAACAAAAAGGGGCTTAGAGCCGATCCTTGATGCAGACCCACCTCCACCTTGAACTCTTCTGTCACACCTGCAGCACATCTTACCACTGTCTTACAGCTCTCATACATGTCCTGCACCACTCTAACATACTTCTCTGCCACTCCAGACTTCCTCATACAACACCACAGCTCCTCTGTTAAAACTGTTAAAACTAAGATTTTAAATGGGACCTTTGATTTTTTTTTTTTAGATTTAGAGATGCATAAGAGTCTCCAGTGAGAAAAAAAAACAAAGAAATCTGTTTCTCAAATTTAGAATTTAGTTTAGAGTTCTCCCCTGTTGTGACATCATATAAGAAGACACCCCTTCCACGACTTATTATTGTTGATCAGCTTTGATGTTCTCTGAAGGAGGCGTGGCTCATTTACATAGACACTGAAACAGTGTGTTTGTCAGAGGAGTGAAATAAATAGAATTTGATGTATGAATATAAACTTTTCAGCTGCAGCATGGGACCTTTTTTCCTCTAAAGGACAAAGAATTTAAAGCTTCTTTGAGTTTTTCTCCCTGTGTTTTATTCGAGACTTGGAGAAAATGAATAAAAAGTGAATTGCTGAAGAAACGAGGTTGGTGTTCACAGCTGCTATAGTGTGAGGGCGCAAACTCACTTGTTTTCTCATCACTAAGCAAAACTATGAATGTATCACAAGTAAGAAGTCAATATAAAATTATAATTATAATAGTAACTGTTGGCGAGGCGGGTGGCGGAGAAATCAAACACCTCGAGACGTCTTATTGCTTACGTAACGCCGCATGCATGAGATTTGTTCCAGGAGTCTGAGATTACTTTAAAGCTGGTCGTGTTTTAAAAATAGTCCTGAGCATTAGGTGTGAAAAATGTGCAGCGTGTCTCGTTCAGGGACGCGCGTAATTAGAAGTCCAGACTTTGGTTTTTGGAAATGCCACGGACCTGCTTAACTCTAATGTGCTTTTAATCTGAAAATAAATTGGAGTCATTCTTCACGAATCCTGCTCCAGTTTCCCTACTGTGTGTGTGTGTGTGTGTGTGTGTGTGTGTGTGTGTGTGTGTGTGTGTGTGTGTGTGTGTGTGTGTGTGTGTGTGTGCCAGCAGGTGTGTTTGTGTGTGTTTTGTTCTCCATCGCTCCGTGCAGTTTCAGTTCAGCGTTGCCAAAAGCGATGGAAGATGAATTGTAGGAGCAGAGGAAAGAATCTGTGGAATTAAATTACAGCAAAGAAGCGGAATAACACTCTGACAATGAGGAGTTTATGAGGCATATGATACATGACATTAAGCTTTATAGTTAGGTGCAAAAGTTTGTGTACCCCTTAGGACAAAATGGGAATGACCGCAGTGTAGCAGAAGCGTGAAATGTGATAAAAGCATGCTGAGCTAAAAATGCTTTAGAAGTATTCTTCTTCCTATTATTATTATTATTATTATTATTATTTAACAGATCCATTTGTGAACGTCCTCCGTTTTCCTAATTAGAGTCATTTTAGCACCCATCACACACACACACACACACACACACACACACACACACACACACACACACACACACACACACACACCACATCATGACTTGCACAACTCTTACCGCTCCTTTAACACTGATTTTGTAGTTGTCATGGCAACAAAACAGCAAAGACTTTCCCAAACTCTGAAACTGATGTCTCTGGTTCTCGCATCAAGGCCAGGCGTTTTGTCCTGGGAAAAGGACCTGATTTGCGCCGCGATAACCTAATCCGTGATACGGTTCTAGCCTGAAAAAAGAAATAATGATATGTCAGTCTTGTATCCTTCTTTGTCTCTGAGCCACGGCCTTGTGTGTATCAGAACTTCTTTGTGTGTGTGTGTGTGTATGTGTGTGTGTGTGTGTTAGAGTGGCGTTATCTTCACACTATAATGTGAATTTAAGGCTCCGCTCCGGTACCTTGACTCCGGCGCTGTGATTATAACGAATCACTGCCATTCTGCCGTAATGTGGTGTAAAAGACGTTTCTGGAATCCATTACGTTCACATCCGAGAGAGATGCTTTCATCTAAATTGAGTTTTAATGTTATATACGGAGCTCGATCTGATTTTTTTCCTCTGTTTTTTCTTCTTTTTTTAAAGGCTGATTTTCAGCCTAAATGCTTAATAACGGCGTCGCTGAACCTGAGCAGAGAGGATTTAAAGTTTAACAAGTATCTCGTGAAAACCTTTGCCAACTCAGCACTGGAATCTCAATAATTCGAGACTAAATCAGATCTAAACGCTGGTTCTCTAGCTGTTCTGGCAAGTTCAATGCGAGCCCTTTTCCCAGATTTACCCATGATGCATTGTGTGTTTATTTATTTAGAGCCAGACATTGCTGATAAATAGCTCCCCAACCGCACCTGATATCCGAGCACTAGATAAAACGATCTTACTGTATAAAGACGGAATTGTCTCAGTCTAAGGTAGGGACATTTGAGAATTCTGAGACTCGCCCACACACAAACGTCACAGAAAGAGAACCGTGTGCAGGACGGCATGCAAAAAAACGTTTAAAAAAAAACACTATGATGTACCATGATAAAGCCTGAAGAAGATACGCCCCTGAAGGCGGGACCTGTACGTTCTCAAGACAGTTTAATTAAGCCCCGAACGAGTTAATGGAAAATTTCCTGGAAGTCATGAACTATGAATTTGATATATGAACACTTGAGCAAAAAATGGTCTGACGGATGAATTGATGCGGACGCTGTGGGTCATGTTGTGAGTTTGAGAATCAAAAAAGAGAGAGATAGATAGATAGATAGATAGATAGATAGATAGATAGATAGAGTATCTAAAGCATATACATTTTTTCATTGCATTTTGTTGTTGGTTGTATTAATATGAACGTTTATATTCAGCGGTGACTCAGTGCACGGTTCAGCGCTCCCGATCACAAGGTCACGAGTTTAAATCCAAGGATAAGCTTTGTTATACTCTTGTTATACTCCTCTACTCTTCTACTGTGTGTGATCATAAAACCAGCTTTCAAACATCTACAACTGTATAAAGACATCAAACACTTGCTTTACTGTAAGCATTTCATTTCAACAACCTAAAAATATTAAATTCCTAGTTTAATAATATTCAATAATATTTAATATTTAATGTGTGATTTGCTCAGAATGTGTCAGTTACAAAAAAAAATTACATCAAATAATGTTAATAAATGTTGTTGTACTGCATTTCTGTATTCAATCCGTATTCATTCCTTAATTTGAGATCATTTCCTTTTGTAAACTACATAAAACACGTTTTGAAAACTGACATCGGGATTATTCTGATACCATCACCATCGTATTGTGATTAAAACTGCAATATTTAGCTATTAAATGTTCCATTTTGTATTCAAATGTGTATATTGAGGCTAACAGCAAATAATGGTGCAATTAATAACATTAAAAGGATGTTTAGTAATATTTATTCATTTTACACCTCATAATTATGGAAAAATTATTAGAAAATACGATTCTAATTTTAGATTCCCGACTTGCGACCCTGTAGAATTTCTGCTCTCCATGTTTACTTCAAGTCGTGAGCAGGTTCTTGGTGGCTCTTTCACAATGACTGCAGTTTTCAAAAACGAGAAGAAATACTCTGAACTTTGCCGCGTTCCACTTTGTTTCACATCCTCCAAATTTAACAGATAAAATAACAGACACGTGTTGTTAAAGTCATATCTGTATTACTCACGTCAACACGTCGAACAGAACCTACGCCAACAATGGCTAACAAAAAGACTAACAGTTAACCCAAAAATGCTAATAATATCTAAGGCTAATTCAAATGACTTATAGAATTAACAAATAATGTTACTTAACTTAAGCTTATAATACGACCATGTACTAGAATCTGACATTATTAATCAGTGGCCTAATAATGTTAGTTGTTTTCTTATTGGGGCTTCTTCTACAGATCTGGTGAACATCCGTCATGTTTAGTTTGGGGAGCTCCTGCAGACATCTGAGGATGATGATGATGGTGATGATGACGATTATGATGATCATGATGATGTTGATGGTGATAATGATTATTGTGATGATGATGATGGTGATGATGATGATGATGAAGAAGATGGTGACGATGATGATGATGGTGACGATGATGATGATCATGATGATGCCGGTGATGGTGATAATGATTATTGTGATGATAATGATGGTGATGATGATGATGGTGATGACGATGATAATGATTATTGTGATGATGAGGATGAGAGTGATGATGGTGATGATGACGATGATGATGGTGATGATGACGATGATGATGGTCATGATGATGATGGTCATAATGATGATGATGATGCCGCGGATGGTGATAATGATTATTGTGGTGATGATGATGATGATGATGATGATGATGACGATGATCATGATGATGGTGATAATGATTCTTGTGATGATGATGATGATGATTATGATGATGATGATGGTGATGATGACGATAATGATGATCATAATGATGATGATGGCGGTGATGATGATGGTGATAATTATTATTGTGATGATGATGGTGATGATGATGATGACGATGATGATGATGATGAACATAAAGATGATGATGATGGTGATGATGACGATGATGATGATGAATATGTTGATGATGAGGATGAGAGTGATGTTGGTGGTGATGATGATGATGATGATGATGAATATGTTGATGATGATGATGAGGTTGATGGTGGTGATGATGATGTTGGTGGTGGGCATGATGATGATGAATATGTTGATGATGATGGTGGTGATGATGATGATGGTCATGATGATGATGGTGGTGGTCATGATGATGATGATGTTGATGGTGGTGATGATGATGATGGTGGTGATGATGATGGTGGTGATGATGATGGTGGTGGTGGTGATGATGATGATGATCATGATGATGATGGTGGTGGTCATGATGATGATGATGTTGATGGTGGTGATGATGATGATGATCATGATGATGATGGTGGTGGTGATGATGATGGTGGTGGTGGTGATGATGAATATGTTGATGATGATGATGTTGATGGTGGTGGTGATGATGATGAATATGGTGATGTTGATGGTGGTGATGATGATGTTGGTGGTGGTGGTGATGATGATGATGAATATGTTGATGATGATGATGATGATGATGGTGGTGATGATGATGATGATGATGGTGGTGATGATGATGATGATGTTGATGGTGGTGATGATGGTGGTGATGATGATGATGATGAATATGATGATGGTGATGACGATGATGAATATGTTGATGATGTTGATGATGGTGATGATGATGGTGGTGATGATAATGATGAATATGATGATGATGATGGTGATGACGATGATGATGGTGATGATGATGTTGATGATGTTGATGGTGGTGATGATGATGTTGATGGTGGTGGTGGTGATGATGATGATGAATATGTTGATGATGATGTTGATGGTGGTGGTGATGATGATGATGATGTTGATGGTGGTGATGATGGTGGTGATGATGAATATGTTGATGATGTTGATGGTGGTGATGATGATGGTGGTGATGATGATGATGATGGTGATGACGATGATGATGATCATAAAGATGATGATGATGACGATGGTGGTGATGATTATTGTGATGATGATAATGGTGGTGGTCATGATGATGATGAATATGTTGATGATGATGATGATGATGATGGTGGTGATGATGATGATGATGATGGTGGTGATGATGATGATGATGTTGATGGTGGTGATGATGGTGGTGATGATGATGATGATGAATATGATGATGGTGATGACGATGATGAATATGTTGATGATGTTGATGATGGTGATGATGATGGTGGTGATGATAATGATGAATATGATGATGATGATGGTGATGACGATGATGATGGTGATGATGATGTTGATGATGTTGATGGTGGTGATGATGATGTTGATGGTGGTGGTGGTGATGATGATGATGAATATGTTGATGATGATGTTGATGGTGGTGGTGATGATGATGATGATGTTGATGGTGGTGATGATGGTGGTGATGATGAATATGTTGATGATGTTGATGGTGGTGATGATGATGGTGGTGATGATGATGATGATGGTGATGACGATGATGATGATCATAAAGATGATGATGATGACGATGGTGGTGATGATTATTGTGATGATGATAATGGTGGTGGTCATGATGATGATGAATATGTTGATGATGATGATGGTGATGGTGGTGATGATGTTGGTGGTGGTGGTGATGATGATGAATATGTTGATGATGATGATGATGATGAGGTTGATGGTGATGATGTTGGTGGTGGTCATGATGATGATGAATATGTTGATGATGATGGTGGTGATGATGGTGGTAGTGGTGATGTTGATGATGATGGTGGTGATGATGGTGGTGGTGGTGATGATGATGATCATGATGATGATGGTGGTGATCATGATGATGATGATGTTGATGGTGGTGGTGATGATGATGTTGGTGGTGGTGATGATGAATATGTTGATGATGTTGATGGTGGTGATGATGATGTTGGTGGTGGTGGTGATGATGATGATGATGAATATGTTGATGATGATGATGTTGATGGTGGTGGTGATGATGATGATGATGGTGGTGATGATGTTGGTGGTGATGATGATGAATATGTTGATGATGATGATGTTGATGGTGGTGGTGATGATGAATATGTTGATGATGAATATGTTGATGATGTTGATGGTGGTGATGATGATGTTGGTGGTGATGATGATGAATATGTTGATGATGATGATGTTGATGGTGGTGATGATGATGTTGGTGGTGATGATGATGATCCTGATGATGATGAATATGTTGATGGTGGTTCATGATTATGATGATTGTGATAATGTTGATTATGTGGATTCAGTTTTAACCTTTGTTGCTTGGATACGTAACCAACTAAATGTTTAAAAGTTTTAAAATGTTGAAAATTGTAAAGAATCCACTTTGTTCTGCGCAGAGAAAAGAAACAATAAAATGGGATTTTAAAAAAACACCTACGCCATTCAGTGCTTATTTGTTCACTGCAATCCGGTCAGTTCTTGTGGGATTCCATATGAACATCATACAAATCATTACAAAAAAACGTGCACGTAACAAAGACAGAAGCTGAAAGGTCGGGGCTTCCTCTGTCAAGCGTCGTGGAAATCACCCTCCACTGTTTGATATCTCCATCAGCATTGCCAACGTTTAGACTGATCCTCACCCTGCGTGCCCCCTATTCCAGACTGTGTGTGTGTGTGTGTGTGTGTGTGTGTGCGTACATCAAAACGGCGTGTTTCCCCAGAACATCTGCTCTCTCAGCGTGCCGTGAGCCGCGTGTTTCCTCATCGGTCTGCTCTCGTCTCTAAACACTGACTGTGTGAGGACATTAAGGCGAAGTCATGTGCTGGTTCTGTATTTCCAGCTCCCCACAGTTCCATCGCTCTCGGCCAAATGCCTACACTTTATTATTCAAATTGGATAATGGGGGGAGTGTCGAACGCTCCTGTGCCGCAATTCAGCCGCCTGAAGCACGACTGATGAAACTCTATCTGTTAAACTGTGAAACTCAGGCTGCTGCCGTGCTCCCATCTAATGACGTTATTTTTTCATTAAAAAAGAGGACAGTTATGTTAATGGTGTCTGAGTAGGAGTAAAGATCACTAAGTGTGTGTGTGTGAGAGAGAGAGACAGCAAGAGAGAGAAAAGGCGGCTCTTGAAGTCTTAATAAACTGGTGTTGGTACGCGTTGTTGATGGTTACAGAGTTTGTAGAAATAGTTAAAAGGTTAAAGCTAAAAATAATCTGATGAGCTTTAATGTACTCAGTGATATTATTTCAGGTTGAAGCCCACGTACCGCTCGGATTGCTGTGGATACAGTATGTTTAATCCCACGACACGTGTTTTATCTCAAAGTGGCTTTTTGCTTAAATTACTGCTTTAATTACAGTAGCATCACGGTTCGGGAACATGCTGTATACGACAGACTGGTTTTAAATTTCACGCAGAAAGATTAAACATATACTGATCTGTCCAATCATCTGCGAAGATTCTGTTTTTAAAAGTTTAAAAGTTAAAAGAAAACCTTTTTTCGAGTAAACCATGCAGTGTTGCGTGTTTGCTTGTGTTTCGTGACGATTTGGAGGTGATGCATTGTGGTCGTTTCTGTGTCGTCCGCATGCTCTGTTTATTTACGGTAAACTATTGCGTTGATCCTAAAAAGCGATGGCTGCTTTTGGGTAATCTGGCACAAAACTGCTCATATTTCATTGATTCCATTTATGATTTAATTTCAGGAAAATACAGAAGGACTGGCAGAGTTTCATAAAATTTTGTCCAAACAGTTTTGCGTGATGCTGTGACAAAATTGGGTTGAACAGATATTCAGAGATACAGACAGACAGACAGAATTTTTTCTGAGACTGGTTTAATTTTATGTTAAAAAAAAAAAAACCTCTGCAAGGATAGTGCTGAAACATCAACTTCACAGAAGAAACTTGGTCTTAAAAACATAATGTTTAAATATCACTAAAACAGAAATCAGAGCTTTGTTTAATAGTGAGAGTTGTATCGTGTTTGTTGTTGTTTTATCGCTCCTCTTCATCACGCTGTCCTGTCAGTGAAGACTTTCCTATTGTGGAGTTTTATACCGTACGTGAGCAGGGGAACAGGATATGAGGGAGTTTACGGTAATTGGAAACAACCCCAGTCTCTAATTCAGGCATCCCGAGAGTTCACTGTGTGTCCTTGTGTTTCATTCTTGATGTTTACATTAAACAGCCGAGTCTGAAAAGGATCAACTGAAGAGAGCGTTCTGAATTCTGTCTTTATGGCAGAGTAATAAGCCTCTTAGAGAGACAGCGTGTGCAGGCCTGAAACAGCATTACCCCCACTTAAAGAGAGAGAGAGACAATCCACAGCAAATTATGGCATCAAAGCTATTCGCCAAGTGCAATGACATACTGTACAATTACATTTAGGATCAGAATTTATGTGTAAAGTAAACAGTGAGAGCGGCTGAATATTATAAAAAAAGAGCGTGTCTCCGAGTCGGAAGAAGCTCTGCTCCTGTGGTATTTGCCGGACCAGTGCTAGCTGCTACAGTAGATTGAACTGAGTTTATAAAGACAAATATCAGGATAAGGACAACGAGATGAACAGGGCAACGAATACGCTCCTCTGAAGATGTTGAAGCATTGAAAGCTGGAGATTTAGAGAAAATGCTGACAATGGATTCCTAACATTAATGTTACTATACAATGTTAATATACAAAGAAAGGTGAGTTGAGTAATGTTACAAAAATCTCATTCTCTTCTTATGGAAAACTGAAATAAATAAATAAAGAACAAAAAAACTAACAGACAGACAGAATGGGAAAAAACTAAAGAATTGCAGGATAGAAATAAAGAATAAAATTATAGAAGAATAGATGGATGGATGGATGGATGGATGGATGATATACTCTACCAATCAAAAGTTTTAGATCACTTTCTAACTCCATGATGGTTCCTGATGTTTATTTCTTTCTACATTGTAAAGGAATGCTGAAGGCGTCCAAAAAATGCATGAATCTCCTTTGAACAGTTGATATTGAGATGTTTCTGCTACTTCTGCTCTGTAAAGACTTCATAACGCCTCTAATCTGAGCTGCTGTTAATTGGTCATTTTTCCGGCTGATAACTCTAAATGAACTTCTCGTCTGCGGCAGAGGTGGGTTTTGCTCTCGTCCTCCTGGGACGGCCTTCATGAGAGCCAGTTTCATTATGGTGCTTGACGGATTTTGCAAATGCACCTGACAATACTGTTCCTGCAAGAACTATTACAGAAAGGCCGACCTCTGTGTCTTAAAATAACAACTAACTGCTGTTTCTCTTGTTGTTACGTAATTACCCAATTCCATATGTGTTATTTTATAGTTTTGAAATCCCAAGTATTGTTGTAGAATGTAGAAAATAAATCACTAAACAAAAACAAAGAAATGTGCAAGTGACCCCAAACTTTTGAAAGGTAGTGTATATAATTAAGTATTGAAAGTAATAGAAAAAGTAGATAGATAGATAGATAGATAGATAGATAGATAGATAGATAGATAGATAGAATTAACATCCAAAAGAAAGAAAAATTTAATAAAAAAAGATTAATCAATAGCTCGATGGAAGAATGGATAGAAATATGTACTGCAAGAAAGAAAGTAAAAATAGTGGATAGTAATATGACAAATAGCAAAAAAGGGCATAAATAAAATATTGATATAAAAAATAAAGTGTAAATTAAAAGTATGAATAATGTTAGTTTCAAAAGCTATTGAAAGTCTGTACTTTTAAAATGAATGAAAATAAATCATGTATTAAATGAATAACGAGGTGAGGAGAGAGAGCTCCGGTGTGCGTGGGGGAATAACGGCATGACTCCTGACTCCAGCGCATTGATTTATAAACAAGAGGTCGATTCTGGGGGTAAGTGAGGACAGGTCCGGTGTTCCGACAAGAGCCTCCAAACACTCAATTATCATGCAAATAGAAAGGGAACGAGCGCACGGTGCAGGCTGAGGGAACCCGACCTCTTCGTGAGCTCTTCACTGTGTGTAAAACAATCATTTACTGTACATGGTGAAACACAGGCACCATGCTGCAGAGCCTCGGCAGGAAATAAACAGGGTCTGGGACAAGCGAACGTCTGACTTCCACTTCCTCCTTCTAAATGAGAGATGAAAAAGAAAGAAAGAAAGAAAGAAAGAATAATTGACAGGCAGGCAGACGGATGGTCAGGCAGAAAGATAGACAGATGGGCAGGTAGGAATATATAGTATGAAAGAGATAAAAAGGAAAATTAAAATGACAAAAAGAAAAAACGAAAGAACAAAAGAGAGAAAAAAATGAAAGTTGGAAGAAACAAATAAGAAAGCAAAAGAAAGAATAATGGAATTTTAAGAGAAGGAAGCAGACAGACAGACAAACCAGGATATACAGTAAAAGAGAGACTGTACAAGCTTTCACACAAACAGACAGATGGACAGAAAGACAGACATGAATGTATACAAACATTTGGAAAGACTCATTGTCACACAGACAGACAAATAAGCAGATAGAGAGACAGATAGTCGGACAGATAGACGGCTAAACTAACATCAAGACAGATGGTCAGAAAGGCAAGCAGACAGACAGATAAATTGATACATAGACAAACAGTTGAACAGACAGGCAGGCAGAAAGATTGACTCACGGTCAGACAAGCGAACAAGTGATAAAAGAGACAGACCAGCCGGATAGGCGTATGGTAAGACAGACAGAGAGATAGATAAAGGGAACAAGAGATGTAAATTTTGGAGAAGAGATGGGCAGACAGGCAGACAGACAGACAGACAGACAAATTGAAACAAGAAAGCGATGGATAGAGACAGGCAGACAAATTGATTGTCCAAATGAGAGAGAGATAAAGATAAATGGGAACAGAGAGCGAATGATAGACGGACAGACAGACAGACAGAGAAGTGTAGCTAGATAAATGGACAGAGAGACATATAGAAACAAATAGAGGAGATAAATAAAAAAGGGGAAAGAAAGAGGATAAGAGACAGAGCAACTGACCAGGAAAAGTAAGTGAGGAAGAGAAACGGATTGAAAAAATGACAGACAGACTGACAGACAGACAGGTGGATTTCAGAGAGAATCAGAATGTCTTAAAGCCAGTATTATGTCACCCAACTAATCAACAGTCATAAGGTCATCTCCAACCTAGTACTGAGCAATGAAACTGGCCTATTAGCGAGAACACACACACACACACACACACAAAGTAAAGGTCACAATCCACACTGGGCCAAGGGCATTGTGCTGTTAGCATCTTAAATGTCAGTCAGTGCTAATTAGCTTGGCCGAGCTCGGAGTGTAAGTTGTTCTGTTCTCCGGTTTGTTTTATTCACGGTTCTTCGATGATGGAACTCTGATCTCTACAGATCACCAGCGAGCCTTCAAGAAACACGCTAAACTTGCTTCTCTCAGCTTTCCACATTCTCAGTGACTTCCGGACGTGACTGAGTGCGCAACGTAGCCGGAATTCAGTCCGGCTTGGTTCGGGGCGTTCACTTTAGGGCTTGATGTAATATTACAGGATTTCTGTTTTTTTTTTCTTTTTTTAAGTAATAGCCATGAATGTACTTAATCTTTACAGTTAATGTTAAACGGCTACTTTTGAGCTAGTCTTTCTATGTATTTAAGGTCTTAAAGACCTATGTCAATAGGGATAAATGCACATCATCATCATCATCATCATCATCACCACCACCACTATCCTGTTATCTGATATCTCGCTCTTCAGCGTTTGAGATGGAGTCTGTAAAAGACATGTGAGATGTTTGGGTGTCTGGTGGTCAGTGCAGTGCAACTGTAGGATTTAATTGGCTTGGGATATTTTAAAAGGTTTGCAAAAGAGGACTGTGTGTGTGTGTGTGTGTGTGTGTGTGTGTGTGTGTGTGTGTGTGTGTGTGTGTGTGTGTGTGTGTGTGTGTGTGTGTGTGTGTGTGTGTGTGTGTGTGTGTGTGTGTGTGTGAGATAGAGAAAGTGTGCTTGCTACATGAGGAGAGATTCAGAAAGTCTGTGTGTGTCTGCCGTGACATTAGCAGAAGTGAAGGCTTCGTCTCCAGAGGCTGCGTTAGTGCAGTTAGTTCAGAAACCTTGCTAAAGACTGCGTAGCATGTAGCATGGTTCAGGGTGTATAAGAGGGGGAAGGAAAGACTGGAGTGAAGAGTAGAGGTACGGAGAAAGTGAAAGAGGAGGAAAAGAGAGAAAGAGTGAGCTCAGCAAGGCCTCTGGACTTTTCATTTAAATTATTCGGTGACATTTTCCGCTTGCCCCCACTGGGCTTTGGATGAAGATAATGATCTCCTCCTTTGGGTTTCTTGCTCTGGTGGCTACTTTCTCTCTCTATCTCTCTCTCTCTCTATCTCTATCTGTGTGTCTCTAAATTGTCTTCATTACTTCCTTTCAGACTGAGCTCATTAAACGTGTGCTCTGATTTTTACCTACATTTTAAATGGAAGTGTATTATTTTTTGATAATATGGTAGTAAAATGCGCAGAATCATTATATGCATAAATATATAGTCTATATAGTGTGTAGAATATAAAGGGTCTACGCACTGTAGAAATGTTGTCACAGCTTCAGATCTAGTAAGTGCATAATAATATTAATTATCATTTTAAGTGATTTAAGTTTTATATATGTTCAATTTATATATTATAATATAATTTATCACTTTGCTAGCAAAATTATCTCATGGAAAAAGCGAAATTAACTGCCAATTAAACAAGACATTTTTTCTGCTTGCAATCTTAATGATACCAGACTAGAAATATGTTTAATGATCTTATATTTGGTTTCCTGTAAACTTATTTCAGGATTTTTTTTTTTGCACTACTTCAAAGCAATATTAATATCAAACCGATGGCCTGAGTGAGACTTGAGCACCAGACACTGTGGTGAGATCTCTGCACACTTACCACTGGACCACTAGGGGGCGTACCGTTGAGGCTAGTAAATACAGGAAAGAATTGTGTTCATCTCAATCTCTGATCGGAATTCTAAAACCTGTTACAAACTTAAGGGAGCGCGGATGTGCGAATGGATTATAATTACCATAATTAGCATAAACGCTCCAAATAAAGGTTGCAATAATGTTGTTTTAAGGTTGTATTTGCAACATTGTGTTTGGGGTCGTTCATTCAGCATTATCTCAACATCATTTTATAAGTGGTTCTAGCTTTCAAAAGCAATGTTGGTGAGCGTCATCACAATGTCAGTATAACTATATTACAACGCTCATGCAACATTAAGGTTCCTGCTGGGAAGAGTGTAAGAATCAAATATTAAAAAATTATAAATAAATAAATAAATAAAAAGCCAGCACAGTGGCTTAGTGGTTAGCACTATCGCCTTGCATCTTCAGGGTCCAGGTTCGCATCCCACCTCAGAGTCTGTGTGCATGGCATTCGCATGTTCTCCCAGTGCTTGGTGGGTTTCTTAAAGGTACTCCGGTTTCCTCCCACAGTCCAAAGACTGGCTTTAACAAGTTGGCCATAGGGTGTGTACTGTACTGTATGTGTGTGTGTGAATGTTGACCGGAGGTCCTACCACAATTGTAAAAATACGAACAATGGTCACCATTAGTTGGACTTCAGAGGTCCCCAGATGGATGGATGGATCACTTGTACACTATGTAGTGCCTACAATGTAGTGTCAACTATTAGTGTATAGCGAAAGTTTACAGACAGATAGACGGCTAAACTAACATCAATTTGGGATACGGTCTAATTATTTTGGAATCTCTGACTGTGAAAAACAATCAGACTGTAGTTCATTTGATATGTTTCTCCACTAATGTTCATTCAAACTAATTAATAATTAAATGCATTCAAGTTGTAAACATTTTTAGTAATTAACATTTGTTTATATTTTTTATTAACCCCTAATGTACACTCATGTAAACTGTTTTCTTAGGTGTCTTATTGTAACTCTAATACCTAAATATTGTTTAATATCTCAAAATCATGTGGAGTTTTTGTTTTTTCCCCCCAAAATGCCTTAAAAAGTTTATGGAGAATACTTTTATACAAAACAAAAAGTTTATCACGTTATCGAGTCACATGTTCAGGATTTCTGCATGTCTGATTCGTCTGTTACGCTGACCTTCATGTTGCAGTTGTGTATCTGAAGAACTGTCTGTTCTTTACACACACACACACACACACACACTCTTCATCCCATTGTATCACGTCTCAGCATGGGTAATTAGTCCTTGTGATGAAGACAGATGCAGAACCGTTTATCATTTGCGTTCAGATCTGTTTGTTCTGATGATGATTTATGATTGAGAGATTTGGGGAAATGTGATCTCACGCTAAAGCGGAAGTCTGCTTCACACCTGCTAGCTGCTTGAGTGTGTGCAGACTACAGTATTCCTTCCTGCTAATTATTCCTTACTTTAACTTTTCCATCTCCTCTCCTCTTTCTCCTTCCATCCACCTATCTTTTCTTCCTTTCACCCTTCCTTTCATTTCTTTTTTCATTGCGTCCTCTGTCCATCCATCCATCTATACTTCCTATATCCATCAATTCTTCCTGTCTGCAAACTATTCCTTCCTTCTTTCCTTCCTTGTTTATTCCCTTCTTTATGAAAACTTCATTCTTTTTATTCTTTCCTTCATCTATTTACACTTTCATTTAACCTTCCATCCATCTTTACATTTCTGTCTTTCCTTCTCTCCTTCTTGCAAACTGTTCCTTCCTTCCATCCATCCATTTATCAATCTTTTCTACCTG
Organism: Channallabes apus; assembly: GCA_030522415.1. Lineage (NCBI taxonomy): Eukaryota > Metazoa > Chordata > Actinopteri > Siluriformes > Clariidae > Channallabes > Channallabes apus. The sequence continues at coordinate 27,128,681 of CM060115.1, read as the reverse complement.
AAAACTATTTCTTCTTTCCCTCTATTCTTCTTTCTTTTTTTTCTTTCTTCCCTCCTTCTTCCATACGTTCACCAAACCATCCATCCATCCTCCCTTTCTAATGTAGCTGCCAATAAATATTCCTTTCCATTCTTCCTTTCTTTAGCTGCACAGTCAGTGTAGTCTCACAGTGCAGTAGCAGCATGCAGGTGATTAGCATGATGTGTAATTAGCATTTTGTTTAGGTAGTGGGTTGTGTAGTTACCATATTGTGTAGTTAGCAGGTTGTGTAGTTAGCAGGTTGTGTAGTTAGTGTATTGCATAGTTAGCGGTTGTGTAGTTAGCATGTGTAGTCAGCAGTTTGTGTACTTGACGGGTAGTGTACTTAGCGGGTTGTATAGTTTGAATGTTGTGTAGTTGGCGGGTTGTGTAATTAGCATAATGTGCAATTATCGGGTTGTGTAGTTAGCATATTGTACAGTTAGCATGAGTAGTTAGCAGGTTGTGTAGTTAACATGTTGTGTAGTTAGCCAGTTGTGTACGTAGCATTTTGTGTAGTTAGCAGGTTGTGTAGTTAGTGTATTGCATAGTTAGCGGTTGTGTAGTTAGCATGTGTAGTTAGCAATTTGTGTACTTGACGGGTAGTGTATTTAGCGGGTTGTATAGTTTGAATGTTGTGTAGTTAGTGGGTTGTGTAGTTAACATATTGTGCAATTAGCATGTTGTGTAGTTATTGTATTGTGTAGTTATTGTATTGTGTAGTTAGCGGTTTGTGTGACAGCCCTTTATGGACGTTTTTTAAGCAGCCTCGTTTCTCCATAAATAAATGTCAAGTCCTTCATTTATATGCTCTCTCTCTCTCTCTCTCTCTCTCTCTCTCTCTCTCTCTCACTCTCTCTCTCTCCGTCCTTCCAAACGGTGCGACGTTAGCTGTGTGTATTTTAGAAGTGTGTACACGTTAAATTTGGGACACAACACTTCTAAACGAGCGCTACACTGATGATTGTAGTGCAAATGTCTCACAATCGCCTCTTATTACACTCCTGCAGTCTGAAGCTTCAGATCGTTTAAAAGTGAGCGGCTGCAGTCAAACCCGCCGCTGCGTCTCTCCATCTCTCTCTCTGCGGGTGATGATGGAGGGAAGTTTGATGGTCGGGTTCGACTCCTCTCAGTGTAACACTGACATTGAAACACTGAAAGGGCGTCGGAGATTCGGATGAAAACTTCAAAGCCACGGCGTTCCGGCGCTTCAGCATCCAGGGATCGGAGTTCAGAGCAAATTTTGGGATGAGAAGAGCTGAAGCCGGAAGTGAGGCAGCTGACTGCAGAATCAATCTAGTGATGGATTCACACTGTGTCAAGAGTGTGTGTGTGTGTGTGTGTGTGTGTGTGTGTGAGACAGAAAAGTGCAACTCTGTCCTGACAGTGTCACCTACAAGCAGCAGTTTTCCCCTCTGAGTTCACATCACACGGTCCAAAGAGCATTTACACACACACACACACACACACACACAAGCTGTAGCTCACTCAATCTCATTAGACATGCAAATGCCTGTTTATCGAGTCCAAACAGTAGATAGCACCTGAGTCCCAATAAAGCTAACTCTGCTGCCAGGAGCGTGTGTGTGTGTGTGTGTGTGTGTGTGCGCACACACCTGGCAGCAGACTTAGCTTTATCTAGAGATTAAATGAACAAAGAAAATAAAACTTCCTTCATTTTTTCATTCAATCATTTCTTCCTTTTTTCTTAAATCCCTCCTTCCTGCAACCTATTAATTAATTCATACGTTTATTTCCTTACAGCAAATTGTTCCCTCGTTCCTTCCATCCACCCAGCCAACCTTCCTTTCTTTTATCCTGTGAACTATTCTTCCTTGTTTCTTTTTCTTTCCCTCCTTCATTCCTTTTTTTTTTTTTTTTTGCAAATGATGCCATCAACCGGGTTGTGTAGTTAGAATGTTGTGTAGTTAGTGTATCAACCATCTTTACCTTATCTTACTTAATCCCTCCTTCCTGCAAACTATTCCTTTTTTCCTTTCTTCATTCTTTGAACCCTCATTTGTTCAAACTCCACTATGCATCCCATCAATTAATCACTCCTTTCTTTCTCTACTTCTTTACATTTTCAGCATGCCCTTGTCATTTACACACATAGGCACACACACACACACATGCACATTCTTACACTTTGTCAGTTGTTGTGAAATCAGAACACACACTTGGCTGAGTGTTTAATGAGGCATGAAGAACACGTTCACCAGAAACAATTCCACTTCTGTTTAATTGGCTGACTTGTTACGGGTCTGCACACACACACACACACACACACACACACACACACACACACACACACACAGAGTTTAAACTGTGTTTATGGCAGATTTTACTCCACACCAACGCATGTGTTCATAAGAAACGCCGTTGCTCCAGCCTTCTCTTCTTTATTTCTGATATTCTCTTCTTTCCTCCTTGTTCCTTTAGCGTGTGTATTTTGATCCTGAAGGAGAAGCGGGATGATGCTGTTGCTCCTGCCTTTAGACTCCTCCTCCATTAGCCTTTAGACTCAGGGTGCAGGACCGGAAGATCGGACTGAACTATTCATATGTTATTGTGGGGGGTCGAGCCCTCAGAGCTCAGGGGGGTTTTGCCTTGCTCGTTGTTTGAGTTCGTTAATTTAACATTCTAAATGTCTGACAATCAAAAGTTTAATCCCAAAACACATGTCTTATTCCCACCTTGATGGAGCATTCCACTCATTCTCCTTCTTCCACTGTCTCAGGTTGAGGATCTGTTCTTTAATTCAGTGCAGGAGGAACACAGCAGCACCTCTTCCCTGTGCACTTCTTTCAAGCATCTCCAAACTGTCTCCATAAAAGTCATTTCAGCATCACTGCGAAATTCCTTATTTTAGCTTTTTCCTGTCCAAAAAATAGCATCCGTGCCGCTCGGTGCGGCAGGAACGGAATCGCCCGCTGAGGCGTGTGTGAAATCAGCACAGCGTGGGGTAAAGTGGTCATTCCCTGCAGACAGACAGACAGAAAGGAGGAGGAAATGAGGGGAAAAAAAGATTTCCTTTTTTCTCACCAGGGCTGTGAGAGCTGAGATAGACTCAAAGAGCCACCAGGTGAAGCAACATCTGGAACGAGGGCAAGTAGACGATGGTGGGGGATGAGGGGAGGAGTTTGGGTGGTGTGGGGGGGGGGGCGTATGGGGAAGACAGAATAAAAGTAAAATACACTGTATAAAAAAACTGTAATACACTGGGAAAGAAGTTTCAAAACAATCAGGGATCAGGGATGTACAGAGGTCACAGGTTATACACTGATAGAGGATGTTCATGCCAATGACGTACTGTACAGTCAGTGATCAGACCAATGATCAGTCAGTGATGAGGCACTGGGTGGGGTCAAGCCAATGATGAGTTGAATGATGGGGCAGGGGCAGAGCCAATCTATCCATGAACCCAATGATGAGTGATGAGGCAGTAGAAGGAGCCAAGCAAGTGATGAGCCTAATGACAAGGTGGGGTCAAGCCAATGATGATGCAGGGGGTGGGGTCAAGCCAACGATGAGGCTAATGATGTGTCATGGGTGTGGTCAAGCCAAAGATAAGTTCAGTGATGAGGCAGGGGGTGGGGTCAAGCCAATGATAATGCAGGGGGTGGGGTCAAGCCAATGATAATGTAGGGGGTTGGGTCAAGCCAATGATGATGCAGGGGGTGGGGTCAAGTCAACGATGAGGCTAATGATGTGTCATGGGTGTGGTCAAGCCAAAGATAAGTTCAGTGATGAGGCAGGGGGTGGGGTCAAGCCAATGATAATGCAGGGGGTGGGGCCAAGCCAATGATAATGTAGGGGGTGGGGTCAAGCCAATGATAATGCAGGGAGTGGGGTCAAGCCAATGATGATGCAGGGGGTGGGGTCAAGCCAATGATGATGCAGGGGGTGGGGTCAAGTCAACGATGAGGCTAATGATGTGTCATGGGTGTGGTCAAGCCAAAGATAAGATCAGTGATGAGGCAGGGGGTGGGGTCAAGCCAAAGATCAAGCCGGTTATGAGGTGGGGGGAAGGGTCAATCCATCAATGAGCCCAAAGCTCAGTAATAAGGTAGGGGGCGGTGCCAAGCCAAAGATGAGGCCAAATATGACCCCAAGAGGGAGGAGCCAGGCCAATGATGAGGCTTTGATGAAGCAGGGGCGTAATGAAGACCAAAACCCTGAATATAATCAGAAAGAAGGAAGTGAAAAGAAGGAGTTAAAAAAGAGACAGATAAACTGAAGCAAACAGTCAGAATATTGACAAAATGTTAGAAAGAAAGAAAGAAACTCTGTTTTCCATCTTATTGATTTAAAGAAATAGAACCTGCTAAAAGAAGTGATAACAGGAACTAACTAATTTCATGAACATTCCACAACATTAAATGTGATTATAAATGAATAAAAATGATGTTTTGTTTTTAAATGAATCTTAATTAATGTCTGATTGCAGCAGCGTGAGAGAAATGAAAGAGTTATTATTCACGATATAATCTCTAGTTTGTGTGTAAAGTGCTCCGGATAATTCACTTTAATTCTCTCCTCAGCGATGTGCGATCTCCCGAGGGATTTGTGACGAAGCAGTGGAGAATTCCCCTGAAATCTCAGGCGGCGCGTGTAGCACCAGCCTCTGTTGTGGTGATATTGAACAAATCTCTCATTTCAGAAATTTCTTTCCTTCTGCATCAGAAAGTTACATCAAAAAGTGGCGTCTGAAAGTAAAAGAGCAAAAATTAAAAAAATGTCCCGTCATCGAGTGTGTCGCTGTGAATGATTAATACACTCCTGATCGCGGTGCGTTGGGTCTCGCAGCGCAGGTAGACGTGTGCTTTTACATAAACATCAGTCGGAACGACTTTAACGCAAGTGATGAAGTTCAGGAACATGTGTTTGTGCTCATGTGAGATTATATCGCTTATATATGCAGAGCGACGTGTGGAGGGGAAGAGTGATGAATGGTGATAAAGAAAAATGAAAGAAAGAAAAAATTAAATAAAGGAGGAAATAATGTAAGGAAAAAAAGGAAAAAAAAGGGAAAGGAAGGAACATAAAAGAAAAGGAAAAAGAAAAAAAGAAAGATGGCTAAGAATGTAAACAATAAAAGAGAGAAAGGAAAATATGAAAATGGAAGTGAGATGCATTAAAGCAGAAAATAATAAGAAAGTCAGCAAGAAAAAGACAGAAATTGAAAGAAAAAAGTACGAGAGAGAGGGAATAAAGGAGAAGAAAACACTGGTGATGGAGACGCTGAGGATTAATGATGAACAGAGCAGCAGATAAACCGAGAGTCTGAAACCACTCCTGCTGCATCCTCATCCTTCATCTTCATCATTATCTTTACCTACCATCATCATCATCCTAATCATATTCATTATTCATCACTTATCCTCTTCATGCATATCATTGTCCTCATCAACATCCTTATCATCATCATCATCTTTATCATCCTCATTGTCCTCATCTTCATCATCACCTGCCATGTGTCTCTTTTGCTGTGTGTGTGTGTGTGTGTGTGTGTGTGTGTGTGTGTGTGTGTGTGTGTGTGTGTGTGCGTGTGTGTGTGCGTGTGTCTACGTAAACTCGGTTTCTGTCGTAGCTTGAGTGTAGACGTGATCAAAGCCTCCAGAATAATACGCGTGTACTCTACAAGACGTTTACAGTTTAACAGTTTATGTCTGTCATTTTTAATTCTCTATAAAATGAAAGTAAAATTGTAAAGAGTGTTGAAACCATAGAAGGAATGAAGCAGCTGGAAAATTCTAATGAGCTTCGCAGCGAGTAAAAACAAGATGATTTTAAAAAGCAGGCAGATTTACATTGTCTATTACAAAAGAAGAAGAGTTTAAAAAGGAAGCAGAGAGCTGTAGAACACACACGACAGACAGATGCTCTGTATCGGGCTGCGTTACAGAGACACTCACACGGCCGACGCTCCGCTGCCAATAAACTGACTATAATTATCATTGTTATAATGGAGTTTTTTGTGAGGTGATGTACGTTTACCTCCTTAAACACCTTTAAGAGATACACACACACACACACACACACATTCAGTGAGTTAATTGGTCTCAGTGGAAGCGTTGAGGGAGGCTTCCAGCTTTGTGTCTCAGAGAAGGTGATGAGGATAAAGAAGGGTTAGGAACGCTCAGCTAGAGCATAAACACACTGCGCTCTACACCCCGTGACCTTATGACCGCATGAGACGGGTCGAGAAAGCACACACACCTGGCTGAGGAACACCATGCAGCAGAAAGTCTGCCTCTGCTTCAGTCAGAGAGGGAAAGAAAAAAAAAGGGGGAAGGACAAAAATCTCAGAAATTTACAAATTAAGAAAGGACAAAAAGAAAAAAAAGAAAAGGAGAAACAAGTAAAGAATGAAAGGACAAAAACGCAGGTAAGAGATGAAGAGAAAATGGGGGGAAATGAGGCAGGAACATAAATGTTAAAAGAAAAGAAAATAAACTGGAGAGATTTGAGGTGAAGGACAAGAATGTAGGTAAAAAGAATAAAGATGAAAAAGGAAGAAGGAGTGAGGGAGAAAAAGGAAATGCAAAAGAGAATAAGATAAGGAAATAACGAACAGGAATTAACATAAAAGAGGATAAAGACGGACAAAAGAACGAAAGGAAGGAAGTAGAATGAAGATAAAAGGGACGAAGACAAAAGAAAGAAAGAAAGAAAGAAAGAAAGAAAGAAAGAAAGAAAGAAAGAAAGAATTACAAACAGAAAGGTGTGAGTAAAGAGGTCAAAACGATGAGAAAAAGGAAATCTAATAAAAAGGAGGAACATTTTCCCTTTGGGGAAATGCAATTTCCCTTTGGGATTAATAAAGTTCTTTGAATCTTGAATAAAGTTCTTTGAATCTTGAAACATAAAAGCAGAAGAAGGAGAAATGAGGTCTGCCTCTGACTGTACCTCATAAACCTGTGTGTGTGTGTGTGAGAGAGAGAGAGAGAGATACTAACTCCTAGCTTGTTGCGTGTTAGTTCATGCTGATGGCGGCCATGTTGGCTCGGGGGAGGGGCAGGGTTTTCCCACTGCCAACACGGTTACAGCAGTGTTTAACACTCAGCTAACACACACACACACACACACACACACCAAGTTATACCACTCAGGTGTCACACTCCTCTTCCCTTTGAACTCTCCGTGACTCTGATCGAGGGGGAAAAGCCTCATGATGTCATCAATCTGATCAGCGAGAGCAAAGCGTGATTTACAGATTTGCCTCTTCCGCTTAATGATGATATACAGGTGGATGGAAATGAGCACTACACACACACATACACACACGGTCACACACGCATCTTTTTTTTATTATCAGCAGAAGTATTTCTGCTAGCGTGTGCTGAAAACAGCATGAAGAGCAGGAAGAAAGTTGAAGGGATTGATCGAGTTGCTCTGGTACAGTGTCTGTAAACACACACACACAACTGTACAGTACATCTACACACAAATGAGTGTATTGATTGTGTATCATGTTGTGAGCTACTGTATAAATCAGATCAACATTGTGTGTGTGTGTTTATATTCTGCATGAGCGCTCACACACGTTCATAGTGTAGAAGGAAAGAGAGAGAGAATATGTGCGTGTTTGTGAGATAGAGAGAGAGAGAGAGAGAAGGTCATATACCTCATACCATGTCAACAGATAAACATATAAACATATAAATGAATAACTAATTTCATCCTTCCTTTCTGCCTGTCTTCTCTCAGCTTCAGCATCGTAACCATGGTTACTAACATGTCTACATATTTAATGCAGTAAAGTCATACTTGAAATATACTAAATATAAAATATACTTGAATATTAAAAAAAAACAAAAACAGAATGCTGGCTAGTTTTTATTTTTTTAATTCAGAACTGATTGTTGCCTGAAGGCAGCATTGAACTATAAATGTAATAATAATAATAATAATAATAATAATATGGATAGGCTCCAGGTCCCCGCGACCCTAAATACAGGATAAAGCGGTATGGAAGATGGAGATAATAATATGGGTATTATAGCGTAATTATGTTTTTAAAATGGTTTTTTGTCACTTTTTTCAATTTCAAACACCTGCTACATGTTGAATGTTTAATGAAGGGAAGGCAAATCACACAGTTATGTATAACAGTCAGCAGGTGGCTGACCTTAATTATCACTTCAATCACTACACACCCAGGACTCGACTTGAGGGGGGGGGAGGGTGTGCAGGGGGATGGCATCCCCCATGTTGAAAAAAAAAATTATAAAACCATCACCTCTGTAAAACCAGCATCACCTTACCATCCCCTCTAAGATTAACAGTGGTGTCAAAAGTACTGTATTCACATTCATTACTTGAGTAGAAGTATAGATACCAGGGTTTAAAAAGACTTCTTTAGAAGTTGAAGTATCAACTCAAGCTTTTTACTCAAGTAAAAGTGTAAAAGTACTGGTTTCAAAACTATTTAAAGTATAAAAGTAAAAGTAACGTGAGGGGGGAAAAAAGCATTAAGGTCACGTGTTTTGATCATGCGACGGACGGACGGACGGACGGACTTTGCACGTTCTGATCATGCGACGGGTGGGGGTGCGTTCTTATCATGCGACTGGGGGGGGTGCGTTCTAAATCATGCGACTGGGGGGGGGGTTTGCGCGTTCTGATCATGTGACGGGGGTGTTGCGCGTTCTGATCATAAAAATAGAGTAACGAGGCTATTTTTAAAGTGTAAGGAGTAGAAAGTACAGATATTTGCTTAAAAATGTAAGGAGTAGAAGTAAAAAGTCGGCTGAAAAATAATTACTCCAGTAAAGTATAGATACCCAAAATTTCTACTTAAGTAAGGTAACGAAGTATTTGTACTTCGTTACTTGACACCTCTAAAGATTAATAATGCTGTGTACGAACTATAAATAATGGCGATTAGCTAATCAGAATTCTATATTATAACGCGCTGCATGTTAAATTTCATGTTTTGTTTTGATGGCTCCAAGTTGATTTAATTAAGATTGTATTTTGTTAATAAAACTATTCTTAAAAATGTGACATTTTTTGCAATGTTTAATTGTAGTCCCCCGCGCACTCACTGCTGAAAAAAATACTCGGTCACACCATCCCCCTTAAAAGTTTTTTAGAATTCGACCACTGTACACCACAAATATAGGTAACGCAATGGCATACTGTACAGAAACATAGTTAATAGAACTTTATAATGTACATTAATATAGTATAATTAATATCATATTAATAATATTATCATATATATCAATATATAGCAATTCATTTAGTATTAAAATATTTATACAAGTTTTTCCTCTCCTTAAGTGTGTATAATTTTTTTCACTGACTCTGTATATCCTCTAATAAACATATTAAAGTTAAGTAAATATACATGAAATATATACTTACAGTACTGTATGTGCAGTAATGAGGTAAATGTACTCAGTTATTTCCCACCTCTGCTTTTTTGCATTATCTCTACTTTCACTTAATAATCCCTCACTATTTTTCCCCTGCATGATGTTAGCATGAGTCAGTTGTATATCTAAATTGCTAGCCAAGATAAACTTTAATATGTAAGGTAGAGAGAACAATACTTAACCTCCCTTCATAGGGGGTCATTCCTATGTTCCCAGGGTTCTATAGTCCTGATATTAATATGGCACATAAATGGGAGAATGAAATATGGGTCATATCTTCCCCAATTCTTGGGTACTGTTCTCCCCTGGTTTATATAGTCCATCCATCCATCTAGGAACCTCCAACTACAGTAGGGACTGTGGAGGCCAATGATGATTACCACTACAATTAATTTTGTTGTGTAGTAGTTTCCGCCCTGTTCTGATTAAATAAACTGGATAATATTTAGAAATATTTTTGAATGGGTCTCATTTGTCTTGAACAGAAGAAGGAGGTTAAAGGCCAATGTATGCCTCTTCGACAAGACACGCAGTACCTACTGTATGCTGTAGATTTATGGCATTGTGAGCGTTTACACCTGTGCATTAGTGTTTGTGTTGCTCTGCAGTTACACAGCTTAGTTGGCGGTCTGTTTACCACTCTAAGTAAACTCTTCGATTTTGAAAACATTTTTTTTATGCTGACAGGTATAGTAGATATAGCCTTTAGTATTCTACAGTATATTCTGCAAGTAGCAGGTATTTATATATATTTTTTCTGTCTTCCTTTAAGAAACACAGTAATAGTAATTTTTATATTGCATTTAGAAAATTTGCATAAAAATGCAAGGTTTTTTATGTGATGTATCGTTACCTTTTTTTGGGGAGGTGCACGTCATGCTACTAAATGATAGACTAGGATAGACATAGTAGCCTAAAATTTCTTTGATGTATGTTAACAGAAAAATTAACTAGTGAACATAGGACCCTGGGGACATAGGTGCACCCCCATTCGTAGTTACCAGAGTGGCTGAACTCTTAGCATTCAGCTAGTTTGTTTCATGCTAGGTAACGTGCCAGATTAGCCAGTTCTTGATAGTTAGATAAAGTTTTTGTCGTTTGCTTGGTAACATCGAGGCGTCACACTTTCATAGTTTAATCCAATCTCTAAGTTTATACTTTTCTATTTTTACTCTAGAAACTTATCTGAAGCTTTAACTTTTCCAGAGAAATTACTTTCACAAGTAATTGTGTGAAGAATTTCAGCTTGTGCGTGACTCATTATCCTGGAGATTAACATTATATTTTTTCCATTACAAACCCTAAGGTTAGCATGAACCAATTAGCGTTTGAAACAGTTACTTCTACAATTTGCTAGCGTTTGAATATCTGTTATTTCAGATTTCAAATATGTTTATGCTGTTTGACCACCCACCCCAACAAAAGGGGAGAAAAAAAAAAACCAGTCACGACTGGAGAAAGAGTGCTTTGGATCACTGAATTAGCATTTTTATTTTTGCCCATGGAGACGAACAAAAGCTGAATTGTGTGTGTTGAATGACAGGGTGGAATTACAGAGACAATCGGCAGCTTTGGTGAATAAAGACAGAGTACAATATGATGCTCAGTTGAGGATGAAGTGCTGAAAATGTTTTCTGTAACTCTGGTTAAAAGTGTATTTGGTTATGATATTCATAAGGATACGTATGACCTACATAAGGCTCTTCATGACAACTACCACTGTATGAATGTACATAAATCTTTATCTGACAAAAATACTGATATGAGATCTGCCGTAATGTCAAGTTATCACTTGCCTTACGTTAGAAAGCAATGAGACTGACTTGGTGGGCAATAATCTGTCATAGCCCACCATACGAGGTGAATCAGCAACATTGACATGCTATTTAACCATACACATACAAATAGCACGCTGTATAAGATTTATTAGGAAAATGAAACATTTGAAGACTTCTTAACTTCTCATAAAAAGGGAATACCAACATGAATGCATGTTTATAACACTCATATAATGCAAGGTTATGACTATGAAATTTGACATTACACCATAATGACAGTGCTGTTCATTTAATTTCTAAATTAAATAATGTTTTGTATTTATAACATTATTATTCTTTTAATAATTGAATAACTATTCATAAGGCTTCATTACACCTCCATAGGGCATTCATGTCAACTGTTAAACTGTAAATCTACATAAACTTTAATAAAGTCTTCAACAGGTAGTCAACAATGCCTCAGGTTTCTGTTTAATATACTGTATTGTTGAGTGATATAATGTACAGTAGATGTTTGTTGCCATAATGTTGTGTAATGACACTTGACTTAGGCATTATGTAGCTAACAGTGTGTCATAGCACACTGTGTATAGTTAATTAGCAAGATGGGGGGAAAAAAGGTTGGGACATTTTGAAGGCGACTTTTTAACTTATCATACCATTGGAATATCAACATGGACGCTGCTTATAACAATCTTATGATGCAAGGTTTTGACTATACTGTGGTGGCAGCGTTGTACGTTTAATTTGTAAATTGCATAAAGTGATGTTTGCAAGTAAATGCTGTTACTCATGACATAACTGTGTAGTGGGTGGTGTTCATAACTACATGACACCAATGTAAGCCTACGTTCATGACAACTAATGTACTGTAATTCTGCATAAACACAAAGTGTGAAACTTTTGTTTAATTAATTGTTGAGTGATATACAATAGATATTTGTTGCCATAATGTTGTGTTACGACACTTTACATTAGAAAGTCATGAGGTCTGACTTTGGAGCTAATAACATGTCGTAGGTCACTGTATAAGATATATATACATATAATTTTTTGGAAATAAAAAAGTTTGCATGTCTGAGCAAGTGAATATTAGTGATCCATATGATTATAACACTCTTATAACACAGTGCTGTGTTGACAGTGCTGTGTCTATTTCATCTGCCGGTTGCCTCTGACAGAGCTATGGATATTTTGTCTGCTGTTCAATCAGACATAACAAGTTGTCAGCTCACAATGTCAGGCTTATGGCAATAATCACATTATGTCATATCTTGTAAAAAATAAAAGTGCCTAGAACAGTTGGAATCAGCCTGTAGTCTTATAGTACTTCAGCTATAATGGCAAGCTTACGCAGGTCATGGCGCCCTATGTACACTATCATTAAGTGCTGGTACATAGATTATGCTCCATTTTTCTTCATTAAAGAACAGACTCAAATCAAACCCAATCATATTTCTCTATTCATTCTAAAATGCTTCAATACCACGACAGATCTATATTCCATGAAAGCTTTTTTTTATGCTTTATTGACTTATCATCCTTTTATTGTTCCCCTTTCATAATGTTCTCATTTTCCCCTCTTTTATTTATAGCTTACTGTAAAACCTTGAGGTTCTCCTTTTGTTAGGTTCCACCATTTGTTAGCTTCCACCCACTCCTATTGATATGCTCATTTGCTAATCTCTCTGTCAATTTCTAACCCAAAGGGAAGAGAGCTGTTCCTTTAATTGAGCCTCTGAGCGATGGAAAGCGTCCATTAATTTCCCTCTTGGGCCCTGCTGGATGGTTTAAATCCTAGACTCTGGTAGTAAATCATTTTCTTTGCATCTCCTCGTCAGTCCACTGTGACCATCATTATTAGCATCATCATCATCATTAGCATCTCAAAACCTACACTTTAACTACCTTTAATGTTTAAAGGAAAACACTTAACAGTCATTACCGAACCGGTATGAATTCCGTTTCACCTTTAGTTCTCTGTTTTGCTTTGATTTTGTTTTGTTTTTTAATTACATTCAACCATGTGGTTTTAGTTTTGCTCTTGTTTCCACCCTCTATATTGGCCACTTGATGGTTAGAGACAGTAAACGTTGGATATCTTTATTGGTGTACATATTTATGAACAAAAAACAAACTCAGTAACTACGACTAGAAACATGGCACTTTGCTAATCACCATTAGCATTAGTGTTAGCACTAGCAAGAACAGGAAAAAAACTGCACCGGGAGCGTGGGATTTAATAACAGTTTAACAGTTTAACAACTACCAGAATGAAAATAGTAGTGTATATGCATCAGTGCAAATATAGGTAGGCATTGTGCAAATTATAAGGTGCAGGTTAAATAAGTAGTTATCAACATATGCAGTAAATGCAGCAAATAGTGTGCAACATGACTATGCAGTGGAAATGGAATTATATGAAGTGGAAAATAGGATATAAGCAGATGCTGTCCATAACTATTGGCAGGATACATGCATGTGTGTGTTTAGCAGTGTGATGGTTGTGGAAAAGAAGCTGGAACTGGACCTTCTTGTTCTTGTTCTGGTGCGAATGTCCGTGTACCTTCTCTTGGATGGAAGGAGGTCAAAAAGTTTGTGACTTAGGTAGGACGAGTCTCTGATGATCTCAAAGGATGCTGGGGGTAACGGGTCTAACACTCGGGTGGCACCACAGACATGAGGTGAGGTCTTACGGGAAAAAGGGTTAAGCTGGAATGTAATCACGAGGCTGGCGGCTCCTACATGCTCCCTCGAACATCTCCTTCTTGCTGACTGGCCAACTGGGCCCTCCGTGCTCTCCTTGGGTGTAGCCACAGATGGGAGTCCTTACTGATGTCCGGTGGCTGGATGTGTTACACCACCTTGCTCGCATGTCCACTGCGCGACTCTGCTCAGTTGGCCTCCAGGACCTCGATTTTATAATGCAGAGAAAGTCCAAGGTCCATTAAAGATGACTATTAGCCAGTCTTGCTCATTTCCAGCAGCCCTGCCCCTTCGCACACCTGCAGCAGAAGGGGAGGCAGTTTACCTAGTGTGAGTGAGTGCAGAGTGAGTGACATCACTTGCACACGGCGTGACAGTGGGAAATGAAGGTACGGTCAATATTGGATCACCGAATGTCTCTAGAGATACTGTAACAGTGTTGACCTTTTCTGTCTTTGAAAAGTAGTTCGCCCTCTTACATCCTCTGTGTCATCATTTGTCTTTTTGTATTTGTACATTTCTGTAGATTATCTCCTATTTTATATTTGTTCATGGATTCCGACTCGAGTCCATCCTATCATTACAAATAATGGATGTGATGTTCCCTGATGTACTGTAAATGTGTATCAAACTTTCCTATGATCTATGATCCTTGGATTCTTGGATTGTATGCTCTTCTGGGAAATCAATCAACATCAGCATGGCTTCTTCATCATTACCCTGTCGTTGATTATTTGAACAGCCTGAACTGTTTTATTCCTTATGTTATTCCAAAATCCCTAAATGACATACTGTTTTCGTCTTTCCTTCAGCAGTTTTTAATATGCTCTTGAACCATTTTGAGAACAAAACATGACTTCTAGTTCGAGTAAATGGATTTAGTTTGACATTTGGTCATAAAGTACGAAGCTTGGCGGAAACGGAACCGAACAGCTGTTGCAGCATCTGTTGACTCCGGCATTAATCGTCGAGTGTTGCGAGTGAGGTCGTCTTCATGTCTTCAGAGCGTTATTGAGGCCTGGGCTGGTACTGATGCGCCTCGGTTTCAGTTCTGGAAAAACATTATTACAGCTGTATTGGAAACTTGGAGACAACATGGCGGCTATGTTGAGGTGTGTTGGTACCTACAGTAAGTAAGCGAGTTGCCTTCTTTGTTCTGTATTGTTCATTAAGTGGTGACTCGGTTTTAGCTCTTAATACTGAAACTGTCCTGAAATATATAATCTACTGAACCTATAAAGGGACATGAATACATAGCAGGAAAAAAATGTCCTTGAGAAAAGAATGTGTAAAAGTAAATTAAATGAGGATTGTAACTGTAATAGCGAGCAGTAATTAGTGAGATCTCGCAAAATCCAGAGCGTCTCTTTAATCACCAGACGCTCACCACTGACACTCTTCTTAATTTAATTAAAAGGATATACAGTACAGATGTTTTGGTGCTACTGTATACAGATAGCTAAACTCTGCTACAGTAAACTGGGCTACAAACACAATGTTCAAGTCCCACCTTCGTGCTCTAGGATTGGCTCGCATTTCATGCTCTTTGAAGAGCTAACTAATCACAGATGAGAGTGAATTCTTGTGACCCAGGGACGAATTTGTTGGCATAAATCAGTATATAACCGACTAAACCTAAGCTTACAACAGAGTGACAATCGTTCTTGTTTAATTTGACTTAAACTCATAAAGATTACTTGAAAAAAAAAACACAGGCATTTATTGATTCTTTTTTTTTTTTTTTTTTAGCATATTATACTTCAACCGTGTGGTAGAGATGGCTCAATCAGGTTAACTTCAAAACATTTTTTCTGTATATATATATATATATATATATATATATATGTAAAATGTGCTCTATGGATAAACAAGCCTCTTAAAAAAAAGTTTATTGCTTAAAATTAGTAAGACCAACACAACCAAAAAACAATAAATAAATAAATAATATGTACAATAAAACTTTAAAGTTGGTGTGTCCGTATATTGAAGATGAACAGAAGATACATGCTTATAAGCAGAGGTGGAAAGAGTAATAAAATTTTGTACGCAAGTACAAGTACTGTTACTTCATTGAAATTTTACTTAAGTACAAGTAAAGTTACCATTATAAAAATCTACTCAAATAAAAGTAAAAAGTAGCTCATTAAAAAATTTACTCAGAGTAAAAGTTACCGAATTACTTTATTTTTATTTTTTTAACAGCGGGGTGGGATGAGGCATTCGTAGTTCAAAAAAGATGAGCAGATATAAATCTCAAACTAGTTGTTTTTAACTGAAGGAACACCTTTGCATAATAAAGCTGTTGTCTTTCTTGTGCTTGAAAATCAAAGTGGTCACTTAAATATGGTGTTACGTCCCAGTCTAGGGTCATACAGCAAAAGAATGGTTCAGTGTTCTATTTTAAACTGTATGGAAATGGTGGTATATGGCAGAAAGAACTAGATCCAATCATTAACTGATGAAATAATGAGGTTTGTATACACACACACACACACACACACACACACACACACACACACAACAGGAGGAGGAGAATCAGATTCAAAATAATAAACAAAATGGTATTCATATTTAGTAGCTAGATTACCTGCAAAAAAAAAAAAAAAAAAACACAAACAAAAATCCAGGTACCTTCCCGGACTCCCTAAACCAAAAACAGTTGAAATTATCTATAAATATAAGACCAACTATGCCGATGTCAGAAAACCTGGAGTGGAGTCTGGAGCGGCGCACGACCAGGACATGATACACACACGCGAGCGCAAAAGCATAATATTTTTATTATTTTATCATTTTCATTCATTTATTTTTTACTCAGTAGCGAATATGATTTAAAATGTAGTGAATTACAATACTTCAAACAAAACGTACTTAAGTAAAAGTAAAATGACAGATTTTAAAAACTACTTTAAAAAGTAGAAATACACAAAAAAGCTACTCAATTACAGTAACGCGAGTAAATGTCATTTGTTACTTTCCACCTCTGCTTATAAGTGTGCAATTAAATTTTACTTCATGAACGCGATCTCACACCTTCATTCCTCGCACTTCACGGTCCCACACACAAATTTTACTTCATTCCAAAATTCGATAGATGGCGCTGAACATTTTTTAAACGCACTCATCAGTGTGCAATTAAATTTCACTCAAACGAAGTTGCGGGGACATCAGTAAATAAATAAAACTTGTCATCCTCCTGCAAAAATGCCATTTTAGCAAGTGAAAGATCTTTAATGTAATCAATTTAATTTACTATTTCTGGAAAGAAAATCGCAATTTAATATGCAAATGAATAAACAAAAACAAAGAATACTTGATCTATAATTAATAAATAAATTTGTAGATAAATTAGCAATTTTGGGAACCGTTTAGCAGTGATGCTTCTTACACTGATTTTTCTTCTTCTATGTATTGTTTTTTTCTTTTTCTCCCATGTCCTATTCATAAGGCTTTTTTTCCTCACATGTCCCCTAAGGATCTCACTTACAATCAGTTTGGATGAAATATTATGAATTCTATAATTTTTTATTATGAGGAGTATAAATAAATAAATAAATAAGAACGGAATACCACGAGCAATGTTTATCGAACGAAAGTAGATTTTTTATTTATAGAACAGTTGTATTAAGTGATGAATGATGTCAGATTACCCCCCCTGCACCCCCCATCCACCCCCCCCAAGACCAAGTGCGTAATCAAATATGGGGCGAAATTCAGGAAAACATTTCGTCACACACACACACACACACACACACACACACACACACACACACACACACACACACACACACAAACACACACACACACACATAGTTAGTCTGGTTAATTGAAGTAGCAGCCCAGGATTAGACTCTGTCTCACCCCCAGGGACTCATTAACACATCTTGCTTTGTAGAAAGTCACAGCTCCAGTGTTACCCCAAGCCGTGTGTGTGTGTGTGCGTGTGCATGTGTGTGTTTGTACGAGAGAGAGAGAGCTACAGGATGCCATGTCCCATTACAGTTTCCTGTAGAGTGACACATGTGCTCTTCTGCTCATGTGGTGTGTCACAGAGCTCTCTCTCTCTCTCTCTCTATCTCTCTCTCACTCTTTCTGTCTCTCACTTTGTCTTTGCCTTCTTCTTGCAATAATGATGATAGTAAATGTAACACTTTTTTATGTCTTGCAATACATACAGTAACCTCTAGGGGGCTTCTTTCTTCTGTGTGTGTTTAGTTCGCTATTACAATTACAATTCTTCGACACGTAGCGTGTTCGGGTTTAAACACCCCGTATTGTGCCTTTAAAGGAAAAAAATCAGAGATCAGGTGAGGAGGAGTCACGGTTATTACTGCAAAGTTTATAATGATTGTCTACAACAGCAGTGTTTACTTCTCTTACACCACAGCAAGGTGCCAATACTTACATTGCTGTATATACTGTATGTATTACAGAAGCGTTTTATCCCTTTATAGTTACGTTTAATGTTAGAACGTACCAACGTACAATCAATTACGCCTGTTTTCACTATAGGCATAGCAGCTACATAAGCGTTAACATCCTCGCAATAAAGCAACGAAATTGTTTTTATTTGCATTTTTATTTCCTTGGAGCAATAACAATAACAATCCAAATGGTTGAGATGTCACTTCATGGTAAAAGTATCAATAAAACGTCACATAAAATGGTTAATGGTTTGATGTTTTTGGACATTCAGTTCATCTTCTCTCTCGTGCTATGCTATTAGCTATTAAAATATATAGTTCCCAAATCCACAGTGCCACCTAGTGGATTTTATTTAGCATAGCAGGCCTCAGCTGCCTGGTAGAGATGGCTCCATCGGGTGACGCTCAACACATTTGTCTTTCTATAAGATATCGGGCCTCGAAAAAATGTGCTCTACCAAACGGTTTAGCAGAACGTTAATGGAATAAACAATCTTTTTTCATTCCTTAAAATTAATAAGACCAAAGTCAAACCAAAAATAAATAAATAAATAAATGAATAAATAAAAGCAAAAATAACAATATCAATGAGAAATGAAATAGATGTATTATTTCTTATTAAAAGACAATACACTGAACAAAATGTTATTAAACCAATTTCTGGAAAGATTTTACAGTTTTAAAACTGAAATTCATTGCATGATTGTCCGGTGAATTTGAAATGTATTATTTAAACATTATTATTTCAATAGACGGACATTTATCTGCTGATAGAAACAGCAAGGATGGGATGTTTAAAAGAGCGGGAGATCTTTTTGTCTGTGCCGACACTGGAGACTCTTTCCATACATGATAATCAGCTGAGAGACAGAGACAGAGAGACTCAGTGGGGTTTTAATGACTCCGGCTTGACTTGTCCTTTTTTCCCACCAGAGGAATTTAACGAGGGTTGTTCGTTTTTATCCCTCTTTTTCACCTGATATATATATATATATATAGTGTGTGTGTGTGTGTGTGTGTGTGTGTTTGCGCGCGCGCGCGTGTGTGTGTATTACAGTACATGTCCACAGACTCAGTGAACATGCATAGCAACTACACTTAGACTTTGCTTAAAAATCTGAATTATTTTACTTTTATTTATAATAATAATAATAATAATAATAATAATAATACAGCAGTCTGTGGAGCTGTTAAATGGTTTGGATGTAGTATTTTTGTTAAAAAGACAAATAAAAAAAGTTAATGATCTATTTCCAGGAATAATAATGATAATAATAATAATTTATCAGGTCTTTTATTGTAATATCAGGTATTCTTAATGCGTTTATATACAACACAAAAACATTTAGAGACCGTATAATGCATTCCAGCTTATTTTTTCTTTTAGATATTAATTCATGTTCTCTGAAGCGATCATAACACTATTATTTTTTATATGTTGTGCATTTTTATTAATACATACACACACCTTTTGACGTGTCATCAGCTCATGTTTCTTCTCAGCACGAGGCAGTCAGTCATCCTGATTTACATCCCTTAGTGTTTAACTCTCTCTCTCACACACACACACACACACACACACACACACACACACACACACACATATATATATATATATATATATATATATATATATATATACAGTGGTGTGAAAAACTATTTGCCCCCCTCCTGATTTCTTATTCTTTTGCATGTTTGTCACACAAAATGTTTCTGCTCATCAAACACATTTAACTATTAGTCAAAGATAACACAAGTAAACACAAAATGCAGTTTTTAAATGAGGGGTTTTATTATTTAGGGAGAAAAAAATCCAAACCTACATGGCCCTGTGTGAAAAAGTAATTGCCCCCTGAACCTAATAACTGGTTGGGCCACCCTTAGCAGCAATAACTGCAATCAAGCGTTTGCGATAACTTGCAACGAGTCTTTTACAGCGCTCTGGAGGAATTTTGGCCCACTCATCTTTGCAGAATTGTTGTAATTCAGCTTTATTTGAGGGTTTTCTAGCATGAACCGCCTTTTTAAGGTCATGCCACAACATCTCAATAGGATTCAGGTCAGGACTTTGACTAGGCCACTCCAAAGTCTTCATTTTGTTTTTCTTCAGCCATTCAGAGGTGGATTTGCTGGTGTGTTTTGGGTCATTGTCCTGCTGCAGCACCCAAGATCGCTTCAGCTTGAGTTGACGAACAGATGGCCGGACATTCTCCTTCAGGATTTTTTGGTAGACAGTAGAATTCATGGTTCCATCTATCACAGCAAGCCTTCCAGGTCCTGAAGCAGCAAAACAACCCCAGACCATCACACTACCACCACCATATTTTACTGTTGGTATGATGTTCTTTTTCTGAAATGCTGTGTTACTTTTACGCCAGATGTAACGGGACACGCACCTTCCAAAAAGTTCAACTTTTGTCTCGTCGGTCCACAAGGTATTTTCCCAAAAGTCTTGGCAATCATTGAGATGTTTTTTAGCAAAATTGAGACGAGCCTTAATGTTCTTTTTGCTTAAAAGTGGTTTGCGCCTTGGAAATCTGCCATGCAGGCCGTTTTTGCCCAGTCTCTTTCTTATGGTGGAGTCGTGAACACTGACCTTAATTGAGGCAAGTGAGGCCTGCAGTTCTTTAGATGTTGTCCTGGGGTCTTTTGTGGCCTCTCGGATGAGTTGTCTCTGCGCTCTTGGGGTAATTTTGGTCGGCCGGCCACTCCTGGGAAGGTTCACCACTGTTCCATGTTTTTGCCATTTGTGGATAATGGCTCTCACTGTGGTTCGCTGGAGTCCCAAAGCTTTAGAAATGGCTTTATAACCTTTACCAGACTGATAGATCTCAATTACTTTTGTTCTCATTTGTTCCTGAATTTCTTTGGATCTTGGCATGATGTCTAGCTTTTGAGGTGCTTTTGGTCTACGTCTCTGTGTCAGGTAGCTCCTATTTAAGTGATTTCTTGATTGAAACAGGTGTGGCAGTAATCAGGCCTGGGGGTGACTACAGAAATTGAACTCAGGTGTGATAAACCACAGTTAAGTAATTTTTTAACAAGGGGGGCAATCACTTTTTCACACAGGGCCATGTAGATTTGGAGTTTTTTTCTCCCTTAATAACGTAAACCTTCATTTAAAAACTGCATTTTGTGTTCAATTATGTTATCTTTGACTAATAGTTAACGGTTTTTGATGAGCAGAAACATGTAAGTGTGACAAACATGCAAAAGAATAAGAAATCAGGAAGGGGGCAAATAGTTTTTCACACCACTGTATATTCACATACAGCCAGACAAAGTCATGACAGCCAGAGAATGAGCCACGCCGTGGTTCTGATGGTTTTCATTTGCTCAGAAGCTCAGAAACGAACAGCCGTTCCAGCTGCAGATGAAACGCCTCATCGCTGCACTTGAAAAAACGTTCGAGTCAGAGGTTTTTTTTTTTTTTTAAACTCCTGTAATATTTTCGTGTTGTTTGTAGGCTAATGAGCCGTGAGATGAATCTTACTGACAAGTCGTGTGTAGAGAAATAAAAAACATTTTTTTTAAATCAATGCACAAATAAATAGCCTCATAAATCGACATCTAACGAAGCGACTGATTGATGTTAGAAATGAGGGTTAACAGATCTGTGTGTGTGTGTGTGTGTGTGAGAGAACCTCAGGATGATAAACATCAGCAGACGTGACACTTAATTGTATTTATTACTTAAAGCATTTCAATTAATCCTCATTGTTATTTGATTATAAACTTTAATCAAACTTTAGAACCATCATTACCGGAATGTCTTGTAAAAACATATAATATTTCATAATTTTTAAAATCATGTTCAAAATGTGATTTCATAGTGTTGAAAGCACACAAATCCCAAACCAGCATCGTATTCCCTACTTGTGCTCCTGCGCAGTGTGTGTGTGTGTGTGTGTGTGACAGACAGAGTGTGTCGTGTCTGTAGAGGGCAGGACATGCTTTAAAATATGCAAATTTCTTGTACAGATAAATCATTAAATAAAAAAACTAATAATAATAATCTGAGAATCTAAAATTTGTTCCAATTGTCATTTGGCTAAACTAATCCTGCCATGATTCTTTTACAAATTGAAAATAATAATAATAATATATATATATATATATATCCTTAAGGTTACCAGCACCGATCAGTGTATAGGACAACGAGAGTTCTCCATTGAAGAGGCGCCACTTGTTGTAAACTGCTCGCCCTATCATCCAGAGATCGCTGGTTCGGTTCCTGGGTGAGGCTGTAACTTCTCGCAGAGGTCTAGAGCTCCGCCGTTGTCGGTTCCCAAGCGCCGGATGAGAAAGGAGAAGGGTTATATATATATCTCGCTGTCGCATCTGTGACCAAGACAACAAGTCTTTGTGATGTATCAAGAGTCACGGTATCCAGGGTAACATCAGCATACCACCAAGAAGGACGAACCACATCCAACAGGAGTAACAGGAGGAAGCTGTCTGAAAGGGATGTCTGGGTGCTAACACGGATTGTATCCAAAAATCATTAAACACCGGTGCTGCCCAACTCACTGCAGAATTAAAGGTGCATCTCAACTCTCCTGTTTCGACCGAAACTGTTCGTCTGGAGCTCCACAGGGTCGTGCCAATGACAATCGTCAGTTTCAATGGTGCCAGCAGTGAAAATCTTGGGCTTTGGACAATGTAAAACACGTATTGTTCTCTGATGAGTTCACCTTCACTGGCGTTCCCACATTCGGGAGAGTTACGGTGTGGAGACGCCCCAAAGAAGCATACTGTACCACCCAGACTGTTGCATGCTCAGAGTGAAGCATGGCAGTGGATCAGTGATGGTTTGGGCTGCAATCTCATGACATTCCCTAGGCCCAATACTTGTGCTAGATGGGCGCATCAATGCCAAGGACTACCGAACCATTCTGGAGGACCATGTGCACCCAATGGTTCAAACACTGTATCCTGAAGTTGGTTCCGTGTATCAGGATGATAATTCACCAATACACACAGCAAGACTGGTGACAGAGTGCTTTGATGAACATGACAGTGAAGTTGAACATCTCCCATGGCCTGCACAGTCACCAGATCTAAATATTATTGAGCCACTTTGGGGTGTTTTGGAGGAGCGAGTCAGGAAACGTTTTCCTCCACCAGCATCACGTAGTGATCTGGACACTATTCTGTAAGAAGAATGGCTCCAAATCCCACTGGCCACTGAGCAGGACTTGTACTGTATCTGTCATACCCAAGAAGAATTGATGCTGTATTGGCTGCAAAAGTCAGGTCTTTGAACCGCGCTTAACAAACATGAATTAATCCCGCCTTAGTGCTTTGGCTTGCTAACAATCAGAAACAAGACTGAATTTTTTTTACCCAATCATAAAACAGAAGGCGGGGCTTCTTAACCTCACACAAGCTTGCTAATGGTTTTGGAGTTGTTCTCGTTTCATTGTTTAAATATTAATCATTATTTATAAATCACTTAATTGTGATTTCTAACCAATCAAAGAAGAGACTAAATTCTTGTAACCAATTAGAATCAAGGAGACGGGATTTCTTTATCTCACTCAAACGCAAGCCAGTAATTTTACAATAATTTTTTCACTTTAATTTTTTTCAATTTACTTTTATAATAAAATCGAACAAAAACAACGACTTCTAGTCTTACACCAACCTGGATATACAGTACTCTTCACTCTTCACATTTTTTATGTCTCTTTTGCATTATTCTCTCCTACGTCTTACGGTTTTCAGTGCAGTTCTGCCTTTATTTCCTGTGAACTTCTCAAAAAAAAAAATTCTTTGATATTGTGGTCACCTTTCTTGCAATTTTGACTTTTTTCTAAAATAATCAGACTTTTTTTTTTTTTTTTTACCATTGATTACCATCATGTAAAATTAGCCATTTTACATCTCCTTCGTTGCTGTCTTTGTTTGATCCTGGTGCAGAATTTGACTCTGCATGTGAGCACTACAGTAGATATCCAGAAACACTGAATACTGTACTGTAGAACACAAGACAACGCCGTGCCATTTGCATTCCTCCGCCTGGTCTGGTTCTGTCCCCGATCCTGAGCCGCATGTGTTCATCTTCACTGCAAAGAACATTTTACTTGGCAGTGAAACATAGGAAACCTCTCCGGGCATGTCTGATCCAGCCTCGGCAGGCAGACGCTGTGATTGCCCTAAATGCCTCAGTCGTACCACCAGCTCCAAGTGCCATTTGTTCACAGGGATGGTGATCATACGCTTTCTGTCTCCTGGCAGGAAAGATTTCTGGGAGAGGATTTAGGAATGAGGAATATGGAGGTGGAAGTTCAATAGATGATCTTTAATAAATTAAGCACCGTGTCTGCGTCGTTAGCAGCAGTGACTGATGATGGAGCGGTGAGAAAGTGTTCAGGACCCGAGACAGACTGTAACAGAATAACGTGTTGATGATGGTGTGATTAACAACGTGTGAGTCGAGATGACGTCATGGAAAATACGCTCAATGGAACGTGCAGTGAGTTGTTGTAACCAACTGCGCTTGTGACACCAGGGACCAGTAATAACTCCGGTGGCTTAAAGTAATGGCACCACATTAAAGATCGTAAAGATATTCTGGTGCGGAATACCAAAGAGAGGATGCAATTGCAGGTTCGTGACTTTTAATAAAAAAAAAAAACAACACTAAAATAATGTACAAGGCAACGATCAGGTGATGAACTGGACCGGACAGAATCATAAACGGTAAAGACTTGAACACAGGATAATGTAGACTGCTCAGGAATGACTGGAAAGACAGAGTGTACAGGTATGTGTGTGTGTGTGTGTGTACAGTATGGAGTATCCTTCCTGTCAGTCATAATGTTCAGCCGTAGACAAACACACAAGCAGTACTCCAAGTACCTTCTGGATATGTCCTCCAGAACCTCTGAGAACTTTGTCACACCCAATGTCGATTCTTCTGGCAGCTTTAAATCGAATCCAAACTTCCAGACAGACACGAGTCTCGATATCAACTGGTACCTCCTGAGGAACGTTCCTCCAGCACAAATATGCATTTATAACTCCTTCTATTTCTATCGCACCGTTGCATGGCGCAGCGGGCGCCGCACACGCTCTTCTGCTAATTATTATTGATTTCACGGCGCAGTTTTATTCACCAGGATCTGATTGTGTTTGCTCGACATTAATCCTGACTCGAACATTCGCTGAATCCTCGCAGGCTGATTGATTGACGAGTGGAACGAAGCCACTCTTGAGTCGAGCTGAAGAAATCAAGGCGGTAAACTGTAATAACTGCCAGTTTGATGAATAACCGGGCGGTGTGATGGGAAAATGACACGATGATGTTATGCCATGTCATGTGATGTTCAGTTGGCTCAACATCTCGTTAGCTCGTTATGAGACTATGAGAATTCAAACAAGGTGACGTCACATTTCCTCGAATCTGATTGGTCAGAAGGTGTTGATTCGTTTCCTTTAATGGCGGATCTCAAAGTAGTGCAGCTCCAAATCACAGATTTATATTAACGTGTTATCATTTTCATGGTGTAGTAACAACACATAATGTATGACTGATGTGTTCTTGCTAGCTAATGAGCTAGGTATATTAAAACAGAAAGATAGAACGAAAGAAACAAGCTATAAAACAACGTAGGTTTGTAGTGTGAAATCTAACCGAGGTTAAGTCGGACTCGGTTTGATTTCCTGTTGGCAAACATCCAGCACAACCCCGAACACACGTTGGATGTAAATCCCATCTTGTTCTATTCATATTTAAACAACTTTCATCATGCGAATGCAAATTAGACAAATTAGACAAATTAGTTTTAAGCCCAAAAAACAACACAATTCACGTCTCTGGCTTCCTCAGCTCGATCTTGGCTGCCTTCCCACAGATGTGTATCAAGACTCCGAAAAATCCTCTATATCAGAATTACAATGATTACGCCTCTCTGTCAGGCACAAAGCATGAAATAAGCCGGCTCTCGAACCCTCGCCGGTGCCGCAACGTCAATTTTAAGATAAGATAAGATAAGATGAGATAAAACCCTATTAATCCCGGAGAAAATTCTTTTTTTCCCAGAGACTGCTCCAAGAGCGAAGAAATGAAGTGAAGTAATAAATAAAGTAAAATAAAAATTAGACATGGGATAGACAAACGTAGAATGCAACAACCAGCAAAGAAACTGATAGCGATAGAGCAGCAGAAACCAGATTCTGCTGTAGAATTTACATAGCAGCAATGACGAGTAATATTGCACATGATATTGTTAATTTAAATTCCATGCACACCAACCAGCACTCAGGTTTATTGTTTCCCTATTGAGTGGTTTAGTGAGCGTCTGGATTCTCTAACTGCTCAAACTCTCAAATCTGATTGGTTGAAACGTGCACGTTCATTTTGTACAACAGCGCCGAAAGAAGTTCCAGCTTTCAACTATGAGTTTATATTTATGCTTGGTAATGTTTAATTTAACAAAGAAAATTGTACAGTATAATCTTTAACGTGGAAACTTTTTTTGTTACTGTTCACTTATGCATTTTCTGATTTTTTTTTTTTTTAGGGGGGTTGGGCGGTTTCGGGTTTCCTTGATTTTCTCCCTAATTTAGTTGTGTCCAATTCCTCACATTAAGGCTACTGCTAACACTCAGTCGGGAGGACCGAAGACTACTGCCAGCCGACCGCATCTTTTCGAACTGCTCACTCACGCACCATTGGGGGCGGAGTAACACACTCGGAGGACAACGCTATCCGCTCCTTCCGCTTGCATGAGCTCACAGACGCCCCTGATTGGCTGATAGAGCCGTGATTAATGTGGGAGCACAAAGTACCTCTCATCCCTCCCCTCTGAGAGAGCTCGGCCAATCAGCTCTCTCTAGACCTCCGGCTGCGAGAGGTTACAGCATCACCCGCACTTTCTGATTTCTTAACAGATTTACTCGTCTGTGAGTCGCCAATATACAACCTGTTATTGCTTTATACATTAACCACCGTAATCAATATTGTGTAAGCGAGAGAAAAAAAAACACGCTCTGGACTTTTTATACAGGAATAATCCACTTTGTGATGGTGGCGGTAACTTCGCTTCACACCACACAGCATGGAAATGTTTTTTTTTTTTTTTCACTACTGCAAGGTCTACAGTGTGTTATCCATGTCCTGTTTATAGCAATAAAGGTGTGTGTTTTCGCACCATCTTTAGCTCGCTGCATGCTATCTTTATCACAGTGATGTTAAGTTCCAGACTCTGGAAAGTGTTTCTCTGACAGCTGAAAATAACACTTTTATAACACAAAAGAATAAAATCTGAGACTTTAATATTTAATTTGAGTCCCATTAACTGTGATTAATGTGATGTGAAAATGATTCCTCACGCTCCCTGAGTCCTGGAATATGTCTGTTCGATCAGGGAAGAGAAATTCCACAGATGTGATAACCTGGTGATTCAGTACATTCAGGTCATCAGCTGACTTCATTTTATCAACCCCAGATCATAACACTGTCTCCAGAGGCTTGTACAGTGGACACTATGCATGATGGTGCATCGCTTCATGTCCTTCCCTTCTCACCCTGACACGCCCATCACTCTGGAATAGGCTCAATCTGGACTCATCAGGTCACATGACCTTTATGCTCTCTAGCAAACTGAAGCCTTTTTTCTGATGAGTCTCCCTAACAAGTGGTTTTCTAATGGACACACAGCTGTTTAGTCCCAATTCTGTAAGTTCTCATCACACTGTGTGTGTGTGTGTGTGTGTATGAAAATCCTTTTACTTTCACTATTAAACACAGCTCTGGTTTCTATTGCACATTTTTAACCATGCTGCGTTTAAGTGATTTCCATTTATGTATTTCTTCTGTGAAGTTGACGAAACATGTCTTGTGAAGCACATTGTCTCATAGGAAATAATGTAAATGCAGATAATCCGTTCTAGCCACCCAAAAATATTACCAATATTACCAATTTCCAACACTATAATCATATTTCCGCATATAAAAACAATCAAAACATTTAGAAAAGGCATGCGAATGAAGTAAAATATGAAATAAATAGACATTAAACCTCATTTAACCTTAATTTATGATTCCTAAAAACCAAACTGAAAGCGGCTCCCTTTTCTTCTTGCTACCGTTGTTGATAACATTCCTTGGACCCATGGTGCTGTGTCTTCGCTAAATCTTACACAAAATGCAAAAAAAAACCCACAAAAAAATGCTTCGCTCGGCTTTTTTCTGATGCAAATGAGTTTTGAACCGCTCGCGGATATACGCGCAACTTAGCTGGCGTTCAATTCGGCTCGGTTCAGTCACTCAGAATTTTCAGTTGTGCAAATGTTCTTCAGTTCTTGAGGCGAAAAAGCAGAGTTACCGCTGCAACTGCACAACACAGAGCCACAAAGTTCCAGTGGAGTTGATTATTTTCCTATAACTGCACAACACAGGGTATGTTATTACTTACTTAGATTTGATCAAATATTTTATCAGAATTAGTCTCAGTTACTTTCTATATTCCAATTACAGTGTATAAATATTGACACAATATTAGTCTTAACCTTGAGTAACTAAAATGAGTGAAGTTTGTCTGTCTCGCGGTCAAATCTCGACGCTAGCTGAGCCACTCTGTCCTCATCTATTAATATTGACTTTCAGTCTTTACATTTTTTTTCCTCTGATTATGACTTCCCGTACATGACCTGACTCCTGACTCCCACCATGTCATGTTATTAACATCAGATTGACTTCACGGTCTCTCCCATGTCTCAGGATCAAGCGCACACACGGGGCTGCAGTTCACAGAGTACACACGCGAAATAAGCATCATGGCGTCTCCAACCTATACAAACACAATCATTATGTGTCGTTCTTTCACATCACTTGTTTAATGTTGAGTATGTGCGCATTTGTTTCTCGCAAGAACCCATCCATCGGCTCGGGTTTCATTACGGAGACAACGGGGTCCTGCATTATTTAAGCCCAGAACGTCGCTTGTGTAAACAAGGCGTCGAGGAAATCTATTTTGCAAAGAGTTTTATTTTTTTTCCTTCTCTGGAAGCAATGCAATTAAACAGGGAGAGGCGTCTGATTTCTGAGTGTGTTTGAAAAACATGAAGCCAGGTGTTTTTTGTTGCTGTGAATCGGGTGTTAAAGATGCATTAGATTTGATTTTACCTCAAAGAATATAATGTTTTAAAATCTAAATAAAATATAAATTCAGTTAAAACAATTTATGAACTAAATCCATTGAAATAAAAAAAGTGCAAATTTTTAAAAAGAAAAGGTGCTTTTAAATCAGAGTAGAGTTCACACAGGACCAGCAGGGAATGATGGCGATCATGTGATCTTGTAAAGGGGTTTGAATAAATGTGCATAAATTATTCTTCAATAATTGAAGAAAAATGGAACCATATTGCTACACTTAGTTCAGTCTTTATTCGTCACATAAACATTACTGCACATTGAAATTCTTCATGGTTCTTCGCATGTCTCAGCTTTTTGTTAGTAGATTGTCGTCAGATCGAGGGTCAGCCATTATACAGCAACCAGGAGCAGACAGGGTTAAAGGCCTTGATCAAGGGCCCAACACCATCGACCTGGTAGAACTGGGACTCAAAGTGCTGACCTTCTGATCGACCAGTAACTCAGCCACCACCGCCCGACAAAAATATATAATGGTGGCACGGTGGATAGTGCTGCGGCCTCGCACCTCCAGGCTTGAGGGTTCGATTATTACCTCTGAGTTTGCATGTCCTCTCCTGTGGGTGGGTTTCCCCTGGTTACTCCAGTTTCCTTCCAGATACCAAAGACATGCAGATTAATTGACGCTCCCAAATTGCTTGTTGTGTACAGTATACAGTACAGTATGTGTGCATGTGTTTGTGTGCGTGTGCGTGCCCATTGATAGATTGACACTCCGTTCTGCTTCGTGCCCTAAGCGTCCTGGGAATGTCCTAATCATATTTATTTCATCCCTTTGCATGTCACAAAAACATTTAATGTGTCTTACAGTATTTAATGTAGTTGTGTGCCCGTGGTCTTGGGGTAACTCTGGATGATCAACTGTCATTTTCTCCTCACATTACTAACCAGAAGAATATCGTCTCATCCCATCGTCTCTCAGGGATCGAGGAAGACATTCATCCAGAGCACACACACACACACACTATGGTCAATTTGGGAACGCCAGTTAGCCTAATCTGCATGTCTTTGGACTGTGGGAGGAAACCGGAGTACCCGGAGGAAACCCACCAAGCACGGGGAGAACATGCAAACTCCATGCACACAGAGACGGACCCTGGAGGTGCAAGGCGACAGTGCTAACCACTACGCCACCGTGCCGCCACATGACATTTTTTAATCCCTTTAATATTACCCACAATGCACCTGACTTAATCTGTTACCAGTGTTGCAGGCATTAGTGTAGTGTGTGGCAAGTCTGCAGAGACCAGTGTGTGTGTGTGTGTGTGTGTGTGTTGTATAACCTTATATAATGCTCATCAAGGTGCTCTTCCCTCTCTGACGCTTCTTCTTGACGTGTAATTCCGACCACGCCTCTGTCCGTCCTCTTAGTACTGACCTGAATATAAACTCGTTTGTCTGTCGTTTTTCACGTCTCGACCCCCCGGTCCTTGAGTGGTGCGCGCTGTAAATACAGGCTGTCAGCCCAATGTCATTTCCCCTCGTGTCTCGGCGCTGCGCTCTCGCCTGGACGCCGAACGTTACGCTCAACAGCAGGACGAAGAGCAGGAATAAATGATTGTGATTACCTGACAGTCAGGAGGAAATCAGAGGATGTGCGATTTGAAAGTTCCCGTAACCGCCTTGTAGGTCGTTTTATCACCTCGCACACACACACAAACACACACACACACACACACACACACACACAAACAACCTCACAGTAGATTTACTCCATTCACAGGTGATAAATAGGTTTTTATAATGAAACACATGTTAAGACACCAAAATCTAATCTGCTTTTTGTCAAGCAGGTTAACTCGTGTGTGTATGTGTGTGTGAGTGTGTGTGTGTGCACGCTAAGACACTTTTCCCAAGGAACCCAATAGAAAACAATGTAAAAAAATAATCTTCAGTCTGTTTGTCTGTAAATGCAAAACATCAAATAAACTCAAAAGAAAAACCTGATGTTCATCTTTAAAGACACATAAAGACTTGTCACTTTTTAATAATAATAATAAAAAAAAATAAGTTGTAACAAATTGTTTTAGTATTGTTTTTGCCTGGTATGTTTGAAACTTCCATATATAATAATAGAAATATGGTTTACATTAATATAGTTGGTAGATAAAAATTAAGTTTTCAAAATATAATATTTCTTTACACCACCAGTATTATATTACATCATATTATATCATACAACTGTTAGTTCTGACCAAGCAATCTGATTGGATGAGAGGCGTTATTCCACGAGTGATGATAACAGGCGGTAACAGCACTGTGATGTATAACTCTCTGTATGAGTGGGCGTGTCCCAGGTGTTGTCCAGTGGTTAATGACACTAACTGTGTGTCTCAGCGTGGGTGAGAGTAGGTCTGTACTGTCCGCAGTACTGAGGAGAGAGCAGCTGTCTGACAAAACCCACATTCACACCCAGACACAGAAGCACTTTCAGTAAGAACACACAACTGATAACGTTACAGTATGGCGTCTTAAACAACACGCCGTCTCTGCACTAATCACTTCTAAGTCGTTCTGAATCGCCTCTGAACCGTCCGTGTCGTTCTTTTCACGGCTAACCCTTAGCTACAAAGCTAACTAGCTTCTAACACAAGGCTGAATCCCAAATCCCTCTCTAATCCCTGATCAAGGGCACTACTTGGTGTGTGGAACAAGGGAGTGTACACCCTACATAGTGCACTTGCTTTCTTTAATGCTATTTGGGATTCGACCCCAAAACCCAGAAGTTAACGGAGCTGATATTCTAAAGTGCAGCTAAGAGTTCTGTTCATTACATTAAGTGTCAGTCGCTAGCTCTACCAGTCGCGGTTACATGTAGTTAGTTTTAAGGATGTATGTGGGGGGGAGCAAAATAACTGGTTACATAAAGAAACAAATCATAATCTGTTGATAATAAATGGTGTTTGTAGAAGCATGATTTGATTTTGTTTTTAAATCATTATTATTGTTTTGTCTAGTTTTATCTGAACCCTAAGGCTTCCCTCTGATTCTCGTCCTGGATGACCCTGGAAATCCAATTCTCTGTAGGCTGTAGGTGTGTGTTAACCTGCGATTACACGCTGCACCTATAAGCGCTGGATTGTGTATGTGTGTGTGTGTCTAGTGGGTGTGTGAGAGCATATTGCTTCAGGGGAGATTACACCACCGTGCAGCAGCGTGTTTCCTGAGTGCTGTGTGTGTTTTACACCATGGTGTGTTACACGACAGCCGTAACGTCGAGGACAAAACTGCTCCTGTGTGCTCCGGTCGCCTCTGTTTACTTCAGCAACATTGATTTCTCTATAAACCTTATCCTGCCTGTGTGTACGTGTGTGGGTGGGTGTGTGTACTGTACAGTATGTGCATCTGTGTGCATCTAGAGTCATCTGGCCCTTTATACAGTGTATATATATATATATATATATATATATATATATATCTCCAAACTATTAATATATATATTAATATCCAAACTAAACACTAGATTCAGAACCCAGGACTCAGAAATGATGTGTGCAGAGATCAGGAGTGTGTGGGAAGGGCAAAAGTGCGGTGTAAGTAGCTATGTTTCAACAAACCATCCAAGAACAGGTTGTTGATGAACAATGGCTTTTCCAGCATGATGGAGCTCCTCGCCATGAGGCAAAAGTGAGAACCAACTGGCTCAGGGAACAAAAAATGGAAATTTTGGGTCGAGGTCCAGGAAACTCTGCAGACTTTAATCCCATTGAGAACTTTGTGGTCAATCCTCAAGATGTGGGTGGACAAAGAAAAACCCACAAAAACTCCAAGTATTAATTATGTGAGATGGGCCATCAGTCAGGATGTGTTGATTGACAGCTTGCCAGGAAGAATTGCAGAGGTCTTGAGAAAGGGGCACATACTTTCAAGTGAGGGGAGGGGTACCAATACTTTTTGCTAAGTGCGTTATAATTTCTGTACACTAACTTTTGTGTGTTTTTTTTTTCTTTAACAGTTCAACAGATGAACATCTCCACTGGGACACTGAAGGTAAATCTGTGCATCACTTTATTTATTTATTTATTTATTTATTTATTTGTTTTCACTCAAGATGTTTAAAAATCGGTTTATTTCAGAACCACGTTAACATTCAATCAGCGACGGCGGCGTTAATATGTCTAAATGATTTCTAACGAGACGGGTATTACGTCTCCTCGGTGGCCGTGCGTCAGTCTGGTGGCGTGTGTGAGCCGAGCGGGTCTCGAGCGCTGCGTGCGATTGATACGGTGACATTTCAGACGTCTGACAGGTGAACATTAACTCGTAGAAACGCAGGCAGTAAAATTTCTCACGGCGTGAAGCTTTCAAATGTCTTTCAGCTGGAGTTAACGTTAGGAAACGTTCCTACGGGCGCGATTAAGAACAATTAAGAAGAATTATACCTGTTCGTTATATATATACGTCAAGACGTCTAGACTTTTCCATAAAAGAGCTTTGAGCTTAGTTTGAAAGTGATGAAAAGACAGAACAGACTCGATCACAAGCAGCGTTTTTCAATGGTTCTTGTTTCATCTTTTCATTTCTCTGGGTTTCAGCCCCTCGATTGGTGCTGGGAGTTTCTCCAGCCGCGGCGTCCAGGCTTTGGGAATTAAAATGTTAGATTTTTCTGAATTTACATCTCACCTGAAACACGCATGTGGGGGAGTGGGTTAGTCAGTCAGTTAGTTAGTTAGTTAGTAGATTAGTTAGTTAGTTACTGTAGTTAGTCAGTTTTGTCGGATTATTCTAGAACTCTAGATGTTGATCCTAAAGCTATGTTACAGTACTACAGTATTCTACAGTTATACTTTGTTAAGTTCACCGAGTTTAAACACGCTGTAGCAAAGGATCCACTGTGAGTGGATACAGTATGAAAGCGAAATTTCACCATTATATCCTCAGTTTCGCATGTTTACTGATAAAACATTTAAAACAAAACAGATATAAAGCTAAATATACATATATACAGCTATAAAGATACAAATGTTGACACGCAGTACTGTAAATGGCATAAAGGAGTGTACACGTGTCTGTGACTGCTGATGTAAATTTGTTCAAATTTACATTTCGTCATGCGAGTCGTTGTATAAATAGCGTTCATATTGGATGTTATTGTTAGTGGAATTGATTACAGAATGATTGCATAATCATGATGATAATAATAATAATAATAATAATAATAATAAATTAGTCAAAGCAGAAGATTTTATTAAGCTCTTATTAAATTCAGATTTCAAATTCAAATTTTATTTGTCACATACAAAGTCATACACAGTACGATATGCAGTGAAATGCTTGGTTTAGTTTAATGTTTTAGTTTAAATATTCAAGAATAAAAAAACAGGGAAGTGCCTTGTGCTCAGATCAAGTGCAGAGCAGGCTTTGGTACGACTTGTGTTCAAGTCAAACCAGGACTTTTGATTGTGCAGAATAATAGAACACAGTTCTGAGAGTAAAAACTCCTTTTATTTTTCTATAATCCTGTGATACACTAATGCACGTATCTCAGTATTTCACTAATTTCACAACAAAAACGTTGGCGTGGTTTCATCACCGAAGCGTTCTGTCTTGGACATAACAGGGAGTTATCGTCACGTCCTCCAGTCCTGACCTCCAGAGCCTCCAAGCCATTTCCACATGTTTTTTTTTTTTTTTTACTTTCTATCTTGATGGAGTCCAAGCGCTAGTGAAACACTGGGATAAGTTTACTGGTGTAGCAGGAGATTATCTTGGGAAATAAAAGGAGTTTTTACTCTCAGAACTGTGTTGTTATTCTGCATAATCAAAAGTCCCAGTTTGACTTGAACGCTCCTAGTAACATTGAAAAGAGCTTTTTAAAAAAAAATCAGGATAAAGTGCTAATTATCAGGATGATCAAAGTGTTATTTGAGGTAACCCAGCGCTGTGTGTAGGCACGACTCGAGCCGGGGCAAGGGGTTTTATGTTTAAAATGTTATTATTATTCCACAAAAGAGCAATTAGAAATAATTCTCTATCAACACTAAGCCACAGTTTTTCCTATCAACCGCAGACAATCAGAGATTACCTCGATAGATTTTCATAGTGAAATCAAAACTTGACAAGAAGGTAGAGGTTTTAAAACCTCTTTAAAAAGGCCGAGACACGAAACCTGATGAACTGAAAGTTAAGGATGGTTTGTATTTGAGTTTCGTTTTAAAGTGTAAAGTTTACATCCATAGCTTACATAATTTTCAATTCAGCCTGTACACACACATGCAAACACACTCACACACACAGACACACATGCTGGTGATCATGTGATCAGGGTGGTGTTCAGGCTCAGGTCGACTCACACAAATCTCATGTAAATCTCATGTAAATCTCGTGTAGATTCGTCGGCTTTCAACTGACAGAAGTCGAGTAAAGACGCTGCAGTTTCACAGGCACTAAACGTTTTGCTCCGACTCTTCTGCCTCTGCCTGAGCCTTTAAGATTCTGGTGAGCTCGCGGTCTTCATACTGTCGTCTCTCTCTCTCTCTCTCTCTCTCCCTCTCTCTTCTTCTGTGCAGATGGACAGAAAGACATCGAGGATGAGCTGAACACCGGCCTGGAGCTCGTGGACTCGTGCATCAGATCCCTGCAGGAGTCCGGAATTCTCGACCATCAGGAATACAGCACAAGCGAACGTGAGTAACTCAGAAGCCCCGATCCTGAGAAAACTAAATATCACACGCCAAAGAGATCGGGTTCTTCTACCGGCATCCTGATGGCAGAATGCTTTCAATGTGTGTAAGGAAAACATTCCAAAGAAGCTGAATGAAAATCGATATTTATCCATTAAACCGTTCAATGCAAAAATTCCACTTCCTAAAGTATTTGGAAACCGTTATTACAGGGTGTCCCGGAATCTCCATACAATTCTGGACAAAATGTACCGTTTTACTGTGTATATAAAGAAGCTTCTGAGGTCAAATATGATGAATGGCTGCCAGTTATATCAGAAACCTTTAACTCAGTACAAAACAACAGCCAAAACACAGTACTTGTGCTAACTTTATTATTATTATGTTATACATAAAATATGTGTGTCAAAAAAGCTACTTCTGAAGTTTATGCAATGTGGCAGTGGCCAATCTGGCTTCCCTAAAAATTTCAAGTTGCTAACTCTGGACATTTTTCAGCATTATACTGTCTCGCTTTAAACAATAATCATTTAAAATGCAAATTATTCACATTTTTCTATGCGTATTGATACTAAATTTGGTGTCAGCTTCTATAAGCATATAACCTGCAAAAATGGTTACTTAAATAGATTTTTGCTAAAAAGCTTAAAAAGCTAAAAATCTGTAGTGTCCGTAACCATGTCAAATTCATGT
This sequence comes from Channallabes apus, assembly GCA_030522415.1. Taxonomy (NCBI): domain Eukaryota; kingdom Metazoa; phylum Chordata; class Actinopteri; order Siluriformes; family Clariidae; genus Channallabes; species Channallabes apus. The sequence continues at coordinate 27,091,892 of CM060115.1, read as the reverse complement.
TGCAATATCTTAACAGTTTTGCATTTTAGAATAATACACTTTTACAGTGTTATGTCTTTTCATGTGAAATCAAAAGTTGCCGAAGTTTCAACTCATTTCAAACTCATTTGAACTCAAAAAAGTTACGGACACTACATAAAAAGGCATGCAAACGAGTTTCTTTTTATCTGATAAAAATATAAATGGTAGGCATATTTACAAAAATCAATCCATAATAAGAAGCATTAAGTTTTATAAAAAATGGTGTTATACTGTATGATCTTATCTGATCATTCATATTTTAGCACAGATACCATGTTGCTGGTGGTGGTGATGTAATGGTGTGGGGGAGATTCTCTTTGGCACACTTTGGGCCCCTTAGTAGCAAGTGAACATGGTTTAAATGCCACAACCTACCCGAGTATGGTTCCCTTTATGAGCACGGGATAACGTGTCATGTCACAAAGCAAAATGGAGCAAAATCTCTAAGAAATGTTTCCAGCACCTTGTTAAATCTATAACAATGATAAAAGGCAGAAGGGGTGTAACTCATTACTAGCGTGGTACCTAAAGAAGGGGCAGGTGTGTATAATTCTCAGGTAAATAATACATCTCTAGTGTACTGTATAGGACAGGACAGGTAGGAGAGCCCCTTTGTCAGATTTGGCTTCGGACACAATGATGTGATCTAAACCATCCACTAATAAGTATTCAGAACTGGAACGTGTTTCCAGGAACGGGGTTCAAACCTGAAATCCAGTCCTCCAGGCAAATTTGTAAATTGCACTCGGACGCACCTCCTGTGATAATTACATATGAACTCTACTTATGGTTAATGGATGTAAGTGTGAATTATAATAGCAGGAACACTGGGGTGGTACCGAGGCTTAGTGGTGCAGAAATCGAGACTCCTTCGTCAAATAAAAAAAGAAAGTACTCCAATGCCATTTAGAGCTTTCAATTTCGGCAGAGGTAAGTAGTGGGTTCTGTGCTGTTACTCACAACGATGTGAGCATGAAATGCGTACGCCGCTTTCTGCCTGCAGAAAAGTCAAGAGGGAGTAATTAAATTATATTTAGAAAATTGCCTTGGTTTGTGCTGCTTTTTTTCTCCAGTTTGAGAGCCAATGTTCTGAAAATGGACGGGTGACAATAATAGCCGAGTCCTGAGGGTCTGGTAAAAGCGTACGGTCCATTTTAGTTTAGAGTGTCTCTCAGCGCATTTTGGCTTTTCCAAAACCCAAATTCACGCTCCTAATTCGAGAATCTGAACGCTGACAAGAGCTCAGAGTGCGTAATGAGTAAAAGGTAAAGCGTGGAACTCTTCTCAAGACAAGACATCAGTGAGTTGATTATATTCCCATGACATCATTCGATGCACATCATTAAGTTTAAATCACTTGAGACAGGCAAAAAAAAAACTCTTCGTGCTTTTAAAATAAATGAATCAGTTTATTTTATAATTTTTTTTCAATAATCAGTCCTATGTTCAAGAGGCTACATGAAGCCTACATAACCTCTTTGATTAGTCATTAGGTTGTGTTTTGACTCTTCCAGAATGGCCTGTGTTAGATCGTTAGGATAGTAGATGTCCTGTGCTTATAAAACGTTTATAAAGGCAACTTATTATGACTGCAGTCAGTCGTCATAATAATAAATAAGTACTGCTTCGGGCAGTTTTAATGCCATGCTGCCAAGCGACATAAGACATAATATTACTTCCAGGATGACATTAGAGTATCATAACTGACCTTCTGGCTCTGTGTTTATCAGCTATGTTCCAATTCTATATTAATTGTAATAATAAAAATTATAATTATGTGACATGAGAAGAATAGACCAATAGATGGATGGACAGACAGGTTGATAGGAGAGATAAAGAAACAGACAGGTAGATGGGCAGATGCTCACATAACTTTTTAATCTAATGAACTATTTGTATGTTAAACAAACAAACAAAACATTATTAAAATACATTCACTTTGCATCCCAGGGTAGGTAAGACATATTTATTTTTTTACTTGTTTTTCATCATGAGTTTGTCTTTGAATGTTTCTATAAAAGAATTATATTAACATTCCGAACATTCTTTAACTACAATTAATTCCTTAACAGCAATTAATTTTAAATTCCATTTTAAGCATCAAAATTGCTTAATTCTGCACTACATAAATAAGTTATAAAACATTTCCAAGGCAGCAGATGGTGCAAAGTAAGGAGTTTCGGTGATGGAGTAATGATGAAAATACTTATCAGTCCACTTGTCATTTTAGGGAACGAAAAGTATTAGAATGCGACGTTGGGTTCTACAAATATGGGTGAAAAATGACTCCAGAATAAACAGAAGCATTTAACAGAATACAGAATGAAGGCGAAAGTTTCTTAAAGAGAATCGTTACTGGTGATGAGACACAGATTCTGAGAGTAAACAGCAGAGTACGGAATGGAAACATACTCAATCTCCGACCGAGAAAAAGTTCACAAGTCAACCATCAGCTGGAAAATTCATCAACGCTTACAGGTTTTCTGGGCCAGAAGTATTGGAACATCATCGGGGGGAAAAGGTTCAACAATCAACATTGCTCATTACAGTGAGATGTTTACTGAAGAGCTGAAGACTAAACTTCAGATTAAACACAGAGGACCGCTACCCGAGGGCGTCGTGATCTCACATGAGGATGCACGTCCGTACACTTCTGCCCACACTGTTGACCTCGTATAGAAGTGTTAGTCCTGATCTCGCTCCATCAGACTTTCACCTGTTTGCGTGCCTGGAAGCAGAACTACAGTACGAGGATGAAGATTCACTTCTGATGAAAAGTGACAGCGGTGCATTCGTGATTAAGTTCATTAAAACTAGTTCTACAGCCCGAGTGCGGAAAATTTTTGAATCACCCTTGTAGAAAGAGGAACAGATTACTAGAAAAAGGCATGAGTTTCCAGAAAGATTCACTGGGTTCTAGAATGTTCCAAAAGAAGCATGAATCATTTTTTAATAGAGTAAATATACGTTGACTTGTGTGTGGGGCTGCTTGTGATTTTCTGCTCAGGGCAGAATGGCACTTAATAATTCATCTGTTAGAGGAAATCAAAATGAAAAAGCTGCTGCCTTTGTGCAGGCTTTTAACAGAGAGACGCTTTTGTAGCTTGAGTGACAAGCAGCCGAACGTCGCCCCTCGCACGTGTCTTAAGGCTTTATTCCCCTTTATATCTGCTGAAACGCATCAGTGGCTACGCTCGCCCAAGACTCCAGAGTTAGCATGAGGATTTCTCAACATCAAGGCTAATCTGTCTCTGCTGTAGGAGTGTAAAGCAGCACCATGGGTTTATCCAGCAATAAAACAAACATATTTGAAATAATTCCCCCGTGAAATGTGTGAGTGAGTTGGCTGAGGAGACACGCAGATCTTCCCCTTCACATGCACAAGATATTTATAGCAGCTCATAACTCCTTATAGCGACGTCGCTAATCTTTATTATAGCATTTTGTCAAAGATCTTTCAGGTGCCACTTGGTAGCCACAGCTTTGGGGAGAGAGAGAGAGACAGACAGACAGACAGGATGACAGATAGATAGATAGATAGATAGATAGATAGATAGATAGATAGATAGATAGATACAGTAGATAGATAGATGGATGGATGGATGGATGGATGGATGGATGGATGGATGGATGAAAAAAAAGATTGATTGGCATGGATAGACAAACAGGCAGACAGACAGATAGACAGACAGTATGATAGATAGATAGACAGACAGTATGATAGATAGATAGATAGATAGATAGATAGATAGATAGATAGATAGATAGATAGATAGATAGATAGATAGATAGATAGATAGATAGATAGATAGATAGATGGATGATATCATGGCAGACAGAAAGACAGACAGAACTTAACAAACAGTCAGATAGATAGATAGATAGATAGATAGATAGATAGATAGATAGATAGATAGATAGATACTGTAGATAGATAGATGGATGGATGGATGGATGGATGGATGAAAAAAAAAAGATTGATTGGCATGGATAGACAAACAGGCAGACAGACAGATAGACAGACAGTATGATAGATAGATAGATAGATAGATAGATAGATAGATAGATAGATAGATAGATAGATAGATAGATAGATAGATAGATAACCCCCCTCTCCCCCAAACAGAGACAGAAACTGTAACAGAAACAAAGGGAAAAGCACACGGAGAACTCTGAGTTAAACACACAGTGTACCACAGAAGCAGCGCTCGTCATGCAGTAAACTGTGCCAAGCCCTGAGAGGGGGAACTCACGGCAATAAAAGGCCAAGCTTCTGTCAAGCTTTTTTTTTTGTGGTTGCTTGTTTACGTGTAAACTAGGAAGCGTGGTGTTAGGCCAGTGCACAGGTGAGCAGAGTTAAACAGCAAGCATTAAGCTGTGAGCTGTGGGATCTTCAGCGATATACAGAACTAAGAACAGTGTGATATAACAACAAGGACTTAAAGACATTAAGCACAGTGTAAGACATTGCAATACACAGTGAGACGCCAGAGATTAGCACGCAACAGGTGAGCACACTCAGGTAACAAACCGGGGAGAGGATGGAGACACCAACAACGGTGAACAAACCAGGAGCATCATGTTGGAAATTGTTCCATGATCTGAGACGAGGAACTCATGATGATAAGGGACACAAATTACCAATCGGATCAGGGACATCATGCAAAACTCTGTACGAACACTGACTCGAGATCAGATTTATAATGATATCCGATCATACAGTTCTATCCACAAGGCGTCTTTGATAATGCTTACGCAAGTCTGATACCCAGTGCTGAAAATCTCTTTCTGAATGAAACATTACTGTGGAACAATCAGATATCTGACGCACCAATCAGTGACACGCTACGTTGTGTATTCTGATCAGACGCTAAAGAAACAAAAAGCAGAAGAATAGAATGGTTGGATTTATCCATCCAGCCTTTTCAGATGAAAGGAGAAGCAAAGGAATGAGCAACAGATCAGTCAGATCAGATCGTTCGAACGTGCTGGAGTAAAAATCTGAACACTAAAAGCTCCATCAGTCCTGACCACACGGTGCTTAAAAAATTTAAGTTCTTGCGTAAAACACAGTTTGGTTTGCTTGGTTTTGTTTTCTTTTTTATACCTGCTTGCTTTTTAGACATCACCAAGGCTTTTCATTCTCACTTCCATCTCTCTATCTCTCTCTCTCTGTGCTTTCCTCCTCCTCTCCTGATAAATTATGCATGCCGGTTCTGCCTGGCTGTGGCTTGCATCGCTGCCTTGCTGACTCTCTCTCTCTCTCTCTCTGGTGGTGCACACAGGACCGAGTCTGCTCTCTCAGAGCTCGCTGCAGCTCGGCTCGAACTCCTCCGGATATCACAGCAACCAGACGCCAACTCAGAGCGACGCCCAGGCTTCGGCGTCTCCTCAGCTGCAGCAGCCTGGAGGAATCGTGCACAACTACAACCAGGTCGGTCCTTGTTTCTTCCTCGTTGCATCCTTATCTTGTCTCCTCTCCAGTGCTATTTCTCTCTCTCTCTCTCTCTCTCTCTCTCTCTCTCTCTGTGAGGCAGGAGTGGTAGCACGGCTGGGAATCAGAGCTCAATAACCGACCACTTCCTACCAGATCAGATTTCCACTTTTTTTTTTATACAACCGTGAAAATCACAGAAGCTAAATTTAAAGCTTTGAACCTGTTATGTGTTTTATTCTTCTTATAATTATTTGGCACATTGTATAAGAGCTCAACATTTTCCATCCCAGACTGTGTGAAAGCTAATGCGAATCCTGGAAGCCACATTATATAATTATACAGAGTGAAGATCGTTGACAGACCTGCGATTAAAGAAGCGTCCTGTTTTCTTTACATAATTAATCAGCGTGCGGAGGAAACATTAAAGCATAAAGTGAGTCTGAGGTTCTTAGAGTTCTGACTGATTTTCCTGCATTTACCACTCTCCTATTGGTGGATTTTAACTGACGTTGAAATCAGACACCGATCTCGGCTCATGACTGTATAAGGGGTCCGTATACGTTGCATTATGACATTTTCAGCTTCAAAACAATAACCATTGCACGACTATCTCATATTTCTGCTTGTTCTTTTTCAATTCAGATTACTTTTGAAAAGCAAAAACATTCATGAATGATGTGGATCTCCTTCAGCAGTTAACTAGTCCTGAGTAGATGCAGGATATTTGTTAGTCCCTGATACAGGCTATGCTACACATACATAAAGAAGGATGGCATGGTGACTGGGAAAAAAGAATAAAACCCATTGAGGCTTCAATTCAATAAACATTTTCTGTACATGTCAATCAGAACCAGTTTATTCATCTTCTATACCGCTTATTCTGTATACAAGGTCACGGGGAGCCTGGAACCTATCCCAGGAGACTATGAGCACAAGCTGGGGTTCACCGTGGACAGGGTGCCAATTCATCGCAGGGCACACACACACACACACTCACACACACACACACACACACACACTCACACACACACTGACACAAACTATGGGCAATTTGGGAACATGAGTTATCCTGCATGTCTTTGGACTGTGGGAGGAAACCGGAGTACCCTGAGGAAGCACAGGGAGAAATTATCAGAAAATAAATAGCATAAATAAATATTTGTGCAGTGAAACAAACAATACAAAAACCAGTCAGTGCAGAATAACTGCAAACAAATACAGTATGAGGGTTTTATTTAGTTGTTTGTTTTCGTATCAGGTACTCATTTTGAAAAGAGTTTGTTGTGTTTGTTCTGCACCTGTGCGACTTTCACTCGCTTTCATCCGCTTCCAGAAGTGATTATAGATGATCAGGAAGAGTTTCGTCTTCAACGACAGGATCAGAGATGATTATTGTAGCTGTAATGATTTTGTTCGTATTGATTGCGTCTGAGCCATTTGTTTGCGATTCTAATCTTGTCTCCGCCCTCGTCTCCCCCAGTTGACTGCACCTGTTTTGTGTCAGTTTGTTGGTACCTAGTTGTGTTCAAGTCCAGGGCGTTCTCGGAGCTTTATTCCTTCATTCCCGTGACCTGTCATACAGTACAGTATATCTAGTTTTGCTTGGTTTTGTTTACTGGAACTCTGGTTTGTTGGTGCGGTTCATTTGGGCGTGTCAGAACATCTGAACTCGACTGTTAACCACACTGGTTTCTGTTTACGGAGGTTTCGTGATCCAACCTCGATCTGGAACAACTACAAGTAGAGCAAGTTTGAGCTGAGAGTCTGCCATAGTAACTGTGCATGTTGGCATGTCTAGTGAACCCGTTATTGGTCTTACGGTCGCCTTGTACCTCCAGGGTCCGGGATCGATTCCTGTCTCTGTGTGCATGGAGCTTGCATGTTCTCCACGTGCTTGGTGGGTTTCCTCCGGGTACACCGGTTTTCTCCCACAGTCCAGTTCCCCGTGGTGAGATTATGTGTGTGTGCCCTGCGATGGATTGCCACCCTGTCCAGAGTGTACCCCACCTTGTGCACTAAGTTTCCTGTGATAGGCTCCAGGCCCCCTGTGAGCCAGAATAAAGGATAACGCAGTATAGACGATGAGAGAGTAATTAATATTCACTCCTTTGTTGAGTTTGGACGACTTTAGACCGCACAAATTCTGTGTGCTGTTTTGGTTCACGTGGATATTTCTCAGATTGAACCAGAACTGATAGAGAAAGAAAACAGATGTAGTTTATTACCTGGTCATTAGAGACACAAACTACAGGTTTAAAAAATTTGTTTTACTTCCTGGTTGACCGATACAAGTACTTCTAGACTTGTACTGTATGTTACAGATGTAATACTTCCTATGACTGTGATGTTTTTATGGATGATGATCCTCCTCTCGCTACGTTTCAGGCCGCGGCTCCAGAGCTCTACTTAAATCTAGTCGTATTTCTCAGCAAGAGCAGCAGCTCCTTCTTTTTCCTTTGATTCATGAATAACAAAAGAAACACCGATATTGTGTATCTGCTCTTTTTGATGATGAGAACGAAACCTTGCATTTGGAAACAATAATCAAATAACTAATCATGTTGTTTTTTTTCTCTCATTTTGAAACAAATCCCACGTACACACGGGTCATAAACCCAGCTTTAGATCTTCTCTCTCACGGACCTCTTTCACATTTTGAACATTTTCATGTTTCATGTTCCCTGGTTGGAGTTAATTGCGCTCCTGCTGATGATCCTTTCACTACGAGGAACCCTGCGGCGTCCTGAAGTTCCTAAAGCTGCGTTTCCTCCCAAGCGATCGTCAGTGCCGCGTTCTCGCCAGAACCGTTCGGTAAAAACACACCCGTTGTAGCATTTACACTTCGTCCGGCCGTGTTTTCAGATAATAATCTCCATGTTTTTGCCGGATGTAAATGTGGGAGACGCCGTTCAGGTGAAGGACGCGGTTGAAGCTGATGTACACTTCTTCGCTCCCTCCCTCATTCCCTCCCTCGCTCCCTCTCGGTGTGTGTGAATGAATACGCCGCGTCTCTCTGTGTCTCAGAGCAGAACTTTTAATGAAAGACTCTTTCAGAGTTTCTGTCCGTGTCCTTAGTGTGTGTGTGTGTGTGTGTGTGTGTGTGAAACAGAGAGAGACTGATATTGCCGTATAAAGGAAGGCATTTATTTCCTGTGGCGTTCCCTTGTTTTAAACAGAGAGAGAAATTTTCAGTAAATAATAATAAAATATAAAAAATGGAGATAAAAGGAAAAGTTTACTTCGGGGAATTTTATTATTCAGTCGCCTGATATTAATATTCCAGCCGCACTGTCTCTCTCTTTTTTTTACTGTCTGTCTCTCTCACCCGTTCTCTGTCTGTCTGTTTCTCCCTCTGTCTGGCGCTCTCTTTTATCCTCTGTCCATCTGTCTGTCTGTCTGTCTGACTGATCCTATAGCTCTCTGTTCATCATCTGTCTCTCCCTCTGTCTGTCTGCCCCCCCCCATCTGTCTGTCTGTCTGGCCCTATGGCTTTTTATCTGTCTTCATATTCTGTCTCTCCCTGTCTGTCTGTCTGTCTCTCTCTGTCTTACTTTCTGAATCTCTGCCTGTCTGTCTCTGTCTTCTGTCTCTCCCTCTGTCTGTCTGACCCTTTAACTCTCTGTCTGTCTCTGTTTCCTGTCTCTCTTTTAGTCTCTACCTCAGTCTGTCTGCCTTCCCCTCTGAATCATTATCTGTCTGTCTCTGTCTTCTGTCCCTCTGTCTGTCTGTCTGTCTGTCTGTCTGTATGTATGTATGTATGTCAGGCTGGCTCTCTATCTGTCTATCTCAATCTTCTGTCTCTCCATCTCCTGTCTCTCCCTCTGTCTGTCTGTCTGTCCGTCTTTCTGTCCGTCTGTCTGTCCGTCTGTCCGTCTGTCTGTCTGTCTGTCTCTCAGTCCAGATGGCTTTCTGTCTGTTGCTGTCTTCTCTTTCTCTGTCTGTCTGCCTCCCTCTCTGTCTCTGTCCTTCTATCTGTCTGTCTGTCTCTCTGTTGCATGTTTTTCTCTCTGTCCCTTTTTCCTCTTTCTTTCGGTCTCTCTATGTCTCTCACGCTGACTCCTCCTGTTAAATGTCCTGTCTGTTCTTCTCCTTGTCTTTCTCTAATTAACTTTGTCTCTGCAAAATGTGCAAAGAAAAAAAAAATCAGCCTGCTCTTTTAAAATACACATGAGAAGGCTCCATCCTTTAGCAGGTGTGCGTGTGTGTGTGTCTTGTAATGTAACTGTATGGTACTGTAAATGTGTGTGTGTGTGTGTGTGTGTGTGTGTGTGTGTGTGTGTGTGTGTGTGTGTGTGTGTGTGTGTGTGTGTGTGTGTGTGTGTGTGTGAAGTGCTCTGACCTACGTCTCGGTGGTTTTTATGTAACCCCGTGCATCTCCTGCTCAGATATTTATAACACTGCAAACCTGCTGTTCTGTAAATAATTCATCCAGATGTGGAACCGCGAGTCGTTCCTGCGCGTCTCTGCTGCTGCCGAGAAAAGCAAGTGAATATGGAGAGGAGCAGAACCAGAGCTCGTCGTGTTGTTCATCATGTTTACATGCAATACAAAAAAAAAAACATGACACCTTTTTAGCTCATGTTTCACTTAGACACACACACACACACGCATGCACACGCACAGAAAAATGCTGGGGTCTTACAGAACAGTCACATGACCTTCACGTGTGAGATCAAGTCATGTGTTCGTAATGTCTGTACTTTTACACGTTTATCGCATGATGTCCAGTGGTGTCAAAAGTATTCACATTCATTACTTGAGTAGAAGTATAGATACTAGGGTTCAAAAATATTTCTTTAGAAGTTGAAGTATCAACCCAAGCTTTTTACTTAAGTAAAAGTTTAAAAGTACTGGTTTCAAAACTACTTAAAGTATAAAAGTAAAAGTACCGTGAGGGGCGACAAAAGCATTAAGGTCTCGCTTTCTGTTCATGTGACGGGGGGGGGGGGGGGCGTTGTGCGCGTTCTGTTCATGTGACCGGAGATGTTGCGCGTTCTGATCATAAAAATAGAGTAACGAGGCTGTTTTTAAAAAGTAAGGAGTAGAAAGTACAGATAATTGCTTAAAAATGTAAGGAGTAGAAGTAAAAAGTCGGCTGAAAAATAATTACTCCAGTAAAGTATAGATACCCAAAATTTCTACTTAAGTAAGGTAACGAGGTATTTGTACTTCGTTACTTGACACCTCTGATGATGTCACATGTTTACCAGAGTTATAGAAACAGACACGTGAACTTTACACTAATAGTTGTTCTTTAAAGGAAGTAAATGACCAGGGAGCCGGCGATACGATATCATCACGATACCTGGCCGTCGGTTCCATCTGTATTGCGATTCTGTTAGCATCACGATTTTATCATTTTAATGTCATTTTTGTGTTTTTACACTTCGTTACAGTTCTAAACAAAGTTAAAAGATAATACACTCCTACCACACAGGAGGCTGTGCAACCTGTCCATGTGCACGCCACCTGCAGGATTATAGAGGAACTGCAACATGTTATTATGTCAAATGCAAACATACTGTACCATATATAATTAGTAAAAAAAAATTTTTTTAAATACATTTTTGAGACATACACAAATGTATCATGATAACTAACTGAATAAATGTTTATCCTCATCTCTAATATTAACTTTGAAAAAATTTTCTAATACAAAAAAAAAAAAAAATTACATAGTTATAGTTTTTTTTTTTGCGTGTAAGTGTTTGGGGAAATGTGTGTGTGTGTGTGAGTTTTAATCTCTAAGGCATGAAAGAAATTATTTCAACAGAAATCTTTAAATAAACACTTTAAACTCGCAGATCTTGGCTTTATAAATAACGTAATCCACTCAGAACCGGATTAATCTGGTTTCATGGCTTCTTCAGACGAATAAATGCAGAACCGATGCTTTACTCTAATCACCTGGAATCACTCGCAGTAAAAAAGAGAGAAACCGTGTTTATCTGCCATGATACGGCTACAGCGCACACACACACACACACACACACACACACACACACACACAGAGCACACGTTAAAGTGCACAGGTGGATCCATGGCAGACTGTGTGTGTGTCTGTGTGTGTGTGTCTGTGTGTGTGTCTGTGTGTGTGTGTGTGTGTGTGTGTGTGTGTGTGTGTGTGTGTGTGTGTGTGTTTGCAACATCTGGTGCTTCCTACAAAAGTTCAAACCAAATGCCCCAAAATAACACGACTCAGTGTCGCTCCTTTTTATGTACACTGGGGGGTTAGGGTTCGATTATCACCTCCACTCTGTGTGTGTGTGTGTGTGTGTGTAGGTGCGTGCTCGTGTGTGTGTGCGCGTGCGTGCGTGTGTGTGTAAGGAGTTTGCATGTGCTTGATTGGATTCCTCAGGATTCCCTGGTTTTCTTCTTCTGTTTCCAAGATTAGATCAGTCTTCCCATCTTTTACGATAAATCCCGCCTTCTGTGTTAGAGCTGGTTACAAGAATTCTGTCTAAATTGTGATTGTTTAGATGCTTTATTATGTATAACATAAAGCCAGAGACCCCGTGGATGAGCAAACAGGAAAGAGAGAGACGAGTCAGACCGCTCTGACGGAGGTATTTGGACGATGGTGCACATTTCCAACTGAGCGATAATTCTTATTATTAGTGAAATATTTGGGTCACTTTTTCTATCCATTCTGCTCGCATGCATTCATGTGAGTGAGTGAGTGAGTGAGTGAGTGAGCACACATTGAGTGTCTCTTCAGCAGCTTTGAAGGGCTTTGATGCAGAGCAATTAAAATATATATATATATTTCAGAGCGTACGTGGTACCAGAAAAAAAATGTTTAATCGCGCCAACCTGCCTCATCATTGTGGCATCAAAGATACGAATGGTAGAGACGTTTGAATTCCAATGACACACCAAGCAGGGATGTGTGTTGTAACACCTCTGTGGCACTTTCAAGGCGTGAACTAAAGATTACACAACAACACCAAGAGTATTTGTAAGCATCACTATGCTGTAAGAAAATGCTGCAAATGTT